>CM061233.1:122740583-123940583 GCA_030844895.1 Ambrosia x helenae | reverse complement strand
GTTGTTTAGGACTTGTTCATAACTCATTTAGGATGTTTTAGAGGTTTAGGAAACTTTTAGCCTGAATTTGGGCAGAAATCAGCCTGAAAACAGCCCCGATAGTGCGCCTCAGTGCCTAGGCGCGCTTTTGACAACTATGACGTATACATGGATTCTGGTATCCATTTCAAAGCATACACCAAGACTATTCAACGAGTCAATGGCAGTCATACTTGCTACAACATCCGTCCAACGGCGTTATATCCCATGGAAATAGAAACAGTTGTATATGTGGCAATTTCTCCGGCTAATGTTCACCTATTTATCTAGCCACCATTAGCAAGCCCCTCTTTTGTTATATTTAAAACTGATCCGTAGTCACATAACAGTTAGTGTACAGAATATGAAATCCAATAAAACCGAAGAAGTGTTTAGTTTCATCTGCAATACTAGTTATTATTTCCCTTGAAAATCATTAACAGAATAGATGGATTCCAATAACAAAAAGACCCCTAAAAAAACTGCCAAATCACAAAGTTAATTAAGCAGGCGTACCACTATAAAAATAATAACTCAATTCGTAGTTAACTAAGATGATAAATGATAAATCCTACATTACAGAAAGCAGCGAAATAAAGAAGAAGAGGAAAAATGAATGTAAACATGAAAATAGGATAAATCAGTAAAAATCGGGAAAAAAGGGGGGAAAATACCTCTTATGGTCAAAGGAGGCAGGGGGATTAGATATTTGTGGTTTGGCCTTCATTATCGGTCGGATCTGGAATTGAATTAGTGGTGACTACAGAACAGATAGAATCAATCAAGGAGATTAATAAGCTCTATAAATATAAATATAAAAATTGCTACTGCTACTGCTTGTGTTGAGTGTAGTCTAGCCATCAAACTAGAAAGTGGATGAGAGATCTCACGTGAAAAAAGCCGAGATTAACGTCTCACGTTATGCAGTCTGTATACATCCATCCATACATACATGTATGAGGTGTTTTCTTCACACGCTACCGGGCACCGGCTACTCCACCTTGGGTCAAGGGGCAGATCTCAAATCATAACTTCCCTTGTATATTCCGATACTCACGAGATAAATAAATATAATATTAACACAAAATATGTGTTACGAAGTAACATAGAAATTAATTTACTATAATATAAAAACTAACAATTTTAATCATGTAAATAAAAATGAAAATGTATGCAAAAGATGTTATAGTTTGTGTAAGGTTGTGGTTTTGGTTACAGACAAGCAAATACCTTCACATTCAATCGTCCCCTTCAGCGAGAATTGTTCTTCATTCACTTTGCGATAATATTAGGCCTCTATTCATAGGTACGTTGATGCTTTTCATCTAAGATTAGGGCTCTAACATGTACGCTCAAGGGGCAGAAGGCGCTAGGCGGGCGGTGAGGTCTAGCCTAGGGACTAGTCGGGACTAGGCGAAATTAGACGGAATTAGGCGTTTTGGTATTTTTTTTATACGTATTATATATATATACACACACAAATTTAGGTGTTTTTTTGAAAATATGTTAAGATATATACACACAATACTTAGAAAATACTTCTTTAAAAAATAAATACTTCTTTAAAAAATAAATATGAAAATTATATATCCTTTAAAAATATAAGAATACATCAAAACTCGAATAAACACTTTAAGAAATTATTGGGCTATGTCATAGTTTCTTTATTTTTAGGAGTAAGCCCAAGTTTTTAAAAAAAAAAAGCCCAACTCCACCTATCAAAACATAAAACCTAACCTTCATCTACAATCTCCACCTACAACTACAAGAAACCCTAATTGTTGAACAACCGTCATCTCTACCTGTCATCTCTACATGCTCTGTTTCTTCAAGATCGTCCATGATAATCATCCATCTATTGTGTTTCTTCCTCAGCGACGCATCTGGTAAGCATCAATATCCTCATATTCATCTCCACTCCCCATCTGCACCTCCTCTATCAGACTTCCCGCCTAGGCTCGCCTAATGGCCAAAACGCCTAGATCTCCAACTAGCCCCTTATTCCGATATGGACCCTCGACTAGCGCCTAGGTGCCGCCTAGGCCGATTTTTACAACACTGTGTACGCTTCATCAATTAGGACTCCAATTTTAGTTACTTTTAGGTAAATCTTTTTAACTTTGATGCGTGTCGCTTTGAATTAAAGTTATGCAATGGTTTCCATTGTGTTGTGTTATCTGACAATCAAAACACACAATGTTGTTTTTAATTTCTTCCCTATGTGATTTTCTTTCTCACTTCATATTTACATTTTTTTATAGGTATTACACGAAGCTGGCAAAGTGAAAGAAAAGTTTGTATCTTTGTGTCTTACCAAACTGTCATTCATAGCAATCGTGGAACCTTTAAAGGTCAGTGGTTACGGTCACCACGACAGTAGGTTCAATATAACTCATACGAATCCATTATTGTGCTTCTTCATCTGTTCATATTCCTTGCAAGCTTATGAATCCACAAGTTGTCAAAAAATAATTTAATATCTATAAGTTTTTATATATGATTTGACATCGAAAATAATGTTTATTAGATTTTTTTTTTGTTATAAAAGACGAGAAGGGTAAAAGATTTTAAGAACATTTTGCAAAGATTGTGCGAATAGGTTTATAAAGGAAATTATGGTCTAAATTTGCGTTTAAACCGTCTCTTTGAATTCACCAACCTTGTGTTGACAAATTTGTTTTTAACGTGTTTTCAGGTACATAAGGACGGCTTCGGGAATTGACGAAAACAAGTGTCTTTAGTAAAATGTGTTTGTACTTGTTCAAAAATAAGCTTTGAGACCTTTGTAATATTAAGATACGTTATGGGTGTGACATAAGGTGGCAACCTCCCCCGAGACAGGACCTTCCTTTCACGGGGCAAATAATAAAGGTGGGTTAAACCTCTATGGGCCAGTCCAACCCATTACTATAAGGCCCATTAGGGTTTGGGGTTCCATCCTCTATAAATAGAGGTTTATAGAGGGGTCACACCCTCACTCAAACACATCCCATTTGTCTTGGTCTCAACCCAAGACATCTTACTTCTCTTTTATCTCTCTCTCTCTCACTCTAAAAATATTCTCTCACCAACTAATCTGCTAAGCTCCAATAAGGAAGCCTACGAGCTGCTAAAGTACAACGCCAACAACTCATAATCTATCCATAATTACACACAACTAAGTTGTTAAACTTCCCTGTCGAACTCACGAGCTTCCCAAACGGAGCTCATGAGCTGCCATACCAACAGTCCATAGACACATGGGTTCAAACTACCAACTCCCAACCATCAAGTTAAGCAGCCTGAAACCACCTCGGCTGCTAGCTAACTGTCGGGTTTCAACCACCACATCCTCCTATATTTCATTTTATGTACATTTCTTAGGATAAATCACCAATGTTGAGTGTCGGAGGGTCGTCCAGAGACCGCTAAAAAGTTGTTCCTAGTGTAGGTACGAGCTTAGAAGATGATAGGTCCAACCCAAAGAGACGCCCATACCATCTCCATGCATTATCCTTATTGTTTCAACAAAAATGGTATCTCAAAAGGAAAGACATAGTTTAGAGTTAACTCCATCGACTCTTAATATATGGAAACAAGTTAAAGTAAGGAAATGCAAAATCTCAAAACTAAGGAAAGACAAAGTTGTAGCTTTTAATCTCTGGTTGCAAGCCTTGATGCAGTATGTTCCTCTACTTGGTGTAGTTTTCTCCATTTGTTTGTGATTGAATCCAACTCTTTCATAACTCCTATAGATCTTCGTGCATCATCTTCTCCCAACCAACGATACTTTATGTACCTTATGTCTCCGGAAAAATTTCTTAGCTACACACTCATCAACATTACCTCCGCCTTGTATGATTGCTGGCTTATATTTGTCAGATTGTTCATACGTTCCCTGCATGCTCTCTCAGCTTCTTTATCATTCAGATGGAAATGTCTTATATTCAGTGTCTCCATTGAATTCCTAATAACGATTATAACATTAGAGTTCAAAGCAGCTGTAGGATTTAGCACACGCTTCCTCAAACCATAAAGTCTCCTTTTTGTGTCTTCAACCTCTTGGTGCAGTTATGGTAATTGTTCTTCAATGTCAAAAATAAGAAAGCCACAGTCTAATGCAAGCTACGAGTACCTTCCAAAGAGGTCGACAAACTCCGCTGAGATAATTGATGCGTGTTGTTGTTGGATTCTTGACATGTACATCCAATAACTTTTTGCGACACCATACAACTGCCCTGCAATAATATCCTTGTTTTTGAAATATGTTTCTCTGTTCTGTTCAGCTCAACCACATCCTCCATGTTAGCAATGTACACCATGATTCAGTTAAATTGTCCGTTTTACTATACGTGAATTGTAACGTGAAAACACTTTCATTATGAAAATTGGAAATACATCTTAAATATGAGAGCATATCCAATTGTTCAACTAGTCATTAGATGCTCAAAAGATATTAAATTTGAGTGATTCTTCACGCTAATTGAAATATGAAAAATAGTGTAAATTATATATATATATATATATATATATATATGTAGGCTATGTATCTAGTAGAAACTCACTTGAGTTGTAGAAACTCTAGAAACCCCATTTGTGGCCACCATTGCTCCATGTCTACCATTTTGTCTTTATGCTAAAAGGGTATTATGGGTAAACCACATCTTTTCTGATTTTTTTGACTTTATATTTGCAAGCACATAAAGTCACACACATTTTGATGAAATTAGTCTCTACCATGTCTCTCTCTCTCTCTCTCTCTCACACACACACACATTCTCTATTTATCTATCTATCTTCTATTTCATTTTTACATCAAACAAATTCATCAAAAATCTCTCTGTATCTCTCTATCTTAAAGATATTAAAGGTGGGTGTACAACGGTGATGCATAGGGGTGGTGTTGTACGGCGCTGGTGACGAGGTGAGCGGTGGTAGTGGCGGCCAGCGGCGGTGTGTGATGAGGTGGGTTTTTATTTTCAGATCTGCATCTCTCTTCACAAATCCAAATTTGTACCCTCACCCTCGTTGTCTTTGTTTGCCAATAAACCATCGCCGAAGACTCAGATCTCTGGCCGATCTATACATTTACAAAAGATTTGTTTGTCTGTCCAGACCATTCTCTTTTTAAACCCTAGCCTCCAAGACCTGGTGGCTCACGGCGGCGTCGAACGGTGGCAGTTGCAAAGGAGGCGGCCTGCTGTTGTTCAGCTTCTTCTTGCTGAGTTCAATGGTATTTTTTTATGCATTTTTTTTCATCTGTTTTTTTGTTTTCCAAAAAGCATATTATATAGTTATATTTTAATTGTGTTTTTGAGGAAAAAGAAAATGAAAAAGCTCAATCTAGGTTTGAGAATTGTTTGAAAAATGTGTGTATCGATAAGAGTATGAATTTTCTTTTTTTCATTTTTAATTTAAAACTCTATCTACCTTTTTTCTTTTGTGCAGATGGAGTTTTTGATGAAGGGTTTTGGAAGAACATTATATTGGCTTTGTTATGATGAACATTTATTATTTAAGACATGTTATCAATTTTTTTTTTGGTTACAAGTGTACATTTTAATCATCAATAGATTATTATTATGTTTTTTTTTTTATTTTTTTTATATTTTCTTTGTATCGAGATCATGTTACATAAATCTAACACCAGGAGTATAAGTTGTAACATAGTAACAAAAATCGTAACATACTAGATGTATAAGATGTAACACGGTAACAAAAGTTGTTATGGGTATATATTTGTTGTCAAATGTAACTAGATATTTTTAAACATTTTGTAACAAATGCTATTTTAAAGTGTAACAATTTAAATACATACAAATGATACATGATCATGTTACATAAATCTAACACCAGGAGTATAAGTTGTAACACAGTAACAAAAATCGTAACACACTAGATGTATAAGATGTAACACGGTAACAAAAGTTGTTATGAGTATATATTTGTTGTCAAATGTAACTAGATATTTTAAACATTTTTGTAACAAATGCTATTTTAAAATGTAACAATTTAAATACATACAAATGATACATGTAACATGTTAACGTAACACATAAGTTGTTATAGATAAATCTGACTAATTGTTACTTATTAAAAGGTAAAAAATTGAAAAAATGTAAAAGAAAGGAAAAAGATAAGAGAGAGGAGAGAGAGTCAGAAGAGAGGAAAGAAAGTTAGAAGAGAGAAGAGATATGAGAGATTTAGGAGAGAAGAGAAAGAGTCAGGAGAGAGAAGAGAATAAAGGATGAGAGAGAAGATGATTAGATGTTTTTGTAGGAGACAAGATGGTTACTTTATTGTAAAATATGATTTACCCATTCTACCCTTCTTCACACTAAAAACAAAAATGACATGCTTTTTTTTTAATAAAATAATCATGATGAATCTCAACCATAGATGGTTGATGATCAATGGTCAGCATTGGGTTTCTTGAGTTTCTCCAACTCAAGGGAGTTTCTAATTTATCTATATCCTATATATGTGTATATATATATATATATATATATATATATATATATATATATATAGAGGAGCAATACTTTAACCGTGAGAGGATTCTAAAATGCACCATCCAACTATTTGAAGCCTTGTGTGCCACCATTTCATGCGACAATTATAACTTAATATATTACAAAGCAGCAAAACATCCAACCAAAGTGATTATGGCCTGGTGGTCATTTGATTCTTTGCAACCTAACATCTTTGACATCCTATCCTTGTATATATTAGTAGAAGGATACATGAACAGTGATACAATATTATTGGCCCACGTAATTAAAGATTATTGCTAATGTAATTGAAGATTATTGGCCCACGTAATTGAAGATTATTAGCTCACGTAATTGAAGAAAATTGCTAGATAGCGGTACGACACTATTGCCAATTGGTGGAAATAACTAGCAAAGACATTTATTTTGGAATAATTTGAACAAATAATAGTTACCTAATATTATCGCTAATAATGTTATTTGTAATGTCACCAAACCTATAACGACACGAGCGTCCCCGCAGCGAAGCGCGGTCAACTAAAACACTACTTATTATTATATGTCCATCCAACCGTGGGACTTCACCTTCTTTTTGTCAAAACTTGAATCTCAATATTAATCGATACAAACCTACATGCCAACCAACTCAAACCGGGTTTTATTATACAAATAGTTTGAGTAAACATCTCACTTTAATACCACATACACATCTACAAAATAGACCGGGTTCATCTTCGTAACCTCCCTTTCCCTTCAACTCCAAACAAAATCAATCACGATGTTTGCTTCACTAACTTAAGCCACCGGCCCTTTCTAGACTCACAAACCCTCTCCTGCTATCCTAAGCCAAGGCGCATACTAACCTACGCCGATCACCATGCCCTTAAACCTTGTTAAACTCACCTCCTCTATTTACCTCCACAACCACCACAAATGGGTCCGCCGTGCAATTACCATCGGAAAACCCAAAACCCCTCTTCAGTTTGCACCCCAAAACTTTCAGTTTAATAATAATAATAATAATATTAATAATAATAAAGATAATATTAATCACAGATTTGGGTTTGGTGGTGGGAATAGTTTCAGATATTGTTCCGTTAATAAAGATATGGACTTTGTAAGCAGTGATAATAAAGATCGTGACTCCTCTGGATTGCCTACATTACCATCGAACGATAACGGACATCTTAAACCTCATCCGTCTAAACAGAACCCGTCTGATAAGTTGCTGACGTTGCCTACAGTTTTAACTATTGCTCGTGTCGCATCCGTTCCTCTTTTGATTAGCAGTATGTTATGTTATTCTTCCTATTTGTTGATTGATAGTATTGTATATTTGTTTGAATTGTGCTTATTTTTCATCCTGCAAGATTATTATTATTATTATATTTTATTTATTTTTTTTCATTAAATAAAAAAACATTACAAATTACATCAGATAATAGGGGAAGGCGGGCAACAAGCTGTGCCGCCACCCCTTTCTGAATGGCAAACCCTAACCGACTAAAAACGTAACCTTGCCCACCCGGAGCCGAGACACTACTATGAATAACGTGCTGGACCCTGGCCAGGAAACGGGTAGCCTTCGATGCCAATGAGCCAAATGTATCAAAAGGGAAGCTAACTTAACATTTTTTGTGTTCTTGTAGCTTTTTATATAGATAGTCGGTTTGGGACGAATGTGACCACGGGGATTTTCATCGCTGCATCGGTTACAGATTGGCTTGATGGCTATTTAGCAAGAAGGGTATGTATTTATCATGTTTTTGAACTTTTGAGAAAGATAGGATGGATCTTTTTGTTTAGCAGAGTACTGAATTTGGTTTTGTGGTTGATTGTAGATGAACTTAGGAACGGCGTTTGGTGCGTTTTTGGATCCGGTGGCTGATAAGGTATGCCTTTGCTACTTTAGACTTCAAATTATGATATTTTCGCTCTCAGAATTTAGATAAACAATAGATAATTCATATTTATATATGTAGGTTTATAAAGTTGTGTGATTGTTTGTGGTGCAGCTAATGGTTGCTGCTACGCTGGTCTTGTTATGTACTAGACCTCCAGAAGCGGCTATGTTTGGGCAACTACCGTGGTTATTGACTGTGCCAGCAATTGCAATTATTGGCAGAGAGGTAAATTCCTAATTTTAGCTCATTGTTAATATAGATACATGATACCGAAACTTGTTCTATATGACTGTGCTTTGTCTATTAGCGGATGCATCAAGGCATACTGTTTGGTCATTATTTTGTTGTTATTATGTTTCATTGGTTATAGAGGGATAGGCTGAACGGGTTTTATTAAACAAATAGTTTGAGTAAACTTCTCACTTTAAGTTAGTTAGTTAGTTAGTTAGTACATATTTAGAAGCATATGGATGAATAGTTTTCTGAATATTAATGATGTGTGCTAGATAACAATGTCCGCGGTTAGAGAATGGGCTGCTTCTCAAGGGAGTAAACTTTCGGAGGTTCTATTCTATTCATTTTCTAAATTTATGGCTGTACCTTTTCTGCTAAAGCAATCGGCCAATCGTATATGATACTATTTTTCTTCATGTCTTTGAGGATAATGCATGTTTTCTTAGGCTGTTGCTGTAAATAATTTGGGGAAGTGGAAAACGGCCACACAGATGATTGCATTAACCATTCTTCTTGTGATTAGAGACAGCAGGTTAATTCTATTTCATATCTGCTTCTAGATTCTTAGGTTTAATATCAACCCTCTCAGCATTTGTAACATCCTATCCTATCGCCCCCCCCCCCCCCCCCACACACACACACACACGATGAAAAAGTCCACATTATTAATGGTTATTTAATCAGACACTTGAACTAAATGAGGGTTTTTGAATGGCTGAAATGATGCAGCTTTACAGAAGCAGGGTTTCTAGGTGCGACGGGTGTTGGTTTCCTTTACATATCAGCTACTCTAGCGGTATGGTCGTTATGTGTGTATATGAAGAAGATATGGAAAGTAATGCTGATGTAACATCGGAGAACTTACTGCTGACCAACTATGCTATTCTTGAAGCCCAAATTCAATTTGTACCCAACAGTTATATCTTGTGTTCACACTAGTTATATTGCCATAATGCATAAAGAAACAATTTTGTGGTTCGTAAGTCATATTCTTGATACACCCCAGAAAGTGGTTATTTTAAACTCGATTTCAGGTCTCATAAGTGGTTCGGAACCGGTTATGTGACAAGTCTGGTTGAGTCCATATGAATTGCCTTGATTTAAACTAGTTGAACCGGCGAACTAGACTCATTGGTTGTTTTGGGTCTTAGTTTTTTTTTTCTTCTAAAAAGATATCAAATTTGATCGATTCTTCACGCTAAATGATATATGGAAAATAGCCTAAATTATTATATGTCCATCCAACCGTGGGACCTCAACTTCTTTTTCTCAAAAGAGTTAAATGCCATTTTCGACCATGAGGTTTGACGTTTTTTGCTAGTTTCATTCAAAATTTTATTTTTTCTCATCTGAATCCAAAAGTTTTCAAACTCTTGCTGGTTTCGTCCAACTCGTTAACTCCATCCATTTTTTATGTTAACTTTTTGTAAAAAGACTTAAATACCCTTATATTTTATATTGTTTAATAAATAAAATCTTTATTTAATTCTCTCTCTCTCCTAAGTCTTACCCCTCTCTCTGTGTGCCCTCTCTCTCTCCCTCTCTTTACTCTCTCGCAGAACAATCTTGATAACGGGGCTGATCTCCTAATTCCGGTTCCACCACCTTTTAGTGGTGTATTAATTATCGGGGAAGAGACAATTGTCTATTGCAGTGCTTCAACATTTAAAGCTATTCCAATTAGACCTGTAAGTCAAGTGAATCTTCTTCTTAACCCCCTTCTTTTTCCATGAAAAAAAAGTCAATAAATGTTATATTGCCCCAATAAATGTTATGTTTCTTCTTAACCCCCTCTTCCTGTTGTTCATGATTGTTCTAAGCTACACTTTCTTTATATTGTTTCTAGGGTTACCAGACTAAAAATTGAGCTTCTCGGGGAAACTATATCATATCTTGATAATGCGTTTGTATATGTAGACTGATTTCCCAACACCTGTTAATTCTTTCTTTTATAAGGTGATTTAAAAAATCAGTATATTATTAAAAAGGAAGTAGAGTTATGACAAAAATGGAATATTGAGATGGTTTTATACGCGTAGTACCTTCTGTAGAAAAAACTAGAAATGAAACGCATATGCATATCCCCTCTAAAAGGTAGAAATGGTGATGGTCGTGTGATGATGGTGGTGGGTTGAAGAAGACATAGAGAGAGGTAGAAGAGAGACACAGAGTAAAGAGAGAGCAGAGAGAGGGGTAGGGACTTAGAAGATAGACAGAATTAAATAAAGATTTTATTTATTAAACAATATAAAATCTAAGGGCATTTTAGTCTTTTTACAAGAAGTTAACAGAAAAAATGGATGGAGTTAACGAGTTGGACGAAACCAGCAAGAGTTTGAAAACTATTGGATTCAGATGAGAAAAAATAAACTTTTGGATGAAACTAGCAAAAAACGTCAAACCTCATGGACGAAAATATCATTTAACTCTTCTCAAAACTTGAATCTCAATATTAATCGATACAAACCTACATGCCAACCAACTCAAACCGGGTTTTATTAAACAAATAGTTTGAGTAAACATCTCACTTTAATACACACATACACATCTATAAAATAAACCAGGGGTGTGAATTTCTGACACGACCTGAAAACACGATCCGAACCTAACACGAAATAAGCGGGTTTAGGTTTAGTCTAAATGGGTTCGGGTCAACCCGGGCAGGTTGGCGGGTTGACCCGTTTAACATATTTATACTATATATTGTTTTTTTTATAATATGTTTTATGTTATAAATTAAATTGGTTCGTTATTTTATGATTTTCTCGAGAGATTTTGTGATTTTCTCCATTTGCTCATATATTAATTAAAAAGTTGTAGTGTTTTAAAGTAAATGCAGATTATTTTATTCATATGATTTTGTAAAATTGGAAGAAAAAGAGTTTTCTCAAAACTTGTTTTGGTTCACTTAAAATCATATATGATATACGAAGTGTATGTATTATTAATCTTTGAAATAAAAAATATAGATTACTTGCAAATAATGATGAAGTTTGAGAAAGAGTTCCAAGTATTTGATAACTAGCTGTGAAGCTAACACCATTTGATTCGCCAAATGCTTGGTGTGGATATGCATAAAGGGAAGCACCTAGTGGCTAGTTCTTTGTTATCTATTTCACCAAGTCGCCTAGAGCACGCCGCAAAGGATAGTTGTTTTGGGTTAGCTTCCTTGCAAGAATCCTTGGTGGGAGTTTTCCAAAATGATTTTATAAAAAGCGTATACAGAATCTAACACGTTATATACAAGCTTACAATTAGTGTCTATTAATTAGAGTGATCGTGTTTATACATTATATTGGCTTAGGCTATTTTTTAATTTTAGGTCGCGTTAGATTGCATCGTCTAAAAGAGTCTTGGTGATTGTTGTGTTTCATGTCAATTCTTTTGTTTATACTCAATTGCATTTCGTGAATTGATATGTTAGTTGCATTAGCAAATGGGTTATAAAACTCAAATGGCTGCACGGAAAGACATTGAGCGAGCTTTTGGTGTTTTGCAAAAAAGATGGCGCATTTTATCTATGCCATGTCGAATGTGGGAAAAACCTCAAATAAGAAATGTGATGTACGCATGCCTTATTTTACATAACATGATTTTGGAAGACGAATGACGTGCAATATGCAAGTACTTTGGTTTGGAACCACCATCAAGTCAAGGAAACATTACTGATGAAGAAATAACGTTAAACAACTTGGAAATCAAGAATAGCCAAACACATCACAACTTTCGAGCGGATTTGGTTGATCATATTTGGAGTCTACCAAGACATTACCAATCCAACGATGATTAAAAACATGTTTGTTCATGTATTTTTTTTAGTTTATGTATTTTTTTTAGTTGATGTATTTTTTTATTTCATGTTTTTTATTTTTTAGTTTATTATTAATTATAATGTTTTTAATTTTGTTTTTATTAAAATTGTGTTTTTATTGGTTTATATAAAGAAAATTAAAAAGAAAAATAAATTTCACGTGTCACTTCTTCCTCTTCCACTCCCCACAATCCCCCCCCTCCCCGGCACCTGAGTCCCACAAGTGCCAGATGACGATTCACCCATCTTCCCCTCCACTATGTTGTAAATGACTTCGAGATAACAAACAGTTTTGAAAAATTGTGGATAGTAATAAATAATTTTCATTAAATTACGAAATAAACCAAGTTACATCGAGATAACAAACCCTTGGTTCCTCGGGCTTTGCGAATCACTGTGGACCACCTTCTGCACCCGCTCCAAAAAGCGAACTGCCCGAGGGGCTAAGGATCCAAAAGTATCGAAGGCAAACGGAATGAACACATGTTGATTCTCTAGACATGCTGCCTCGTGCTTAGCAACCTTCCTAGCTTCCGTCTTCAATACCGCCTGTCCCGGAACGAATCCACTACCTCTCAACCCCACTAGTGGGGACACCCCAGTGAGGTCAACACACGCGTGCTTACCCCCCGCCCAGCCAAACACAAGGACGTCCGCAGGACGCAGGGTAGATCTTCCTTCTCGTGGGTCAGTCAGAAAATTAACAGGGGCTTCTTTCTTGGCTGAGATCCCGACGCGCCTAAGCACATCCCATAAAACATCTCTAACCCAGTCATGACGATACTTGAACCCCGGCAATTCCTTACAGTGAAGGGCATGCTCGCCAAATCTATCCAAACAGGCTTTTTTACAAATGGGGCAAAAGTCGTCTGGCGGAAAAAGGGGAATCATGAGCCGGTATTTAAGGATGGCTCTGTATTCAACTGCTAACATCCGTTGCCCAAGACCTTCAATGGGCGCAACAGTCAAAAAATCTTGGGCATGAGCCCCCTTGAGACAAGCCAAAACTGCCTTTTGACGCGGGGTCATATCGAACCGCTCCTCCATATCCTGTGCGTGTTTACCATAAAGAGCACTCGCCAAAGTTTGTTGAGATTTCTTGGGGGCGGTCTCCTTATCAGTAAAACCGCCTAGATCAAGGTCTGGGAGAGTTGTTCCAATATTACCAAGCGCAAGGGAGTAGTGGGATACAAATACAAATACAATAATAAATAAATACAACAAGTGAATGCATGTTTCTTTATTGGTTAGTATGTTTACTATATTATATTCTTTCACAAAATTCAATTATTATATAATATAATAATAATATATTTACTTTAGGCAGTGAGTAGGTATGTCTTTCTCTTTGAAAACATAAATTCTTACTAGTGTGTTATGTAGGAATTGGGTCACGATTTTATTAAATGATATTAATAAAATAATAAAGATACACTCTTTATACATTTGGGAAATCGTAGTACTCGTACCGTATACAAATCCAAACGAAAATAATATAAAATACAACATAAAAAGATTCAAACCGAAGTTTTCATCAAGAGCTTCAACCGTGTCTTCTTATGTGATTTCTGCTTCGTCTTTAACAAGGACTTGAACCGCGTCCTTTTGTATGATCCTTCTTGGCTGCAAGAATGAACAAACTAATGTTGACGGTTGAGGCTGAGGCACGTGTTCAACACGCTTCCCTTAAAACAGATTTCGCGCCTCTACCAAAGACAACGCGTCTGTCTCCCAGGGTACAACAGCCGAAGCAGTTTGTACTGCCGGAGTTAGCCAAGCACCTGAAACAGTACCTGAAACAAGAGCCTGCAGGTCTGAAAAGTTAGGAAATTTTTCTGAAAGAAGGTGGTGGTTCGAGAACATGAATTGGAGAATTTCCGGTGTCTTCAAACAGAGTCTTGCACTCGGTATTTATACACGAAACCGAGCCTAGTAATACGCCTCATCGATTACGAAATTAAGTCTGGCATTAATTTCGTTTGACTAGAATTCAAACGTGGTCAATGAGTATTAATACAATTAATTTCATTGACTTGACCAGATTAATTAACCAGTCTTGGCTTCATTGACTTGACCAGATTAATTAACCAGTCTTGGCCACAGGCTCGAGCCACTCCAGTCCAAGCTCAGTTAAAAATATAAAGGCGGCTCTCAAGCGGCTCGCGGCGATGCAAGCGTGCAAAGTGCGCCATCAAACCGCCACATTACGCCCATCGCCCTCGGTCTCGGTCCCGGTCCCGGTCCCGAGCCCGTGCCCGTGCCCGTGCCCGTGCTCGGGCGCGGGCGCTTCTGGTGCTTCGCACCCTCCTGGCTGCCACTGGGTGTGTCCTATTGTATAGGAATACATTCCTCTACAGAATTCTAGATATAAACCAACACATGATTTATATTTCCACCAATGTGGGACAAGCACAAATTCCTCAAACTTTAAAGTTCCACCACACACATAAAGCTTAGATCTCTCATTCACCTAGCTTTATAATTAAATGTCATTATATTACATTTAATATAATACTTAATTATTAAAATTTCCAACAATCCCCCACATGAATGGAGATCGACCCACACACTCAAGTGTCAAAATAAAATTTCTACGGTTAAGTAATGCAGGATAGGTAGGTATTCCCTTTGAACCCTCCTTTGTGATGTATACTTTGTCTCCTAGCGGTTAGTAGACGCGATGTCCTTGAACCAACCCCCTTTTTATGTAGACATTATTACACATCACACATTACTCTCCCTGGTCTGGTTAACCCCTCATTGTCGTGTCCGTTTATGGTCATGGAGCACTGTCCTGGTTCTGCGAGAGCTCTAGGAATTGCGCCCCCCACAATTCCATTTGAAGCGACCCCACTTCTCTCTAACATAGGTGATTTTCCTCAAATCATTAAAAGCATTATGGTTACCATGATTTACCCACATCATTTACCATATATTATGCTTATCCTCACAATTTGTCACTGAATGTCATAGGAATGGACAAGGACGTATTTAAACACCCTTTTATAGTTTAGGGGGATATATATAACCATATATACTAGCTTACACATATTAGCCATACCCCCACAGTGACCACCCTTAAGCGTATGAATTGGTTGTCCTATTGAACTTAGATCTTGGGATCTCCAATTAACTAAGGTAGGTTTCCTTCACATGCCTTTTTCTATGGGCTTTAGTCTCATTCCACAACTTGATCTCTCATCAACCCTCAGGTTGTTGGATCCATAACATTATCTTTGACTTCGTCAAGTCACTACTTGATAATTTTGCAATTGAGATCAATTGTACTAACGTGTTATTGACTCGCAAGTCGTTCATGCCTTATTGTCAACTTGTAAGACTATAACTCATGATCTAAACTTTGATCTAGTTATAACGTCTTCTTTTTAGACTAAAAAAAAAAATCTTATTTCAATATGAACACATATTTATTATGCATATGGCCGGTATGCTCAATCATCAGTCATTAATATCAAACCGGTTGGCATCTGAGTCTAATAAATTAGATTGACTTCTTATCAAGTTAGCATATGAGTTGACATCTGAGTCTAACCAACCAGATGACTCGTTACAACCATAATCTTTACTGCCAACTTTTAACTTCATATGATCAAATGCAAGTTATCCCCCATATTTAAGCATTATTGGATTGAAACAATCCAACACAAGATAAAGGTAAAGAAAGGTCATCGTTTTATATGGATTGAGAGACTCCTCCAACACCATTTATACAAACCTATAGTTGTTTGTTTAATGGATCTCTCCCCCACATTACTTGCACTTTGATCAAGTTTAAGCAATGCTACTCACGATGACTAGTAGACACCTTGATTAGATAATAAATATCTACATCTTTGTGCCAGTCTGGTCATTCGAGTATACTGTTCACCTCATATTCCACTTATGCACAAGAGGTTTTAAATCTAAATGAGGCAAAATATGCCTAAGCTTGAGATGCCAACACTTACGCGTGTATGAGTTCTCATCACTACACTTAGAAAACCGGCTAGAATCATTATCAATGATCTAGTTAATCGGTCTTTCTCGAGTTATTCCATTAGACTGAATGAAGTTATATTTTTTTGGACTTTGTTATACACCAAATTCATTCTCATGCCATCTTATAATTTGAATGTTTAAAGTTAATTTAATCTCCTCAGAGCATCTAAATTAACATGTACTAGTCTAGCATGCTTTAGACTACAATACTCTATCATGTGAACAGAAGATGCATCATTCTGATGTAAGACCCTAACCCGTAATCACGCAATTATTGCCTAATCTTACGGGTTTTGACCTTAACTAAAAACCACTCCCGATTAAAACTTTGAAATTTTCTTTATAAGTCAACCCATTAAGATCAAATACATGTTTGATTCACACAAATTTTACTTTTTAATAGTTGAAACATATTTTAAGATGTTGCGTTTTAACGGGAGTTCCTTAGATTCTAGTGCGGAAGCTTGATGAGTGTTCGGGCGTGTTCGGTTCTTCTCGCGACTTGATCCTTGCTCCGGGTCGTCCCTTGAATGTTTACCTAGCACCATCACACAAAGAATGGTTAGTGGGTTGTCAATAATACATTTGAACTAGTGTGAGAGTCGTTACACGTCGAAGCGGAACGAACCAGGCCCAACGGCCCTTTATCAGGAGAACAAACTGCTGCAACTTTTGCGCAGCAGCTGTTCGGATCGCTTTTACCCCTTCTAAAACCCAAAATCCGACTTCGACTTTCAAATGAGAATTGTTCTACGCTCCGAGAGCTTTCCAGGCATATAAAGAACACCTCCTAACGATTTTTCTACGATTTTATACGCAATTTTAAAGTTCGTGCTGACGTGCAGGTCAAAGCGCGCGGCCGCTCGGCCTCTGTGAGCGGCCGCTCGAAGCTTCTGATGTGATTTTGGTGATTTTTAAGCATGGGAATCATGTCGCAACCGCATTTGATGATTCCCGAAGCCTAAGTAATGACTCGCCGACTAAATAAACCTTTGTTTGACTGAAATTATGGTCCGGTTTATGTCGCCATGATCCGGTTCTTAGTTTTGAATGTTTATGGCGACTTTTACCCAATTTGACCCATTTAGGCATTTAACTTATCCAAACACCATTTGACCATGCGCAATGTATCTAGTTTATGTTGTCAAGTCATTATACACTTGATCAACTAAAGTGTTTGTCCAATTTGTTTCATTACGACTTAGATTCTTAGAATTCAACCTTTATTAATCCTTTAAATCCCCAAAATGCCCCTCATGACCAAATCTTTCAATTTAGCCATTCGTGGCGAAACTTCTTGTTTCAAATCCAATGTTTTTGACTCAATGACTTGTTTAAAAACCTCTAAGTCCTTCCGGACTTAGAGTTTCATCCTTTCTCAAGTTTTCACTTGTTTTAGTTGATTCTAAGCGCATTAGCGCGCATTAGACATAGTTGTGGAAATAACTTACTTGATTTGCAACCACACTTCATGTGGGTAGTTTTAGTACCCATGTTGCTTCGCCCTAAGGTGTTTTATTAGCTACGGACTTACCGGGTGCCCGTGTCCCATATTCATACCTTGTGCTCATCCTCCATGATTCTTAACATCAAGCATGCATACACGAGTGCGTTTACCTGCGTGATTTCTAGATAGACACATTAACTTCTCGGAACTCAAATGATAATAGCATACCATTTGATCCGTAAACCTCAAGAATCTCAATGCTTGGAAAACAAGCATCAAGTGTTGGACTTAAATGATGACGAATTCACCATATGACCCGTTTAGACCCATAGTTCATGATACTATGTTACCCAAGTTTTTATTATGGTTCAAGTGACACCAACTTGACCCGTTTAACACCATTCTTAACGGCTTCATTCAAATGCTTTCATTTAGATTAAAACATCATTTTTCACATATCTTTATTTATTGACCCGTTTGATGGATTTCACCATTTGGTCATAACACATTGTCCTGATTAAGGTCATAAACCACGTTTTGTATTGAGTGCACATAAGGTGACCCATTAATAGCTTCTACCCCTTGGGGTTTATCTTTATCACACATTCGAGATTTAAGACTAATATCTACAAGAATTAATCTATGTTATAGTACATTGGTGTAAGTAAAACTTACCTCGCATCCATTCTTGTTTCCATAAGTATTCGCCTTGCATCCGTTTGACCCGTTTGCTCCCTCTTGGTTGTACCTAACTTGGGGATGAGTCAAACTTGTCTATTAGAATACATAATATGGAATTTTGTTCACTATCCATAACATCATGTATTCATTATCATTTCTAGCTAAATCCATAGCCATTTTCTTACATGTCTAGTTAAGATTAACTCATCTAGGCATTTCATCACACTTGGTGTGCATCCACCAATATACTTAGTTTTCAACATTCTAAGTTTAACCAAAGCACAACCGATTGTCCAATTGACATCATAACATGTTATTTAGGCTTTTTAGCCAAAATTCCTCATTAAGAAAACTCCTAAGAGTTAACTAAATCATTAAACATAAAGGGTTTCAACCTAGAGGTGAAACCCCAATTTTCACATATTCACATAATCATATGAGTATAATCAAATACACAATTAAAATGAAATTCATAACCAAATTAGACTTGATTGAGGTTCCCTAAGGTTAGAAAAACCTCCATCAACATAAACCTTCACGTTTTTGTGAAAACCCTAGTTTTTCACCATGATCAAGAATGAATCTTACATCAAATTAAGCCAAATAAAAGGTACCTTAGGGTGATTGAACCTTAGATACTTCGTTTTTGTGTAATGCATAGGCTTCCCCTTTGATTTGCCTTGAGTTGGAGCAAGAAATTGGAGGTTTAAGGTTTGGTTGGTGAAGGAGTTTGATCTCCTGATGTGGAGATCGATCAACACACACACACACAAGTGTGTTTTTGATTTTATTAAATTTTATTAATAAAACTAGTTTTACCACATTGGCAACTATAGTCCCTCCAAATATCCCCGAGTGTCATTTTCGTATAAAAACTAACTCATAAGCTAGTTTCAAACACCTTTTATTAATTTATAAACATAATATTATTAACTAGGTTATTTCCATACTAGAATATAACCTATATTCTTATACTCTAAGTCTCGTGTAAATATTTTGCTAATCACGCCTAATGGCGTAGTTAGGCGAACGAATGGTTTTGGGGTGTTACATCTGATTCTTCACCGCCTTAAGAGATATGCACATTATCTCTTACCAACATTCATTCTTATTTTATACATGACCATGAGATTTTTTTTTTTCATATAGTCTCATATGTATGTTACATAAACATGCATTTTCCATTATTCAGTCTAAGAACATAACAATTTTGCCTTTGATCTCGAAGGCTTCACCATTAACTTATAAGTACTTGACTATAAGTTTTATCTCGAGTAACTTTGGTGAACACATTCATCACCCACAAAAGGTATAAATAGTATAAGTGTACAATCACTTTTATGTTGATATGAAATCACTTAGATTCACTCTCAACAAACCAACTTCAAAATTGTGTCTTTAAGTGACATGCCTTGTCGTTTTCTTTTAAAGCTATGTATATTTAGGAAACTCTCCCAATTTTAAGGTTAAAACCTTTACATACTTCCAACAACTTGAAGGCGGTAGACATATTAACATGTCCTCCATTTCTAATGGTACTTTTGGAACAAATCTTGCTCGATTCATTAGAGATTTGTATTAACATATATTTCTTCCATATGTTAAAATTCACCCTTGCGAATTTTCACGACAATCTTTAATGAAATATATCGATATGTGACATACTTGTGTATTTCATCTCAATACACTCACCACTTTCTTTCATGATTCTCTCATGATGTGGTTAGACATTTGATGTCTCGTTTCCAACTTTTAGTCACTGCAACAACTCTTAAGTTGTTTATGTCCAATTCTTTCCGTATATTATCCGTTTATAACAATGTTCTTTAACATTGTATATTTGACGTTATAGTTATTTATTAAAAAAAAAAAAATTCATATGTCACAAAGCTTACTGATTTATTTCTTTGTAAATAAAATTGCATGTGTTATCCGAAGATATTGAACACAAAACAATAAATAATATACATTCGAAACTAAATCGTGCAAAACACTTTTAAAAGTTTAAACGGATAAGTAGACATATCTACACATCAAATCTCATAGTGTTATCATCTTCAACACTTTTATCATCCGATCAAAGTCATCACAACAATATCGTCTTGCAACGTGTCTTGAGCTCTCTATGCACTTATAAGTACAAGTTCCTCATTTGATCGTGAAATTCTAAAGTTGGACAGTCACAAATCTGTTCAAAACAACACCAAGTCGTTAAAAAGACTACAATTAAGTAGTAAAGCTTGAACAATTGATCTTGTTCATAACAACACCAAGTTGTTTTCCACCGTATAGTGTCAACAAGAACACTACTTTGGTTCAACATATGCTACATCTAGCAAAAGTAACGAATCGTTTGAATTATCAAAACTATGTAAAACTTTGTTTTAAAAAACATTCTAAAACATTTCTTTAGTTTTGAAATATCAATATGGGTTTACGAAACCATAAATCGAAACCCAAAATAGCAAACTATTTTATATGGTTTTAGTTTAATACACGTGTATGGTTCAAAAGTTAAACCATTTCTAACACACCTGTTAGAAAAATAAACTATTACCATCCCATTTTAAAAACCGATGGTTTTCATAAACCGTTTCTAACACACATGTTAGAAGACAAATGATTACAAAAATCATTCTTGAAGTTGAAGATTCTATAAACCATTTCAAACATACTAGATAGCAATAAACGATTACAAAAATCGTTATAAACTTATCAATTAATCAGTTCTAACACGCTCGTTAGAATTAGACGATTACACAATCGTTACGAACTTGACAATTTATATACAATAAACAAATTCTAACACCATCGTTAGAAGTAAATGATTACAAAAATCATTATCATGCTTATTGATATATATTAAAAAAAAACATTTTCCAACACACTTGTTAGACATTATCGATTACAAAAATCGTTATAACACTTATCGGTTTGCATAAAATAAACCGGTTCTAACACGCTCGTTAAAAATAAATGATTACAAAAATCATTATAAGGCTTTTTAGTTTATCAAAATAAACTATTTCCAACACCCATTATAAGAAATGAGACGCTTAGACAAACTTCTCAAATCAATATATTTTTCCTAATATAATCATTTCTAACACACATGTTAGAAAATGAAACGTTTACAAAAAACGTATTGTTTATAAAATAAACCAAGTCCTACGCGAACGTTGTGGAATTTAACGTTTACAAAAAACGTATGGTTTATACCAATAAACCCGGTATAACACACATGTTAAAAAAAAAAATTACGATTAAGATCGTTTAAAACCAAATGGTTGAATCAAAACCAATTGTTTTGTATTACGGTGTAGGATTTAAAATTATACCACAATCTAAACCCAACAAATTGTACTACATACATATTTCCCAAAAAAAAAAAAAATTATTCACAAGATTATACAAAAATCTCTAAAATATTTTTTATTTAAACCATTTCGTGAACCCAAAATCCTTATGAATAAGGTTTTAAGATTGTAGCAACAATCTCACGAAATCTGTTTTAAGTTTGTAGGAATTGGGTCACGATTTTATTAAATGATATTAATAAAATAATAAAGATACACTCTTTATACATTTGGGAAATCGTAGTACTCGTACCGTATACAAATCCAAACGAAAATAATATAAAATACAACATAAAAAGATTCAAACCGAAGTTTTCATCAAGAGCTTCAACCGTGTCTTCTTATGTGATTTCTGCTTCGTCTTTAACAAGGACTTGAACCGCGTCCTTTTGTATGATCCTTCTTGGCTGCAAGAATGAACAAACTAATGTTGACGGTTGAGGCTGAGGCACGTGTTCAACACACTTCCCTTAAAACAGATTTCGCGCCTCTACCAAAGACAACGCGTCTGTCTCCCAGGGTACAACAGCCGAAGCAGTTTGTACTGCCGGAGTTAGCCAAGCACCTGAAACAGTACCTGAAACAAGAGCCTGCAGGTCTGAAAAGTTAGGAAATTTTTCTGAAAGAAGGTGGTGGTTCGAGAACATGAATTGGAGAATTTCCGGTGTCTTCAAACAGAGTCTTGCACTCGGTATTTATACACGAAACCGAGCCTAGTAATACGCCTCATCGATTACGAAATTAAGTCTGGCATTAATTTCGTTTGACTAGAATTCAAACGTGGTCAATGAGTATTAATACAATTAATTTCATTGACTTGACCAGATTAATTAACCAGTCTTGGCTTCATTGACTTGACCAGATTAATTAACCAGTCTTGGCCACAGGCTCGAGCCACTCCAGTCCAAGCTCAGTTAAAAATATAAAGGCGGCTCTCAAGCGGCTCGCGGCGATGCGAGCGTGCAAAGTGCGCCATCAAACCGCCACATTACGCCCATCGCCCTCGGTCCCGGTCCCGGTCCCGGTCCCGAGCCCGTGCCCGTGCCCGTGCCCGTGCCCGTGCTCGGGCGCGGGCGCGTCTGGTGCTTCGCACCCTCCTGGCTGCCACTGGGTGTGTCCTATTGTATAGGAATACATTCCTCTACAGAATTCTAGATATAAACCAACACATGATTTATATTTCCACCAATGTGGGACAAGCACAAATTCCTCAAACTTTAAAGTTCCACCACACACATAAAGCTTAGATCTCTCATTCACCTAGCTTTATAATTAAATGTCATTATTTTACATTTAATATAATACTTAATTATTAAAATTTCCAACATGTTATACCATCCGCGCTTCGCAGCGGGAGTATGCCGAAATTGAAAAATTAATAAACGAACACCTAGACGTAATCATAAAAATAATGGTTTTCATTTTATAAAAGTAAAAAAAAAAAATAACTATGAACCAGAGATTAGACATAAAGAAGGCTAAAGTTGAAGATAAAATAGAAGTGTTGCATAAATTAGCAATTTGCGAACAATATAGTTGGATGTAGATTACTACAAGTCAAACCGTAAGTAATATGACTAATGGGTTAGGATCAAATACACAGTGAAAGAAAAATAGGAAGTCGTAGGAAGGGTATCAAACGGACTCCGATTGAACTCATTCAAGCGGCATTGGAACCGTTTTATCGAACCCTACAACGTGAGTTTTTAGGTCTTCGTTTTTTTGAGGTTTTAGCTTGTGGTTTTTAGAATATGCGTTATATCATTGTGTCTTTCATGTACCATTGTGTCTTTTTCTTATTTTCATCATTGTGTCATTTTTTCAATTGATTGTGTCTTTTTTCTTCAGCATTGTGTTATATTTTTTTGGCAATGTGTTATATTTTGTGGCTCATTGTGTCATATTTCATGATTTATTGTGTTTTTTGTATCCTTCTCACCCTTCTCATTTTTATTACCTTGTGTAGAATAACTTGACCCTATGACTAATATCCGGTAGCCAACACAAATCTAAATATGTTGTAAAAATAAAGCAAGGTGGATGGATATATAAGGTTTTAAAACAACAAACCAAATATATGTTCTTCTTCATCCATCTTTTCCTGACACATCTCCCAACCTTCCGAACACCATACGCCATACCCCCTTCCCTTCTCCACAAAGTTTTCTCCTCACATCCATCTTTAATAATACAAAAATCTAGCAGATCAAGTTGGTTTTTATTACTCAAATATATAATATAACTTATTAGTGAAGATGGTTTTCAAAACTATTTGAAGCATTAAAGAAATTGTTTTACATTTACATACAGACCTGTATATATAACTCTATCCCCAAAACCACCAACCCAACACCACTACCACAAATTTGTCATCTCCATCAACCACTTTGCCTCCACCATCCACGCGCCGCCACCAGCACCGCACCACACCACAACCACAACCACAACCACTAACCCAACACCACCACCAAACCGACAAACGGCTAGACGGGGAGTCTTCGCCGAAACCCTCTTCCTTGTAAACATATTATCCCTCTTCCTCTCTTCTCTTTCCATTTTCCCTCTGTCTATTCTCTCTGTCTAGTGTGATGATAATGCTCAATTTATTCTTCTTCTCTCGATGCTTAGTGATGGTAAAGGTGTGTGACGATGGTAATGGGTGGTGCTTCGACGGTGTTGATGGTGACTGTGGCGGTGCTGTGATGTGATGATGGTGGTGGTGATAATGATGAATTGGTTTTAGAGTTTTGATGGTGGGGTAATGAGATGACGAAGGTGATGACGAAAATACCCTCTATAAAAAGTAAAAAGACAAAATTGCCCATTTACTGTTCAAATGAGCTACCACTCTTTAAGAGTCCGCCCCATTTGGTAGATCTAAGCATCTAACTCTCTAATAAGTGTCGTATGGTTAAGCACAAGTACTACATAGGTTCCCCTGTTTGTTCTTTCTCCTGTTGGTTCTTCCTCCCAGGGTGCTTTGGGATTCTATATTCAAATCCTAAATCAGTTGATCAAACTCAAGTAAGTTGCTTCTTTGTAGAAATTTACTTAAATGCTAAATCAGTGTTCGCATGTTCTAAAGTTATTAAAACAATATCTCAAAAGGAAAGAGTTAACTCCATCAATTCGGGTGGCGACCCGTCCCCCCTTAGTATATGGCAACAAGCCTTCTAAAGTAAGTAAATGCAGAATCTCAAAATTAAGGAATTAGACAAAGTTTAGAATTAGCTTTTAATTTCTGGCCGAGAGCCTTGATGTAGTATGTTCTTCCACTTGGTGTAGCTTTCTCTATTTATTTGATTTTGAGTCCAACTCTTTCATAACTCATGTGGCTATTTCTGCATCCTCGTCTCCCAACCAACGAGGTTGTATGTACCTTATGTCTCCGGCAAAATTCTTTAGCCACATGCTCTTCATCATTACCTCCACCTTGTACAATTGCTGGCTTATATTTGTCAGCTTGTTCATACGTTCCCTGCATTCTCTCTCGGCTTCTTTCGCATTCAGATGCAAATCTCCTACATTTAGTGTCTCCGTTGAATTCCAAATAGCCGTCATCTCATTAGAGTTTAAAGCAGCTGCAGGATTTAACACACTTCTTCTCAAACCATAAAGTCTCCTTTTTGTGTCTTCAACCTCTTGTTCCAGTTCTGGTAGTTGTTCTTCACTTTCAAAATTAAGAAAGCCACAGTCCAATGCAACTTGCGAGTACCTTCCAAAGAGGTCGACAAACTCCGCTGAGATAATTGGTGCGTGTTGTTGTTGGATTCATAACGTGTACACACAATAACTTTTTGCGACACCATACAACTTCCCTGCAATAATACCCTTGTGTTTGAAATAGGTTTCTCTGTTCAGCTCAACCACCTCCCCCATGTTAGCAACGTACACCAGGATTCTGTTAAATTGTCGGTTTAGACCTCTGTTTATAGCCACAAACTGTTCAGGATGCCTAAGCCTCGGTGCAGCCCCACATAGACTTTACGCTAGCCGCACTTGCTTATCTGCAAATGCTTCATATCGGTTTTCAAGGTAAGCTCTGTACTGCCTCAATTCCATCACAAACTTGCAATTTCTTTTTTCTTCTCTAATTGGTAAGCCTCGGATGTCACCTCCTCAAAAGGTTTTGCATTTTCGACGACATCCCAAATAAACTCTATTATCCGACAGCTTACCGTCCTACAACACTCCGTTACAAAGTCCTGTGTAAACCCACTACTCTGTGGTGTCCCAAAGAGTTGTAAATCCATCCTGTTAAACACCTATTTCACAAACTATGTTAGTTACAATAATGTCAATTTTCATTTACTAAACTAAGCATGTTAGTTATACCAAATATATATCCAATAAATATTGAGTTTCTTCGATTGAAAACAAGTAAGTGCACCAAATACGCACAACCTGACACTAGTCATTGCCATTCTTAAAAAAACATCTTAACTTAAAAAATATTAAACTTATAAATATTTATGGACAAATGATCCTTTGATAAACTAACAATAATATTCATTGAACTAAGTCCATAAAAGAAATAAGGTATAGTGGTTACTGGCAAGTAGGGGTGTAACACGACCCGATTCGAGCCGGGCCCAAGCCTGACTAGGCTCGAGCTCGGCTCATCATGATTTTATAAGGCTCGAGCGCGGATCGGTTCAAGACTACTATTTTGAGCTCGAGCTCGGATCGGCTCGGCTTGAAGTAGTTTGAAAACAATTTTAAACGAGGTAAAAGCTCTCGAGCCGCTACGGCCTCGTTTATACCCCTAGTGGCTAATCTTTCTCACAACCTAAAGAAATACCCTTAAATAGAACCTAGAAATCTACAGTGAAACTAGTAAAATCGAACACATAAAGCAATACAAGTTAGTAACATATTCAGTTATTCTTTTCAACAATTGTTCTATATGGAAACCTCTTTTGTGATGATTAACACAATGGAAACCTGTTTCACAAAAAATTGTGCAACATTTGAATTTATAAAAAAAAACAAAAGTAAAAAACCCTCTTTTAATATTTTAATAATAATAAAAAACAAAACATAAACAGGAAATAAAAATACCTAGAAACAACACCATACATGTTTTCTCCCAAAGTTCAACAATGTTTTTTTTTTATTTTTTTAGTTTTTATTAAAATTTCAATGTTTTTATTTTATTGAAGATTCATCATGTGAAAATCTCATTACAAATTTGGTGAAAAACCCTAATAAGGGTTTTAGAGTCAAAAGAAAATGTTTTGTAGTTAAAGGAAATGAGTTGTCTAACTAACCTGTGGTGCAAATGGTGGTGGTAGTGATGGTTATGGTCTAAAAAGAGAGAATGTATATTTTATTATTTTAATGCTCATACATACATAGTTGTCCATCATGCTTGCGATCGTTATTATTGTTATTATTATTATTATTTGTAAAAAACAAATATTTGTATATCACGTGCCGGTTGTTTTTTTAATTCAACTAAGTTATATACCCGTATATTACACAATGTTGTATAATTGTTTTCCATACCATCTCATTTTTACTTTATATAATCAGTAAAAAAAATCTATTTGATTATAAATTTGTATCACATGATGTTTTTTTTACAATCGTTGTGTACAAGTATGCAACACGCCAACATCCATGAACCAACTCAACAGGTTGACATGAAATTTGCCTAGTTTGATGATAAATTAGTTGTCAGACTGTCGCAAAATCTTTATATCTAGCTAACCACCACTGAATCAACTTCATACTTCATGTTGATTGGATCTTCACCGCTGGCTATCTCCAGTGTTGATTAACAATATAGCAAACTTAGTTATATACTTAGCATAACATAAACTTGGATTCATGTAACTAGTCCAACCTTGCGCTTTGCAACATGGAACCAAGCAGGGGCGGATCTAGAGTGTAAGTAGGGGTAACGTTCGTTACCCCTCAACTTTTTTGGCATAGTGTATTTTTAGTGTATTTTTAATTTTTTTTACGTGTTTTGTATTACGTAACCCGTGAAAATTATGTAACGTTACCCCTGAAATCTTGGTCTAGATCCGCCACTGGAACCAAGCATGTGCACATAGTATTGGTGGGCGGGTCGGGTTATTAGTGGTGTTTGTTTTCACAAAGTGTGGGTGGTCTTTCGTCAATGGGTTTACCCGGGGCTGGTATAAGAATTTATTTCACATAGAGAAAACATAATATCCTTAGGATCCATCAACTGTTACTAAAGATGTAAAAATTTACGAAAGAACATCGTCTGTAGGATGTCACTGAAAAGTTTAAGCTTTACGGACACCATACATCTATAATCTGAGTTTTGACAACTCCATGATTCCAAATAATAACGCATGGGCATGAAAACATGTATTCAAAAACATGTGTATAAAATATTCAACTATTGAGAGCAACAACATTTGAACTTGTCATTTTGCAAACCTTTATCTTGACCCCTTTTTCTATATGTGAATTGTAATGTGAAGCGCTTTCGACTTTCGTTATGGAAATACAAGTTAAATGAAACCACATCCAATTTGATTGATTTTTCACGCTAAATGAAATATGGAAAATAGCCTAAATTATTATATGTCCATCCAACCATGGGACCTCAACTTCTTTTTGTCAAAACTTGAATCTCAATAATAATATTAATAATAATAATAATAATAACGATCGCAAGCATGATGGACACCTATTCATGTATGAGCATTAAAATAATAAAAATATACATTCTCTCTTTTCAGACCATAACCATCACCACCACCACCATTTGCATCACAGGTTAGTTAGACAACTCATTTCCTTTAACTACAAAACATTTTCTTTTGACTCTAAAACCCTAATAATAAGGGTTTTAACCAAATTTGTAATGAGATTTTCAAATGATGAATCTTCAATAAAATAAAAACATTGAAATTTTAATAAAAACTAAAAAAAAAACAGTGTTGAAATTTGGGAGAAATCATGTATGGTGTTGTTTCTAGGTGTTTTTATTTCCTGTTTATGTTTTGTTTTTTATTATTATAAAAATATGAAAAGAGGATTTTTTTACTTTTGATTTTTTTTATAAATTCAAATGTTGCACAATTTTTTGTGAAACAGGCTTCCATTGTGTTAATCATCACAAAAGAGGTTTCCATATAGAACGATTGTTGAAAAGAATAATGGAAATAATTAATCCCAACTATTGAATATTGGCCAATAACAGTCCCAACTACGAAAATTACCAATAGTGGTCCCAACTTTCGACGTATTGGAATATAATGGACCCAAACTGACAGATGTCTAACTCCGTTAGTGTGGTGCTGACGTGGCATGCCACGTAGGAAGCCATGTAGGATCATTTTGCCACGTAGGACCATTTTTGCCACCTAGGATGCCACGTCGGATGCCACGTAGGATCATTTTGCCACCTAGGATACCACGTCAGCATCACACTAACGGAGTTAGACCTCCGTTAGTTTGGGTCCATTATATTCCAATACGTCGAAAGTTGGGACCACTATTGGTAGTTTTCATAGTTGGGACTGTTATTGGCCAATAGTCAATAGTTAGGATTATTTATTTCCATTATTCCAAGAATAATTGAATATGTTACTAACTTGTATTGCCTTATGTGTTTGATTTTACTAGTTTCACAGTAGATTTCTAGGTTCTATTTAAGGGTATTTCTTTAGGTTGTGAGAAAGCCTAGCCACTAGGGGTATAAACGAGGCCGTAGCGGCTCGAGAGTTTTTACCTCATTTAAAATTGTTTTTCAAACTACTTCAAGCCGAGCCGATCCGAGCTCGAGCTCTTAGGTTTTACTCTCGAGCCGAGCTCGAGCTCAAAATAGTAGTCTCGAACCGATCCGCGCTCGAGCCTTATAAAATCATGATGAGCCGAGCTCGAGCCTAGTCAGGCTTGGGCCCCGCTCGGATCGGATCGTGTTACACCCCTACTTGCCAGTAGCCACTATACCTTATTTCTTTTACGGGCTTAGTTTAATGAATATTATTGTTAGTTTATCAAATGATCATTTGCCCATAAATATTTATAAGTCTAATATTATTTAAGTTAAGATGTTTTTTTAACAATGGCAATGACTAGTGTCAGGTTGTGCGTATTTGGTGCACCCACTTGTTTTCAATCGAAGAAACTCAATATTTATTGGATATATATTTGGTATAACTAACATGCTTAGTTTAGTAAATGAAAATTGACATTATTGTAACTAACATAGTTTGTGAAATAGGTGTTTAACAGGATGGATTTACAACTCTTTGGGACACCATAGAGTAGTGGGTTTACACAGGACTTTGTAACGGAGTGTTGTAGGACGGTAAGCTGTCGGATAATAGAGTTTATTTAGGGTGTCGTCGAAAATGCAAAACCTTTTGAGGAGGTGACATCCGAGGCTTACCAATTAGAGAAGAAAAAAGAAATTACAAGTTTTGTGATGGAATTGAGGCAGTACAGAGCTTACCTTGAAAACCGACATGAAGCATTTGCGGATAAGCAAGTGTGGCTAGCGCAAAGTCTATGTGGGGCTGCACCGAGGCTTAGGCATCCTAAACAATTTGTGGCTATAAACAGAGGTCTAAACCGACAATTTAACAGAATCCTGGTGTACGTTGCTAACATGGGGGAGGTGGTTGAGCTGAACAGAGAAACCTATTTCAGACACAAGGGTTTATTGCAGGGAAGTTGTATGGTGTCGCAAAAAGTTATTGGGTGTACACGTTAAGAATCCAACAACAACACGCACCAATTATCTTAGCGGAGTTTGTCGACCTCTTTGGAAGGTACTCGCAGGTTGCATTAGACTGTGGCTTTCTTAATTTTGAAAGTGAAGAACAACTACCAGAACTGGAACAAGAGGTTGAAGACACAAAAAGGAGACTTTATGGTTTGAGAAGAAGTGTGTTAAATCCTGCAGCTGCTTTAAACTCTAATGAGATAACGGCTATTTGGAATTCAATGGAGACACTGAATGTAGGATATTTGCATAGAAGCCGAGAGAGAATGCAGGGAACGTATGAACAAGCTGACAAATATAAGCCAGCAATTGTACAAGGTGGAGGTAACGATGAAGAGCCTGTGGCTAAAGAATTTTGCCGGAGACATAAGGTACATACAGCCTCGTTGGTTGGGAGACGAGGATGCAGAGATAGCCACATGAGTTATGAAAGAGTTGGACTCAAAATCAAACAAATGGGGAAAGCTACACCAAGTGGAGGAACGTACTGCATCAAGGCACTCGGCCAAAAATTAAAAGCTAATTCTAAACTTTGTCTAATTCCTTAATTATGAGATTCTGCATTTACTTACTTTAGAAGGCTTGTTGCCATATACTAAGGGGGGACGGGGCGCCACCCGAATCTAGAAGCAGATTTAAAATAGAATTAACCTAAGAATCTAGAAGCAGATATGAAATAGAATTAACCTGCTGTCTCTAATCACAAGAAGAATGGTTAATGCAATCATCTGTGTGGCCGTTTTTCACTTCCCCAAATTATTTACAGCAACAGCCTAAGAAAACATGCATTATCCTCAACGACATGAAGAAAAATAGTATCATATACGATTAGCCGATTGCTTTAGCAGAAAAGGTACAGCCATAAATTTAGAAAATGAATATAACAGTACCTCCGAATGTTTACTCCCTTGAGAAGCAGCCCATTCTCTAACCGCGAACATTGTTATCTGGCACACATCATTAATATTCAATTAACACATAAATTAGCTTACATTTTATCACCATGACGATACAGAAAACTATCCATCCATATGCTTCTATGTATGTACTAACTTAATATCAAACTTTCAAATATTATCATGAAGAAGCCAATGAAAATTCAACAGGAAGTTACTAATTAAATTTAAAAAAAAGGGGATATACAAGGACATCTAAATATCAATTTTTTTTAGGTGTCATTGAAAAATAGCTAAGACACTATGTCACACAAGAGCATTCAGCCTATCCCTCTATAACCAATGAAACATAAAGACAACAAAATAATGACCAAACAGTATACGTTGATGCATCCGCTAATAGACAAATCACAATCATGTAGAACAAATTTCAGTATCTTGTATCTACATTAACAATGAGCTAAAATTAGGAATTTACCTCTCTGCCAATAATTGCAATTGCTGGCACAATCAATAACCACGGTAGCTGCCCAAACATAACCGCTTCTGGAGGTCTAGTACATAACAAGACCAATATAGCAGCAACCATTAGCTGCACCACAAACAATCGCACAACTTTGTAAACCTACAAATATAATATGAAGAGAGAATTACTATTTGCATCCATGTGTTTTAGTCGTTTTAACTACTTGAATCCAAAAGTGAAAACCCTAACTACTTGCGTCCCTAAGTTGAAAATAACTAACTACTTGAGTCCATCTGACATACGCCGTCCACCAGATTTGTTAACCCTCCCCACGTGCAATTCACGTGAGGGGTATTTAAGTCCTTTCATACCATCCTTCCCCATTATAAAACACCTGCCTTCATTTCTTTTCCATTTTAAAACCCTAATTGAAGAAACCAAAGATGAACAATTGTAGATGTGGGTTTCCAACAACAGTTCGAACATCATGGACTGCACTAAATCCAGGTCGAAGGTTCCACTGTTGTCCAATTTGTGGGTTTGTGAGGTGGTGCGACCCTCCAATGTGTGCAAGGGCTACTGAAATCATACCTGGGTTGCTTCGAACGATTAACAATCATGAACAATTGGCAATGAGAAGGGACAAACAACTGAAAAGATTGAGGCTTGTGCTATGTCTTAGTTGGATTTTCTTTGTGTTTTATTTAATTTTTAAATTAAATGGTTGTGTTAGTGTGGTAGTTTGAAGTGGTTTATGCATTGAATGTGTAAGATATTGACCAAATTTTGTAATCCCTGATATTGTAATGGTCAAGTATGAAGTAATGTAACTGATTTTTGTGAATGATATTTGTATGCTTTTATATGTGTTTATGATGAAATTGTTGAATTCATAATTGGTCAATAATGGGCACAATCTGTAACACCCCAACCGATGGCGGAAACATCGAGGTGTCATGTAGTGATGATTGTTCAATAGCTCATGGTACTAAATGGAAGTTGAATATTACTAAACAATTTACAATTTGTCATACAATTTAATAATTACATCTACTTGATTTACATAAACTAGATCCAAAGCTCCTATGTGATCCAAGACTTGTACAACTTTCAAAAGAACGTAAAAACCTGAAACATGTTGAGTTGGAAAGATGGGGGGTCAACTATAAATAGTTGGTGAGAATACATAGGTTTTGCATATAATTGAAAACAATATGTTATATAGCAATCATGATTAAAGTATAATAATGAGTAATGATAGAATATGAGTCCGACATGTAACAATGCGTCTTTTGTACAATCAAACGCCCGAAATGCACCGTTGATATTCTTATGGTCTATTCTGTTCGGTGAATAAAGTAGAACAATCGAACATGTGTTCAAATGGAATAGAATTATGTTGGATTTAACTAAAGTGTAGGATGTCAAATAAATTCAAAATCCGAAGAAAAAAAAAAACGTGGTTCACATACAAAGGCGAAGTCACCAGAATCAGATACGGTTTCCTGCCTGGACTGGTACACCACCACCACCATCATCATTCATCAAATGGTTTCTGCGTTCAATCTAAGCTGCCATAACTATTATTATTATTATCATCTTCACTCTCTACCACCAACGAATGTCTCCTCTGTTCCCATTCTTCTCTCTCATCCTACCCATTTATCTTTCTCCCCCATATCTCTATTAACATTTCACCACAAAAGCCTTCATAATAATAATAATAATCTGTTAGCTCTACCAACAACAACAACAATAATGTCTACTACTAGGTAAGTCACCTCTCTCTCTCTTTCTCTCTGTTGGAGCATCATAATTGTATATTATCTGTCGCTAATGTTTGTTTTGATTTTGTTGGTTGTTGAAAGTGTGCAAGAGGCTCTTCCACCAGCTCTTGATTCTACTTCTGAACCGCCTCCGGTTTTCGACGGAACTACTAGGTAACTTACACACACTTATTACTCATACGGCTGTTTGTTTAAGTAGGCCTTTAAACGAACCCAGCGATCATGAATTTGTTCGGCGTGAAGTTCGTTTAACGAACATGAGCAAACCTTGTGTTAGTTCATTTATATTCGTGATCGTCCATTTATGTTCGTTTATTTATGTTCATTTATGATCGTTTATTTGTGTTCGTTTATATTCGTTTAAATTTTATTAGTTACATAAGTATATATTTTAATAAATATAAACATAAATGAGGCTTTAGCTATTTGAATAAATATAACCATTTAGTAGTTGAGTTTTTTTAGTAATACAAAATCGTTTACATTTATTATGTTCGTGAACGTCCGTTTATTTTCGTTCCTGAACTGTTCGTTTAGGTTTTAAATGAACGAATATAAATGAACACGAACATGACAAATTTCTTAATGAACGAACCAGAACACAAAAATGTGTTCGATTATGTGTTCGTGTTCGGTTAAAGTTAAATGAACAAACACGAACATGCCTTTGTTCGTGTTCGTTCGGTGCGTTTCTAGGCATATGTTTAAATATGCTTAGAATTCATAGTTTGGAGTCGGGGTTGGAGCTTATTTTCGGTGCTTGGGACCAAATAATAAGAGGTTTTACTAAAAAAAAAAGGTTTTTAATATTGGTGCAAGTTAGCAAAATAGGAGCCGTTGCACGTTAAAAAAGTTGGGCTATGCACGTTAGCGAAGGGACACTATTAAAGCTGAATGTGCTCTGGGTACAGTTTTAGATATGGGGCTGATGGTCCCATATGCATTCTTAGCTAATTATCTAATATTTTGTTTGATTTTCTAACGAAAAGCTTGGATTTTTTTGGTTAGGCTGTACATATCTTACACTTGCCCATATGCGCAACGCGTGTGGATTACCCGGAACTGCAAGGCTCTCCCTCTGTCTCATACCCTTAATAATAATCCATTTTGGGATAATTTATCTTATAATGTGAGCTGATCCACTAGAAAGATTGGATAAAAAAAACCATTTTGGACCATCGAATATCAACATATTCATCGCTATTTATTTTTAAGATTGGTTTTTTGTACTGTATGATATGTATTAGATGGAAATATGAATTCTCATCCAACATCCTATGGATCAGCTCCCTTCGATCGTTATAAAGTATTCATTATTTGTGTGTTTAAACTGTGAACAGGGGTTGCAGGAAAAGATTAAACTAGTTCCAATTAATCTAAAGAACAGACCAGATTGGTACAAGGAGAAAGTTTATCCAGCAAACAAGGTGATGATGTTCTTGAAAAGTTTTATGCTTTATGACCACCAGTTTTTACGCTTAGAATGGCAGTCTTGCAAAATTTAGTTCAACAAAAAAGCGCCGAGTACAAACCTACGAGGCCATGCTTAAAATCAACTTGTTTGTGGTGTGTTATTATGTCATAGGTGCCAGCTTTAGAACACAATAATGAAGTTAAGGGAGAAAGTCTCGAGCTTATCAAGTATATTAACGCCAACTTTGAAGGGCCATCACTTTATCCGGAGGTAAAATTTCGTCCTTTGGATTTAAGCGTAAAAGGAATAAGTTCGTTTAGTTAATTTTAACTATAGAACTATAATATAGGATACTATCAAGCAAGCGTTTGGAGAAGAGTTGATTTCATACACTGATACGTTCTATAAATCCGTCACCACCTCATTGAAAGGCGACGGGTTTGATGATGCTGGTATCTTTAACTATCACTTCAGTTATCATCTTTTTATATTAAAAATTAATAATCTTTTTTATAATGCAACAGCTGCTGCATTTGATTATATAGAGAAGGCTCTTTCCAAGTTCGATGATGGCCCATTTTTTCTAGGTCAATTCAGCCTGGTAAGTAAGATGAACCCTAGCCAAATTACATATATTTGCAACTGTTTCAACTGCTAATGTTGGTTTATGGCTGTCTTCATGAGATTCTATTAGGGTTTTTATTTTCTTGAATATATATGATTCATTTGCGAAACGCATATATGTGCATGTACAGATAGATATAGCTTATGCTCCTTTCATCGAAAGATTTCAGCCGTACTTGCTAGATGTAAAGAATTACGATATTAAATTGGGCAGGCCAAAACTTGCAGCCTGGATCGAGGTACTATTTCTTTCACGGTTTGTATATTATGCAAGATTTGTTATACTTTCAGGTCTAGTGCTTTTGGTTCTTGTCATTCGTAGAAAATAAGAAATCACGTCTACATTATCGCAGTTGGTTTCTCTTGCAGGAAATGAACAAAAATGATGATTTTAACCAAACCAGGAGGGATCCAAAGGAACTTGTAGAGAGCTACAAAAAACGTTACCTGGTACCAATTAACAGCTCAAATCTTAAGTTTCTATGTTAACCAAGTCGTTTAAACCAACAATTAACTACGTTAACAGTAAGTTTATTCTTCTAAGTATCGTGTGTTTGTGTTTTTGTGATCATGCAGTCTTCGCCATAAGGTTCAAGTTTTGTGATTCAGTCACAGCATGGGATGCAGGAAAACTATTAGGACAAGAATACCAGATTGTTTCCTTTGGATATTAAAGAATAATATGTTACATAGGATATTTATCCAAGATACTGTTGCCAGAATAAATTTAAGTTATTGTGTTTAATCTATATTTTCAATATTCTACAGTTGTGTGGTCTATAATACATTTATGCTACATACATCTATTATTTAGTTATGTTTATCAAACTGATAAAAACACTAAAATAATCTAGATGCAATAGGTGATGAATACAATAAATTAATTGCAAACAAATCATCACAGCATATTATAACAAACCAAGCTTTTAATTTTGAAGCAATTTTCAACAATATATGAACCAAGTTTCAATCTAGCATCAAGCTTCCAAGTATGTATGTAAAGAGTTGTTCAAAAACTATCACCCTGTACCACTTACTTACAAAGGAAATAAAAATCAACCCAGACTCTTTATCCCAAACAAAAAAAAGAAAGAAAAAAAGAAACGCAAATCGTAGTACGAACACCGATCAATTATCGCAGCAAAAATTCTTCACCGGGAGTTGGGCTAGAGAGAAGATCAAATGGTTTCCCGAGTGCATCTTTCAAGATGGTGATTTGGCCTTCTTTCATCAACACGTCTTCATCTAGAGCTTCTACTTTCTTCTTCAACACGCCGATTTCTGAATTCAATAGCATGTTATTCTCGCTGTATTGCTTGACATTCTCCCACAACATGTCTCGTTCTTCGGACACTTTTGGTAGGATCCCATTGACTATTGATAATTCTTTTTTGCAATCTTGCAGATTGATTTGCAGATGATAAATGCTTTCATCTTTCTTGATTACCTTCAAAAAAATATCTCACAACTTATAAAACTTATATTGTGTTGTAAAACTATCAACTATAAATAAATTATAATGACCGTTACCTGGAGTTCAAGGTCTTTCATTTTGTGGGCAATGCAAGAAAGACTATCCATAGCGTTTTGCACTTCACATCTCAGAACATCGTTTCCTCTTACCGCTGTTGCTAGCTCAGCCTCAAGTAGTTCCACATCCACTTCCTTCGAATACAGTTTCTCCCGCAATAAACTTGTCATCAATGCTTCTGCTTTCAAATCAGATTTCATAACCTGTCACAAGTCAAACATAAGATTCAAAACTCAATTGAGATCATTATATTTACAGGTACAATATATGTTTGACCTTGAGAAGCATATAGTCAACTTTACCTCAGAACACTCCTTATCAGGAGTTGGCTTCTCTTGCAGCACATCAGATGCATTTTGCGAACTTCTTGTTAGGCTTTCGGCTCCCCTTTTAAACCCTTGCACTTTCATCTCCGCTTCCATGATAAATTGGCTATCTAAGCCGTTATGTAATCCTCTTTCTTTAATATTTTCAATTAATTTTAAGCATAACTGGACACTATCATTAATCAAGCACATTCCTTTATTTTGCAAGCAATGCACACGGCTCCACAATTCTTGATCAAGCTTAAATGTTGAAAAGAAACCATCTTCTGAACCTCCTTTTAAACGGTGTAAAAGGTTTATATTCTCATGTCTAAGAGATTCAACTTCAAGCCTATACGATTCTACTTCTTTTCTTAACCTTTGTTCGATCCCGGTTAACCTCAATTGCTCAATTTGCAACTTTGACTGTTGGTTTTGGTCAAAGTGCCTTACTTCTTTCTCAAGACCTTCACGCAACCCTTCAATGGTTTTCTCTTGCTCACTAGAAGTTCTAAGAAGTCTTGCGACAGCTTTATGCAATTCTTTGCACTCTTTATCCTTTGCTTCAAAGTTTCTCTTGAAAAGATCTCTATCTTCTTCAGCAGCTCTGTATTTTTCTTTCAATTCCGAAAAATTTTGATGGAGCTTTTGTTTCTCTTTGACTGCCTCCTCCATCTTTATGGTCAAATCTTTGACTTGCTGACCCGAATGCGTGACTTTGCTTTGATTATCCAATTCTTTTTCTCCAAGCATTGAGACTTCCCTCTGAAGAGACACGTTTTGTTCTGCAAGTTCCCGTACTCTTTCCCGAAGCCTATGTTCTTCCATTTTATACTTCTCGAGCTTCGTTGACCACTCAGCTGATCTCCTATCTAACTCTTTCTCTAGAGTCAACTGCAACTCATTTTTCTCCTTTTCCAGTTTTCGTGTACGGAAATCCAATTCAGCTTTCAGTAATGTAATGTCATCAGCATCTTCAGATTCTTCATAGTCCAAAACTCTGGTAGAAACCTCATCAAGCTCGCAGTTTATTTCATCAGAACTTGAACTTTCTTTAACAGTTCTGTCTTGAGGTACACAGTTTTGGGACCCAGAGTATATATCTTCAAGTGTGATAGGAATATCATGGTCAAACTCTTTTGAGTCAACCCTTGGGAACACACGAGACTGAGAAAGTCTTTCAACGACCTGTTTAGCTCGTTTTCTTGGGGATCCATGCGCAACTACATTCTCGACCCAATCTCTTGTAGACATAGAGAGTTTAGATTCTCGATTCAAGTCTCTAAAGGAATGTGACCTAGGTTTTTGAGTCAAACCGCCAGCAGTAGGTGATGTTGGTGCTGCATACTGGCACCGTGGCGGTTTTTTTCCGCCACCATTTGGTTGACAAACATGACCCCTTGTGTTGGTATTGATCTGTCGTGTCATCCGTTCTTGGTGTTGTTCACCATCAATGTATCGATCTAAAACTTTATTTGAGCAATAAGATGAGGTTTCAGATGAGTGATTATCAACTCCAGTAAGAGTTAGTTCCTCTAATCTCTGTTCAGCATCTACTGCAGCATCTTGAAACCATTTTGACCTTGAAGGCCTCTCGGGGGTAAGAGCTTGACTGAGAAACAACATAAAAGGTTCAAAAACGACTCCGTCTAATAAAAAAACTACTAAAAACTTTACCATTCATGTAACATTAAACATTGTTAATAAATTTAATAAAATGGCTCACCGTGAAGAACGAGAGGCAGATTGCTTATGTGAGATATGACTACTGCTGCTACAAGGAGAGTCGCTTCGAGTTCTTAACAGCCCAGCATCAGGAAAAGCACCAGAAGAATACGATCGGCACCTTCTAAGAGCTGGGCTGCTTTGATTTTGATCACAATCGTCATCATAAGCAGCCTTTTTAGATCTGGATTTACGCCCCGCTTGAAGTCCATCCCCTGATGAGTTATCCGAGTGGAACTGTTTATCTTTCAACAGAGACGATGCTTGATTGTTTGATCCACCGCTAGACGTGGACGCCTTGAAAAAGAAGAGTTTCTTCATCATTTTAACCCTTGTAACTTCTCAGTCAAAAAAACTAATCACAGATCTATCTGAAATTATATAAAAAATTGATTAAAAGGTAATCGAATTACAACGAAAAAACGCATCAGATATTACTATTTCATCAGCAACTGACATACCAGATGAGTTTCTTGAAAACAATAATTTAAAAAAAAAAATTAAGACTTTAAATCTTGAATCCCCAAAAAGAAACGGTAACTGTAAATTATTACTATAATAACAAAAAACATGCTGACATTGACTTCAGAAACCCTCATTTTTATAAACATAATAAAACCCTAAAAGAATCAATATCTGATGCAGGATTAAATATTATGTGTTAGTAACTTTTCTACATGATTACCAGGCTATTAACGTGAGAAGAATAAAAGACTAAAGTACCCTCGTCTTCTCCACTAAAACCCTAAACAAGAAGTCTCTAAAACCCTTATTAAAGGAAACAGAGTAAACAGAGAGAAGAAGAATAAACGGTTATCAAGTATTCAAAAGAGTTTGAATCATCAATAATGAATACTCGCCATTTAAGCGATTAATTTGCTTCCATAATTACCCAAATATTATAACGGTAATTAATGGTCAAATATTTTCAAAATTCAAACAGGGGAATCTAGAACATAAAAAACAAAAACAAAATATAGTAACTAAAGCAATAATAATAATAATAATAATAATAATAATAATAATAATAATAATAATAATAATAACAACAGTTTATGCACAGAAGATGCAATGCAGCCATAGAGAGAGAGTTACCGGGCGGTGAGTGTTGTATTGTAGAGAGAGAAAGTGATGAGAGAGAAGGAGAGGGGAAGAAGGAAGTGAAAGAGGAAAGGGTATGGCTCTGTTTTTGTGCTTGCAAAATATAAAAGGGACTGGAAATGGAATGAGAATAAAGTTGAGGGGGTGGTACTGTAAGTAATTATAAAAATTTGAAAGTTTATATGGGCGGAAGGGAGGAGCGTACGTTTATTTGGGTGTGGTGATCGAGAGTGCACGGGTGCAGGAATTATTGGGTGTACCTTCATTGGTTAATTTGTTTTTTTTTAACGGTTTTTCCGTTTACCGTTACTAACTATTTTAGTGAATATTTTTGTGATTTAACTATTTTAGTTTTTTTTTTTAACGATCAATTAAAGTATTGCCGGGTACTCTGTACGCGGCCCCCAATGGCTGAAAGGGGCCCCAGACGGCTTCTAGTCCGTACGGACAGAGCCTTTCGGCCCACCCGTCTCCTGTTCCAGGGAAAACCCGGTCCACAAACCCGCCCGAAGGCACGACGGTAGTGAACCGGTAAAACCTGGAGGGATCAGAAGTCAAACACATGACCACAAGGGTCAAGGGTCTCTCCATCACCTCCCAACCACCTACCCCACCACAAGGGTGGGGGTATCCATCACATGCCTCCCGTGAGAATCGAACCCAGCTCCCCCAAAGAGAGAACCGATTTTTTTACCACTAGGCCACATGATCAGGATTATTTAAGTTGATGTTATAATTTTAGGTTGAAGATGTTAAGAGACAATTATGAAAATGTTATGCCTTTCAAAAAAAAATTTATTAAAATGTTATCTCTACAACTGCTTAGAACAAAATGAGGAAAAAAAATTTTAAATTTACATACACACGTAACCCTATATGATTAATTGAAGTGTACTTACCCTGTAAAATATGTAAAAGATAGAATTCATTTTTTTTTGTGCTTAAAATGCATGATTTTATTTATTTTAAAGGCTTGAATTTCCATTTTTTGGGCTTAAAATGTAATATCCGTTTTTTGGTAAATGTGTATTGATTTTTTTTCTATATTTTTACACAGCCGTGTAACTTATAGGTACGAACATTATTAATTTGGTCATAACGGCAATATAGGTTATTTTTCCTTAAATATGTCTATTACTATTTGAAGTATCGAAAGCATTTTGTGTTGTAACCGGGTTTTTGCAGGTTCCAAGTCTTTTGAGGCCTTGCTTGGCGTTTGGTAGTTAATGGAAAGCGTACGTTCAAAAAATATTTTGTGTTATAGACAATATCATATATGATTTTAATAGACTAGTTAATCACTATTCAATCATTGACTAGTCAATGGTTAATCTTTGACTGGTTAATGATCAATCTTTGACTGTACATTTATTGTCACTTATTGCCATATAAATTGAGATTTAGACATGTATTTATACCGGATTGGAAAGTGTTTTTTTTTTTTTTTTTTTAAAGGAAAACTTCAATAACACAACTTGCAAGGTCCTCAAAACAAGGACTTACGAGAAAACAAGCGAAAATACATCAACCCAAAGGGAAAATACACCAATTTTTCCAAACTATATCTTTCCACCTAGTCCTATTACGTATCCAAAAAAAAGCCGTTGATTTAATGTTCTCCACAATCTGAATAGGACTTCGCTTCTTGTTGTTAAAGACTCGATCATTACGTTCAATCCATATCACCCACATAAAAGTGTAGACAATACCCCTTAAGATGTACTTTTTACGTTCGATTGGAAAGTGTACGTTAAAAAAATATTTTGTGTTATAGACAAAATCATATATGATTTTAATAGACTAGTTAATCACTCTTCATAGCCCTTGGGGGCAAAAGTAAAGTTGCACTAATTTTAACGTTATTTTACTAATTTCATGAAAAATAGCGTTAAAAAAGACGGACGGTTAATCATGCATTATGTGGTGGCGTTGATAGCCAAAAGACAAGGGGGTACATGCACCAATCGGGTTTGTCCCGATTGCTAAGCATTATGTGCCTTATGTCAAAGGCTTGATACAAAACCACTTTCGAGCCGGGGGTCTCACTGGAAGTAGCCTCTCTATTCCCACGGGGTAGAGGTAAAGTTGTCTACATCTTACCCTCCTCAGACCCTACCTTAACTTTTGCTATTGGTGGGATTAACTGAGTATGATGATGATGATGATGATGAGTCAATCACTCTTCAATCATTGACTCGTCAATGATCAATCTTTGACTGTACATTTATTGTCACTCATTGTATATTGCCATATAGATTGAGATCTAGACATCTATCTATATATATAAAAGAAAACGTATTTGCTGACGTGACGTGCAATGGAGGCCTCAACCTTCCATTGAGAGTGTCACGTGATATCATAATGGAGAGTTTTTGGTGTTTTTGAATTGTTTCCTTTTTTAATTAAATTGAGTTATTTTAGAAAAAAAGAATTTAAAAATAAATTTAAAATTTTTTCTCTCATATTTCCCTCCATAATTTTTAAACGTTTATATCTTTTATATACGAGATTTTTTAAAGAAAATAATTACACCAAATTAACGAGCGTTTTATTATCTTTCCAACGAGTACCGTAGTGCTATATAAAAACGAAGAAAAAATCGACTATTTTTTGTGGGGTTTCGTTCATACATGAAAAAAACACACAAAGTGTTCATTTTATCACGTAAAATTAGATTTTGTGGGGAATATGAGTTATTACTGCTTAGAATACTATGAACATGCAATGATTGAGAGATTTTGTGGTTAGTTAACTTGAGCCATTTGCAATAGGTTATCACGTAAAATTAGATTTTTCAACCCGGGACCATCCCGGTGTAATCAGCTAGTGTATTTATACAGGATTGTATTGGAATATAGGACAAGATTTACAATTATTCTAGAGATTTTATCATTATTTATGTTTCCCGTCAATAATTTATTCTAATAGCATTTTATAAGTTATGAGATAGGAGCGGTTTATTGTTTTGTATGAATAATAAAAACATACACACACCAAAGTATGGCATTTTGGAACTATATTGTCTATCTTTAGTCATACATCATTATGCAACATTGCATAATCTCATCATATGGATGGGCCCGTGCATGAGTTTCATTAACCTTTTCACCATACCTTAGACATTAAGTCCATATTAAATGCTTGTGATTCTCCCCCTAATTATGGATTAATGGGGTCCGCTTTTCATAATTACAAAACATCCCTTCAACTATGCACATAATACAAAAGACTCCTTTAATATTGATGATCCCAATTTGGAGCCAAAAATTCAAACCATTTACAATCCTAATGCATAATCATAATTTCCATTTAAAACATTTTACAAAGAGCAAAGGTATCTTCGGCAAGTTATAAACCTTTTGGAACAAAATAATGTATTAAGAAACCTAAAAAACAATGAAACCAATATGTTTTCTCCTGATAGCAACACTCTATTATCATAATGCATGTTTCCATATCGTGTTCTGGATCTTGTTGCTTCCTCATAATCAAGTCTATTCATTATAGTCAAATCTAATGTTCTTTTCAAACTATGTTTTTTTGCCTCAGTTTCATCTCTTTGATATAATTTTTTCTCAAATTAAATCATATATATTTTTGTAAATGACAATATTTTGTTTGTTTTTAACTGCTTTTAACCGACTCAATAGTTTAAATTAAATTAATATATTTTAGTTTAGCACCAGTCCTCCACCACCGCCACAACCGCTTTTATTCCTTTACTGATGAAGATCCAAAAAGTGGACGAACCTGCAATAACAACTAAAACAGGGACGAGTATAATGGATCTGAAATGCTCCGAACCTAAGCTTAAACCTGCACAAGGTAAAAGACCGTTAGGCTCGTTACAGAGGAGGAGGGAGGGCCTCTCTGTAACCACCCTCCGGCGTGAGGATAAGTATTTGTTTAGTGAGAGAAAGTAGAGAGAGAAAGTGAGATTCGGAGTGTATGCATTCGTGTCACAATTGTACTTTGGTGGGGGTATTTATAGTGGTCAGCAAAGTTGTACTTCGCTTCGGACCCCCTTGTACTATCGTCCGGAACCTTTTGACTTCCGGGAGTGGGTTGTACTTCCCTTCGGTGGGAATGTCCTGCCGCGTCCTAGTGTCATTAGCTCGTGTTTATGGAGCGAGCCGCGGTATAACTGCTTATACCTCTTCATGTCTTCCCAAGTCCTCAAGTTACTTGTAACTTGCTGGACTTAAGTATGACCGGATCACAGGTGCCCGAACCGCGGTACAATTGCTTGTACCTCTTCAACTGACATCATCTACGACGACAGTGATGATCCAAAACTAAAACTTGAGGTCTTCAAAAATTACAATCTTTTGTAATCAAAGCTACTTGAACTCTAAATCGTGTGGTAACAAATTAACAATAGTACAAACAAGTATCCTGGGTGAGCCGCTCTGACCCGAACTCATTTGATATGTTCATCAAAGCTACTTAACCCAAACATTTTCAACCCGACCTATCCCACCCCACACATGTTTTGCCAACTATAACATATGTTGTATGTCCATCAATACCCTTGTAATCTTTACTGATACATTTGTTTTTGTTATAAAAGATGAAATGTCAACCTTGAGATTTTGTTTGGAGAGCGGCTTATAATCAGATCCCTACAGCGGATGGTTTATAGGCAAGAGGTATACAAAGAGGGGAAAGTATGTCCGGCTTGCGGTAATACTGTCGATTAATCATTTTCTGGTATCGTTGTCCTGCAAAATCAGTATGGTGGCAAATATGTGTGGCTAAAGGTTCCAGGTACTTTCAAGTGGATTAACCAAACGTTACAGTTCTGTCTCAATTTGCAGCTGACCAAACAGAAAAAAGACATGGTTGTGGATTGGGAGAATTGATAAGATTTTCAAAGGCGTGACACGTCAACACAAAATGGTGGGAGATATAAAGAGATTTCGTATTGGTGGGCGACAAAAAAGACGGTTATAAAGAGTATATGAAGATCAGGTAGGCCTTAAGATGCAGACTAATGATACAACAACCGTACCCAAGAAAATCCCACAAAATAGCGACGCTATAAGTAGGGTCTGGGGATGGTGAAATGTAGGCAAACCTTACCCCCATCGTTAGAGACAGAGAGGCTGCTTACAGAGAGACCTCCGACTCGATATCAAACACACATTATATATATAAATAAGTAGACCAACATTAAACACAAAACAAGTCTAGTTGCTACAGTTATCCTTCATTAACATCAAAACACCAACATTATGAAATTTATGGTTCACAATACTTCATTTATCTTTCACAAGATTCAAATTTAAAGTACTACCTCAAAAGTCCATACCATTTATCTCTAGTATCAAAGCATTTAACCAGATTCGCTGGGGTCAGGCGAACCATTGTTTACAACATCTTCATCCTCAATAGGGGTCCCGTTGTCTCTAGCCACTGGGCTTGGGCTCCGGCTGTGCCCGTTTTCCTCAGCAGGGCTCCTATTGTCTGGGCTACGGCTGCCATCACGAGCATCATCTTCTACAGGACTTCTGCTTTTTGGCCTCCTTGCATCATCTGTCGGTGACTGTGATGGGCTATGTTTCCTGCCTTTGGATGATTGTGGTGAAGCTCGGTTTCTCCTTGGGCTTCTTGAGCTTCTTTCAGCACGTTCAGTGCTGCGTTCTCGTTTTGCAGGTGACCTCGATCGGCTAAAAGAATAAATGAAAATTACATATATGAAAATAAATTTGCATGTAATAAAAAGTCAAGTTAAATTTAACGAAAAATAACCTGCGACTGCGGCTCCTGCTTACGCTACGGCTCTGGCTTCTTCCACGCCGAGGCGGAGACGGGGTGCGTGAATAACTCCTTCCACGCCTGCTTTCAATAATTTGTAAGATGAATAATTTCACTAGTAAAAACGAATCAACAGATAAAAAATTAAACAAAAGAAGCATGATGAACTTACTTTACTTTCTTGGGACTGTTCTGACAATTCCTTTCTATATGACCCTGTTCTCCACAGCGATAGCACTTATTCTTCCAATCACCAGCTTTGCAGTCCCGGGCCCAGTGACCATCAAGTCCACAGTTGAAGCAACGGCCTGATCCTGGTGGAGGGCCTCTGCCAAGAACTTCACGAGAACCACCATAGCCACCACCACCGCCACCGCCGCCACCGCCTCGTGGAACCTATTACATGCAAAAAGAATGTACATATTATGATATTATTGGGTCTGCTATTGTTATCGAAACAGAAGATCATTCAGATTTCATTACCCCTTTCGCAAATTCCACCACAATACGACTTCCATCAACATCACGACCATTTAAGCTATATCTTGCATCATCAGCATCTCTAGGGTCTTTGAATTCCTATTAAGGGTATATACATAGATAGAGAACAGCCATAAAATCTATCACGAGAACAAATGCAATAAGAAAAAGAACATTTTACTCTATAGCTCCAGAAGCACATACCACAAAGGCAAAATCACGCTTCATGTCCACATCACGAATTCTGCGTTAAATGGGTTCCAGAAACAGTAAGGCCATCATGACATTAAGCACCAAAGGGCTGAAACTTTGCCCCTCAAAGATGAACTAAACACCACTTTCAGATTTGTAGCCATTTTCCATCAAAAAAAGACGCAAAACATTTATAGAAAGAATCGCCAAAGTCTCCTACACAATCTGCGTGGTTAACGACTCTTTCCACCAAAAGGCAACCTCTCACCATTGACCTTCAGAAATATCATTCAGGTTAATTTTCCTTTTTTATTTTTTAAACCAGAGTTTGTTGAGTATCAAGATTATACCAATTATGGCAATGGCTTAGCTTTCTACACACCTTGTAGTATATCCCAATATAGAAAAACAAGACTAGCTCTAACTACTCAAAACTGAATATGAACATTGAGCCAACTTTTAGAAACATGAAACAATAATAATTCCACCTAGGCACCATGAGGCAACAATGAAGCATAATACGACTTCGTTTAACTATACCAACAAGGCTAATATCACAAAAATGACAGAGAGAATTGCAGACGCCAATTTGTCATATATCTATTAGAAACAACCATGTGATGTACAAATACAATAAATCACCAATCAAATATAAACAAATAGCTTATCTAAAATAATCGGTAGTTAAACGGTCAAACTTCTTACCTTCCGTATCTGCCAAAGACGTCTTCCAAATCACGTGATCTTGTACGTGAAGACAAGTGTCCAACATAAAGGCGGGTAGTTCCATGGCGATCATTATAGCGGTCATTGTAGCGGTCATTGTAACGATCATTATAGCGCGGCATATTCCTTAAAAACAATGATGAAGTCTTTAAAAAGTATAAACCAAACACACATTCTATTATTAAAGCAGACAAACAAATAAGCAACAATAATATAAAAACAATCAATCCTTTCATGTATTTTCCATCATAAAGACTATAAAAATAGGGATTTTTTTAACATCAAGTAAAGTAATAATTAGGGCCAAATTACTCCAACCCTAGAAGGCTAGAACTTCAAAATTCACAGTCTATATAAATTTCACATAACAAACAACATAGCGTTGAAGCAATCGTTTATTAAGATAATCAACACAGAACGTATGAATAATTAAATCAACAAGAACATAACGAATATTCTGATTGTGATGTAAAAGAACCAACCGTAACCGTAACAGATCCAGATCCGCACACAGCGAACTAAAACCCCCCAAATTAAATAGCTTAAAATATCCAGATCTATCATATAAATTTACGCAAAGAAGGCGGTAGGTACCTGATGAAGTGAGTCGACTCGAACAAACCCTAGATTTGATTCTTTGCTTCCTCGGAGTTACAAAAGGGAGGGGTATTGACTATACTTTTATTTATATATAGATTTCCAACCCATGGGCCGTGGATCCGTATTTGCCTAATTGGGCTTATTTAAGTTGGTTGCCCGTAGCCACGGTATGCGGTTTGAAATTTGTATGTATCTAAACAGAAAGGCTAACCTTGCTGAATAAATGATTTGTTGCTAATATAACGAGAAAACTGTAGAAACGGATACGGTATCGGTCAAATATTAAAACAGTACTGGTTCGGTTATTTGAGATAAGGAAAAATATCACTATACTAATACCGAAAGTATTGGTTTAGTATGAGAACCTTGTAGCCCGTACCAAATGCTCATATCTAAAAAGAAAAAAAAAATAGTACATGGTGCCAAAAAAAGGGTTTTTACCAAAAAAAAAAAAGTGGTTAAAATATTGGTGCACGCCAGTAAAATAGGGGCGATGCACGTTGGTGGAGGAGGGGTGGTGCACTTTTAGCCCATTGACGATATTAAAGTGGGAGGTGCACGCTAACAGCTAAGGGCGGTGCGAGTTAGCGCATTGACACTATTAAAGTGTCAACGATTTAATATTATGTTATATATAATGTGTTTTTTATGTCGTAAAAAATGTGTTTAATTAAAAGGAATATAACAATTTGAGAATGTAAACGATAAATAATTATGGAACCGTGACACTTTTGTTGCCTTTTCGGCTGCATCCATGAAGAAAATTATTACCCCTTCTATCCCAATTCAAACCAGAAAGTTTTTGGATTGGAATGGTTGAGTTCCTTTGAAAGTTAATATGTTTTGGTTAGAGGGTTTTGTTTGATCGACTTCCCATTCTAGATGCCTTAATTAAAAGGAATGTAACAATGAACCCGATCGTATGATACTTTTGCAGCTATGCGGAAGAATGTGTTGTTGTGAAGTGGCTAAAATCGTATAGCAAAACATTAGCGTATGGTGCAAAATACCTCTGATTTTCGCTTTCCAGTTTATGAAATTTTCGATGTTCACAAGCTCGTTGACAGAGTTGGCCATAAGAGAGAATTATCCAATCCATCATTTTGATTGCATGCTGGGATATATGGAGAGCCTAGATTAGTGCCCTCTACGCAAACGAGTCGGGAAAAATCAACAAGATGATTGGAGAGATCAAAGTGATGAGCTTCCTTTGGATCGACAACCGAGCCAAATCCATGGCTCTTGACTAGTTAAAGTGGAGATCTTTTGATGGGTGTTCTTGGTGTTTTTTTGCCCCTGTTTTGTGTTGTTGTTTGGTTCCCCCTAGGTAGTCGCTTGCTAGCTAGCCTTTCTAATAAAATTGTCGTTAAAAAAGTGTGTTGTGTGATTTGGTATAAGATATTTTGATGCATAACTAACAAACTATACTGCGTGTTGCGCCAATACGTCACGTCGTAAATTAAGCTCGAGTAAAACAATGGAAATGTATATAAAAAACACTCGTGACGAAATATTTGCAATTTACAAAAATGTTATGTCGTAGATTAAGCTCAAGTCAAACTGTGACTTATCTTAATTTATTACAACTAATAAATAAATTAAATAAAAGAAACAACTAAAAGTATATTTATTCTAAAATTTTAAATAGAAAAAAAAATTTACGTAACTTTTCGTAGCTTCTGAATGTAAACACATATAGAAGCCACTTAAGTAAAAAAAAAAGTGTAAAAAATTACATTTTTTAGGTTGTTTTTTTGAATTTTGTATTATTTTTTGGTTGTTTTTTGAATTTTGTATTATTTTTATTTATCAAAAAGGCTTCTACATATGTTTATATGCAAAAGCTTCAAAAAAAGATTTAATAAAAATAACTTTTTACTTGTAAAATTGATTTTTTATGAGTCGTTTTACTTATGTTTACCCAATGAATTGTAAATCTCTATATTTAAAGATTCACTGTAGCATCTTAATGTTTCTTTCTCTATTTTAGAGAATCGGATGAAGAAAGGGTATAAGTTGTGTTTTTCCTACCATTCTCTATATTTTTCTAGAGATTTTAAAGACAAAGTATGTTTTAAAGACTTCAACATGAATGTTATTATAACGTGTGAATTTACATGTTACATATCTATATTTCTATATTACCTTATTAAGAGCCATCATGGCATGTTTAAACACACCTTGCGTATACACAATACACACACAACACACCAAGAAAGAGAGAGTTGTAGCCACTAATATTTCTTGCGGCCGGCAAGATCCTGGCGATGACGATTCAGACTGTGTGTTATACAATGACGAGCAGCAACGATGGTCATGGGGCTCAAGATACAGCAGCAAAGGCGGTACTGTTATGGTGGATTGCGGTTTTGGCCGTCACAATCGGTAGTGCTGATGACCCGAGAACAAGGGATGGCGATGGGTGGTGATGGTCACGGACCATGATGACTACGGTGTTAAGGTTTTCTCCAAGGTAATCGCTAATCATCTTACAAGGGATTTTTGCGCTAAATCGTTTTTTTTTTTTTTTTTTTTTTTTTTTTGCGCTAAATCGTTATTAGATATTGTAGCTTCATTCCACAACAGCTTAGTTAAAGTTGGTGGCTTTAGTGCCCCCTCTGTCTATGTGGTGTTGAAAGGACACAAGCATTATGCTTTAAAGCCACAAGGGGCTTTTACTCCACACCCTCGTGTTAAAGAATTTATAACTAGCAATGCTAAATCTATAGTTGTTGATTCAGTTTTCAAATTGTTACATGTTGAACACGAGTTATTTATAGCAATTGGAAATGAGCTCAAATTGTTACATGTTGAACAGGCATGGTTGCAGAAGTTGTTACGCGCTTCCAAGTCAGTCGACACCCTATGCCCTTACAACTCGGTTAGGTATAGCTCAAACACACTCTTGAATTGGCCAAACAACGTTTCAAGTCTATAACTAGACACACAACCAAACATGTCAAACTCTAACATTTCTCCTATTTCAGTTTAGCTTGTTTACACCTCAACATTAACACCACACCACATCACAAAATAAAATGACTGTTCACCTTTTACAAGCTTAACTAAAATAATCTTGGCCAAATTTGGAAACTTAGAACTTTTTCACCTCTGTCTAGTCCGATATAATCATGTCTGTTTCAAAGTTTCACAGTAGTTTTTCAGCCATGCAGAAGCAAATTCAAGGATTTGAAGCTCTCCGGCGAGGAGCCCTCGAGCCAGCTCCATCCTTGGCGTGTTTTTCTCACAACTGTGATGAGTCAGAGACTGTAAAACAATTGTTAGCAACAGAAGTTTATAATTAAGATTTAAGCATGCAACAAAACAGTGGCTAAACGGATCGATTAAGTACACGTTAGACCAATGCTTTATCGTCCATTTTGTTACTTCATTTAATTAATCAATGTATTATCAATATAATTACAAAAACTGGATTATTAAACAGTAACTTAAAAATAGGACTATTTGACTAATATTCTACAATTTCATGTCAACTTCAACTCTTATGGACATAGGAAGAAACAAAGATTTGGATCATCGCCGTCTACGAGAAATGTCAAAATGTTTTGGGCCTGGAGTAAGTAAAAAAAATTGGGCCCATATAATTTAAACCGACTCACAAAGCCCACAGTATTAGTTAAGTTTAAACAATTAAACTTCATTGGCTTATTTCATTGGGTCTATTTTTTTTTTAACAAGTTCGACCTTTTTCAAAGTATTAAAAATAACAGCCCACAAGCACATATATATATGAACTTTTTCTTAACAAAAGTTCGGGCCCTTGGGGATGTTGACACAATCGGCCTTGATCGAATTAACAGGACATTACCTCAAGAGCTGCATTATAACCTTCAATCATATGACTGAATCTTGAGTGCAAGAACTGATGGGCTTCCACTTCTCTATCCCTGTTCTTCAAAGGAATCTCAAACGGAAAGCCACCGTTTTGTGTTGCTTCCGCAGCCGAGTCTTGCAACTCTAAAGAGCACACAAACATTTTGATGTTTTCATAATATGCATGCACTTATATGCTTGATATTTGACTAACATCTATCAATTCTCTGTAGAAATAAATTCAGCAATGTACATGTTTAACTGTCAAAAACATAGTTTTTTTTCGCAGATGTGTCATTTTTTTAATTAAATTAGCATTTAAGGAAAGTTATAATTAACTACACATTAATATATGGATAACTAGGAGAAATCCCGTGTGAAAACACGGGAACACTAAATCCAACTAAAGCTGAAAATCCATTCATTGGTTGTTGTGCTTCTGCCTTTAGTAACCACTGATAAATGAAATAGTTGATTGGAAACCACTGATAAATCAGTAACCACTGATGAATGAATCAGTTGATGATTATCCACGGATGAAGCAAGCAACAGAAGATGAAACAAACTTCTGATGACAGCAGTGGTTTGCATTCAACAGGTGTTGTCATCAGAAGTTTGTTTTTAGAGTAGACCCATTGAACAGAGTAGACCCATTAGTAATAAAACGCTCGTTTTTTTTTTTTCGTTCTTTGTATAGCACTATGGTACTCGTTGGAAAGAAAATTTGGTGTAATTTTTTTTTTTCAAAAAAAGTTTCGTTTAAAAAAGTTATTAACATTTAAAAATCATGGGGGAAAGTGCATGTGCCATGCACATGATAGATAAAAAATAATTTAATAGTAGATGGAGTATCCATGACCCATCTAAATGACCCAGTAAAATGAGCGGGAAAAAAATTAAAGGAAGCTCTTATAAGGTGACATGTGTCCCTCATTAGCTTTCGTTTATATATTATAGAAGATAAGTATCAAAAACCTTGAGAAGAAGTGCAACATAGAAGACGAGCAAGTGCACGAAGTGACGGTGAGATTCCCATCCCTTTGTCACTTGAAGACTCCATATAATCCCTGTATAATAAGGACCAAGTTGTTAATATTTGATCCAGTCAGTAAATCACCCAAAAAAATACTATCAATAGCATACAATATTGAAAATTAATATGTATTTTAAAAGATGTCACCAAGTGAATATTTCCATGAACACCTACATCACCATGAAGCTATAATATTCCTGTGAGCTTAATTCATTAACATCATCCGGGAACGGTGCTACTATGTATTTATGAAATAGATGCAACTTCAGCGCGTGCAGGTGATCATGTTGAGGTGGACTGATCACAACTTTGACTTGATCAAATTTGTTGTTATGAATTATAAATCCATAGGTCATTAAAAGTTCAGCATTTGAATAACTATCATATCTTAGAAAAACTTCATCACCAGCAGCATAATTTTCTCCAGCAAAAACCTGTAGAATGCACATTGATTAGTGATCTAAGGATATTAAAGGCATAATCGGTTTGAGGAAGTTACCGATGAGACTTGTTCAATGTCATTATTATGGACACCTGTTCCTGAAGAGGTATTGTAGTTGAGGAAATCTGCAAAAGGAATCTATAAAAGTGTTTATTTACAGAAGAATTTCTACAAGACAAACTATGTTAAAAATAAACTAGTAAAGAATCATTAAATTGCGATACCATACAAACACCCCATGGGTTGATCCACGATCGAGATTCAACTGAAACATTTGCAAGAAATTATGAGAAAGAGTATGCACTATGCATGCTTGCTTAAATTGGGATACCATGAATGAACGTCGGTTAAAGGATAAAAACACATTGTATATATAACAATTCACATCCAAGAAAACACTGTAGCGAACGTCGCTTTCGCTACAGTGTTTTCTTTTTTATTATTCTTTTTATTTCAAAATAAAAAACCTTTCAATTCCAATTTAATTACGAAAACGCCCTGCGAAATAAAAACCTTTTATTTATACGGTAATTACGAAAATGCTAAATCCTCTTTTTCAAGCGGTTTAGCCGCTTTGCTCGGTGCAACGCGCACCAGCGTACCGACAGAACAATACGACTCTCTACGTTGTGTTATCCGATTAGCAGACCCTCGCAATTTCGTTTGTGTAACTCCGCTGTTCGTCGGAAAAATCTGTGGCTTTTCACGAATCGGAGCCGGTTATGTTTCTACGCCGCACTTAGCGCGGCGCGTAATTTAGTTGGGTATAAAAATGGGAGACGGTGTACCTAGATTATATGCATGCTTAAATTCGTGCAATGTGACACCTTCAAAGTATTCAGGGAATCGGTCAAGAGCCTGCATTTAAGTAACAAGAGTGTGAACACAAATTGTTTAGTTCTTAAGCATCTAGTGATTAGTTAATATTATAAGAAAGAACGAAAGATTTTAAGATACAATAAGTGAGCTTGCGAAAACTTAAGAGAAGTAACAGGCATACATGTTTTATGGAGCAGAAGTCCTTTTCAATTCGAGCTTTATGTTTCAATGTTTCATGATATAGAGAAGTTATATTGATCATTTTCAATTCCTCATCACTCCAAAATATCTAAATATATATATCAGTGTTGAAAATACATAACAAACAGGAATAAGTAAAAACAGAAAGTAAAATATGGTCATTCCAATTATCCCTAATGAAACCAAATGGAAATAGGAAAAATACAGTGCTATGCATATCCGTGACACGTGGCAAACAGCGGATATAAGGGGCCCATTCAGAAGCCTGCAATAGGAAACAGAAATTAAACAAGGAACCACTCAGAACATGTCCCCAAACACTATGCAAGTTATAAATCATCATCATCATACTCAGTTAATCCCACCTATAGCAAAGCTAAGGTAGGGTCTGAGGAGGGTAAGATGTAGACAGCCTTACGTCTACCCCTAACAATAGAGAGGCTGCTTCTAGTGAGACCCCCGGCTCGATGTGGTTTGGTATCAAGCCTTGGACATAAGGCACATAACACTTAGCAATCGGGACAAACCCGATCGGTGCATGTGTACCCCTTTGTCTTTTGGCTATCCACGCCACCACATGATGCATGATTAACCGTCCGTCGTTTTTAACGTTATTTTCACGAAATTAGTATAATAACGTTAAAACTAGTGCAACTTTACTTTTGCCCCCCAAGGGCCACACATATATACATTATATGTGCACACCGTAAGTGGGGCGTATGCAAGTTATAAATAAAAACATGTAATAATAAAAGATCAATAAGTAGTAGTGTAAAGCATATTATGTACAACATCTCCATATCTCATAATTAAGATGGAACTTGTACCTGACCAAGTTTCATTTGCTGTAGGATGACCAAAGCAAGCCTTGTAACATCGCTAACGTCTTCCCCCAACAAGGAATCTACTGAAGGATGTAAATCCTCCGGAAAAAGTTGCTACAAAAAGGAAAAAAAAATAAATATAAAATCACAAACAGCATGGTATTGTGATGTTAAAAAGTCATAAATTTCCAATAAAGCATACCACACTGTAAGGAACCTTCAATATGCATTCACCAGCTCGTATTCGTTTACAAGCAAACAATGACCTGAATTTATGACAAGATAAGTAAAGAGAGTTTGGAAAACTGGAAGATCCTAAACATTAAATTACTTAATCTTGTGTAAGAGGTATACATACGGCGTAAAAAACAATGTTCATAGGTGGTTACCTGCCGTAAATAGAGTTCCCAACTGAGAGTACAGAACCAAATTCCGGTCCAGCCTTATGGCTTAACCATGTCAAGAGATCGCTACACTGTTCGTCTACATGCTTGAGTACCTGAGTCAAGTGAACTCATTCAGTAAACAGTTGGTATTCATGGAACAAATAGGCATCAGCATTGAATATTAAGAATAACTGGGAACCTGATTTGGATAAGATGAATTGGAAAAGCTGCACCGACTTGGAGCCAAAAGGGCGGGTTGAATTCGAACACCTAAAGTTAGCATTGGGATCTGGGAAATCATGTTGAACTGGAAATGGAACCAAGCAGAGCTGCAGGTAATGAATGGTTATGAACATGAGACAAAAACGTGTTATTATGAGTATTTTTTGCTGTAATACAACTGAAAGACAAACTACCAACTAAGTAACTAACCCATGCTTAAGTAAAACCACCCACTATTACGTTAACATAATGTAAATAACTACGACTAAGTTAAGAAAGACAAACTAATAAGCTTGGTTGATCACTTGCATGCATGGTTTTGAATAGTTAATACTACCTCTACCCAATGCGCCAGGGCTGGGCTGACGTGTCACTTGCATCGGTGGCGGATCTAGACCAAAAGTTTAGGGTAACGTTAAAATTTTTTTTAACGTACTTTCATATAATGTATACTAAACAAAAATAAAAACACAATAATAATATATAGTTAAACACATTCGGTTTTTGAAAGCTTGAAATCGAGCCATTACATCATCTTCTTTTACTTTGTCAAAAGTTTCTCACTCGATCGCACAAATTAGTGCATTGTGCAAAACTATTTGTTCCACCTTGATTATAAACACTTTCAAAATGAGCCGAGCTTGAAAGAGCTCGCGCCTGAGCTTTGCTTAATGAGCTCGAGCCGGCTTGCGAGCCTAAACGAGCCCACTGTCTCTATAAATTTTAATTAATATATATTTAAATTATAATAATTAATATTTATACAATTATGAAAAATAACTAAAAGTATATAGATGATAATTATAATTAATACATTTTAAATAATAAACAAGTCGAGCCCGAGCCAAACTCGAGCTTGAAAAAACTACATATGAGCAGAGCTCGAGCTTTAGGAACAAAGCTCGAATCGAGCTAAGCTCATGCTTTCATAAGTTAAACGAGCGTGAGCTCGAGCCTGGTCGAGTTCAGGCTTGGCTCGTTTGCACCCTTAGTTTTTTTCCCATTTAAACTTTAACTAAACTAATAGGGGTTAAGCCTTATGGGCTTCAATCTTAAATATAATAAATGAAATGGGTCAATGGGTTATGAATTTATAGGCTTATAATTTTTTCTGCTAGGCTAATAATAAAACTTTAAGGGTGTTTTGGGTCTTTTAAAAGAAATTGAGGGGTAACGTTATATAAATTCATGGGTAACATAATACAAAAAGCATAAAAATATAAATAAAAATTGCACTACGCCCGAAAAGTTTACCCCTCCAATTACTTTATATCCGCCCCTGACTTGCATTATAATAATTCCCTTCATGTTAAAAATAATAGTGTTTTATATATAACTGGTTGATGGTTTAGAATAAGTGAATAACAAATGGTGGTTTGGAGAGTTAACAAATTATAGAAACAAAGAATATATATGAATCCGGCCATATTTTGTTATAATAGAAATAATAATAAGAAGTTATGTTCGAATGTTAATTTATCAGTGATGTGCATATATATTTCGTATGTAATTAATAGAAAGATGGGTCGATATCTTACCTTTCGACTTTGGACGGCGATCAACCCAAGGATCTTGAATTCTTCGGTGGACTTTGATCTCAAGTACGTAGGAGTCAAACCCTTTCTTTATAATTATTTTCGGTGTGGATTTTATGATTTATAAATTGTTAATATTATTGATTTAAATTTAAATAACAATTTAGAAGTTTATTAGTGTAAATGGCCAAATTCGTCCCTGAGGTTTATTCAATATTGCTAGATCCATCCAAAATAAGAATTTTTAACACATGAGCCACTAAGGTTAGAAAGCTAGTGCTAAATCCATCCAATTTACAAACACTGTTAAATAATAACGTTAAATCAGGGTTATTTTTGTCATTTCCCATCATTTTTTTATCCATTTCTATTACTAAATGAATTTCCTTGTAAAAACTATTGGGATCAATCCTGCACGTTGCGGCAGGTGTGAACTCGGCCAATTTCTCGACTACTCACTATAACAAAGGAAAGAAAATACAAAATACAATTGTTATGTTCTAATGAATTTTAGATAGATATTAAAATTTAAAAGGGAAAAAAACTTTTTTTTTTTTTTGAATAACAATTAACTTTTATTAAAACATAATCGCGAAAAATTACATCAAGATAGCGGGCAGACGGGCAACAAACTGCGCCGCCACCCCTTTCTGGACGGCAAACCCTAGCCTACTAAAAACGAACCCCTGCCCCCCCCCCCCCGGAGTCGAGACACTGCTATGAATGACTTGTTGGACTCTGGAAAGGAAACGGATGGCTTCTGGTGCCAAGGAGCCGAAGGTATCATTTGCTAAAGTAATGGGGCTTTATGTATATAAAAAGGGAATGATTTATAGGGAGGCAGTGGTAACACATTTACTAGTAACAAACAATGTCAAAGGTGTTCACACTTTTTTGGGGATGATAGCTATTCAAGTGCTCTTCCAATTGGTACTTTCATGAGTGGAAAAGTTTGGGTAGGCATAACATCTAATGTCAGGTAGAAGAGCTAGTGAATCAACTTCTCATGGCCTTACACAAAATATAGTCACTTGATTTGAAACTGAGACACATGCATACCTTTTTTTAATAATGCACGCTGTCTATTATAGGTCAGCAAGTAGCATGTTTTTTCAAAAGCCTATAGTTTGTGGATGTTAAGCTGTTTTATGTTGTGATTACATACCATCTGATCTTTGTGAATTCGCCACATCTCACGTATGGCTTACTCAGCAATGCTTACATTACTTTTAGTTTAGCTGTCTTGTATTTTTAGTTGGCTCATGTAACAAGTTTCAGTCATAACAATTATTTACAAAACTATTATATTGGTTTCATTATTCAAGATGTTTTATACACAACACAGGTGTATAACCATGTACGCATATACAAACACACACTTGACCATTGGTATTCACGGTCAAACGTTCTCAAAGATGAAATGATAATGCACTTTGATGTGCTTGGTTCATGCATAAAAATCCAGATTCACAGCTAGCTTGATCCTAGAACTATTGTCACATAAGAGTTCTAACTTAGTAATCCACCTTTTGATTCAACTCTTCAATTCAACTATTCCTACAGTACTTGAGCCGCCATAGTTGCTACTCAGTACTCTGCCTCAGTTGTTGGTAATCGCACCCTGAGTTGTCGCTTACCACACCAAAAAACTATTTAGATAATGGGTTTATTAAAGTATGCATTTGCAGGTTAGTTAAGATGATTTAAGACTTCACATTATTAGCTCAAAAATACCTATATTTGTTTTATGATATAATGAAATTTATTTTTCTTTTATACTATCTCTAAATCCAACATTGACTTCACAAGTCTTATATTCGATTTTCACCAAGCTAGCGGAAATCAAACCATTTACTAGTCGGTTAGGAGTAGCTCAAACTGCGGTCTAGAATTGGCCTAACAAAATTTCAAGCCTATAACCAGAACCAGACCCAGAACCATGTATGTCAAATTCTAACGTTGCTACCTGTTTCAGTTTAGCTTGTTTACACCTCAGCATTAACTCCATATCGAAAAATAAAGTATTGCTCCCATTTTACATGCTTAATTACGGTTAGATATTTTTTTATCATAAAATAACGTTGCATAATTTAACCTAAGGTTGACAAATTGTGGAGACTTGTATCTTTTTCACCTCTGTCTAAACTGACCATGTTTGTTTCAAAGTTTGACAATAGTTTTTCAGCCATGCAGAAGCAGATTCAAGGATCCGAAGCTCCCCAGTGAGCAAATCTCGAGCCAGTTGCATCCTTTGTGTGTTTTTCTCAGAGCTGTGGTGAGATAGAGACTGTAAAACAATTGTTAGCAACATAAATTAAGCATGCAACAAAACAGGTGTGCTTTAAAGTTTAAACGGGTCAATTTAAGTACGAGTCAAAATGGGTCTGATACCAATACGTTATCATCCATTTGGTTATATGATCGATGCATCATAAACATGAACACCAAAACTATATGGACTAGTACCAATGGCGAACCTAATGAAGAAGCAGGTGCTGCGTCCGTTGCGGCTCAACTTCGCGCGCGTAGTGGAAAATTTGGTTTTTTTTTACGAAATTTGGAAAACGTTGCTACTAAAATGAAAAAAAAAAATGAAATATACATTACTACTGAAAAACATTTCTATATCCGTCACTTACTAGTACTCAAAACAATTTCATGTCAACTGCAATTTTATGAGACAAATGATTTGGACTAAAAGCTATCGGATTAATTTCCCTAAAAAAACACCGGGATTGATTAATAGGACATTACCTCAAGAGCTGAATTATAATTTTCAATCATGTGACTGAATCTCATATGCAATAATTGATGTGCTTCCACTTCTTTATCCGTGTTCTTCAAAGGAATTCTAGCCAGACGGCCGTCATTTTGTGTTGCTTCCATAGCCAAGTCTCGCAACTCTGAAGAGCACATAAACAAATTGATATTTTATAATTTGTATGAGCTAATATGTTTAATACTGGGTTGATAATTGACTAATAATATATCAATATCAACAGAAAAAGTAACATATGAATCTAACTAACAAAATAGCACTTGGGAAACTTTTATTTAATTTTAAAAACATAATTTTTAACAAATATACATCCATATTTTTATTAATAGGTATTTAAAAAGGTTATAAGTAATTACACATTAATATAGGGGTAAAAACATCTCAAACCTAGGGGAGAAGTGCAACATAGAACACGAGCAAGTGCACGAAGTGACTGTGGGATTCCCCTCCCTTTGCCACTTGAAGACTTAACTTCCCTGTATAATAACAAAAAAAAAAGCTGTAACTATGGAATCCAGTCACATGCCTTCTAAATCAGCCAAAAAATATGTGTATATAAAGTAATAAAACGAATTCCGGATATGGTCACTAGCATACAATATTAGAAAGGATGTTTCCTAATCTGATTTCATCAAGTGAATTTTTAGATGAACGATACCTACTTCACCATGAAGCCATTTTCCTGTGAGCTTAAATCATTAACATCTTTCAGTGATGGTGTTGTGTGTCTATGCAAAAGATCCAACTTCAATGCATGCAGGTGATCATGCTGAGATGCATTGACCTCAACTTTGACTTGATCGTATTTGTTGCGAGGAATTATAAATCCAAAGTCCAATAAAAGTCTAGCATTGGAAAACTTCCCATATCTTATAAGAACCTCATCACCAGGAGCATAGTTTTCATCAGCAATAACCTGTAGAATGCGCATTGCTTAGTGAATTAAGGATATTATAGACATAGGTATGAGGAGATTACCTCTGACACTTGTTTGAAGTCATCACTCAAGACATCTGTTTCAGAATTAGCATCATGGTTAAAGAAATCTGCAAAAGGAATCTAAAGGAGTGTTTATTCACTGAAGAGCTTCTACAAGACGACTATTTTAATAAAAGAAATGGAACTTTGAAAGAAATTACAGACAGTTACAAAATTTAAAAAGATCATCAAATCAGGATACCATTGAAACACCCCTTGTGCTGACCCAAGCTCGAGATTCAACTGAAACATTTGCAAGAAATTATCAAAAAGGGTATGCTTGCGTGCTTAAATTAGGATAGCATGTATGAATGTCAGTTAAAAGGATAAAATTATACTGAGTAAAAGAATTGAAAACATGATAAGGTGTTATACCTAAATTATATGCATGCTTAAATTCGTGCAATGTGACACCATTAAAGTATTCAGGAAATCGGTCAAGAACCTGCATTTAAATAATAAGAGTGTGAATACCAATTGTTTAGCTCTTTAGCATCTAGTGACTGGTTATTATAAGAAAGATTTCAATAAATAATCAGCGAGCTTGCAAAAAACTAAAGAGAAGTAACTAAGTGACAAACATGTTGTATGGAGGAGAAGTCCTTTTCAATTTGAGCTTTATGTTTCAATGTTTCATGATACAGAGAACTTATCTTGATCATTTTCAATTCCTCGTCACTCCAAAATATCTACAGAAATGAAAGTGTTAAAAGTTAATAGTAAACAGGAATGAATAAAGCTAAAAGTAAAATATTGTTAATAAATGATCCTTGACGACATGAAATATATGGTTATCAACTATCACGTGTGTAAGTAAACCAAAGGAAAGAGGAAAATACTGTGCTATGCATATCTGCAACACGTGGCAAACAACTGATGTAAGGAGCCCATTCAGATGCCTGCATTAGAAAGAACATGTGCTCAAAGACATTCATCAATCATCAGAAGCGTAACAACATGCTAGTGATCCTTAAAACATGTAATAATAATAAAAGATCAATCGCAAACGAAGCAAGGTAAACTGTACCTGACCAAGGCTTTGGTGCAGTAGAATGACCAAAGCAAGCTTCACAACATTGCCGACGTCCTCCCCCAACAAAGAATTTACTGAAGGATGTAGATTATCAGGGGCCAGTTGCTGCAAAAATAAATAAATAAATTAACAGAAAACATGGTATTGAGATGTTAAAAAATAGTCATAAATTTGAATTAAAGCATCATACCACAGCGTAAGGAACCTTCAATATGCAATCACCAGGTTGTATCGGTTTACAAGCAAACAATGACCTGAATTTAGGACCAAACATTGTGGCAATGTCAATCAAACAGATGCTAATGTTTGGTTAGTTATATATAGTTCATGATCTGGTGTAAGTAAGAATATGTTTTCACAAATTACCTGCCATAAATTGACTTTCTAACTGAGAGCACCGACGAAATTTCGACCCCAGCTTTCTGCCTTAACCACGTCAAGAAATCGCCACAGTCCTGGTCTACAAACTGGAGTGCCTGAGTCAAGTGAAGTCATTGAGTAATTTCATCAAACAGTTGGTGGTCATGGAATAAATATTAAATAACTGGGAACCTGATGATGTGGATAAGATGAATTGGAGAAGTTGCACCTGATGTGGAGGCGGGGAGCCAAAAGGGGCCGTTGAATTCGAATACCTAAAATTAGCATTGTCGGTTGATGTCACTTTTGCTCAGTCGCTCCAACGCTGTTTCATACACAGTTCGTATTTGCCGGTAAAACCAGTTGTGTGTGCTACCTTTTTATGTACATTTTTTTCTATAGAATTTGTTTTATTTTCTGTATATATATGGTTAAATTAGCATTATGTTTGGCTAAATTAGACTAAACTGTGTTTTTATAGAAAAAAAAACAACAACAATAACGTTACACTTTTGTTTAATTTCATACTCAAATAAAAATATAGTACTTGTCATTTACATTAATTTCTTTAAAAAAAAAATTACCAACCAATCACAAACTGCCACCTCACACCCCAATACCCCCCCACGCCCGGCCTCCTCTCCCCGCCACACACCCCCGCCCCCTCCTCCACGCCCCTAAGGGGCCGCTCATGAAGCCTCTTCCCGCCCAAGCTTCCTGCCCCACTCCCTCTACTCTTATAACACAATTTGGATGTTATTTTATTTCATGGACCATTCACCTGAACTGATCCGGTGAACCAATATGATGAGCGTTTTGGTTTTCAAACGATAGGAGAAAGACTTTTTTCCCTTTGTCAAAACATTTTAGCATCCGCATGGGTCACTCCATCCCCTATCTACAATACACATTGATATTTGTCAAAACCCTCTACGGACGCCTCCCACCCACGATTATGTCTCCTTCCTTTCTCGGCTTGTGGGCTAGTCCCATCTGCTTTGTAACCCTTCATCGTCCCTCACTATCACAAGTGCCACGCTTGCCATGGGCGCCCGCTAAAAATGCCATTAGGGAGTAATCTACAAGTAATTGCTCTTTAAGCTACTCTTAGTCTTGATTCTTGTAATGAGCAATGCTATATTCACATAAAAGACCTGTATATCTTTTAATCCAAAGCTATAATTATAATCTCAATTTCATCTTGTACCAAATTGACTCGTTAACGAACCGAGTCAACCATGATATCAACTTTTCAAATTGTTCTTTTATCAATAACCAACAGTAACACTATGATTAACAAGAAAATACAGAGACTTGTATTAAATCAATATCCACGTATTTCTATTTCAATGAAAGATATCATTATTTACCACCTCAAATATTCTTATATTCTTTACAAATAATAATTTAGTCCTTTAAAAACAAATTACTCAACACAACTGTAAGTCTGTACCAATGTAGTATAGTATTCCATTAACCAGAAGTCAACCTGTTTCATTTAGAAGACGGCCAAACGCTGACCTTTTCCTTTTCAACCTTACAATATATAGCCGTAACAGCAGCCACAAAATACACCTGAATAAATATGATCGACCCCGTATGGTATTTTATCACACTCTCACCGGTCGCCAGTTCCACCAACACCAAAGCCGCCAACCCAAGCGCCGCCACCCTCCCGTTCATCCTCTCCGAATACGGGCTGAACCCGAAATCCACCTTCAGTCCACCTGCATTACAACGTTGAGATGTTGAGTGCTTATATATAAACCACACCTATTGTTAACCTTAATTACATCACTACAATCTAATACAATCACAACCTTCATATCATCATCATCATCATACTCAGTTAATCCCACCAATAGCAAAGCTATGGTAGGGTCTGAGGAGGGTAAGATGTAGACAGCCTTACCTCTACCCCGTGGGAATAGAGAGGCTGCTTCCAGTGAGACCCCCGGCTCGATAGTGGTTTTGTATCAAGCCTTGGACATAAGGCACATAACACTTAGCAATCGGGACAAGCCCGATTGGTGCATGTGCCCCTTGTCTTTTGGCTATCAACGCCACCACATGATGCATGATTAACAGTCCGTCGTTGGGGGACAACCTTCATATGTTATCTATATCTTATTTAGTAATGTTGGGGGAATTTTCAGCCACATTCCTTCAACTTTTAACCTATGTCACAATATCCCCTCACCTTTTGTTCTTCCACCTCCACACACTCATCTGTTAAACTTTGCCATCACCACTCTTCTACTTTGTTTTTCCATCACCACCCCTCTACATTTACATTTCCATCACCACCCCCTCAGCTTTTACACAATGCAAATGCCAATGCATTGTGTTTTACGAAATTTCTTAGGCATTGTGTTTTGCACTTCTTGTTAATTGTCCTTTACGCATTATATTTTACACTTTTTTTTTTGTAATTGTGTGTTTAACTGTTTATGAATCGTGTATAGAGCATTGCGTTTACATTTCGTGTCTTCCTACACATTTATTCAAGTCCTAGTCGACAGTCAAACCTAACTCCCACAAGTTTTATTGATGCAGAAGCTATGGCTAACTCCCACAAGTTTTATTGATGCAGAAACTAACTCAAAACTTCATACAATCCCTACCCATTAACATGGTATATATAGCTAACCTAACACGTTAATTAAATAATTACATAATAATTATCTAAAACACATCCTAACATAACACGTATAGAATTCTAGGCAATTATCCACTAATTAATTAATATTCTAGAACAACATGATAGTTATAACTAATAATTTAAACCTTATCACAATTAAACTATCTACAATTATCCAATCTAAGATTCGCTCCTAAACCTTAGCACGTTTAAGACCGATCTTCATTGTTCGTAATTCCCAACATTATTTACATATTATTAACATACACCTGACATTGGCTCTTTCAAAGGCACTGGCGGGAGGAACACGTTTCCACCGGACCCACCGGGTTTCTTGCCGGTTTTCTTACTCTTCCGGGCATCGGCTTTTTTCCCTGTGCCACTTCGGTAACGGAGGCGGACTTGCGAGAGACGGTCTTCGAAGCTACCGGTGTCATCGGGTAATTCGGAGGTGGGTTCGTCGGAGGAGTCTTCGGGGGTTGCTTTGGTGGTGAAGGAGAGGGTTTGGAGCGGCGGCGCGTGACGGCGGAATGGGGAGAGAGGGAGTGGGGATGAGAAGAGAGGGTTTGAGGACGACATTGTTGGTGGTGGTGGTTGATAGTTGATACAGACTCACTCGCTTCTGTGTGGCTTTTGGAGTGGATAACAAAACTTCCCAACTTTCCAATTGTTTATTTTGTCCATAATAATAATGATATTATGTAAAATGGAATTTGGCCCATTTAAAAAGTTTGGATGGGCTTTGGTCTGTTTACAATATTTCGATGGAACTAGCCCATCTATTGTATTTGGATGGATTTCGCCTTATCTTTAGAACCATCTATGATACTTGGGTCTTGGTAGAGGTGAGCAAATCGTTTTTTTTTTTTTTTTTTTTTTTTTTTTTTTTTTTTTTTTTTTTTTTTTGATACTTGGGTCTTGGTTAGAGGTGAGCAAATCGGTTTTTTTTTGTCGAACCGGTTTCGGTTCTAAACCGGTTCGCTACAATACCGGTTGCTGACTGAACCGGTTTCGGTTCCAAATCGGTTCGGTTTTGGACAGCGTTTTGTCGATTCGTAAGACCGGTTTTGTTTCGGTTTTTAATCAGTTTTTTCGCGCACTTTTTAAAATCGTATAAATTACATAAAATTTAACTTTTAATAACTTTTAGGGTTTTTTAAATAAGGAAATTGAATATTAATACAAAAAAAAACAAAGTTTTATTTGTGTTTTATGGCCAAAAATGTATTTTTCTTAAAACGATTTCGGTTTTTTATCGGTTTTGGTTCGGTTCCGGTTTTTTCATCGGTTTTAGCCTGGTTTTCGATTCGTTTCGGTTTGAGATTTTTTTTTTTAGTACCGGTTTTGGTTCGGGTCGGTTTTCCCGGTTTCGGTTCCCGAACCAGTTTTTTTATCACCTCTAGTCTTGGGTAGCAGATATATTTGGAACAAAGTATCTATTTCGGTAGTTACTTTTTTAACGGCTAACATTACTTATCCATAATACTCTAAAATTTACTTGTTGTTTAAGGCTAGAAGTTTTCTCTAAAGAAACTTTGCTTCTTACCACTAGGCTACAATTCAAATGGCCAGGCTGGCTCAACGTTTTCGGGGGCCCAAAGCGAACTAAAACATTGAGGCCCCTTTCGAAAGACAATTCTTTGATATAAACCCTTCACATTTCTCGTGTATGTAAAAATATTTTGAAAACAATTATCTACAATAGTTTTTTTTTTTTTTTAAAACGAAGCACTATTTCTAGAGGGCTCAAGCTAGAGGTGAGCAAATAGGTTTTTTTGCCGAACCGGTTTGCCGATTCGTAAGACCGGTTTCGGAGACCGGTTTCAGTTTGTTTCGATTTCGGTTATTAATCGGTTTTTTTCGCGCACTTTTTAAAATCGTATAAATTACATAAAATTTAACTTTTAATAACTTTTGAGGTTTTTTAAAGAAGGAAATTTAATATTAATACAAAAAAAAACAAAGTTTTATTTGTGTTTATGGCCAAAAATGTATTTTTCTTAAACCGGTTTCGGTTCGGTTTAGGTTTTTTTACCGGTTTCGATCGGTTTTTAGCGATACCGGTTTCGTTTCGGTTTCTTTTGGCCGGTTTTTTCGTCGGTTTTAGGCCGGTTTTCGGTTCGGTTTGAGATTTTTTTAGTACCGGTTTCACGTGAAACCGGTTTTGACCGGTTTCAGTTCGGGTCGGTTTTACCGGTTTCGGTTCCCGAACCGGTTTTTTTATCACCTCTAGCTCAAGCTATAACTTGGATTAACAACACTCTCAAGCCGGCTCGGCAAGGGACATTTACTAATGAGTAAAACTTTAACTTCATGCTTTTTACTTTTTAGAACTTTAAATACTACTAGTGGAATGCCCGCGCGTTGCCGCGGGTATGTATTTTTATTCACATTTTAAATTGCCAAAACTTTATACACCATACTTTCATTTATCCAATCTGATCCGTGCTTGATTTTTATTTGCAACATTTAGTTACACACATGAACCAAAGAGCCTTTAGCCTACTGGTTACAAAGTGTTAAATAAGGCTTAGCCTTTTCTTGTGGTGATAATTCAAATTCCATTGGTAACAAAAAGTTAATCCATTAAAAAAAAGTTACATAAATTAATCTATTACTTAGTAATGGTTCTAGGTAACAAAAAGTTAATACATGAATTAAATGCTTTGAATGGTGCAATTGATTTGTATTAGTGACTTGTACATAAGGGCATAGATGGAAGAAAATGATAAAAGTTAGAGATTTATGCATGAGACCTTTTGTATGCCATCTTAAAATGATGGTGAAATTACCTTTTTGTCCATCTCTCCTCCTTAATAAGATAATGGTTCTAGGTAACAAAAAGTTAATACATGAATTAAATGCTTTGAATGGTGCAATTGATTTGTATTAGTGACTTGTACATAAGGGCATAGATGGAAGAAAATGATAAAAGTTAGAGATTTATGCATGAGACCTTTTGTATGCCATCTTAAAATGATGGTGAAATTACCTTTTTGTCCATCTCTCCTCCTTAATAAGATAGTAAAGATAGGAGAGTATATGGAACTTTAACTTCATGCTTTTTAGTTTTTAGAACTTTAAATACTATCTCCTCCTTAATAAGGTAGTAGAGATAGGTGTTATCTTTAAATACTATGCCAAAAATGATAGGAGTTGTACTTGTGCAATTTGTACGCTTTTTGTAACTTGTGTCGTACACAGAAGATAATTTTTTTTAATCATTATTTGTTGTTTCTTTAGCCTGACCTAGGATAAATTTTTAACTAAGATACTAACTAGTCGATAATTTTAAAAGATGTGACACTCATATTTTAAAAAACACCACTTAATAACATTTTCAAATAAAGCTCGCAATTTCCATGTCTTTTGCATGTTAAAAGTAACTTTGGAATTTATTTTGAGATGATAAAAAATAAACCTAAGAGACATTGTGACAAAAAAAAATCTAGAATGATACATTCAAATTTTGCAACAAATAAATGATGAAAAGTTAACAAAAGTGTTAAAATTTATTACATTTATCCAATATTATTTCTTTTATTATTCTTTTTATAAAATATATTGAATAAGCATATTTGTAGGTTTGGGCTATTGGTGCTGCTGGGAGCTGTTAGGTGCTATTGAGCTGTTGCTAGTGTTTAGTTGGGCTGCTGCCATAGTTGCTGTCTTATGGTCTGGCCCAGGTTTGGTCCAGCCCGTCCTTATTAACATCTTCTATTTTGTAACATTCGTATTTTTCGTATTTTCCATTCTAGTCCTTGTATTCTTGTATCTTTTCATTTTGTACCCTTGTCATCCCGAGCTTATGATCAATGGAAAAGTATTTTATCAATTACATTTAATCTTAATCTATTTCATTTATTCTATAAATTCTACACGACGCAAACTTTATATAATGTCGCGTGATTCTTAATTTTCTTGTATTATAAATGCTATATTTAACAAATTCTAAATTCGCCTTTATTCGTTTCGTTTAGGTTACTCCTACCAATTCTTGACAGGTCGTCATTATAATCTATCCTATTCAGTTTAGGCGTTATAACAAGAAACTTATTTAGTTAAGATCATAATCTATATTTATTATTAATAAAACATACATATATATATAATAATAATAATACAAAAAAAAAACATGAAATGTTATGTAAAACAAAAGTGCCGTCCATTTCATTTATTTATTTATTTTTTTTCTTTTTTCTTTTAAATATATATTTACCACTAATTAATTTCTAACCACCCTAATTAATTCATTAAATACCCAACCCCTTCACCCCAACTATAAATACACCACTCCTACCCATTCTAACACTTGCTCATTTTTAAATCCTCTCTAATCTCTCAAGAATTCTCTCAAGAATAAGTGAGTTTCTCACTTTACCTTCAACCTCTCTTCTACTTTCTTCACTCTCCTCTTCTTCAAACCCTTTGAGGAAACCTCTAGGACCTCTCTCCTATTTGCCATGGCAAATAAACATGAGTAGGGCACCAATTTGAGGCCTCAAGTGTGGTCATCTTCTATTATCTTTTATGCACTAAGTTGTTAATAATACCAACCAAGTTCACCAACAACTCAATGATGGAGGGACTTGTGTTATGGTTCATGGTTGACAAAAGGAAGGCCAAGGCTCATCCAAACTAAGTCACCATACCCTACTTTCTAAGTTATATTATATAAATACTAAATTATATAAACTCTACTAATTTAATAACTCGGAAAGGTTTGTGGATACATCCCTACCTTACCAATGCTTGACTCTCCTAACCATCCGAATCACCTCTATGGTGGTTTGTGTTTTGGTTCGCCTAAAAGGCTTGCTTGACTCTTATGACCATCTGAATCACCTTCATGGTGGTTTGTGTTTTGGTTCGCCTAAAAGGCTTGCTTGACTCTCTTGAATCTATAACCTAAACTCGAAACTAAGACCCTTTATTCTTTAATTCTAGATAACCAAGGCTAAAGCTAAACCTACCAAGACTTACCTTTTTGGAACTCCATCAAACGCACCCAAAGGTGAGTTCATACTTGTCCCCCTTTTATTCTTTATTCTTTGGGGCTCAACATGTATCACTATCAAAACTTAAACGATTTCATACTCTTAAACTATTATGCTCAATCTAAATGCTATTATGCTATGCCATGCTAGAATTCAAAGTCTTACATACAAATGTACGATTAGTTAACAACCCACCTTACATGTATAGCGCTATAGGTTGACACGCCGCCCCCTTTACGGGTCATGATAAGATGAAGTCTTTTGTGTTATCGAGTGTTGTTGCCGTTTGTATGGTTCTACGTGCATATGCCTATAACATGATGATTCGAGTAGACTTTTCTATACTATGTACTTAGACTCAAACTAGTATGCTCACCAATGCTTCATGTGTTGACGGATATTTTATACATGTTGCAGGAAATGTTTAATGCAGGTTTATCAAGAAATCTACCTAGGATTGGACTAGAAACTCACGCTAGTTTAAGTTCTATATTTTGATGTTCTATTTTTCTTTTCGTGAAACAATTTGTATTATGTTATCTTTTTAGACAATGATTATGCTATGAATGAAATTTTATCTTTAAATTATATTATCACGAATTCTAGTGTCATGAAGTCTTTGAACAATCTATCACAAGTCTCACCTCGATGTTTCCGCCATCGGTTGGGGTGTGACATATTTGAGCCGTATAGATCATGATCCGTGTGCTTCTGTTGATCCAATGGTGGTTAATAGCTTTTGGTGTGTTTCTTTGTATAAGGTTCGAGAGGGCAGTATTTATAGATCTGTTTCTCTCCTCTGAACCATTTTTGCTTCTCTTTCGTTTACATCACACCTGCCAAAATATCTCTGAGTCTCTTTCTCTCCTGTTTGAAGTCTAGGGTTTCTATAACGAATTTAATCATCTTGAATCTGTTGGTGTAGAGTTGGTTCCTGATTTCTGTTGTAAAGATTATCGTGTTGATAATCATTTGAGAGTTTGTGTGAGATCGTGTAATAGATTTGTAAACTGTTTTAGGGTTTTCATTGTTGGTTTGGGTTTATTGAATAATATTTGAAGTTTAGTTATATTCATAATTGTTGACATGGTATCAAAGCTTATAAGCTCTTGATCTTTGCGTCTTCCGCTGTTTTTGTTCCTGGTCTTTTGGTCTTCGGTTGATCTGTCTTCGTTACTGTTGGAGTAGATCTATCTCGATCTAGACCATATCTTGGATCTTGTGTGTCTTAGTCAGATCTAGGGTTTCTTGAGATTCAAGAAGCCTTGATTTGCTCTTTGGACGTTGGAAGCATATTTTCTTGCTCTCTAGTGTTATAACCCTAAGTGAAGGTTACACACTACAAGTTCTTGGCGAACCCTAACTCGGGCCCCTTCTCGGTGAGATCTTTCTGATTTTACTGTTTTACTTAGAGTTAGTCCTAAGGAGTCGTTTGTACAGGGATTGTGTCCCCGTATAGCTTTAGGATTGGTCTAGGTCTTAAGTGGCTCCCTCATGAGGACCTATGTTGGCACCCTTGAGTGACGAACCGACGATCTGGTTCACCCACCGGACTTCGCTGTGTTTGTTTGATCTTGATTTGATTTGATTGTTTTGTTTTGATTATTTTATTTTTTTTGCTTCCTGTTGTGTTCTTTTGTTTGTTTTTGTGTGTTCCTGCTTGGTTTGTTTGCTGTTATGGCTTCTTATGTTATAGGCGTCGAAATACACCGAGATAGACATAATGAGATCTTAGGTCTATCCCAAAGGGCCTACATTGAGCGTGTCCTTAGCCGTTATAACATGCAGAATTGCTCTCCTTCTGTAGCTCTAATAGTTAAGGGAGATGTTTTTGGTTCGTTTTAATGTCCAAAAACAGAGGCTGAAAAAGAGCAAATGAGAATGATAATTTATGCATCAGTAGTCGGGAGCCTTATGTATGCTCAAGTCTGTACTCGCCCAGATATCGCTTATATTGCTGGAATGTTAGGCCATTATCAAACTAATCCTGGCCTAGATCAGTGGAAAGCAGCTAAGAAAGTACTTCGATATCTGAAAGGGAAAAAAGACTACAAGTTGACCTATAGAAGAAGTGACAATTTGGAAGTGGTTGGTTATTCTGATTCTGATTTTGCCAAGTGCAAAGATGACAAGGAATCCACTTCGGGGTATATCTTTATGTTAGCTGGTGGACCAACCTCATGGAGGAGTCATGAACAACAGTTGACCACAACATCCACAATGATGGCAGAATACATTGTTGTATATAACGCTATCTATGATGGAATGTTGCTTAGAAACCTTATTACTGAACTCAAAATTGTTAATTCCATATCTAGATCCTTGAAGTTGTACTGTGATAACTTAGCTGCCGTTAGTTTCTCAAACAGTAATAGTTTGACTGGCACTGGATTATATCTCGATAAAAAGTATTTTTTCGTACGTGAACGAGTTGAGTAAAATAACCTTTGTATTGAGTATATAAGTACTAAGAATATGTTGGTTTTATAGGTAGGGTTAGGGTTGGTAGGTTATATCGCGTATACGAACCCGATTAAACGTAATATGCCTCGGTTTCATTTACGGTTCATAAAATAATAAGTAAAGCATGTCGGAAATGTTCAATTTTAAAAACATAACAAAACCGTGAAATTTAAATATAATATTTGTTATCCCATGCGTGCATCCGAAACACGCGTTTAAAATACGTTATAAGATTCGACCATAGTTTCTTTTGTAAAAACGATCTGTTAACCTCCGAAACTTATAATAATTAGCAATTTTTATAATAAATAGTTATTTCAAATAATAAAAACCACATCAGTATAGATCGGAAGTTGCCGGTTGTCACACAGCCCAAGGTAACCCGTACCACAATATTGTCCGTTTTGCCGCAACTCACGGTTTTGCATTGGTCTCAGCCCCGCAGGACTGGCCAATACGCGTTGTGATAGTGAGGGGGCAACTCCCTTACACAACCAATGTGGGATCTTACATTCACCCCCCCCCCCCCCCCTTCAGGAAGCCTAGCTTCCTCACGGGCACGACTGGCACATCGATCCGGGCCCCGGCTCTGATACCATGTGATGATCGAATACTCTCTTAATCAAGAGAGATTGAGAGATTTGATTATATAACAAATTTACAGGAGAAATACAAGGAAACAAATAAATTACATTGACTACAAATAAATACAATAATAATGAGAAATATTATAGAAGATAATTAAGCAATGATTGATGGAATGTTGTTGAAGGGATATTATTTTTTACGAGTATGTCTGATTTATTATTATGTTTCTGTATTATGTTCAAGAAATTGATTAACAATATTAACTTTATAAATGCCTTAAAAGTTCTGTTTTTGGCGTGTCTAAAAGTATTACCATTCTTCTAAACGTACCCTTATCCTAGAAGGAAAATAACTTTTGATGATGATCCAACACCACGATTTTGTTTTGTTTTCGGTTACCAAACTTTACCCTTGTTGTTACCTTATGTTTTGTACTCTAATACTTACATTGTGAAGTATAAACACCAAATGTTTACAACATGACGCATCGAGCTTAACTAGACAACATATAACTTGTTATTCTTCTAACTTTTATGTAATTTGTTGGTTATTATTAATATAATAATTATATTAAGAAAACACCAAAAATACATATACACACTTAAGCCTACACACTAACCTTCTCCGACGCTTTTGAGGGTGTTTGAGTTGGTGAGTGGTCATGACGTAGTGAAAGTGGTGGATCACGGTTGTTTTAATTAAATAAGTACAATTAATACACATTTATATATTGAAAGTTTGATATATCTATATTGTTAGATGTTAGATTTCAATATCATTTCACTCATCTTCCCATTTAATTGAAAATTGACAAGTGTAAAGATGTAGTCAAAGTGGGCTTGGAAGCCACCTCTCAACTTACAACCAACCATCCTACTTAGATTTATTTTCCTGTTCCATGACAACTTTTTTTGGACATTGGAAAAGTCGACAATGCCTCTCAACAAACATAATAAAAACGTAATTAAACTACTTGGCCTTCTCCATGAAGCATCATAAATGCAACAACTTGGAGACACCTAATATGAAGTTATATTGCTTGTAGTAAGATTCTATTTTATTTGATTAATGGACAAAGTTATTATAATTACAATGAAAACAACTTTAAGTACAAAACAATGAAAACATCTTTTATATGTGTATTTGTTGGTTTGACAGGTATATTATCTTTTTTAATAATAATGACCTATGATGTTTTTGGTGGATCGTGCTAATAAACCAGAGCTCAGAGGATAAAGTGTACCATCAACATCTAACAATCAAACACAACACACGGAGATTTAAAAAAAATGGTAATTAAGTATGAAATATTTAAAAAAAATGGTTATTGAAATGTATAGCTAAATATTTGATCAAAACGAACGGTTTTGATTTACCACTTCATGCATTGCGTGGGGTAAAAAAATAAGAAATCCAATATGTATACAATGAAGCAATATATTAATGAAAAAATTAAAAGGCAAAAAAACCCCAAGATAGAGGCTCAAACCCGGGTGGTATTTGTAGAAAATAGAGATACCACCACCACACCACACAAACATATTCAAACTATATTCAACACTAAATCTATAAATAGAGATAATAACGGCTAAAAAAATCACTATTCAAATGACTTTGCTTATTAATAGACATCGTTACATGATACTATAGTGTCATGAACCACTGCTGAACGTTAAGAATGCCTAAAACCCGTCACCGGTTCATCACCCGGTGCCGTAAGATATAGGACAAATATGCACCCGCCACCGACCTCTAGTCGGCCCGAGTGGGGCTTGCCAGGCCCAATAGATCTATTCACACTTTCCCTACAATGTATCCACATATTAATGGTTCACTAAGAATTGAGAGGACTTTCCCGATTAAATAAGAATCACTAAGTATCCATGTGATATAATGTAACATGTTAGTCTAAAGTAAGAAAGTTTGTACCGCATGTTCCCCCCCCCCCATCAAAAGTTCTGAAAATAGTAAAGGATGGGGCTGTGACACTCACCTTAGTTTGCGTTCTTGAAATAAGAATAAAGACAAGCCTTGATAATCCCAAATACCGGCGATCTATCAATAAAGTTTGCATAAGTGTTTTAACTAATAACCCCAAGGTTAATTAGTCCCTGATTATCCAAATCATGACTAAGTAAGTTTGAAAACGTGTTTGACTGTTAAATCGACACGCCAGACCGACTCGACATCCCGTTGGTGACCCATTACACAAACAAATCAAGTACACATAGATTACAAGTAAGGTTCAAGCATAAAATACTTAGTTTGCATCAAGAATCGCACATATGAAGTAGTTGGGTCGAATAAAGAGGGAAATAAGCTTGGTTCGACCCCAATAAGCTTGGTTCGACCCAAATTGTGTTCCTTCGACCCTTTCATAAGTTCATGAAACCTAAAACAAGTTCATTCGACCTTAACATGTGTTAATTCGACCTAAATCAAGTTCGTTCGACCTAGTTAAGCTTGGTTTGACCCTGATTGTAGCTGGTTCAACCCCAGAGCTCTCCTTCGACCCCACGACAGGTCGAATGAGGCTCTGGTTCGACCCTAGCTGCAGAGTTTGTCCCAAAATGCATCAAAACAATCCGAAAACATCCCGAAACATCATGAAACACAACAGTCAAGTATGAATAACATATCCCCACGAAACCCTACAAATTTTACTCCAAAATCAGTCTGTTTTGATGTTTACCCAAAATGGCAAAATTATGGAGATGCCACATCATGCATGAAAACTTTACCCAATTTGGAAACTTTTATGAAATCATTCAACAATCACCCTATTATGCTCATATTATGATGTGAAACAAAACCCCCCCAATCATATTATTCATAACAACATCATGAATCAATCCCTAAATCTATCAAAATCCCCAAATTAGACAAAACATCATCATCCAACAACTTGTGGCCTAAGATAATCAAAACTTATCATTTATAACAGTCATAGAACAACTCTACAACATCTAAACAACATACAAACATCAAACAATACATAACACAACACAAAGGATCATTAACACATGTTAATCCATAAGAAAACTCATGTTTTATAATAAGGTTTTGTTTAGAAAGGCTTTTAATCATAAAAGTTGTCTTAGATCAGATCTGGAACTTTGGGGTTTTATGAAAATGAATTAATGCTCAAAGAGGATTTAGTATGAAGAACACACCTTAGATCTTCACTTGTTATGATATAGAGGGTTAGATTATGAAAAACGAGATCAAAAACTCCTTCCCCAGAGATAAAAGTTGAAAGAGAGTGTTTAGAGGCGTTTAGGGTTTGTGAAATGATGAAAAATGACAAAGTATGGTATTTATAGTATCTGTAGGTTCGACCTCATGCAGGGGTCGAATGAGACCTATAAGGGTCGAATGAAGTTTTTAACCAGCACAAAGTCTGGTTCGACCCCCTTATGGTCGAACCAAATCTGGTTATTTCCAGATTTTCCAGTTTTGTTGTTTTAACGCATTTTAACACATTCTAACACATTAACATGCAATCCTAACATATGTTAAACGTATATCATAATGGATAATCATCTAAACACCGTTAAACACACACATTGCATATTATACACCATACATGAATCAATCTATGCATAACACTTAATCTAATTCATGTAATTCACTAACAACGGGACTCAAGACTCGTGTGTACGTAAAATGACACCAATGATCCTCCAGATCATTGAACCCTGGACAATACGTAAGATAACCCGACTCAACTAACCCAGTTAAGTACGTAAGTAAAACTATCCAACACTACTCAGAATCTGACATTTGTCCTAAGAGTCTTTAATAAAGACCCTTTAACTTGTAATTAACCCACAAACCAACCAATAAAATGGTGACACGTGGGTGAAAAACTACTAAACGTTTGAGTTTTGAAGAGTCTTAATTCTAGACACCAAGCCTGAAGAGTCTTTAAGACTTTTTATACAAATCAAAGACTCTTTCGTACAACACTAAGACTCTATACGACTATAAACGCGTCAGTACGTTTTTAAGACTTTTCATTTGAACTCAAGACCTTTCTGTACATTACTAAGACTTTTGCCAACTATAGACGCGTCTAGGGTAAAGACTCCACAAAACTCAAGCGTCTAGTAGCTTTTTTCACCCACGTGTTATTATTTTATTGGTTGGTTTGTGAGACCATTACAAGTTAAAGTGTCTTTATTTAGGACTCTTGAAACAAATGTCAAATTTTGGGTAGTGTTGGATAGTGTAAAATATCTAAACTTAAATTTTTTATGTGTTTATTTGTAATTAAAGGGTCATCAATGTTTATTTTGAAAATTTTCCCTGCACCACTTGTGTATCTAAATAAGTTTGACATATTTTATTATTTAAGACATCTATTGTTATTCCATTTACCCAACGTGAGAACTTACCACCCCTTTCGGTTTAGTGTCCCTTAAAAAATCCAAAACGAGATTTTTAGTAGTGACATGTCACTAATAACCTAAGCCGTTCAAAAAAGAAAAAAGCAAACTAATTAAATGCAACATGACCCTTAGTCAATTTAAGATATTAATATATTAATTGGAGCATGTGATTTGTAATCAGTCATTTTCATTTCTTACAGAAACGTATAAATGAACAAATAGTTACACGTATTTGACCGTCGATATGATGCATATTATGTGAAAAAAAAGGGTAAAAATCATGATTTTCATACCTAAAATGTAAACTACCATTTTCCCATATCTATGAGAACCATTAATATTCGAGAAATAGACAGAAATTCAAAGGATGGAGAGGTAAAAAAAATCATAGGAACATCCTTATAAACTTATTATATACTAGTTACAACATCCTTATAAACTTATTTTATAGGTATGCTTAGAAGTGTGTGGGTTAGTCGGTAAAATTAAATAAGTTCATATTAATTAAGAAAAACTTTGTATCTTCATCCCTACGAAAATAAGAAACTTATATATATCTATGTCCTTTCTAACAACATGTTCAAGGCCTGTCTATCCTTATAGAGTCACGTAAAGTATATAAGGGTGACATACTTATCATCCCCACCAATACCTTATTAACGCAACATATTTTGTTGTCCAAGAAATATCAAATGAAAGTGAAAGCAAAATTTAAACTTTAAATGGCATTTGAATCCACGTCTCCTAAATAACTAGCTATATATGTATGAATACATAACTATTTATGGATAAAAGCATAGAGGAAGACATGTAACTTTAATCTTTCATAACAAAGCATTTGATTTTATCTAGAAATATAAAAATTGAAGGTTAATAATAATATTGGGGTAGACGGGGTAGATAGATGAAGTAATAAGTGTAATAATTTACGTAACCAATTTCCCACCAAACTCTAGTTTCTAAAAACTTAGCTATTATTTTGACCTTTCAAACTCATTCATTTATGAGCAAAGATAAAGTACGTAGAAAAGCTTCATCTCCCAACTCCCTACCCCCACCCCCCCTACCCAGCTGGCCAACCCCATTAATTGTTCTCACGTTCATCCAACTACAATTTTGATTTTTGTTTTCACTTCTAGAAACCAATATAATATACGTTGATTTTGTGATAACAACATATATTTTGTTTTATAAAAGATAAATAGTGACTCATAAGTCATAACTACGAACTTTAATTGTTTGCAAGTCAAATTTGGATGTTAAGATAACCTATAATATACGACAAATTGTCCTAAGTAAGTAAGGTAAGTATAGCATACCAAAGTATTTTAAGCGTCATTTGAACTACAAAATTCTAATTCCATAGATATTTTGCGACCGATATATATATATATATATATCACTTCCTTTTCATACAACGACATTTCATTTCATTTCATAATTCAACCCTTACACTCTCATACCTGACGTAACAAAAGAATACTAAATAAAAACCATACACCAGTATGCAAGTATCAAACAAACCAAATTCAATTTATGTATAACCATTCTTTTAGTTAACAATTAACAAAATCATCGTGTTACAAATGATAATGTTACGTTATTTTATTGTAATTATAATACAAATTTATTAAGAAAAAAAAATTATACAAAAAAAAACATAAACCGTTTTTTTCGCTTCCCGCCAAAACCAAAAATAAAAGAAACTTACATATTAGCACCCAAAGATTGTATTGTTTACACTTTACCTCCTTTTATTTTTGCTTCCAATCAACAAACAAAAGTAGAACAAGATCCTGAACAAGAAACCCCAAGCCATTGTGATCCATAAGCAGTCCCATTTGCCTAGATCATTCACACCTTGTTGCTGCAATAAGTCAGCACCCGTGGTCAGACAGGTTTTACCGGTAATGTTAACGCCTAATGTGTTGCCCATGTTTTGTAACAGTTTCAACTTTAATGACTCGTCGAAATCGCCTAGTGGGCTACCGTCGAATATCTGAGTTCCCTTAACAAAGCATTTGGTTGGATCTTGAAACTCGTTGTGTAAAACCGCTTCGTAGGGGTATTTCACTAGAGAAATGTAGTGAAACCAAATCCAATAGTCTGGGATTCGATCACGATTGATGAAGAAGCCACTGAAGAGTAGGAAGTATGCGAGTATTGCAACAACGATAACGTATCCGATCATTACATGTGGTACAACAGCGGAAAGGAACGTCACGAACGAGCTTCCAGCCCAAAACGACGTTAAGATAATGAAAAAGTAAAAGAAGAATCCAGAAGCACCCCCGTCGAGTCCCACGGCCCAAAATGTGATAACCGCGAATGCGATTGATAGAAACACAAGAGCAGGAATCGACATTAGGGAATGAGATAGGACGTATGATGACCGTCGGTACGTGTTGTAAGCGGTTTCTCTCATGAAGATGAAACGTTCTTGGATAAAAACGGGTAATGCATCCGCACACGTGTAGAACGTTGTTGACATCGCGAATGCGAAGAACCCTAATCGCTCCCTCACGCCTCGAGGAGAGTCATCTAGCTTCCAAAACATTGTGGCTAAAATAAAACCCGTGACCATAACCGCACCCAAACGGGTTAAGAACAACTCGGGCATTCTTCGTGAGTTTTTAAAAGAACGTTTGGATAAAACCACCATTTCTTTCCATATCGGATTAGCAAAGCTAGGTACCAAGGAAGTTGTGGTTACGTCTGTGGTTGCTCCAGAGACTAATTTGCCTCTAGATATGCTAGCACTGATTGCTTCTTTTAGAGATAAACCATGAGTTGGAGTTTCGTTACCGGTAGCGGTATGACGTGATCTCTTTAATATTTGCCATGACTTGTTGAATTCGACTAAGCTTCGAGTTCCTCCTGGAGATCCTTCGAGTTCTCTAATCAAATCTAACGCGAATTCGGTCCGATTCTCCTTGTCAGGAATCGGATGACCGAAATCAGCGAAGAATGAAAGGAGATTCGAAGGTGAGCCGCTGTAAACCGTTTGTCCACGAGAGAGAAACAATAATCGGTCGAGTAAGCCGAGTAGCCGAAAACTAGGCTGGTGTACGGACATGACAACAATGCTTCCGGTTCTAGCAATACGTTGCAACACTTTCACTACCATGTAGGCACTTGTTGAATCTAGACCTGATGTTGGTTCATCTAAAAACAAGATGATTGGATCGTGGATAATATCAGTACCGATTGAAACACGGCGGCGTTCGCCGCCAGACACTCCTCGGTGACCTTCGTCACCGATGACTGTATTGGCGGCGTTTCGTAAACCTAACTGATCAATTAGGGCTTGAACTCTTTGCTTCTTTTTCGATTTCGATAGCGTTCGAGGGAGACGAAACTCAGCAGCAAACATCAACGTTTCTTCAACGGTTAACATAGGAAACAATAGATCGTCTTGCATGACGTAAGCCGAAATCACCTTGAGCAATTTAGAATGCAATTCGTCACCGTTTAATGTTATCTTACCTTTCAAGCTTCCTTTAGCAATTCGATTCGCTAAAGCATCAATTAAAGTAGACTTACCCGATCCACTCGCACCGAGAACCGCAAGTATCTCACCGTCTCGAGCCGAACCCGAAATATCATTCAACAACACCTTATGGTTCCTAGAAATTAAATTCTCTCCTTCAACAGAGTCAGCGGCTGTGGCGGGAACTTGTCCCGGCCTATTCGGGCTTCCAAACATAGCTGGAAGCCCGAACTTGCCGCGTACCTTGACGCTATAAGTAAGATTAGTAAACGACAAGACAAAAGGCAAGGATTCAGGAACCTTGTCGTTGTTGTTAATATGTTTCATTTCTAGAACACGATGTGAAGCCTCCTCATGGCTATTTTCATCGTTTATGGATCGGTTAACGTACTGTAAAAGGTCACCGAGAGTTGGAGAGGCGGGAGCTGATCCCGACCACTCCGGTAAGTCAGCCACCCCTATACGAGCTGACATATTTCAGCTTTAAATGAGCAAACCCTAATGGTACGTGGTGATGATTGAAACTTATATGTTTTGAGAGAAAGAGAGAGTTTGTATTGTGTAAACGATGGGATATGTGTGTAAAGATGTGCTCATGCACCTGTATAAAGTATAAACACTTAATTTAGTAGATGAGAGAATAACTTCAACGCGTATATATAGAGTACTAGAGAGTAGAGGGAGAGAGACCTATGTGAATACACACATATACATACATGACATACATTCACACACATAATTGGTATATAATATTTTAGGCACCATTCTTATATCTACAAACTACTTCGATAGATATTTTCTAATTGCTTTTTTTTTTTTTTTTTCATTTAATCATTCATTAAAGTAATATATGTATTTTTTTTAATAAAATCGCCATTTATTTAATGTAATTGTCATAATTTTATAGAGATATGAAAATCGTGTGTTCTTAAGTAATTAAATATCAGTTTTATAAAAGTTTAGACACAGTTTAAAAATATGAATTTTGAAACTTGATACAAATAAAAAGTAAATTTCATTAAGTATTATTATTTTTTTCTAAAACAACCAGTATAAGTAATTTTATTAAGAAGGTTAACAAGTGCATGACAATGTGGTTATAAGAGTTGTATAAAGTTAAAAGTAATTTAATAATTAGTATTGTTGTAACAACTTATATATAATGTTTAGTCGTAATTAAGAAGCTCTTTGTTAGGTTTAGTTATGTTGTCTAAAAGAGCTGAGTCAATTATTTTATAAAAATATGAGTCCAACACCAAACCATTTTAAACATCCATATCACACTTCATTTTTACACACAAAACAAATAAAAAAAGAATTTATGTGTGTAGTGGTCCCCACTAAAACCAAACCGGACTGATCTGGTAAAATAGACTTGACCACCAAAGTCTAACAATACTCCTCATCCGATTTGGAGGTCCGAAATTCCAAACTGATCCACGTCCCATTGTTAGGTGCTCTTAGAGCACTCATAATGTAGTGCATTTTGTTGGTTCATTCTACCGAAGTCCATGGACTTGATTTATTTATCCGGCCACATTATGGCACTCATCTAGGTTTTATCAGGTCTAACAGTTCGGACCTCCCATGGATTTCTTTGTGGGACCCGTACCCACGCACACACACAAATATTAAAATGCTTAATATATAGGGTTTGTACATTATGAAAAATTGATGGTTTTTTAGGAAGATTTATAAATCTGATATGCCACTAAGGTGACCATTTGTTTAGGTTTTAAAGTTTGGCCCTCCTATTTGCACCATCCCAAAACTTATTTGCATCGGCCTCTACGGCTCGTAAAGGCCTCTACGAGCTGTAGAGGCCTATGTCAATCATTGCAGTTGGCACCCACCTCTACGGCTCGTAGAGGCCTCTACGAGCCGTAGAGGGATGTGGTTTTCAATGCTCTGACACCTCTACGGCCCGTAGAGGCCTCTACGAGCCGTAGAGAGTTGTAAGACCCTAAAAAACTCGGTGTAAATAACATGACCCTAAAGTTTTTTACCTTGTGAGTGCTAATTATTACTTTGTCAGATATCTATAGCTATTAATAAAAGAATTGAACTTAGATGATGTGACATTCAATGGTGGCATCAACCCTCCCTTGAATGTGTCACGTGGCATAATGAGGTGAAAGTGTTTAAATTTTTTTTATTTTGTTTTTATTATTAAAATCTAATAATAAAATTAATTAAAACCGATATACATATCTTAGAATTTAAAATAAAAGATTTACTTATTGAGATATTTTAGGAAAAAAATTTAAAAACAAAATTAGATTTTTCATTCTCATGTTCCCTCTCATAATTTTTAAACGTTAATATCTTTTATATACGGGTTTTTTAAAGAAAAAATTACACCAAATTAACGAGCGTTTTATTATCTTTCCAACGAGTACCATAGTGATATATAAAAACGGAGAAAAAAACGACAAAATTAACGAGCGTTTTATTATTTTTTTTCAACGAGTCCATAGTGCTATATAAAAAACGGAGAAAAAAATGACTATTTATTTGTGGGATTTTGTTCATACAGGAAAAAAAAAATACAAAGCGTTCAGTTTATTCATTAATCATGTATAGGCAAGTCATTAATTAGAAAAAATTACACCGTTAGTCCTTATGGTTTCCACCAAAATTCAATGTAAGGTATTAAGGTTTTATTGTTTCACTTTAGGGTATTAACCTTTTAATTTGTTTCAATGTCAGGTATTAGGGACTAACATAGTTAAAACTTAACTGAGTTTGAGGGGTATTATGGTCCATTCACCTGTTTATAAAGAAAAACAAAATAAAAGCCAAAACCCACTTGTACAAGACGCGAACCTGGGGCCTTAGCTTATTAAAAGAACATGCAAACCAGCTGATCTAAGCTACCAGATGGTTATTATTCCGATCAGATTCTTTATAAATGAAATCGATGCAGGTCATCTTCCCCAATTCAACCCAAACCAAACCCTAACCCTCGATATACTGCAGTTAGTGTGTTCATATATCTATTGTGGTTGATGGGATTAACTTCGACTTTGACTTGGACAGAGAACTTTTTAAGGAATTGTTCAACCACTGGTCAAATTTGAATGAACAGAGAGCTTTATAAACCAATCCTATCATTTGATTTCTGCACATTTAACTGTTCTAAACCCATCTATAAACGACCTGAAATCATTGACCAAGACCCCTGATTTTTGTTCCTAACTCTCGAACCTGTTCTTCGAAGTTCAGCCCGTAAATCAACTTGTTTTGATGCCATTTTATTCTTTTTATGGTAGACTTCGAAAGCCCCTTAAAACAGATGTTTAATCGTTCGTATATCTGGCTATTGATTCGGGTGTTAGGGTTAGGGTTTAGAAAGTGAATTGGGGAAGAAGATGAACATTGAGTTATTATATGAAAATATTGTTGTTTCTAAACATTCATCAAACAATTGTCTTGGTCTAGTGGTTGTAAGTGTTTGTTATTTGCAAATGAACCTGGGTTTGAGTCCATGAACCCACGGTTTTGTAATTTTTTTACATTAAAAACTGAATATATAGGTGAATGGACCATAATACCCCTCAAACTCAGTTAAGTTTTAATTAGGTTAGTCCCTAATACCTGACATTGAAACAAATTAAAAGGTTAATACCCTAAAGTGAAACAATAAAACCTTAATACCTTACATTGAAATTTGGAGGAAACCATAAGGACTAACGGTGTAATTTTTTCGATTAATTATGTTCAAACCACTAAATATGAATTCTATTTACAACATGTGTTAGCATTGGAGTTGTACATTATTTAGGTTAGGTTTTAATATTAGAGTTATACATTGTTTAAGGTTAGACGTTAACATTGGAGATACATTGTTAATTGTTTTAGGTTAGGTGCTACCCGAAACTTTCATGCATGTAACTGTAAAGCGCATCAGTCTATTTCGTATGTAAAATTGATATGTCATATTAGATTTCTCAACCCCGGGACGCTCCCGAGGTATAAATCTAGTTTTCATATATAGCAAATGAAATTTTAGAATCATACACCCCTTAATTAGGATTGATATGCCCTGGCCTACATCAAGCACCAATAGGAAGCTGTTACATACCTCAGAATATGATGTCATACCTCTAAAATATGATGTTACGAGGTGTATGAAAACCCATAACCCATAGCAAATATGGCCTTTCTATATATAGATTCCACGAAAACCAATCCATAATTTGTGTGATCGGTATTTTCTTTTTGGTTTTTAATCTCTACAGAAACTAATAAATGTTATTAGTTAGAAGTTCACATCAAATTTTAATGATTTTGTCAACAGTTTACAGTTTAATTACATTAATGTTTTCTTAGCTAGCCACCCTAGTCCCTATAGAACGATAACTTGGCTTGGAGGAGGGCTTCAGGCTTGTCAAAATTTCACTTGCCATTCAATTCATCTACTTTCTAACTAATTTAATTAACTGAAACATAAAAGGACAACTAGTTTTAAAGGTTGATCATCATCATCATCATACTCAGTTAATCTCATCTATAGCAAAAGCTAAGGTAGGGTTTGAGGAGGGTAAGATGTAGCCTTACCTCTACCCCGTGGGAATAGAGAGGCTGCTTCCAGTGAGACCCCCGGCTCAATGGTGGTTTTGTATCAAGCCTTAGACATAAGGCACATAACACTTAGCAATTGGGACAAACCCGACTGGTCATGTACCCCCTTGTCTTTTGGCTATCAACGCCACCACCTGATGCATGATTAACCGTCCGTCATTTTTAACGTTATTTTCACGAAATTAGTAAAATAACGCTAAAATTAGTGCAACTTTACTTTTGCTCCCGAGGGCCACACATATATACATTATATGCGCACAGCCGTAAGCGGGCCTAGTTTTAAAGGTTGATCAAATTTGCATTAACGAATACTTGTAAACTTTATTATATTTACTAATCACACGACTACGTTAAAATTTTAAGTCAATTGTACCTCTTGCTTCATTAAAATCTGAATTTAAATATTCAATTTATATCTCAAAAAAAAAAAAATATCTCATGCTACTTTTACTTTTGGAAAACGTATTGTTTTTCACTTCCCTACATCTTTTTGTAAAACTTATTTGTGGAGGAGTTAACTTTAATATAATTACTAGGATTTGATCTCATTCTATTCACTATCTAAACACAAATAAACAGAGTTTAATTTGATTACATGCTTATTTCTTGTGTACGGGTTAAATTGTTTAAGTTTCTCGTGTTCAAGGTATATTTAATTAAAGGGAAAATCACCAAATTGGTCAAAGACTTGGTCAACTTATCAAAATAGCCACCTCCCATCTCTTGGGAGAGTCGGCTCACAGGTCCCGAGACGTCTTCGTGAGACCTCGGTGATGGACCACTAGCTGAGCGACACCTCACCCGTCTTTGAAGAGACGGTTCCCGAATCCCAAGACGTCTTTGTGAGACCTCGCCTACACACTTCCCAACTCCCCCCCCTCTCTCTCTCACACACACACACACACATTAAGCTTTCGCAGACAAGATTTAAGCTTCCGCAGACAAGATTTAAGCTTTCGCAGACAAGATTCACTTATATAACTCTACGGATGATCGTAGATAACTCCGGAGCTACACCGGAAGAGAACATGATCGGCATAATTTTCCGGCGACTTTGGTGGCTTTGAATAATGGTCGGAAGAGCTCCCATAAATTGGGACGACTAATTTACCAACTTTCAGATCGTACATGTGTAATTATAACAAATTTTGGTGATTTTAATAGTGTCGTAGGTGTTAGAATAGAGATTGTGAGTGTTCGCCGAAAAGAACACACCCAGATAATTCATATACTGGGCCGTATGCACGTTTAGTGACGTTTATGGCTATTTACTTCAACTTGAATATATCTAGTAACTACCGGATTACACATCAATATAGTCTGGTTATTTTTTTTTGTTAAAGGGAAACATAGCAATTGTATGGGAGTAATCATGATGGTCTTCGGTCACGCATCGACTGTAAACACTTTCCTACCGTCTAAACAACAAGTTTATCCTGTCGATTACGAGGCTGAAGTCTCTCAACGCCTTGTAGAAGCTTCCTTATCCGGCGACCTTATATCTGCATTTGAATGTATTCACGATTCTTATGTTGACGTCAACTTTGTCGGTGTTGTTTCTGTTAAGGTTCGTGTTGCAGAGGTTCATTGTAAAGATGAGTCAGAAAATGCTGTGAGGTTTGAGTATAAGGGGTTTAAATCTGACGTCACTGGAAGAGCTCCGGAAGAGAGAGAAAGCGCTCCGGGGGAGAGAGAGAGAGAGAGAGAGAGAGAAAAAGAGAGAGAGGAAAGAGTTGGGAAGTGTGCAGGCGAGGTCCCACAAAGACGTCTTGGGATTCGGGAACCGTCTCTCCAAAGACGGGTGAGGTGTCGCTCAGCTAGTGGTCCATCACCGAGGTCTCACGAAGACGTCTCGGGACGTGCGAGCCGACTCTCCCAAAAGATGGGAGGTGGCTATTTTGGTAAGTTGACAAAGTCTTTGGTCAATTTGGTGATGTTTCCTTAATTAAATAAGTTAAAAGGTCAACCAAACACGAACCATTTAATTAACGGACTAAAAGGACCATCCTGATCAAACATTTCATTACACATGGGGGGGGGGGTATAACAATCAAATCTAATTAATTCTGTATTTAGTTTCAACTATCGCAAGGTAATAACAAAATTCTTTGTTTCGAATTTGCCACCAAAGTGTTCATCGATGGATTTGAAGAACGTTTTCAATGGTTACGATGTTTATGTTGGTTCTTATATTGCAAGAAAATTGGATAGGCTGGGGAAGAGGTTTAGTTTTCTTTCTTTTCAAAATGTTAAATACGTGAAAAGATTGGAAGGGGAATTGGGCGATGTTTGGATGGCTTCATATAAATTGTTCATTGTTTTGGCTAGGTTTGTTGATGGTGAGAGGGTTGTAGGGTTTTTTTTTTTTTTTTGCTTATAAGGATAAGTCGTTGGAGGCAGAAAATCATGCAAACCCTAATGTAGGGGGAGCATCAAGAATGCATGTGAATCATAGTTCAGGGGGAGATGCAGGTAATGGGGTTATAGGAGAGAGATCAAGATCGATGATAATATGGAGGCATTCAGTTTTTGGCATGACATAGCATTGGTGGGAAGGGTAATATATTTCAAAACTTTAACAGGGTTGAAGACATTGTTGAAGGAGAAAGAGTGGATCCGGGTGGGGATAAAACACATCGGAAGTTTCAATGTGTTGTTTGTATTTCAGGGATCTGAAGATTGTCATCGGTTTTTCAAGACTCAGATATGTGGAAGGTTTTATTTAGAAGATTATAGAAATGGTCGGGTCAGAATACAGGTTCGAAAAGGATTGATTGGCTTTAGGTTCATGGGTTGCCGGTGCATCTTGCGTTAAGTGTACAAAATAATAGGGAGAAGATATGGTACGGTGATTCAACCGACTTGTATGACGGAAAATGATAAGGATTTCTCTTATGTGTATATTGGAGTTTTGTGTCGTAGGATGCAAGAATTGGTGATAGAGGGTGTCTAAATTGGAGGTGCATCATTTCATGTCTGGATTGACGAGGATGTGGGGGAGTGGGTGCTTGGTTGTAGTGATGATTGTGATTCGGTTGTGGAGCAGTTAGAGAAGGAAGGATCGGAGGAGGTGCCGAATTTGGATGATGGTCGGAATAATTGTCACACCACGACAACGGCGGAAACACGTGGCGCGACGGTTCAAAAGCATAAAGTCAAGGTTATTGCTAAACATAAGTAATTTAAGAAAATGGGTCATTTATTATGACGTCAAATCTGTTTCAAACAATTACACAAAAGTAAATTGTTTTTGAATTAATCATAGAGGTTTCTCATATATATCCCAAATGCCTTGGGAAATAAAAGTGAAACCCCGCAAAAGTTCGACGTCGCATTGGAGATTCTCCGACCCAGCTCACCTGATCCTTCTTCATCTAGTTACCTGAAAGATATGTTTAAAAGTTTCGTCAATATAAATATATTGGTGAGTTCACAGGTTTTCAGTTTCTAAAACTTGAATACTTGGGAATACCATGTTATGACAATATATAGGAGTTGCAAATTCCTATAAATCTACTTGAGACTATAATCAAACCAAGACATATAATAATTGTGCCCCGCTCCAAGTCGTTACTCGGTTTCCCACGACTTAAGTTCAGAATATATGCACCCCAGGCATAACCTAATGCATAATCGACGCTATCGATTAGGGGTGGGCCTTGTCAGGCACCAATAGTACTATCCGAATATTCCTCCGGTTTCAATCTCCGGATAAATGATTATAGAGGCGAGGACTCAACCCCGAGTGGCGGTCACACCTCAAGTAATAAACCCGTCAAACATTTCCCTAACATATCTTTCCCCCGAAAACGTAAAAATAGTTTAAAATGGGGCCGTGAAACTCACCTGAAACTGCGTCTGGCTCAAAAGGTAGATAGCAAGTGGGTGGTCTCGCACCTACAAACGTCCTAGACGTATAAGTCACTACTCCTATAGTGCATGTGCCTTGGCAAGTTGTACACCCAACTCCCGACCACAAGTTGTTCCAAATCCCGTTTAATTAAGCGCGTATCCTAGGTTTTGTTGGCGTTACATTACCCTTTGTGTTACAAGTTATATATTACTCTTGTTAATATTTCCTTAACTTGTATTTTATTATCATCGACTCGACTTCACTTAACATATAATTATTTTCCCATTTAAATAATTATACTTAAGATCGTATCGCTCGATATAATATATATTTCAACCCTCGACCCGACTCACTTTGCCGCACATTTGTTTTCCCATTTAAACAAATATACTAAGATCTTGTCGTTCGATTGTACATTCTTAACGTCCCATTTCAACTCACCATACCGTATATTTATTTTCCCATTCAAATAAATATACTAGGATTTCGTTGGTACGGCATACACATATATATATCTTTGTCTTCTCGTCGCGGCTTTCCTTCCCACATATCTACTTTCCCATTAAGTAGATATACTAGAATTTTGCCGAGACGAGCGTACATATATATAAATGTGTAATTTTTCCTTGTTAAGTATATACGTTTGTTTAACGTCTTATTTGTTTATGTCATGTGTTTTCTCCCACGAATAATTCTCTTAACACTTAGGAAAGTGTTTATTAGTTTTCACCCAATGTATATATATATTTTACTTCTTAAAATATATATTTTCCTTATCTTGCCGCAATGGCATTTTTCTCATGTTTTGTCCGTGTGCGGTTCGTTAACGCGTCTTAGTTCGATATCTTAACTCGATTAGTTAATTTTTCCAAGTTTTCCCAACATGTATTTTATAGAAATATTATCCATATTTCTTCCTCTTTTCACATGTTACTTGGATGGTTTAAAATACTTATGTATTTTTAACCCAACTTGTTAACTTAACTACAAAAATGTTTCCAACACTTTTATATTCCCATTTATATAAAAGTATTCATTTTTGTATAAGTTTCCCAAGTTTGTTTAATATTTTTATAAAATCTCTATTTTATAAAAATCCTTATTTTAAAACCCTTTATATTTTTATAACTTTCAAAAATACACTTTTATACAAAATACCCAAGTATTTCTACTAGTATTTACAAAAATCATCCTTAGACTTTATTACTTACATTTTTGACACCAAACTTTCCACACTTGTATTTTTGGACTAATAGTTTCTAAAATGTCCATTTTAGTCCTCTAACTTTCAAAGTTACAACTTTAGTCCCTTAACTTCCAAAAGTTGCATTTTTCCACTCTAACTTCCAAAGTTAACATTTTTCACTCAAAATAGTAAACTTTGAAGATTCAACTTTTTATTGGTAAGTTATTTTTGTATCAAAACACTTATGTTAGTCTTGTATTTCATATGGAAGACTAATTATATGTGTGTTTTATGTATTTGTCCATTTTATCAAAATATCATTCATCTAAGTAAGCTAACTTAGATTTTCCATCTTCTTCATTTATGAACTTCTAACATGTTTTACCACATATTATAACTTAGATGATAATAATAAGATGATTTAAAGTTACTTTTAACATATTCAAGTTCATCCCATAATCTTAACCAAAACATCATCCTACTTAGTCTTACATGTAAACTTTATATATTTTCAAGACTAATACATCATCATCAACAAATCCATGGTTTATTTTCATATCTTTAATCTTCCATTTTACACATGTAAAACCTATTAAAGATTATGTTCAAAACCACTTTTAAACCCTTCATGTACAACTTGCTACTAGGAACACATACATGAATAATAACAATCAAAAACAAGATTAAGAAGCTTACTACTAGCACAAGGCTAGGGAAGACAAAAACCTTGGATTTGAGAGGGGTTTAGTGTGTTCTTCCAAGTGGTTTAGCTCCTAGCTCTTGAAACACACAATAGGGGTTTGGATGATGAATTGTTTTGAGTAATTTGGAGATGTAAAAACTTGAAAGAAATGTGTATGGGGGATGGGGGAAACCTACGGCCAAGGAAGGAAGAAGAAAGAGTGTTTTGCTTTGTCATTCAATCTCCTAACACATGTTATTTATACCCTTATCACATGTAATCTTCCATGGATTTTGTGATTATTACTAAAGATATGAGAGATTTATGAAGTACAAAAATTTATCTTGGATGGGTGTGGGATGGTGATGATGGCCGTGGGTTTTGGGAGAGCCAAAGAGGTGGCTTGTAAATCTTGTTTAAGTGATTGTGATCTTTCCTAGCCTTACACTTGATCTTATACAAGACTTAACCATGCATGCATACACTAATGTCATGATGGTTTAGATTTTGGTCTTGGATTATTAAGGCACTTGGCCGAAAATTTGATCAAGGGGGACAAGATTAAGTTGCTTTTGTACTAGTGTCTTCCTTACACATTTGTCTTATGTAAATCATGCTTTACTTATAGGTTTTTAGCTTATAATTATCAACACATGGCATGGACACCACAAGGCCACCTAGGCCGGCCCCTTTGATGGGTTTGGTGGGGTCCACAACTTCAAATATTTACCCATTGTTTGTTATGTTTAATCCCCCGTCGTTCGGGTGTCGTTCGGGTATTTTTCGGGTTTTAATCACGCGTTATCCGGACATTAAAAATACCTTTAATAACCCTTAAATATAGTCTAATTTAAGCGTTGATTGGTTATTTAGGCCTTTGCCGGGTGAAATTATGAGTTATACGCGTATCGGGTGCGGTACGCGCATTTTATTCGTTACCGGGAGATTTGTACAAGACGTTTTCATTTATGGTTTTGGAGTTCCAAAACTCATTATATTTCATGAAAATACCCTTTATTTTATATCCTGGGTGTCCGGGATCCGTTTCGTTTATTTAGTTATTACCGGGTAATTGCCAATGTCCATACCGGATAGCTTATTCGCACATGATCCAATCATGCTTTACCATTAAACGTATGCATTCCTATGCACTATTTGGAAATTGCTATCTCCTAAGGCCTTGATAATTAAATCACACATAATTGCATTTAATTACGTTAATCATATATTAATTAATTTGTACGGAATTACCTTATTTTTGCCGGTTGTTACATTCTCCCCCCGTTAAGAGAATTCCGTCCCGGAATTCACTTCGAGTTCTCCGGTACAGGTGTCTTCTCGAATAGGGCGGGGTATTTTTGCTTCATCCGGTCCAGCCTTTCCCACGTGAACTCCGGTCCACGCTTGGCATTCCAGCGCACTTTGACCAATCTGATCTTGCTGCGCCTTAGTTTTTGGACCTTCCAATCGGTTACCTCGATTGGTTCTTCCACAAAATGTAACTTGTCGTCAATCTGGATTTCGTCAGCTGGAATAATGAGAGTTTCGTCGGATAGGCACTTCTTCAAGTTTGATACGTGGAATGTGTCGTGCACTCCACTGAGCTCTTGAGGCAGCTTGAGCTTGTATGCCACTGTGCCTACCCTGGACAAGACTTCGAATGGTCCAATATATCGTGGGTTTAGCTTTCCGCGCTTCCCAAAGCGTGCGACACCTTTCCAAGGTGACACTTTCAGTAGGACCCTGTCTCCGACTTGAAACTCTAAAGGCTTTCGCCTCATATCAGCATAGCTTTTCTGGCGGTCCCGGGCCGCTTTGAGGCGTTCCTTTATCAAAAAGACCTTATCCGTGGTCTCTTGAACAATTTCGGGCCCGGTGAGTTGCTTTTCTCCAACTTCCGCCCAACATAATGGCGATCGGCACTTGCGTCCATATAGAGCTTCAAACGGTGCGGCTTGAATGCTCGTATGATAACTGTTGTTGTAAGAAAATTCTACCAATGGCAAGTGCGTATCCCAATTACCTCCGAAATCTATCGCGCATGCCCGTAACATATCCTCCAATGTCTGGATGGTTCGTTCACTTTGACCATCCGTTTGGGGGTGATATGCGGGTACTCATGTCGAGGCGAGTACCGAGGGCTTCATTTAAACTTTCCCAAAATCTTGACGTGAAACGACTATCTCGATCGGAGATGATAGAAACAGGTACACCGTGTTTAGATACCACTTCCTTAATATACAGCCGGGTCAGTTTCTCCAACTTGTCCGTTTCGCGAATCGGGAGGAAGTGTGCAGATTTCGTCAATCGATCAATGATTACCCAGATCGTGTCATGGCCACTTGTCGTCTTAGGTAACTTGGTAATGAAGTCCATGGTGATTCGTTCCCATTTCCATTCCGGTATTTCCGGTTGCTGGAGCAGACCGGAAGGTCTCTGGTGCTCAGCCTTGACCTTTGCGCAAGTCAAACATCGCGCAACATAGGCTGCTATATCCCTTTTGAAGTTCGGCCACCAATAAAGTTCCTTCAAATCGTGGAACATCTTGTCTGCACCCGGGTGAACCGAATATCTAGAACTGTGAGCTTCGGCCATTACTAGCTCACGCAATCCACCATATACTGGGACCCAAATTCTATTCATGAAATACAGTGTCTGGTCCGCTTTTGGTTCCAGTGAATCAACCATCTTTCGTAACCTTTCACCTTTGACATTCTCGGGTTTAAGGGCGTTAACTTGAGCTTCACGAATTTGTTCAGTCATATTCGTGTGGATGGTCAAACCCAAAGCTCGAACACGCAACGGCTTAACCCGTTCCTTGCGACTCAAGGCGTCAGCTACGACGTTTGCCTTACCGGGATGGTACTTTATCTCACAATCGTAATCGTTTAATAATTCAACCCATCGCCGTTGTCGCATTATCAAATCCTTCTGATCGAAGATGTGTTGTAAACTCTTGTGATCAGTGAAAATCGTGCACTTAGTTCCGTACAAATAGTGCCTCCATATCTTGAGAGCGAATACAACTGCACCTAATTCCAAATCATGTGTAGTGTAGTTCTTCTCATGGATTTTCAGTTGTCTGGAAGCATATGCTATCACCTTTTCTCTTTGCATCAACACACAACCCAAACCTTGATGCGAGGCATCGCAGTAAACCACAAAATCTTCCGTACCGTCTGGAAGTGACAGTATCGGAGCGCCACATAACTTGTCTTTTAACAATTGGAATGCTGCCTCTTGCTTTTCTGTCCACTCAAATTTCTTATCCTTTTGGGTTAGCATGGTTAAAGCTTGTGCTATCTTCGAAAAGTTCTCGATGAACCTTCTGTAATAACCCGCAAGGCCTAGAAATTGTCGCACTTCGGTAGGGGTTCGAGGGGCTTCCCAATTTTTAATTGCCTCGATCTTGGTGGGATCGACGTGTATGCCCTTCTCGTTTACCACGTGGCCTAAAAAGTGAACTTCCCGAATCCAAAAGTCACATTTCGAGAATTTAGCATAGAGCTTCTCTTTGCGTAATACTTCAAGAATTAACCGAAGGTGATTCTCGTGGTCTTCTTTCGTGCGTGAATAGATCAAAATATCGTCAATGAAGACGATGACGAATTTATCCAGGTATGGCTTACACACGCGGTTCATTAGGTCCATGAAAACCGCTGGTGCGTTGGTCAAGCCGAACGGCATTACCAAAAATTCATAGTGTCCATACCGGGTTCTGAAGGCCGTTTTTGGTACATCTTCTTCTTGTATGCGCAACTGGTGATAGCCTGACCTCAGATCGATCTTGGAGTAATAGCTGGAACCTTGGAGCTGATCAAATAAATCGTCGATCCTGGGGAGAGGATAGCGATTCTTGATGGTTAGCTTGTTCAGCTCTCGATAGTCGATGCACATGCGAAATGTGCCATCCTTCTTCTTCACAAATAAGACGGGAGCTCCCCAAGGTGAGAAACTCGGTCTTATAAAACCTTTGTCCAATAATTCTTGTAGCTGGCTGGACAGTTCCTGCATCTCTGATGGAGCTAGGCGGTATGGCGATCGTGCCACAGGAGCTGCTCCGGGAACGAGGTCGATGCGGAACTCGACTTGTCGAGGTGGCGGCAGCCCCGGCAAATCTTCTGGAAATACATCCGGAAAATCTCTGGCGACTGGAATGTCTTCCAACTTTCGCTCGTCGGCTTTCTTGTCCACTACGTGTGCCAAGAATGCGACAAGCCCTTTTCTTAGACACTTACGAGCCTTCATGCTCGAAATAATCCTTAGTGGCGTCCCGTGTCTTTCCCCTTGAATTGAGAGAGTTTCACCGCTTGCGAGGGGAACTTGAATAACTTTATCGTTGCAAACCACAATGGCACGATGCGCGGACAACCAGTCCATGCCGACAACGATATCAAAACTTCCCAATACAACCGGTAATAGATCAATCCCAAACTCGTGCCCACAGAGTTCTAACTTACAATCTTTTGCTACCTCTCCCGTTTCAATAGTTTTACCATTAGCCAGTTCTATAGAGTAGGGTGTATCTAGTTTGCTAGTTTTTAAACCAAGTAGTCTTTTAAACTCAATGGATACGAAGCTAAAGTCAGCACCGGTATCAAATAATACAGAGGCATAATGACCATTTAGAGGAAACGTACCAGTGACCACATTGGGGTCTTGCCGTGCATCACCGGCTCCAATCACAAATGCCCGGCCGCGGGCCTGATTGTTGATCTTGGGGCAATCTTTCTTCCAATGATCTAATGACCCACATGCAAAGCATGGTCTAGCCCCTCCATTTTTCGGTGCTCCAGATCGGCACTCTTCAGTCTTGTGCCCTGTGCGGTGGCACTTCCCACAAGTTAATCCATTGTTTCTCCCCTGACCTCCCTGCTTGTTACCGTTACCACGTCCCGTGGCGACGTATCCCTTTCCCTTCTTGTTCGAGCTACCCGACGCTCGGTCCCTTTTTCCTTCATCTCTCTTTCTTTTCCCAAACCTCGGCTTATTACCCTGATCATAAGTCACAACAGCTGAATTCGATCCCTGATTCTTGGCCTCAACACTGCTTGCCTCAGAAATTTTTAACCCTGAAACTTGGCGGATTAGGGTACCCATGCGGATAGCATCCTCAGTGAGACTTAGTGCCAGATCAATTGCCTCGCGCATGGTCGTGGGCTTGGAAGAGGTGACCATGCTGCGAATCTGTGGTGCTAACCCGAATAAGTAACGTTCCACCTTATTCTTTTCCGGTGTAACCAGACGAGGTACCAGTCGAGCGAGATCATGAAATCTAGACGTATACCCAGTAACGTCTGCTCCTACCATGGTGAGGTTCCAGAACTCGGTTTCCAATTTCTGCACTTCGCTTGCCGGGCGGTATTCGGCAGTCATAAGTTCCTTCAGTGCCGCCCATGATAGAGAGTATGCAACATCATCTCCTAGAGACTGTACTTGGCCATTCCACCAAGTTAGTGCCTGATCTAGGAACAGGTTGGTGGAATACATGACAGACTGTCGAGGGGTACACCCGCTGATGCGGATAACTGCCTCGGTCTTTTCAAACCATTTGACTAGGCCTATGGAGCCTTCAGTGCCGCTGAAGTTTATTGGCTTACAGTCCAAGAAAGCCTTGAAAGTGCAGCCGCGCTCTCCCGAGGCTGTCCCTGTAATAGTAATGTAGTATGTTATTATGGGATAGGAGTTTTTGAAATATCCTCCCATCACTTTTTCATTTATTCTTAAACCTCTTACCAATGGGGGAGGTCTCTCGTCGCTCGCTCCTGTCCTGTCATGGGAGTGTTCAGAGCGTGCGGCTTCATGCTCAGCGATGGCGCGAGCTATGCGTTCAGATATCATGGTTTCGAGCTCGGCCGTGTTGCGGGCAGTCCGTCTGCTCCGCTATTGCTTCTAGTGGCCGGTGCCATTTCTCTTCAATAATAATTATCAAAGGTTAACTTGGCAAACATTTATACAATACAAAGCATAAATAACAAACCAAAGTATGAACACAATAATCAACACCATGTCATCACACAACATACCAACACATCATACAAAAATAAATAGTAATCAACACAACATCACCACACAAATATACAAACCACAACACATGGAGTAAGCAATAATAATCATAGACAACAACATATTTCACCATAATAATAAGATTTTTCATTAATTTCAATAATACCAGTACAATGCTTGTTCATAATACAAAATGGAGAATACATTTCTCATACAATACATTGCTTTTGAAATAATAAAACATCATATCATACGCCGTAATACCCGTACGGCTAGGCAAAATGCAGACGAGTGTCATAACCCGTGCTGTACTACCATACTGCTGCTAATATGTACATAAGCTGGTGGGTCTTCTGTGCATCCCCGATACATCCTACTGTGGCGGTGGCGGTGGATACTGGTACTGTGGCGCGTGCGTACTGATCGTCATACTGATCTTCATGATACGCTCGTACAAGAAATGTCGATGCGCAAAGTGCGCATCCCCTGTGATACCGCACTGAGCGTCCAGGCTCAGCAACTCCTCCGCGTAATGCGCCAAAGCATCCCGCGCATCTATCATCCTCGTCCACATCAGACGTGTCTGATGCTCCACCTGTGTTACGGTGCGCTGCACCGTATCAGCGAGAGTCTGAAAATCCCGCTCTAGAGTGATGGCAGTGGACCATGCTGGTCCAGACAAGGGTGTCGTCCTGGGTGGCTGGGATGGTCCGGGTATATCTGGGTGTGTGGATGGGAATGGCCCGAAGGGGGCTGGTACTGGTATGTGTGGCAGTAATGGAGTGAAACCTGGTGGCCTGATGGAAAAGTGGGGTGGCATAATATAAGGGTCCCCTGCACCTAGAGGGTACGGTGCAGGTGTCATGCTGGGAATGGTGGGGATGGGTAAAGTCATGGCTACTGGGGGTGGTGGCATAGGCTCGGCTAGTGGTGCTACTAAAGGCTCCGAGACAGTGGCCCACTCTGGTGTGGACACCACTACAGGGGGTGTGGGAGGGCTCGCAGTGGCGAATGCCTCCATGCCTGCCCTATGTAGCTCAGAGCTACGGGCGGGACTACCCTCAAGTACAAGTGCTGCTGGGGCTGGCTCCTCCTGGTGTATGGGCTCGAGTGGTGCTGGTGGGGCTACGGGGTCGGCTGGGGCGTCCTCCAGCATTGGAGCCACTGGCTCCTCCTGATCAGCCGGAATCTCGGGCACCAACATGTGCTCTACCGAACCTACAGACTCGTCGCCGGAATCATCGGATATCCACCCGTTCTTCCCACGGGCGATAGGCAGGAGTCTCATGCCTGCAGGTACGTGAATGTGGGGTACCGGTGCTGGCTCGTGCTCGGCATGAGCCTGTCGGCGGAATGGAGACTCTGCCGCATCCGACTGGGCTGGGTTTGGTCGCGACGGACCGGCACAGCCTTCAGGGAAGTCCCTGACGGCTCGCATGGGGTGTACGGCCAAAGGTGCGGCCGGTACAATGGGCAGTGGCGCGTCAATCACGGCCGGTGCCCAGTGGGGGTCCTCGCTGGGGTCTGACTCATCTGAGCTATCGTCGCCTGCTCCGTCGGCGGCGACGCCCATCTCTACGTCCTCGTCTCCCGAGGAGAGCACTACCAACTCTGCTGGCTCTGGTGGTGGTGCTGGGATGATCTGCAAGCTACTGTCATAGCTTGGCGCGATACTTCCTGCGTTCGACATTCCTGGCAAAAGAACCGTACTAATATATATGAATTATTTAAATTAGACAGTTATGGCGTACTTCATAGTAACCTTCCTAACTTCTAATTTTCACGTTAAAGCATAACAATACCCATGGCTGGCTTGGTCGGAATCTCCTCATGCCCAATGCTTCTTGAAAATTACTTTTATTTAACACCTTTGTATATTTTCTTTTTGAAAACTTTATTATTTGAACCAAATCCGGTTATAGTCTAGTTTTTAAAGAAAATACTCTAGTTCGCTATAACCTTGGCTCTGATACCACGTTCTGTCACACCACGACAACGGCGGAAACACGTGGCGCGACGGTTCAAAAGCATAAAGTCAAGGTTATTGCTAAACATAAGTAATTTAAGAAAATGGGTCATTTATTATGACGTCAAATCTGTTTCAAACAATTACACAAAAGTAAATTGTTTTTGAATTAATCATAGAGGTTTCTCATATATATCCCAAATGCCTTGGGAAATAAAAGTGAAACCCCGCAAAAGTTCGACGTCGCATTGGAGATTCTCCGACCCAGCTCACCTGATCCTTCTTCATCTAGTTACCTGAAAGATATGTTTAAAAGTTTCGTCAATATAAATATATTGGTGAGTTCACAGGTTTTCAGTTTCTAAAACTTGAATACTTGGGAATACCATGTTATGACAGTATATAGGAGTTGCAAATTCCTATAAATCTACTTGAGACTATAATCAAACCAAGACATATAATAATTGTGCCCCGCTCCAAGTCGTTACTCGGTTTCCCACGACTTAAGTTCAGAATATATGCACCCCAGGCATAACCTAATGCATAATCGACGCTATCGATTAGGGGTGGGCCTTGTCAGGCACCAATAGTACTATCCGAATATTCCTCCGGTTTCAATCTCCGAATAAATGATTATAGAGGCGAGGACTCAACCCCGAGTGGCGGTCACACCTCAAGTAATAAACCCGTCAAACATTTCCCTAACATATCTTTCCCCCGAAAACGTAAAAATAGTTTAAAATGGGGCCGTGAAACTCACCTGAAACTGCGTCTGGCTCAAAAGGTAGATAGCAAGTGGGTGGTCTCGCACCTACAAACGTCCTAGACGTATAAGTCACTACTCCTATAGTGCATGTGCCTTGGCAAGTTGTACACCCAACTCCCGACCACAAGTTGTTCCAAATCCCGTTTAATTAAGCGCGTATCCTAGGTTTTGTTGGCGTTACATTACCCTTTGTGTTACAAGTTATATATTACTCTTGTTAATATTTCCTTAACTTGTATTTTATTATCATCGACTCGACTTCACTTAACATATAATTATTTTCCCATTTAAATAATTATACTTAAGATCGTATCGCTCGATATAATATATATTTCAACCCTCGACCCGACTCACTTTGCCGCACATTTGTTTTCCCATTTAAACAAATATACTAAGATCTTGTCGTTCGATTGTACATTCTTAACGTCCCATTTCAACTCACCATACCGTATATTTATTTTCCCATTCAAATAAATATACTAGGATTTCGTTGGTACGGCATACACATATATATATCTTTGTCTTCTCGTCGCGGCTTTCCTTCCCACATATCTACTTTCCCATTAAGTAGATATACTAGAATTTTGCCGAGACGAGCGTACATATATATAAATGTGTAATTTTTCCTTGTTAAGTATATACGTTTGTTTAACGTCTTATTTGTTTATGTCATGTGTTTTCTCCCACGAATAATTCTCTTAACACTTAGGAAAGTGTTTATTAGTTTTCACCCAATGTATATATATATTTTACTTCTTAAAATATATATTTTCCTTATCTTGCCGCAATGGCATTTTTCTCATGTTTTGTCCGTGTGCGGTTCGTTAACGCGTCTTAGTTCGATATCTTAACTCGATTAGTTAATTTTTCCAAGTTTTCCCAACATGTATTTTATAGAAATATTATCCATATTTCTTCCTCTTTTCACATGTTACTTGGATGGTTTAAAATACTTATGTATTTTTAACCCAACTTGTTAACTTAACTACAAAAATGTTTCCAACACTTTTATATTCCCATTTATATAAAAGTATTCATTTTTGTATAAGTTTCCCAAGTTTGTTTAATATTTTTATAAAATCTCTATTTTATAAAAATCCTTATTTTAAAACCCTTTATATTTTTATAACTTTCAAAAATACACTTTTATACAAAATACCCAAGTATTTCTACTAGTATTTACAAAAATCATCCTTAGACTTTATTACTTACATTTTTGACACCAAACTTTCCACACTTGTATTTTTGGAATAATAGTTTCTAAAATGTCCATTTTAGTCCTCTAACTTTCAAAGTTACAACTTTAGTCCCTTAACTTCCAAAAGTTGCATTTTTCCACTCTAACTTCCAAAGTTAACATTTTTCACTCAAAATAGTAAACTTTGAAGATTCAACTTTTTATTGGTAAGTTATTTTTGTATCAAAACACTTATGTTAGTCTTGTATTTCATATGGAAGACTAATTATATGTGTGTTTTATGTATTTGTCCATTTTATCAAAATATCATTCATCTAAGTAAGCTAACTTAGATTTTCCATCTTCTTCATTTATGAACTTCTAACATGTTTTACCACATATTATAACTTAGATGATCATAATAAGATGATTTAAAGTTACTTTTAACATATTCAAGTTCATCCCATAATCTTAACCAAAACATCATCCTACTTAGTCTTACATGTAAACTTTATATATTTTCAAGACTAATACATCATCATCAACAAATCCATGGTTTATTTTCATATCTTTAATCTTCCATTTTACACATGTAAAACCTATTAAAGATTATGTTCAAAACCACTTTTAAACCCTTCATGTACAACTTGCTACTAGGAACACATACATGAATAATAACAATCAAAAACAAGATTAAGAAGCTTACTACTAGCACAAGGCTAGGGAAGACAAAAACCTTGGATTTGAGAGGGGTTTAGTGTGTTCTTCCAAGTGGTTTAGCTCCTAGCTCTTGAAACACACAATAGGGGTTTGGATGATGAATTGTTTTGAGTAATTTGGAGATGTAAAAACTTGAAAGAAATGTGTATGGGGGATGGGGGAAACCTACGGCCAAGGAAGGAAGAAGAAAGAGTGTTTTGCTTTGTTATTCAATCTCCTAACACATGTTATTTATACCCTTATCACATGTAATCTTCCATGGATTTTGTGATTATTACTAAAGATATGAGAGATTTATGAAGTACAAAAATTTATCTTGGATGGGTGTGGGATGGTGATGATGGCCGTGGGTTTTGGGAGAGCCAAAGAGGTGGCTTGTAAATCTTGTTTAAGTGATTGTGATCTTTCCTAGCCTTACACTTGATCTTATACAAGACTTAACCATGCATGCATACACTAATGTCATGATGGTTTAGATTTTGGTCTTGGATTATTAAGGCACTTGGCCGAAAATTTGATCAAGGGGGACAAGATTAAGTTGCTTTTGTACTAGTGTCTTCCTTACACATTTGTCTTATGTAAAGCATGCTTTACTTATAGGTTTTTAGCTTATAATTATCAACACATGACATGGACACCACAAGGCCACCTAGGCCGGCCCCTTTGATGGGTTTGGTGGGGTCCACAACTTCAAATATTTACCCATTGTTTGTTATGTTTAATCCCCGTCGTTCGGGTGTCGTTCGGGTATTTTTCGGGTTTTAATCACGCGTTATCCGGACATTAAAAATACCTTTAATAACCCTTAAATATAGTCTAATTTAAGCGTTGATTGGTTATTTAGGCCTTTGCCGGGTGAAATTATGAGTTATACGCGTATCGGGTGCGGTACGCGCATTTTATTCGTTACCGGGAGATTTGTACAAGACGTTTTCATTTATGGTTTTGGAGTTCCAAAACTCATTATATTTCATGAAAATACCCTTTATTTTATATCCTGGGTGTCCGGGATCCGTTTCGTTTATTTAGTTATTACCGGGTAATTGCCAATGTCCATACCGGATAGCTTATTCGCACATGATCCAATCATGCTTTACCATTAAACGTATGCATTCCTATGCACTATTTGGAAATTGCTATCTCCTAAGGCCTTGATAATTAAATCACACATAATTGCATTTAATTACGTTAATCATATATTAATTAATTTGTACGGAATTACCTTATTTTTGCCGGTTGTTACAATAATTCAGGTGACAAGTCAATTAGCGATGTTCAAACTGATTTGGAAATGGGCGAAATTGGTGGGGAGGAACAACATGCCAATTTGGAAAGAGATGATTTAGGTAAATTTGCTAGTAATTTAGCGGAATATACTGTGGGAGTAAATGGAGGGTCAAATTTGAATGGTGGACCAATGTTAGTTCGAAAAAAGTACCAAAAAAATCTTTGTTTAAAAATAGAATGGTTTCTCCAAGGGCCCAAGAACGACCAAAGAAAAGGCCAAACGAGGATTCGGATCCATTCTGGCTTCACAAATTAATAAGTATTATTTCAAATAGTCCAATACATAGTGGGCCAAGTGATGAAGAGTCGAACAATCCGGTTGGTTTTTTACCCCGGGTCTTAATAATAACTTAGCAGAGGAAGTAAGATCAGGGGACCATGCGGGTTATGGATATGAGGTCGATGAGGGTAGTTTGATTCGTAATGTTTCGATAGAGATTCAAGTGCGGGGAGAAATAAATAAGGAGGCTTCAGAAACTGTCGATCTTGGGAAATGTTTAGGGGTCGAAAACTTGGATGATTTTTTTACCAAGTGTTCAAGAAATGGTTAGGAATGAAGGTTTTCAGAGAGTTCATCAATGAATCTTTATCTCTTAATATTAGGGGGTTAGAGGTTTCTGGTAAACCAACATGGATGAAGGAAATGCGTCTTCAGCAAGAGGTATCTTTTGTTATGCTTCAAGAGACTCGATTTTTGGATATTTCCTCTTTAGATTTAGGTGATTTTGGGGGAGAGGAGATTATCGGTTTGAGTGAGTGGAGGTGATTAGTAGATCTGGTGGTTTAGTGTCTCTATGGGAACCAACTATGTTCACGACTATAGAGGTGAAAAAGTTCTCTCATTGCTTGTTGGTTTCGGGTACTATTCGAGGAACTGGTATGGTTAATAACATGTTATGTGTATGCGCCTCAGAATAATGTGGGTAAAAGACAATTATGGTCCGAGATTATCAATATTATGGGTATGGGGGAGGGTTTGTGTTTGGTGGCAGGTGACTTCAATTCGCTCAGGTCATGTTTGGAAAGAAGGAACTCTAAGTTCAATAGTTTAGTTGCCCAGGATTTCAATTCGTTTTTTAGACGAAGCTAATCTTCATGAGGACACTCTGAAAGGTAGGAGGTTTATGGTTGTTGCAAGGGTTAAGATGAGCCGTATTGATAAATTTTTGTTAATTGCAGTTATTTAATGGAGTGGCCCAATGCCGACTATAGGGCGCTTTCTCGTGACAAATCGGATCATTGTCCATTGGTTTTAAAGATTGTGTTTAAAAACTACGGGGCAAAATCATTTCGTTTCTTTAACACTTGGATTGATAGAGATGGTTTTGGAGGAGTTGTGAAGAAGGCATTGGATGAGGGGATATTTTTGGGCGATCCAGATATGAGGCTTTTAAATAAATTCAGACGATCAAGGAAGGTTATTGGAGAGTGGAGCTCAAAGTGTGTTGATAAAGAGCTGAATGAAAAAAAGGGGTTTGGAGCAGGAGCTTCATTACTAGTGTCGTAGGTGTTAGAATAGAGATTGTGAGTGTTCACCGAAAAGAACACACCCAGATAATTCATATACTGGGCCGGTATGCACGTTTAGTGACGTTTATGGCTATTTACTTCAACTTGAATATATCTAGTAACTACCGGATTACAAATCAATATAGTCTGGTTATTTTTTTTTGTTAAAGGGAAACATAGCAATTGTATGGGAGTAATCATGATGGTCTTCGGTCACGCATCGACTGTAAACACTTTCCTACCGTCTAAACAACAAGTTTATCCTATCGATTACGAGGCTGAAGTCTCTCAACGCCTTCTAGAAGCTTCCTTATCCGGCGACCTTATATCTGCATTTGAATGTATTCACGATCCTTATGTTGACGTCAACTTTGTCGGTGTTGTTTTTGTTAAGGTGCGTGTTGCAGAGGTTCATTGTAACGATGAGTCAGAAAATGCTTTGAGGTTTGAGTATAAGGGGTTTAAATCTGACGTCACTGGAAGAGCTCCGGAAGAGAGAGATAGCGCTCCGGGAGAGAGAGAGAGAAAGAGAGAGAGGAAAGAGTTGGGAAGTGTGCAGGCGAGGTCTCACAAAGACGTCTTGGGATTCGGGAACCGTCTCTCCAAAGACGGGTGAGGTGTCGCTCAGCTAGTGGTCCATCACCGAGGTCTCACGAAGACGTCTCGGGACGTGCGAGCCGACTCTCCCAAAAGATGGGAGGTGGCTATTTTGGTAAGTTGACAAAGTCTTTGGTCAATTTGGTGATTTTTCCTTAATTAAATGAGTTAAAAGGTCAACCAAACACGAACCATTTAATTAACGGACTAAAAGGACCATCCTGATCAAACATTTCATTACACATGGGGGGGTATAACAATCAAATCTAATTAATTATGTATTTAGTTTCAACTATCGCAAGGTAATAACAAAATTCTTTGTTTCGAATTTGCCACCAAAGTGTTCATCGATGGATTTGAAGAACGTTTTCAATGGTTACGATGTTTATGTTGGTTCTTATATTGCAAGAAAATTGGATAGGCTGGGGAAGAGGTTTAGTTTTCTTTCTTTTCAAAATGTTAAATACGTGAAAAGATTGGAAGGGGAATTGGGCGATGTTTGGATGGCTTCATATAAATTGTTCATTGTTTTGGCTAGGTTTGTTGATGGTGAGAGGGTTGTAGGGTTTTTTTTTTTTTGCTTATAAGGATAAGTCGTTGGAGGCAGAAAATCATGCAAACCCTAATGTAGGGGGAGCATCAAGAATGCATGTGAATCATAGTTCAGGGGGAGATGCAGGTAATGGGGTTATAGGAGAGAGATCAAGATCGATGATAATATGGAGGCATTCAGTTTTTGGCATGACATAGCATTGGTGGGAAGGGTAATATATTTCAAAACTTTAACAGGGTTGAAGACATTGTTGAAGGAGAAAGAGTGGATCCGGGTGGGGATAAAACACATCGGAAGTTTCAATGTGTTGTTTGTATTTCAGGGATCTGAAGATTGTCATCGGTTTTTCAAGACTCAGATATGTGGAAGGTTTTATTTAGAAGATTATAGAAATGGTCGGGTCAGAATACAGGTTCGAAAAGGATTGATTGGCTTTAGGTTCATGGGTTGCCGGTGCATCTTGCGTTAAGTGTACAAAATAATAGGGAGAAGATATGGTACGGTGATTCAACCGACTTGTATGACGGAAAATGATAAGGATTTCTCTTATGTGTATATTGGAGTTTTGGGTCGTAGGGATGCAAGAATTGATGATAGAGGGTGTCTAAATTGGAGGTGCATCATTTCATGTCTGGATTGACGAGGATGTGGGGAGTAGGTGCTTGGTTGTAGTGATGATTGTGATTCGGTTGTGGAGCCGTTAGAAAAGGAAGGATCGGAGGAGGTGCCGAATTTGGATGATGGTCGGAATAATTCAGGTGACAAGTCAATTAGCGATGTTCAAACTGATTTGGAAATGGGCGAAATTGGTGGGGAGGAACAACATGCCAATTTGGAAAGAGACGATTTAGGTAAATTTGCTAGTAATTTAGCGGAATATACTGTGGGAGTAAATGGAGGGTCAAATTTGAATGGTGGACCAATGTTAGTTCGAAAAAAGTACCAAAAAAATCTTTGTTTAAAAATAGAATGGTTTCTCCAAGGGCCCAAGAACGACCAAAGAAAAGGCCAAACGAGGATTCGGATCCATTCGGGCTTGACAAATTAATAAGTATTATTTCAAATAGTCCAATACATAGTGGGCCAAGTGATGAAGAGTCGAACAATCCGGTTGGTTTTTTACCACGGGTCTTAATAATAACTTAGCAGAGGAAGTAAGATCAGGGGACCAGGCGGGTTATGGATATGAGGTCGATGAGGGTAGTTTGATTCGTAATGTTTCGATAGAGATTCAAGTGCGGGGAGAAATAAATAAGGAGGCTTCAGATCCTGTCGATCTTGGGAAATGTTTAGGGGCCGAAAACTTGGATGATTTTTTTACCAAGTGTTCAAGAAATGGTTAGGAATGAAGGTTTTCAGAGAGTTCATCAATGAATCTTTATCTCTTAATATTAGGGGGTTAGAGGTTTCTGGTAAACCAACATGGATGAAGGAAATGCGTCTTCAGCAAGAGGTATCTTTTGTTATGCTTCAAGAGACTCAATTTTTGGATATTTCTTCTTTAGATTTAGGTGATTTTGGGGGAGAGGAGATTATCGGTTTGAGTGAGTGGAGGTGATTAGCAGATCTGGTGGTTAGTGTCTCTATGGGAACCAACTATGTTCACGACTATAGAGGTGAAAAAGTTCTCTCATTGCTTGTTGGTTTCGGGTACTATTCGAGGAACTGGTATGGTTAATAACATGTTATGTGTATGCGCCTCAGAATAATGTGGGTAATCAATATTATGGGTATGAGGGAGGGTTTGTGTTTGGTGGCAGGTGACTTCAATTCGCTCAGGTCATGTTTGGAAAGAAGGAACTCTTAGTTCAATAGTTTAGTTGCCCAGGATTTCAATTCGTTTTTTAGACGAAGCTAATCTTCATGAGGACACTCTGAAAGGTAGGAGGTTTATGGTTGTTGCAAGGGTTAAGATGAGCCGTATTGATAAATTTTTGTTAATTGCAGTTATTTAATGGAGTGGCCCAATGCCGACTATAGGGCGCTTTCTCGTGACAAATCGGATCATTGTCCATTGGTTTTAAAGATTGTGTTTAAAAACTACGGGGCAAAATCATTTCGTTTCTTTAACACTTGGATTGATAGAGATGGTTTTGGAGGAGTTGTGAAGAAGGCATTGGATGAGGGGATATTTTTGGGCGATCCAGATATGAGGCTTTTAAATAAATTCAGACGATCAAGGAAGGTTATTGGAGAGTGGAGCTCAAAGTGTGTTGATAAAGAGCTGAATGAAAAAAGGGGTTTGGAGCAGGAGCTTCATTAGTTGGATTTCATTTTGGAATCTAGAGAGCTTTCAAAGGAGGAAACGTGGGTGTTGAGGGACATTAAAAAGCTATTAATTAAGAGAGCTTGATGTTTTAAAACAAAAGGATCCTAAACAAAAGTCGAGAAGTAAGTGGGCTATGGATGGGGATGATAACTCGAAATTCTTTCATGGGATGATTAACAAGAGAAGATCGTCGAATTTCATCCCGGGTCTGTTGTTGGGGGAGTTTGGGAAACCAAACCGAATATAGTCAAAAGAGAAGTGTTTGGTTTCTTTCGTATAAAGTTTATTGAGCCGATGAAGATTAGACCTTATTTGTCTTGTTATGGTCTAAAAAAGCTTAGCTTGGCTAATGCGGAGAGTCTTATTAATCGGTTTTCATTAAAAGAAATTAAAGATGCAGTTTTTGAATGTGGCAACGATAAAGCTCCGGGCCCGGATGGTTTCAATTTTCGGTTCATTAGAAAGTTTTGGGAGCTTTTTGAGGCGGATTTTGTAGACATTTTGCATAATTTCTTTGATTGTGGGAATTTTAGTAGAGGAGTGGGGTCTTCATTTATAACATTGATTCCGAAAGTGGGGCATCCTATGGAGTTAGGGGATTTTAGGTCTATTAATCGTATTTGGGTTATTAATAAGGTGATTCATAATGTTGTGTCAGAATCTCAATTGGCTTTTTTTGTCAGGTAGATATGTGTTATATGGGCCTCTGATGTCTAATGAGGTTTTGTCATGGGTAAAGAAGTATGGTAAGAAGACGTTTTTGTTCAAGATAGACTTCGATACAGCTTATGATAATGTGCATTTGGGGGGTTTTTTGTTGTCTGTTATGGATCAGATGGGTTTCCCTCAGTTGTGGTGCAAGTGGATTCGTGGGGTTTTGTTAGCGACTAGATCCTCAGTTTTGGTCAACGGTTCTCCAACATATGAGTATCAGAAAGACATTTGTCGATGTGATCCTATTTCTCCATTTCTATTTATACTTGTTATGGAAGCATTATCAGGTTTAAATAAAAATCCGTGTGACATTGGTTCTTTTGATGGAGTGAGGTTGCCTAGGAATGGCCCGGTATTTCTCACTTACTTTATGCGGATGATGCAATGCTAAATGGAAAGCTAATACTATTTCTATTGGAGGATGGCTTACTATGATCAAATTGGTGTTAGATAGTTTGTCTACTTATTATTTTTCTTTATTTAAGGAGCAGGTAAGGTGGTTACCAAGTTGGAAAGTCTTATGAGAAGATTCTTATGGGGCAGCTCAGGCGAGGTGAAAAAAATGAGTTGGGTAGCATGGGACACGATGACTAAAACGAAACCATAAGAGGATTGGGTTTATCAAATTTAGAAGATAACAATAAAGCGTTGTTGATGAAGTGGTTTTGGAGATTTTACACGGAACCGTATTCATTGTGGAGGAAGGTTATTAATTCGATTCACGGTTCAAACCCAAAATGGGGACCGGTTCTGGTTAATAATATTACATGAGTGTGGAAAAATTTGGTCACTCTTTGGAATTAGTTGAAAGTCGATGGGGGGTGGGTATGAATAATATGATTCGGGGTAAAGTAGGGAATGGTTTGGATACTCGGTTTTGGATTGACCCGTGGATATATCAGGAGGCTTTGAAAGATCGATTTCCAAGATTGTTTAGAATAGAGAAGTTTAAATGGTGCATTGTGGCTCATCGATGTTGCCAAACGGATTGGGTTTATCTGTTGAAGTGGGTTTGGAAAAGATCTCCTGAGTCAAATGAAGAGGTTATAGAAAGGGCACTGATTGAAGTTTTGGTTGAATGGTTTATGTTTGGCGGGTAACAAAGACAAGTGGATTTGGAATGATAGTAAATATTCGATATTTTCGGTTGCAGGGGCCAAAAGGTGGTTGAAAGGGTCTACTAACAGTACGGATCGGTTTGATTTCAAGTGGTGTAAATGGATTCCGAGTAAAGTTAATATTTTCACGTGGAGTGCTTTAATTTCTTAATAGGCTTCCCACAAAGCTCGCTTTGTTACAAAGAAACGTGCACATGAATGGAACTTTGTGTGTGTTGTGCGAGGATGGCGAGGAGTCTGTGGTTTTTTGACGGGAGTTTGGAATGGTATTTCAAGATGGTGCTACATACCCCAGGTATACGCTTTTTTCGGTTAGAGATTCGATACATACATGAACATCATAGAAGTTCGAGACCTAAGAAGATTGTGATTCAAGGAATCATCATTATTACTTTGTGGAGATTTTGGAAGACAATGAATGAAATGATATTTTCTAACAAGATGACCAAAGTGGTGGATATCGTTACTGATGTTAACGCATTAGGATTCTTATGGTACAAGAGTAGATTTAACTAGGGTACGGTGGAATGGAAGAAGTGATGTAATTTTGAGTTAATGTAATAACCATTGTTTGGTTTTGGGCTAGTTATTACTGCATGTCTTGGGAATTTCTAGTTCATTTTGTTAAATGAAAGTTGATTTTTTTTCTAAAAAAAACACCTATAAGTAACATGTTAACTAGTAAGTTGTTACTCTTATTTACTGTTATGTACACGTATTCGTTTGACATTGATGTACTATTGTACTCCTTATAAAATAAATGAAAAGTTGGGATATCTTAGTTCTGGTACTTGGTTGTTGTTACGTGCAATAAATACACTGTATGACGTAGTTTATGTTCCGTTAATTAAAAATAAATATAATAGTTGCACCACTTATTCTGATATTTGACTAATGTAGTTGTTTGTTAAAGCTATAAATGTAACATAGTCAGCTCCTATATGAAGTGGTTTATAACAAAATATATATGACGTTACTTATGGAGCATTTTTTTTATTTGTGTGGGGGGCTCAATACGTATAAAAATTTCAAACGAAAATGCATAAATTTACACTACTGACAAAAACGGTAGGGGTGAGGGCATCCCGACCCTTAATAAGCTTCGTTCGTAATGATGTACCAATGAATTTTTCACAAAGGGATATGATGTACCTAACATATAAGATAGCTGGGGGTTGGGTCAAATCGACAAAATCATTAGAGTTAAGGTGTTGCTCCCCTTAGGTCAAGGTTCGAGCATCGTCAAAGACGGATTAGTCGTAATTTAAGCGGTTCAAAAATATGTTTAGTTTCTTATCTAAGGACCATGATTATTCGTTTCCAGAATAATAAAACTTTGGGCACTGAGTAATAGTTGCTTATACAATGGGAATATGAAGAATATCGTTTATGATTTTCCATTTACTCTAAAAGAAAATCACCGGTAACTTTATTATAGTCTTTGACAAAATATCACTAATCTTCTCTTTAATCAGGAAAAATGTCACATTTATATTTTTTTTCTGAATTTGATCTTCGACATCCAGGAAAACTTTAAACAAAACCTCCAAAGAATCCATATGGAGATGAACCTAAGTAAATACCAATGGTGGATCTAGAAATGAATTTCAGTAGTAACGTTTTTCATTTTTTTTTCATTTTAGTAGCAACGTTTTCCAAATTTCGTAAAAAAAACAAATTTTTCACTAATTTTTTACTACGCGCGCGAAGTTCAGTAGCAACGGACGCGACACCTAGCTCTATGCTAGGTCCGCCCCTAGTAAATACACCTTCGAGTGAAATATGTTATATGTGATTCCTTGGTTAAATTGTAACAAAAGAAATTAAGTGCAATCAAACACTATTGCATTACTTTAAATGGAATAATTTTACGGTTTATAAGAACTAATAATAATAGTTGTAGTTATACAGAAACATTTCATACCCAAACGTAAAGTTTGGCGTTAATTTAAATAATAACTTAATTCTTATAAACCGAGAAGTTGGTAACATATACATATGAATTAACCCACATTTTAGTTCGATCCCCAATCCGAAACTTGATCATCTACTTTTGTCCAATTGAGGTCTTCTACAACAATGTTAAGTGAGAAAATATAATGATAATATTCGAAACACCAATTTAAAAACACATGGAAGTTTCATAAATAAAACATTAAAGTTTAAATAATTGTTGTGTACACCTGCTTTGGTTGGTACACGCATACTACAACTCCATAAGTCCATTTTGGGTGTATCGTAAGTTGGGAGATACTTAAAACCCATTGTATGGCGTCTAAGGCATACACTAGTCAGTTTATAATCGAGATGGGTGGACTCTGGGCAGTTATGGGCAACCAAACTAACTACGTCTAGATGCATGCATGATCGATAACACAATTTTCTCAATCCTTTTACGCAATATATGTATGTAACTATTAATAATTAATAAAATGGTGCTTGTGTGCCATTTCCACCCCAACTCATCCTAACCACAATTTTAAGATTTTGGAAGTACAAATGTACAAAGACAATAACTTTGACCTTTTACGGTCAATACTCACATAATAAATTAAGCACATATTTGAACTAGCTTAATTAAGATATCTCTAACCCGTTTAATTGTGTAAAGAGATTCTTTATTTCAAATCTCTTTCATATTATTAAACCAAACATAATTCTAGCATCTTATGCATAGTGTCTATGACAATTTGATTTGCACAACACACACGTACGTAATTCACTGTAACACAATTTAGCTTTTCGATTAAACCGGAAAGAATTCTCATATCATATACATATGTGTATTAAGATATACATATTTGTATGTAAATGACGGTGCGTGTCAAACTACTTGCACACCCACCTTTTTTTTTTTTTTGAACGGCCAACAAACTGATGTGCCAGCTACCCGGGCACCCAACAATCGTGAAAACACCCATACGCTCCTAGGTGAAGACACGTCTTAGGTGTCCGCCCTAGAATACGCCGGTAGCAAACACACACCAAGCCACCTATTCCGGAGAAAACCCGACTCTTCACCCGCCCGAGAGCACACCCACCTTCTTAGAGCATCTTCAACGCAAATGTGGGTTTGTTTTCAGATCCGTCACCTCAGCAAGCACATCATTATAGAGTTTCTACCTTAAAAACCTACTTTTTTCTATTAGAATATTAAATTAAATGTAAACTATTATAAGAATCAATGGTATTTAGTATGTTGATTTACAGAGTCAATAGTCTTTGCTAGGTTGACTAGGAGAGTCAATGATCTTCATATCTTACCCATATTTCTCTCCATGTATCTTGCCTATTCATCCCTATAAAAAGAGGGACATTGTACAAGATTATTGGATCAATACAATCAATACCATTGACTTACATGGTATCAGAGCCAGCCTAGGCTCTATACTGTTTTCGTTGCACCACCAAAAAATACAAACCCTAGCCGTCACCGCCTTAGAAAAACGCTAGACAGGGCAGCGAGCTGTCACCGCCGCCGTCGCCCTGTCTAGCCGCTTTTTTCCTTTTTTTTCCGTTTGCTAGTTTCACTTTTCCATTCCGTTTTTAATAAGTCTCAATTTTCGGTTCTAGGTTCTTGCCATTATTATCAAATCTATTTTCGGAACACCATAGCATCCCACAGCCGCCACCATAGTGACCGCCTACCTCCCATCTTATTGATTCCGCTTCTCCGTCATGCCACTCCTTGCCGTCCCGCCGCCACTGCTTATTGGACTACGGTCCCCGCCGCGCCACTTGCTGGACTACGATCCGCCGCCGCGCCGCTACTTGCCGCTGCCGCCTTGCCGTACTGGAGACCTCATATCGGATAATAGAATCATTAAAGTCGTGGATTTTCATTGAAGATTATGGATTTCAAGATTATGAGATTATGGCAAAAGTTTTGAACAATATTGAAGACCGTTTATTATTATTGTTTTTTTCTATGTTTTGGTTTTCCCAGTCTAAGCTTCTGGTTTCCTTTCGCTTTGACTGCGGGGGAGTATTAGAATATTAAATTAAATGTAAACTATTATAAGAGCCAATGGTATTTAGTATGTTGATTAAGAGAGTTAATGGTCTTTGCTAGGTTGACTAGGAGAGTCAACGGTCTTCATATCTTACCCATATTTCTCTCCATGTATCTTGCCTATTCATCCCTATAAAAAGAGGGATATTATACAAGATTATTGGATCAATACAATCAATACCATTGACTTACATTTTCCTCTAATCAGAACCAATATAACCTCCACATCACACTCCACTTTTACACAAAAAAAAAATGTTGTGTGTGGTCTCCACGCACTTGGTCCGGACGAGTCCCATTAAACGGACCAAGCAAACTATACCACCTCCTCCAATGCTTGCCACTGATTTCGGACGAAGTCCATAGGCCTGACCCTGAGGATGGGCTGGGCTACGGCTCGCCGCCCGGTCTCCCGATAGGCTCGAAATTTAAAAAAAAAATTGTATGTATATAGGGTAGCTATTAGACCGGCTATGTTTTATGGCTCTGACTGTTGAGCAATCAAGAAAATGCAAGCACAGAAGATGGAGGTAGCTGAGATGAGGATGTTGAGGTAGATGTGTGGACACACACGGTTAGACGAGATAAGAAATGGGGTTTTAAGGGATAGATTGGGGGTAGCTAGTATCTCGGATAAGATAAAAGAGGGAAGATTGAGTTGGTTTGGGCATGTGAAGATGAGACAGACGACTGAGCCAGTTAGAGTGGTAGAAGGTATCACTGTGGAAAGGAAGAGGAGTAGAGGCAGACCAAAATTGACGTGGGATGAGCGGGTTAGACAAGATTTACTGGGGCCGCACCTCTCTGAGGACATGGTCCATGTCTCCATGATAGGGGTTTATGAAGGCAAAGGATAAAAGCTAAGGACTATTAGGATACGGGAAAAGGGCATTTTAGGTGTTTCGTAGGGTCTTACTTTTGATTTCATGTTATGTGGATTTTAGATGTTTGTCTTCCTGTACGTTTGTGTATAGGTTGTTTATGGTGGTATAGTGTCTATTCTTTCGATGCATTTTTTCAATGTCTATGATGTTATTAGTAGTTGTGTGTGTGTATGTTTTTCATTGTGTGTGAGCAGAGGGTCTCCTTGAAAGCGGTCTCTCTATCCCTAGGGGTAGAGGTAAGGCTTGCCTACATTCCACCCTCCCCAGACCCTACTAATAGCTTTGCTATTTGTGTGATTTACTGGGCTTGGTTGTTGTTGTTATGTTAAATTATATATTTAGTATATACATTTGCTTATTATACATAAAAATTTTGGGCCCAGATTTTTATGTTACCCGAGGCCCAAAATTTTTTTTAGTGTTCTCAGAGATAGCTATGAAGTCTGGATTACGTGGAAAGGTTCGGAAATTGGTGATGATGTGACGTAGATGCTCTCAAGAGTTGTACCCCTAAAGTAAAATCTTCCAAAGCAGCATATCATTGCCCATTTATTGGGAGGCTTGTAGGTTCAACGATGGAGACATTGCATATACTCAACAAATGCTTGTCATGTGAACACCATAACTTGAGTTCATATCATCAATTATTAAGCCATAAAATAATACAACATAAACCAATGAGATCGACCTAAATACTTAAACCGTCCAAACGCAAGCGCGTCCGTCACTTTGAAACTTATATGTTTCCTATCATGATTGGGTATTTTCGGTTTGAAGTTGAAGCCAACACTTTGAAACTTATTGTATTTATAGAACCAATCTTCTAAACTAAACCGCCTGTGCAACTTTTTTTTATATTGTATTTATAAAACAACTTTTATACTTTAAAATTATAAATTACAAATTAACTAGCGATTTTGGGAAAAATACTAGTTCAAACTGTTAAACTAATCAAGTTAGTTTTGTCGTTTCCCAAAACCATAATTAGCTTTGCAGCTCAAAATTTGTCAGAACTGACCGAACTACAAAATGAACGTCCCTACTTTTGTTTCATCCTTATTGTTTTCCGTTGTAATTTTGGTTACGTGGCGCATAGTTGGATGAAGGGGTGACTGCATAACTTGTTGCTCGTCTGTCTCCTATCCTAATTTAATTTGCAATTTATGTTTATAGATTGACAAATCTTAACAAATGGTGGGCGAGAACTTGATATTGTATTGTGTAAAACTATGATCTAAAAACTATTGAGATATGTAGAAACTAGGGGTGAGCAATGGTCCAAACCCGACCTGACCCGAGACCTACATAAAATTAGAACCGACCTCAGACCTTAATACCTGGTTCGGTCCTCGGTCCATTTCCAGTCGGGTCCTTCGGTTCTTCTTCCCAAAACCGACCCTACCAAAAACCTTCCATTTTGTGACAAAAATCTTGTTTTAGAGGTTGATTACTTGGTTCAAAAGAGAGATGCAATTGTTGAAGTCTTCTATGAGAAGCATTTAGATCAATTAATCAATGTTATAACATCCTCTTGCAAGAATATTAATGGAAATCAAGGATTTCAAGCGAGTGCAAAGCCTGAAATACTATTAAACATATGTGATCTTTTATGCTTATGTGTTCTTCACCATCCTTATAGAATAAAGTATGTTACTATTGGATGTGCGTTTTGAAAATGATTGTGATAGTAAATAATCAGAATCTGTTTATTTAGGAAATTGCTAGACATACTGACTAAAAATCATCATTTTGGTGTCGAATTGAGTCACCTTATGTAATGGGAGTAGAAGTTTCTCAAATCAGTTTATAAAGTGTAAACTTCTAAAATTTGTTTTATCTTGGCGGCTTGACCAATCAGTTATGTTGCATTTGGTATGAAACTCATTATCAAGACTGATCATTCGACCTGTAAATAATGAAATAATCATTTAAATCATTATCACTTGGTGTGTATTTATTGAACTCTGCAGTTCTTGAGCTGTTTGAGCATATCCGTAAGGTATTTGTTTATTTATTTATTTATTTGAAATTGTATTTTATGGCATATGATTTGCAGCAAGTCGTTTATCAAACAATGAACGTCATCCAGAAAAATCTGAAGATACTACTGAAGTATTTAGTTAGATATGACCGATTATTGATGCTTTTACCGTCACTTCGGTCCGTCGGTTTTTTCTCGGTTTGTATATATTCCTGGACCGACCCGACCCGAGAACCGGCTGGAGTTATATTTATGGACCGACTAAAGAACCTAAAAAACATACCCGGGTCGGTTTTGGTGGATTTTCGGTTCGGTCCTCAGGTTTTTTCGGTCCGGACCAATTTTGCTCACCCCTAGTAGAAACCTACATTTTTGGTGTCAAAAGTGATATAAAAAAGAAACTTATTACGGTTCATAATTTCCCAAGCGAAATTGAAAATGAGGTATGCTATTTTTGGTATGCATTAAATACCGATAGATAAATAATTTGGGGAAAGATTCGGTACAAATAGGTTTTTTGGTAAGAACTATGAGAATCAAAGGAAGGTATTTTTTTTTTATTTTTTTTTTCAAAATTTTTTTTCCCCATATTGTTAAACATGTATTATAGTATTGAAAACTAAAAAAAAAAAAAAAAAAAAATTGGTGTAGAGTAATTACGTGTAGAGTAATTACATAATTACTCTAGTGTAAACTAATGTATTTACCTTAATGACGTAATTACACTAAAAAAATTTTTTTTTTTAATTTTTTTTGTATTATTCATCTAGAAAGAATGTTTAAGCACATGGTAAAAAAAAATTCTAAAAAAAAAATAAATTTTTTTACCCCCTTTGATTCTCACAGTTCTTACAAAAAAAAACTATATATATTTGATCTTTACTCTAAATAATTTATCTGTGTCACCTAAATTTGTCATTATTATGGATAAAAAAGGAAATAGTTGCATCTACACACATGATATACCAAGGTTTGTTGTTTGACTTTTTAAAAAAGCCTTCAAAGTCCAAACCAAACTTAACGTGATTGCTTTGGCCTCAAGTCAACACAAAATATATTGTCAATAACCGGTTTGACAATTCTGACAAAGCACGAAACCCGAGAAGAATAACATGAGTTAGGGTGGGGGATAGTCGGGTTTGAGTTGATATAACTAATAGGGGCTTGGTTCAATTTGGCGCACTTATCATCTCAAACATAATCATAACCGAATGCTTTTTGTTATTTTTTGGCACCAACAATCACCCATTCGGTCCATGCTTTGAGCCCAACCAGGCTCATCATTTATTATACATGTCAGGTTGGTTGCAAATTTACAATTGGGTCAACTTGGTGTATGAAATGCCATAATTCTTGTTCATCATCCTATTGATGGTTGCTTACAGATTTAGGAATAAGTATGGAAATACACATAAAATATGCATGCTCCACTTGTAAGTCCTCATAGTTATGCTTCATAGTTATGCATGCGCATGTTTATATATACACATACCCAAACAAACAGTAAGATATCTCACTCTCCAATATATAATATTACAACTACATTATTTTGACTTCCGCAATCTAAGATTGCAGAAGTGCCATGTCATCAACTCAATAAACCGAATGTGATATCAGTTGTCCATGTAATCACCACATTGTCCACGATGTATAAGACCCACTGCCATGTCATCCACTTTCGCAATCTAAGATTGCGGAAGTATCAAAGTCACAAATTGTTTTCTGACATGCTCCAAAGTCACAAAAAGTTTGGGAAAAACGCTATTTCATCAAAAAAACTCCGTAAAAAACGGAGAACAACATTACATCACGTCAAAATTACACCATGAGTTCCACTCTATTGAACCCTTATTATACCTAAACCAAAGAAAGCTTTACGATGACATAGTAAATTTCTTTTCATTTTGATATTTTTAAAATTTTAATTACTTTTTTAATGCATATATTTTCAAAAATACTTCATTTTAACTTTCTACCTGTTTTATGTTTTTGATCGATTTAAAACACATGTCGATATTATTTAGGGCATTTGAATTTTCTATTCTGGTTGCTATAGCACGTGATGTCAGTATCATTTCGCTATCGTAACGAACTAAACCGATACCGACCGAGTATCCATCGCATAGCGCCGGATAGTCCCACTAGTGAAATATTAAATATCACAGCACAAGACACTAATCTTGATCTGATTAGTGTTTTTTTTTTTTTTTTATATATTTATTTATTTTGTGTGTGTGTCTTTGTGTTATATTAGTTTTCTTTCCTTTTCTTATCATACTAGTTTCCTTTTGTCTTTTACAGTTAAGTTATGAATAATATGACATCAGTCAACAAACCGTAAAATTAACGTGCTTGGGTTAGAAGGCCTTATACCATACGATTGGCCCTAACCGTCAATACCAGTCAAGTTCCATGTTCCCACGTTCATTAGTTTAGGCCATGCATATTCTCATGTTTACATTATTTCCTAATATCATGGTATAATGGTATTCAAGTGGCTCACGTAAGAGTAGGTTAGGTGGTTTGCATGCATCTTTGTTTCTTTAAATGCCTAGTTTTTGCATTGGAATAAAAAGAATAAAATTGTTAGCAAAGTTTATTGTTTATTTTTTATCTAGTTCTTGGAAGTTGCATCTTTTTCCCTGGTTTTAATCTTGCGTGATTTCTTGATTTTGGTTTGTTTAGGCGTTATTTGATTTATTTCTGAGCGAATCATGCTCCGTTCTTTGTTTCGAAAATAGAGCAGGGTTTTTGTTACTTTTTTTTACAATCTTAAATCTATATCTAATTAATGAGAGTAGGCTAGTTCAATTTGAATTCAATCAAAAATTGATTTTGCAATTAAGTGAGTTGTTTGTTATGATTGAAAACCTAATAAATGAGAATTCGGGCGGCACAATTTGAATTCAACTAAAATTTGATTTTACAGTGGGACGATTATGCCCTTGCATATGTTTAATGGTTAGTAATTCGCTTAATAGTTATAATCGTGCCCCTGCGTGGAATTTGACTATCGAACAAACCTAATCAATGGCCAGAATTTCTTCTTACGCTTCGCATGTTAATGAAACTTTGTACGTTATCTTTTCCATGTAGATATAAAATGATCATTAATAACATAAAATGGTAATAACATATATACTCATACAATGTAGAATGTATTTATTCCCTGCACGTACCAACGATTGTACATGGATAAATTCGATATACATAAATTCGGTAAAGTGTCAAATTTGTAATAAATGAAGTGTGGAATTTAGAGGACGGGTGGGCAGGTAGTAGTTGCTATTAAACCCATGATGCACTCTGCCTCTTCCCATAACACGTACACGTACACCACTATGGCAAATAAAATTTTAAATTAAACAATTGTTATGATAACCGCCCACAGTTGACTATAATCGGTAGACGTCATAGGCTCATTGCTTGCATCTAGTGGGCTAATAAATGGGCCGTTTGTTGCTGTCGAGCCACCCATAGGATATACAATACTTTTGACTGTTGAATAACATTAACATACCATATTGGGAAAATGGCCAAAATAGCCCGTTGACCGGGCGTTTTGCATAAATAGCCCTCTTCCCCCTCTTTGGAGAGACGGGACACGGCTCCCAACGTGCCTGAACCGTCTCCGAGTGGCCAACCAACACGTGGCGTCTCTCATCCCGAGGCTGTACCGTCTCTCTCCAGACGGGTCAGAACTCTCTCCCAGACGGTTCACATTTCCCCATGCCGGCTTGCCTTCGGTTCAACCGTCTCAAAAGACGGTTCACATTTCCCCATGCCGGCTTACCTTCGGTTCAACCGTCTCAAAAGACGGGTCACATTTCCCCGTGCCGGTTGGCCTTCGGTTCAACCGTCTCTCAAGACGGGTCACATTTCCCAAGTCCGGTGAGTCCCGATGATAGTCCGACGCTTCGGTTGTCCAGCTCAGCCCTATAAATACCGTTCTCAGTCACAAACTCCGTCCCATTCCCGTCAGACTGTCACACCACCACCGTCCACCACCACAGTCTAATTCATCCAAATGGCACCGCAACGATGGACCGAAGAACAGGAAATTGCACTGATTGCAGCATGGCGTCATGTCGAAGAAAGCACCCACCAAACCAACAAATGGTTCCGTATATTGCACGAGTACAATCGGCTAGTTGGAGGGTCAGACCGAACAACCGAGTCCCTTAGCCGGAAGTTGACCGATTTGACCACGAAGTGTCAAAGCTTCAACGGGTACCACAACCGGACACTTCAGGAGGTACCCTCTAACATGCCCGAAGACGTGTCAATTAGACACTAAAAAAGACAGTATAAAAATAGGGAGCACAAAGAATTTAAACATCTGTCTGCCTGGCAAATGATGAGGGATCGTCTTAATTAATTTGTAGTTTATTAAACTTTTGTAGTAATCGAAGTATTTTTATTAATGCAATGAATGTTTAAATTTTGTTTTTTATATTATAGTAAATATTTCATTAAACAAACTAAGTATTTTATTAATGCAATGAATGTTTAAATTTTGTTTTTTATATTAAAGTAAATATTTCATTAAACAAACTATATTACTACAACAACAATAAACAAACTATTCTATTACAACAACAATAAACAAACTATACTATTACAACAACAATAAACAAACTATACTATTACAACAAACTTCCTAAATTTACTTCCAAAGAACTAAGAACTTTGTTTGAAGTAATCGAAGTGTCTAACTAACTATTGAAGACTACATCCTAATGTTAGATGTTTTGTCCTCCACAGCGGTGGTAGTAGCAGTGGTCTACATAGACGTTGTTTCGAATGGTGTATGTGCTCTACACAGACAAGTCCGAGACGTTTCCTCGTTTTATGTAACAATAGTTCTCAGTGTGCACACGTCGAACATCGAGACATAAATTTGGGAAGCGAACGAACTTGCCTCAAATGTAGACCACCACATCATCGATCCATTCTACACGGGTTAAACCACGCGCAGATGGAACAACAATCCAAGTAGCCGTACGCAGATGAAACAACAATCCAAGTAATCGGACAATATTTTCGTAAGCCGGTAGGCTTCGGCTGGGAAAGCAAAAAACGTCATTGGTTTGGAAGATGAAAGCTTTGAGGAGAGCGGTGGGTGCAAATTTCGTTAAGTGAATTGGGGTATTTATATACACTCGTGAGACGGTTCAGACGGTAGCACAAAACGGCTTAAGACGACTTGGGGGTTGTGACCCGTCTTTTGAGACGGTTGAACCGAAGGGCAGCCGGCATGGGGAAATGTGAACCGTCTTTTGAGACGGTTGAACCGAAGGCCAGCCGGCATGGAGAAATGTGAACCGTCTGGGAGAGAGTTCTGACCCGTCTGGAGAGAGACGGTACAACCTCGGGATTAGAGACGCCACGTGTTGGTTGGCCATTGGATCTAAAACCAAACGATCTCGGAGACGGTTCAGGCACGTTGGGAGTCGTGTCCCGTCTCTCCAAAGAGGGGGGAGATGGCTATTTATGCAAAACGCCCGGTCAACGGGCTATTTTGGCCATTTTCCCTACCATATTTGTTGGGTTGACCAAACAATCTAACATATACACGCAATCTAGTAATGGAGTCAAGCTGAGTTAGGTTTAGCTCGAGCTCAAGCTAGGGGTGTTCTTTTTAACCGATAACCAATAACCAAACCGAACCTGAAGGGACTCAACCTGAGAAACTACCTTACCCGATTAACCCGATTCCGATTAAGTGCATACCCGAATCCGACTAGAGTCTTTAGGTTCGGTCTTCGGATTAGTTTTGTATAATTCGGGTTGACCTGAATAACCCGAATAATTAAAAAACAAATAAATAATCCAGTTTCCATATTTTTATGTATATCGGAGTACTGGTTTTGTAGCCAAATTTGCAACTAAATTTTGTAGCCCATGTTGTGGTTTTATTTTACACATATTTTAGCCAAAATGGATAGAAATACGCAACCCAAATGGTTTGAAATATGTAACTCAAATACCCGAATCATTAAACTGATAACCATTTAACCCGACCCGAAAAACCCAAACCCGATTAACCCCATAACCGATAACCATTTAACTAGATTGGGTCGGTTATCGGGTAATATTTTCACAACTGAAAACCCGAATAACCGATAACCGAAAACCAAACCCGATGAACACCCCTAGCTCAAGCTCGAATTTACACGTTTCAGCTTGGCTCAGCTTGTAAAATGTTCGAGCCAAATCAAGCAAGCTTTAAATTTTTTTTTTTTATTTTTTTACAAATACTAATAGCATAAAAATTAAAAAAAAAAAATAAAATTAAATCTATCTATATAATAATTGAGGTCACTTGGGTTGAATCAAGGCCTTAGAGAGGGCCTTTATGATCCAACAACTAATATGGAGCTCCAAATTATGACTATAAAAACCTTTTTCTTTTATTTTTTTTCATTCTCCATATCAAAACTCTCCTATTCTTCCTAATTCCTAACAAATCTTTCAATCTTTCTTCTTCACCTTGCATCATTTGTTGATTATCCACAACTGATTAAAGGTAAACATCCATACTACTCTTCTAATGTTGATTCCTATTATTATTTTGACTTTTTTTTATTGTTAACATTATTAAGAACAAATCAAACCGAATGAAAATTCTTATTCTTTTACGTGGAAATCATTCTTCTTAAACACATGTTCTAATGAAACGGATTTGTGATAAATGGATTTGTGATAAACGGATTTGTGATAAACACATATTCAATCGGATTTATTATAAAGTGATAACAAAGATACTATCAATTCCTATTGTTATTTTTTTTATTCTTTTTAAGATTTCCTAATCTAATAACCATTTGAAATCATTCTGGTGTTTATCACATGTTCTAATGAAACGGATTTGTGATAAACATATATTCAATCGGATTTGTGATAAAGGGATAACAAAGATACTATAGATTCCTATTGTTACTTTTTTTATTCTTTTTAATATTTCATAATCTAATTACCATTTGAAATCATTCTTGTGTTTATCACATGTTCTAATGAAATGGATTTGTGATGAACGTATTTGTGATAAACACATATTCAATCGGATTTGTGATAAAGGGATAATAAGGATTGCGTTCAATCAGATTTATGTTAATTTTATTATTGTCATCACGGTTTTTTTAGACATATATTGAATCGGATTTACTATTCGATCGGATTTAGTAATGCTATATTTTAACATTTGAAAAACAGGATTTGATCCGAAGACACAAACGCTATTATGTCTTATCATAATGGTTCTCAATTCTTCAAGGTATTGCATGACCCTTCGGCAATTCTGAATTATTGTTATTTATTTACATCATCAATTCTGAATTATTGTAATTTATTTACATTAATAATAATTAACCGAATTTAATGTCATTTAATCTGAAATTTGAATGTGAATTATTGTTATTTATTTACATTAATAAAAATTGACTGAATTTAATGTTATTTATTACTATCTTTTAATAATTGACCGAATTTATATTAATATTAATATGAATTTCAATTTACCATAAGAAGCCTCATTTATTTTTTATTATAATTGATTGATTATTAATCAATTTAACCTTCATTTATGAACGAAATAACTCTCATTTATTTTTAATATTACGATTTTAGTTTTACTATTTGTAATAATAGTATTGTTGACCGAATATATTACTAATACTAATTGACATTAATAATAATTAACCGAATTGAATGTTATTTATTACGAATTTTTAATCTCATTTATTTATATTAATATTACTACGAAATTATTTTAAACTATCTTTATGAATTATTATTGGTCTTGTCTGCAATTAATAGGATCTATTTTGTTTTTTAATGTTATTTAGTATGAGTTTTTAATGACATTAATTATAATTGACCGAATTTAGGGTTATATATTATGATTTTTAAGCTCATTTATTTATTATTGACCGAATTAAATTACAAATATATTACTAATACTAAAACTAATATTACGAATTATTATTGGTCTTGTCTGCAATTAATAGAATTTATTCATTTTTTAATGTTATTCAGTATGAGTTTTAATGACATTAATAATAATTGACCGAATTTAGTGATATATATTACGCTTTTTAAGCTCATTTGTTTAATATTGACCGAATTGACCGAACTAATTACGAATATATTACTAATACTAAAACTAATATTACGATTTTTAATTTTAATCCCGTTTATATCTTATTGACCGAATTAAAATTTTCTATTACTATTTTTACGAATATATTACTAATTACTAATACTAACTAAGGTTAGGAGTTGACTAGAGAGTGGGTTTTGTCTAAGAAGTGTAAGAAGCCATGTATGTGTGACAAGTGGCATCTCTATTATTTATAGAAAAGGGTATTTTAGTAATTAACACAATGGGGGACTATTAATGACTATTAATTTTATAATAACTACAAAATTGGATAATTATAGAATCTGATATGTAATTTAGAATTATGCGATTTTCATGAAAACCAACATTATGAATGTAAAACACAATTTATGATATAAAACACTACATCAATAATTAACAGACATTAAAACACACCAACATAAAACTTATGAAGATAAAACACAATATTTTCAACTATCAGCCATTTCAAAAGACACTAACATATAACTTATGATATAAAACAATACACATTCAGCTAACCATTCAAACACCAACATACAACTTATGAATATAAAACACCAAATCATTAACTAACAACCATTATAAAAATGATAAAACACTAACAGTTGTGATAAAACACTATGCGAAGAATAAACACGTGTAAAACACTCTACGAAGAAATAAACACTGGTAAAACACTCTGTGAAAAAATAAACACTGATAAAACACCACGCGAAGAAATAAACACTAGTACGTAAACCTTACAAACAAAATACATGATAAAACACCATTTGATCGGAAAATATCAAGTGTTTTAGACTTCATCCATTTACTTAGCTATAAAATCGAAAAACATCCATAAATTTGAGAAAATGCTGATTGAATCAATGAGGAAAAGCGTTTCATGAATTTAGTATGTTGCACCACAATGTTTATCTGCATCCATGAATTTAGTTTATTGTTGTTTCCTTTAAAAGTGGGGTTTGAAATATGTAAATGAGCTTGAATGTAGCATTTATTATGCAACCGTTTTTTTTATTTAATTCCTTTTAAAACACAAGCGACTTTACCATAATACCCTTAGAGGTTCTAATTAACCAATAATTATAAAACACTAATTACATAAATGACACTCATTTAATCCACACCATTAAAAATCAAATCCAAGGGATGTAAACACTTCCTAGACTTCTTAGGAAAACACTACTTTCTACATGAACCTCACCCTACTAACTAATACTAATATTACGATTTTAGTTTGCTTCAATTAGAAGTTATTTCCATTGGCGAATATTGTGTCTTTAAATGGTGTTCAATCCAACACAGGCTGTTTGTTACAAAGGTTCCAACACAAGAAGTCATTGATTTTCAAATTAAAATTACGATTTTTTATGTTTGTAATGTAATTTATTTGAATTATTGATTACGATTTTGTGGTTATTTATTAAGATTTATAATCTCATTTATTTATATTACTATGTTTACGAATTATGATTAGTCTTGATTGCAATCAATAAGATTTATTCATTTTTACTGTTATTTATTTAGATGTTTAATATTATTTATTGACATTAATAATAATTGACCGAATTTAATGTTATTTATTAAAATTATTAATCTCATTTATTTATATTAATTTTTTCGAATTTATGTTTAATAATATTTAATTATTTTTAATGTATTTTTAGTATGTTAGAATTAATGTTATTTATTGACATTAATAATAATTGACCGAGTTGAATGTTATTTATTATGATTTTTTAATCTCATTTATTTATATTAATATTACTACGAAATTATGTTTAATATATTTTTATGAAATTATGTTTAATCAGTTTTTATGAAATTATGTTTAATATTATTTATATTACTATTCATTCGAATTATTATTGGTCTTGCCTGCAATTAAAAGGATTTATTTATTTTTAATTGATATTTATTATGAGTTTTAATGAAATTAATAATAGTTGACCGAATTTAATGTTATATATTACGGTTTTTAAGCTCATTTATTTATTATTGACCGAATTGACCGAATTAATTTACGAATATATTACTATTACTAATACTAATACTAATACTAATATTACGATTTTTAATTTTACTCTGATTTATTTATTATTTACCGAATTAAATTATGAATATATTACTAATACTAAAACTAATATTACGATTTTTAATTTTAATCTCATTTATATCTTATTGACCGAATTAAAATTTTCTATTACTATTTTTACGAATATATTACTAATTACTAATACTAACTAATACTAATACTAATATTACAAATTTAGTTTGCTTCAATTAGAAGATATTTCTATTGGCAAATATTGTGTCTTTAAATGGTGTTCAATCCAGCACAGGCTGTTTGTTACAAAGGTTTCACCACAAGAAGTCATTGATTTTCAAATTAAAATTACGATTTTTTATGTTTGTAATGTAATTTATTTGAATTATTGATTACGATTTTGAGGTTATTTATTAAGATTTATAATCTCATTTATTTATATTAGTATGTTTACGAATTATGATTAGTCTTGATTGCAATTAATAAGATTTATTCATTTTTACTGTTATTTATTAAGATGTTTAATATTATTTATTGACATTAATAATAATTGACCGAATTTAATGTTATTTATTAAAATTATTAATCTTATTTATTTATATTACTTTTTTCGAGTTTATGTTTAATAAGATTTAATCATTTTTGATGTATTTTTAGTATGTTAGAATTAATGTTATTGACATTAATAATAATTGACCAAGTTAAATGTTATTTATTATAATTTTTTAATCTCATTTATTTATATTAATATTACTACGAAATTATGTTTAATATGTCTTTATTTAATTATGTTTAATATTATTTATATTACTGTTCGTTCGAATTATTATTGGTCTTGCCTGCAATTAATAGGATTTATTTATTTTTTAATGATATTTATTATGAGTTTTAATGACATTAATAATAGTTGACCGAATTTAATGTTATATATTGCGATTTTTAAGCTCATTTATTTATTATTGACCGAATTAATTTACGAATATATTACTAATACTAATATTGCAATTTTTAATTTTAATCTGATTTATTTATTATTGACCGAATTAAATTATTAATATATTACTAATACTAAAACTAATATTACGATATTTAATTTTATTCCCATTTATATCTTATTAACCGAATTAAAATTTTCCATTACTATTTTTACGAATATATTACTAATTACTAATAATTACTAATATTAACTAAAACTAATATTATGATTTTAGTTTTACTATTCGTAAAAATAGTATTGTTGACCGAATATATTACTAATTCTAATTGACAATAATAATTGACCGAATTGAATGTTATTTATTACGATTTTTAATCTTATTTATTTATATTAATGTTACTATGAAATTATGTTTAATATATTTTTATGAATTATTATTGGTCTTGCCTGTAATTAATAGGATTTATTCATTTTTTAATGTTATTTATTATGAGTTTTAATGACATTAATAATAATTGATCGAATTTAATGTTATATATTATGATTTTTAAGCTCATTTATTTATTATTGACTGAATTGACCCAATTAAATTACGAATATATTACTAATACTAAAACTAATATTACGATTTTTAATTTTAATCCCATTTATATCTTATTGACCGAATTAAAATTTTCTATTACTGTTTTTACGAATATATTACTAATTACTAATAATTACTAATACTAATACTAATATTACGTGCAGAAATTGTTTCACAAGTCGCTAGGTTTGTTATTTGCATATTCAACATTTATGTTTACAATATTCTTATTTTATAATTAGTTACACATTCTAAATTTTCTATACATAATTCTTTTGTAAAGGTTTACTGTGATTGGATGACCTGGTTTACTTCAATCAAAAGATACTTCCATTGGCGAATACTGTGTCTTCAAATGGTGTTCAATCGAGCACAAAATGTTTGTTACTAAGGTTGCACCACAAGATGTCATTGATTTTGAAATTTAAATTATGATTTTGTTGTTATTTATGAAGAGTTTTAATGTTATTTATGATAATTTTAATGTCATTGATTTGAATGATTGATTATGATTTGGTTGTTATTTATTAAGATTTTTAATCTTATTTATTGATATTACTAATATTACGAAATTCATTTTAATATTGTTGACCGACTTTTATTTTGATATTACAACTTTCCTTTAATCAATTGTGATGAAACGATATTTTTTTTAAACATATATGACTTTCTTTCAAACATTTATTTAAATCTATTTTACAGTTTATAATTTAAATATAATCCGAAGATAACACTGTACATTTATTTTCCTACACTTTTATTATTCTTTTAATAATAATATAATTTAAATATAATTAACAGTTTCCTAAATATATATAATGTAATCAAAATAATTTTCAATGCTATTACTAATATTACGACCTTAATGTTAATATTGTTGACCGAATCTGTATAAAAACTTTTTACGTTTTTGTTAAATTGATGGAGGTCAATTCTTTGACTATATGTCTTTGAATTTGATTGTGCTAATTTTAACCGTTGTTGACCAATTCACGTCAATTACCAATCCTTCCCATTTTTATAATTCAAAGACTTTCCTTTAATCATTTGAAATGAAACGATATTCTTTTAAACATATACGACTTTCCTTTAAACATTTATTTAAATCTATTTATTTAAATCTATTTAACAGTTTATAATTTATATATAATCCAAAGATAGGAGTGTACATTCATTTTCCTACACTTTTATTATTCTTTTAATAATAAATATAATTTAAATCTATTTAATAGTTTCCTAAAATATATAATGTATTCAATATAATTTTCAATGCTGTTACTAATATTACGACCTTAATTTTAATATTGTTGATCAAATATTAGTAAAAAAAATTTGACTTTATGTCTTTGAGTTTGATTGTGTTAATTTTAAGCGTTGTTGACCAATTCACGTCAATTACCAATCCTTTTATTTTTATAATTCAAATATATAAATAAATATTCCTACTCGATCACGTCAATCGAGGCACATTATTTCCGATTTTGCAGAATTGTTCGAGACACAACAATACTATATAAACCTTAACAAATAATAAAATCATTTAATCGTCATACCAAATTTAACAACAAAATTAAATGATAATATAAATTTTCAAAATGTTACTTTTGGTACAACTAATAATGATTACTAATGATGTCAATAATAAATTGTATATAATGGGTAAGACAATTTGAGACGCGGATGATTTTAATGTCATTTATTTGAATGATTGATTACGATTTTGATGTTATTTATTAAGATTTTTAATCTTATTTACTGATGTTACTAATATTACGAATTTTATTTTAACATTGTTGACCGACTTTCATTTTGATATTACGACTTTCCTTTAATCATTTGTAACTAAACGATAATCATCATATTGATTTCAATAAGTGTGCTAATTTTAAGTGTGCTAATTTTAAGATGTTAATAATAATTTGTATATAACGGGTAAGTTAATTTCAGACGTGGATTATTTTAATGTCATTGATTTGAATGATTGATTATGATTTTGATGTTATTTATTAAGATTTTTAATTGTCAAGTACTATATTTACACAGTTTAAATAATGACGTTTTTTTGGCGGCTTTTTGTAACATGTCAAAAGTTGCCTAAAGTGTGTGTACAATGGGTCCTTTTGGCTACATGTTGAAATGGGTTTGGGGTTGATCCTTTTGGTGTCTATTTTTTAATAAAATATAGGAAATTTATATTACAGCATGTGACATTGGACCCATTTTCTTATTAGTTGTTTTTTAGCTATGTAATCGGTTTGAACCATTGGAGAGATAACATGAAAATTTAAGCTACCCATTCAAGTAAGTGGGTTAAGGATTGTTTCTTGATTTACTTATCACCGTATCCATATCTTTACAACAACTATATTTTATGTAGAACACAAATATGGAATACAATGGTGGAGGTTTTCATAAATTATTGAAAATGAGCTGCACTTCGAGGATCGTGATGACAATGATAACAACTTCGAAGGTGAAAAATCAGTATCAATGAGCAAGAGTTGGAAGATTTTGATTGAAGTAATGAAAATGGACCATTGGTTGAAGTTCGTTAAGCCCCAACTAAATGATAAGTGTTCTATGCTTAAGCTTAGTTATGATTATAATATAGATATTACCCTTACCCAAATGATGTAATGTGTGATATTGGTTGAAGTTCGTTAAGCCCCAACTAAATGATAAGTGCTCTATGCATAAGCTTAGTTATGATTAGAATATAGATATTACCCAAATGATGTAATGTGTGATATTGTGATAGTATGCTATGTAGTTTGCAGTTGTCAAATTAAACTTTACTTACTCGATATATCCATCATTTCGTTACATTAAACTGTTAGATGACATTTTGCATTTAACATCAAAAATCATACATATTGCATTATCAAACATTTAGTAACCAAAACAAATCATATAATACAATTATTATTTTCCTACTTTTTTTTCATTTTACTTTCGGGTGAACCGTGGGTCCCCACGGGACTCTAACCTAGTATATATATATATATATATATGAATTATTTTTGTTTTTCTAAATGTTTTAAAGACGTACTAAAAGTATTATATGTATATTTTTTTGTTCTTTTTCTTATTGGTTAATTAAACTTAAAATATTAACACTTTAATCCATTTCCACATATTTATTTTATTTTAAACATATAAAATGAAAATTAAATATATATAAAATAAAACAATTCGAGCCAGCTCACGAGTTGAGCTAGGCCTGGCTCGAGCATGGCTTGTTTACAAATCGAGTCGAGCCGGCTCGTTTACAACCGATCTTTTTCAAGTTGAGCTATTTTCGAGCGAATTGCAAGTGTTTTAAACACACATATAGAGAAAGATCTAAAGAGAGCTAAATATAACATTCGACTTTGGGTGGCCGAGAAGTCAGCTATTAGGAAGTCGTGCTATGGTTGGGGCGGTTAGGTGGTAGACTGGTAGTGGTGGCGAGAGCTAGGTGGTGTTGGTGTTGGATTATGGTTGTGGTGGTCAAGAAGGAGGGGAACAAAGATGACATAGAGATTGATTTAGGTTTGTCATTGGGCTACGTATTTAAGCTTCTTACCTGAGCATCACTGAGCTATATATTTGGTCTCTCTAATTAATGGTCTGATGGTCATCGGGCATATCTACAATTCTTCACCCAACTGAAACATGTCAACCCAAATCACATATGGTGTTTTCACTTTACCTCTCAACCCGATGGACGAACAAACGTTTAATCGCTTCACGTATCACGATTCAACTCCCCGATACCAAAACCAACCATAATGTGACCCAACACATCAAACACGTCTCGATTCGGATGATGAAGAAGAAGAACACCAAGAAGACGTGTTTAAAGAATAAGAAAAAGAATTGCAAGAAAAAGTAAAAAAAAATGTATCGGTTCAATGCATGCTTCGTTCAAAAAGGTACGTTAGTAATTTAAAAAAAAGGAATTAATTGTTATATATTATTAATATATAGATTATTAATTTTTTTATTTTAATGATGTAGACTTGCTATTGGCCAGGTGGATCCGATGAGGCCATCGTCACAAAGAGCAACCCTTAATTAAAGATTACATCGTAACCTACAAGTCAAGATCTATTGCATCATGGGATGTTGCAAGATCCCATTCGAAATTGGTGTCAGTTTCGTCAATAGATCTTGATGACCCAACAGGTAGTCGTTCCAAAAAGAAATAAATAACATCCGAGTCGAGTCATTACACAACTTCAAAGGATGGGTTGTCAACCAACATATTTTTAATTTTATTTAATTTTCTTGTTTAATTTACGTATTTACATCCGAGTCCATAATTTATTTTCATATTTAATAAAAAATCAAACTTTAGTGATAAAAATGATTTAAAGATGAGTCTTGCTGGTGATTAAATGTGATGAAATAAGCTAACATTTTATGATCACTTAAAATTTAGTGATGAGTGTAATGGTGTGAAGGCATCTCCAGCACCTTTATTTGGTTTTCAATTAAAATGTGACAAGGCATAAAATTTGAGGTTATACACAACCAATAAAATAATGAAATCTACATCTACATCTACATCTACACTATATAATAAAAGAAAACACATGAGGGACATATGGCACTCCCTCATGAATTCTCTCATTTTATTATTTAGTATAATAAATTATAATATAATATATTAAATGAATTAATTGATTTTAGTAATAATATTAATAATCTTAGTTGTAACAGAAATAATTAAAAACGAATTGAATGATTTCTGTTATTAATATAAATAGATTCTCATTCATTCGGTTTCTAATGATTCATGTTTCAACTATAATTGTTAATATAATTACTAAATTTTAATTTAATATATTTATATTATGTTTTTGCGGTTAATATAATTATATTTTAATACAAAATTAGAAATAAATTATTAGACATACTTTGAAAATGTTTATTAACTAACCGAATTAAACATTATTAAAACATTAGTGATTTTTTTATATAACATATTTATATGTTATTAACATTGATTTTAAATCATGTACCTTAAATTAACCCATTTAAAAAAATTGATCTTTTATTCTAAGTTTAAAACTATGTTTGCTACGATGTTTGACAAATGATTGTTAAGTTTTATTATTACGGGTTTTAGTCATTGTTTTAAATGTTAAATATGCTCACCAAATACATATTAATTTTAGATATTTAAAATAATTCAAAAGTCAAATAAACAAATTAATAATAACACAATGTGATTAGTTAAGTTTTTTTTTTTTGTGAAACTTTCATATTGTTTTGAACAAATAAATAAAAAATAAATCAATCAACATTAATCTATTTTTATTTATATTAATAAAAGACAACACATGGAGTACATAAAACTACCTCATAAGCCTTCCATTATATTATTTAAAACAATACATTTATTTTATTTTATTTTGTTTTGTTTATTTATTTAATAATTATTATTTATTTATTTAGTTTTTATTGGTTATAACTATAATTATTAATGTAATTACCGAAATTCAGTTTAATATATAATATATGTTTTTGTAAATCAATTAATATAATTATATTTCAATACAAAATTAGAAATACATTATTAGACATAATTTTAAAATGTTTATTAACTAACAGAAGTAAACTTTATGAAAAAACTATTCCCTTTTAAGATAGCATATTTATATTATTAAATTTAAATTTAAATCGTGTACCTTAAATTAACTTATCTTTTAATACGTGGTCTTACACTTTAAGTTTAAAACTATATTTCTTATAATGTTCTTAACAAACAAAATAAAATAAATCAATCTACATCAATTTCATATTTGAATTTATACAAAACTAAATATGTTTGGGTATTTTCGTATCATACTAGCTTGATATATAACATACATTTTATATATGAAAAATCATTGTTTGAAATATTCAATAACTTTGTTTTTTAAGTTACTTCAACAAAGCAATGCAATATCTAAGTGAGTGGCCACAGTCTTTTCATTACTAATTTGTTTCAATCTTCATTTTCATGCTATTAATTCACGTAATCTTCTTTTTTGTAATCACAGTTAGATTGAACCAATAAATGTCATTATGTTTAAAGATCTTGATGTTAGAAAAAAATGATTATACACTCACGGTTATATATACTTTGACTTTGGAAGAAACTTGATGTCAAATTCTAAAATGAACGATACTCGATTGAGATAGTTTAACGGATGAGGACATACTTTTAAATTAATTTCATTTTTTTTATATCTTAGCCTAAATAGATTTACTCTTATTACTTTTGATTTTTTTTTATTGTACATGCAATCTACAAGGTAACAACTACAATATGGAAGGTTTGAAAAAAAGTTTTATGTAAATATGAATTTTTTTACAAGAAACTATTTAGGGGCTGAAGAATATTTACATTTTTTCGAATGTAAAGGTAATTATTTTTATTTTTAATATAATATATGTAATCTGATTTTCTTAATTATATTTATAAATATATATATAATATATATAATTTAATTTTTTCAACCCGTGTATCACACGAGTACATAACCTAGTCTATATAACAAATAAATTAAGAATGAAACTGTGATTGTCGGAGCAACTACATAATTAACGTTTTTACGTCTATTTTTTAGCTTAAAGATTTGTCACAACATGCGGTTCTGTTAAAATTATTATCATGTCAATTTCATAATCCAAAGGTTTATTTTCTTTTCCTAATATTTTTTTTTGTTTTCTGTTGTTTTTCATACGGATTTTACTCTTGTTGGGCTGCTTGTTTTCTTGAAGAGTATTGGGCTTGTGTTGGTTTTTTTTGGAGCTGCTCATGTTTGCCATTCAAGATGGGTTTCTTGCCTTTCTTATAATAGGAATTTCGTCCGACTTCTTCTTCGTCTCTTTTAAATAAAGTTGCAACTTTTGTTTATTACCATTGTCTTCCACAGGTTCAAAAATACTTGTTTTCTCTAAATGTAAACCTAAAAAGATAAATATATAAAGGGAATAGGGATGTGTGTTCCATACTTCCATGTCATATTGTATATGTTAATGTTATACAAATTTTAGGGGCTGTTTAGTAATTTCTGAATGGCTAAGTGTTGAATCAGTAGGGAGTATAAACTATTAAATACTGAGCTAGTAAGAGGTCTGAACCATTCAGAAGACTCAGTATACTGCTTACCCATTCAGAGGCAAATGTCTGAACGATTTAGACATCTACTCGCGAAACAAACAGTCTGAATGAACCATGTCTAATCGGCGTGTTACGTTAAAGTGAAGTGTTAAAATGCGTTTTCCAAAAAGATAACAAAAAACGTGTTGTTGTTTAAGTGTTTAAAAGGTTCTCTTGGTCAAAGTCAAAGTAAAAGTTATACCTTCAATCTTTCTATTTACCAAAAGTGCCCATGTTTCCGTTCACTTATACAGCTGGCCACGTCTGTGTTGGGGTGTTACTGTACTTTGGGTAAATTGTCTTGTGATCCTCACGTGGCTTTCTAATTTCTAATGACTAATCCATGTGTTTATTCAACATTTTATTCAATAACACATGAGAAGACTAGGTACTTGCTAACTATGACAAGAAAAAATGGATTTTTTTCATAAAATAGTGGCACAGCAAATAAAATTTATGTAAAGGGTGTGTTTCAGACCAAAACTTGCGATTTTGATAAACCCGTAAGTTCAACTTGCGGGTTATGCATAGCTGGACAACGACCTTCGTGACTAGGAAAGAGATTGAACATACTCGGTAGATGACTAGGAGGGAAGGGAAGGATGTTGTTGAGGTGGCGATGTAACCGTAAGTTTCTCTTTCTATCTCTGACACAATGCACTAGGTACGAGACGTTCAGTCAAAAATAAGTGTAAGGCGAAGTGGCTAAGGTGAAAATAATGGACTCTTGTGGAAATCGCAAGTTCAACTTGCACATTTACAGCCATGTGTCATCTCCCTGCAGCAACAAGTGAAAAAACGTGAAATAATTGAGCTTTAATTGAGCTTGCATGCATGCAATGTCAAATCTAATTTATGTAACAATGTAAATGTGAAAGACTACGAATGCATGCATGTTGATTATAAAACATGGTGAATGCATGCATGTTGATTATAAAACATGGTGAAGAGAAGACATGCATACTACAATATCAAATTCTCAAGCATCCTACTACTGATCACCTTCACTTGTCCAAATATTAAAAAGCTTCATCCTCAAATTTGCAGGGATTCCAACATTAACTGATCACGTTAAATTGTCCAAATTTTTAAACCTTAATCCTCAAAATTTTGGCATATCTAAACCCTGGTCTTCGTAACAATGTACTTCTATGGTGTCAACCACAACATCGTTATGCGATGTTATTTGAAGGAAACGACGCTGAGGGGGATTTATTTGAAGGAAATGATGCATGTTATCCATACAGTTTACAACAAACATAAATACTTTAACAAATCTATCAAATGAACCAAGACTTTTACTGCATCCGAAATTAGACAGCGTTAACACCACCAGCAACTGTATAACACCTGCACTCTCTCCAGGTGAAAGCATCACATCTCCAATATAAGTAACTTTCCATGCAGATGTAACATCGATCCAATGAGCACAAAAGTGTGTTTTTTCCAAGAACACCAGTTCCAGCTTTATAAGGGTAACTATGGTCAACCGGATTATTATACAAGTCAGCATGCTAACTATGGTTACCCTAGCAGTAGTAGCAACAAACTCAAAACGTGCAGCATTTGAGTTTGCATTGGTCATTGGAGGGCCTTGGAAGTTACCCTATCAAATACAATAAGGGGCATCTTCAACCAGAATATACAGGCTACGTTAATTAACTCTCCATGACATAGATTTGGGATGACCGTCACCTCTACAATATAAGTAACTATCCATTAGATGTAACATCGATCCAATGAGCACAAAAGTGTGCTTTTTCGAGAACACCAATTCCAACTTTGTAAGGGTGGTCGAAGAGACGTTGCATCATGTGTAAAAGCTAATTTGGACTCCATTATTAATAATGAGGAAATGTCTTCCTTAGTTGCCATTGGTCACACCAGGAGACAATAAAGGTCATCTCCAACGACCGCTGACGACGTTGTTGAAAACAGAAGATAGAAGACGACCCGCGAGTGTGAGTAGTAGATGTAACATCGATCTAAAAGAACAGAAAGCTGACCCACAATATTCTCATTGTTACTGATGTTGTAGGATCATGCATCCTGCCAAATAAAAGAAAAGTTTTTTGGCGTGACTTCCATGCGAGTGTAAAGAGTACTCCACGTTCGTTTCCACGTTGTCATGCCATGGCGAAACACCCCATAGCAAAAACCCATCCTCAGCCTGCCAACACCCCAGCATCCACTATCGATGGCGGGAAAGAAAAAGGAGTTAGGAATTTCACCTCTACAGCCCATCCTTCCTGCATGCCACCGCCACTGCTGCTGCTCGGGAAATAGTCCAGCTGGGGATGGAAGAAGAGACTGGATGGACTTTTCTTCAACTTTAAGGCCCTCCAGCATCAATATATTTAAAATTACTTGTACCGAGGTTACATATACACGTGTTATAACACGTGCAGATGTAGCATCGATCCAAGTAAATTTTTTGCAGATGTAACATCGATCCAAGCTGCTCCAAAAAAACATATTCTTCCAATTATATGGCCGATGAAATAGATAAACGACTGTGTTTTTCAGAAACAATAGTTTTCGGTTGAAAATTTTAAGAGGCGAAAGACACGACATATTATTTTCGATGGTATGGAAATGGTATGACATATAATGTGGATTTTCGTGGATGGTATTATTTTGCATGTGAAATAATGAAAACACATTTCATTATTAACTATGGAATGATAGTGTGGAAATGTAGAAATGGAATGACAGATAATGTGGATTAATGTATCATAGCTTCTTCATTCTTTCCGTTTATAGTTTATACCGTGAAATGATGAAACAAACTTCTGCCTTGAATTGGAATTGTTTGGAAATGGAATACGCAGTGTGAAAATGCCAAATTCTGCCATGTTTCTTACCTTTATACAGTGGTAAGGGGGATTAAATGAGAAGAAACTTAATGTGAGAACAAAAAGAAATGAAACATTAAACAGTTTAACTCTTATTACATTAATTATTATCTCTTTAATTAATTAGTTATTAACATTTTATTCTACACATTATCAAATTTATCCTGCACATATCAAAATTCATCCTACACATATCGAAATTATCACACGTCTATCCTACACATATCGAGATTATCATAAGTTAATCCTACACATATAGAAATTCAACCTACAGTTGTCCTATACATATCGAAATTATCTTTCACTGTAAATTAGGATTGATATGAAAGAATATATATTTTGAAATTGAATTATGAGTTTCATTAATATAACTAGTTTTAGGGGTTACAAAAAATTAATCATTTATTTAACATTAAGTACAATTATTATATGGAGAATTCCTATTGGTTTAAATTTGTTTCTTTCTTCTTACGATACTTTTTCTTCTCATTTGAACTCTCCACTGTAGTGGTATACCTGCAAGTTCAACTTGCGGTTTTACTTTCAATTATTATTATGCCAACAATTATATAACATCCAATAATATTTTTTTTTATTTGAACGACCAACTAAAGAATCGTCGGGTACTCTCGTACGCGGCCCCCAATGGCAAAGGGAAGCCCACAGACTCGGAGCCAAACTCACGAGCCTCGCGGCGGCCCAACCTGCATGCACGAGAGCCCCTAGCCCACCCGTGTGCCAGTTCCAGAGAAAACCCGGCCCGCATACCCGCCCGAAGGCACGACGGTAGCAAATCGGTAAAACCTGGCTGGCTCAGGAGTCGAACCCATGACCACAAGGTCAAGTGTCTCTCCCTCATCACCTGATACCACTCCACCACATAATACCCATCTCCCCGCAAGTCCAAACAATACTTTCAATTATTATTATGCCAACAATATTATAACATCCAATAATAATTCTTTTTGAACGGGCAACTAAAGAATCGTCGGGTACTCTCGTACGCGGCCCCAATGGCAAAGGGAAGCCCACAGACTCGGAGCCGAACTCACAAGCCTCGCGGCGGCCCAACCCGCACGCACGAGAGCCCCTAGCCAACCCGTGTGCCAGTTTCAGGGAAAACCCGGCCCGCATACCCGCCCGAAGGCACGACGGTAGCAAACCGATAAAACCTGGCTGGCACAAGAGTCGAACACATGACCACAAGGTCAAGTGTCTCTCCCTCATCACCTGATACCACTCCACCACATAATACCCATCTCCCTGCAAGTCCAAACAAGCTCATGCATTGTGTCAGAGAGAGAGAGAGAGAGAGAGAGAAACTGCAAGTTGAATTTGCGGTTACATCGCCACCTCAACAACACCCTTCCCTTCCCTCCTAGTCATCAACCGGTTGTGTATTCTCCTTCCTAGTCATCGTCTAGCTATGCATTACCCGCAAGTTAGTTCACCAAAATCACAATTCCTCACCTAACACACACTACTTGCACAAAAGTTATTTATTGTAGCACTACTTTATGAAAGAAAAAATTAGAAAAAATCTAGCAAATTTAGCGACCAAACTTGTAAAAGATTACAAAATAGAAATTCTAATACTCTAATATTGTCGTAAAAAGTAGAAAAAAATTACGATCATTTCATTAGACCCGCAATGTAAAAACTAAAATCAAAAGTAAATTACATATGATGATATGAAATAATTAATTTTCAACTAGAAGTGAGCAAATGAATTGTAGAAAGTAACTTATATAAGCATAGACTTCTCATCAATCAACAACGGAGCACTCTGCAGGGAGGAGACTTGCTCCTCGACTTGGGCTCCCGGGAAGATTCTTTACTTCCCGAACCACCCGTCTTCACCATCTCAACTATAAAACAAAGACAAGAGTTAGAAAATACACAGATGAATGAATTAAGCAGAAACTAAAAACGTAGAATATGTGAACGCACCGAGCAACTGCTGCTCCGCATCCTTTACATCATCCTCTAACCTTGCTTTCTTCTTGACAGGAGATGTAAGACCAAAGAGGGCCAAGTCGATCTCCTCAATATTGACATTTGTAATGGCTGCACGCTTCTTCTTCGCATCCTGCACCATCTCCTCGTTTGTTACCGCCCGCTGATCCCTTTGAGTTTGCTCTAGCGAGGCCAAGTTAGGAAAAACAGGGGGAGCCAAGTTAGGAAAAAGAGGGGGAGCAATCACATTGGTGCTAGGACCAGTGAGGGTCAGGGGAGTAGATGTCACAAAAGCATCGATCACATCTACGGAGCCATGCTCCAAAGGCTTCGGGTTGGCTACCTCACCCTCATCATCATGCTCTTCCTCATTGTTGGTGGTGAAAATCCTCAGGATGATTTTACCTCACATCCCTGATATAGCATCCTCGGGATGCTGAAGGACTCAACTAACATCAGGATGTAACGGGACTTCAGCATGTGCACATCCTGAGAATGGACTAACATATTATCTTTCTTATATGTGATTGCAGGTACAATTAAGTTATAATATGGATTCCTATATGCTCTCCAACGTCTATATTATAACTCTCAGTCAAAGAATTCAAGGATCAAAGAGTATCTCATGCAAGCCATAGTCCAAGATTGAAGATGGAGTCAAAGTTGTAACCGATATACATTTAATATCGGCGAAAGATAAGGAAACAGTTGGAACATCATAAACCTGACTTGAAACTGCCATCCAACGACTATATTCTGTTGAAGACCTCCAACGTTCACCTGAAACAGTTTCTACCAACATTAAAGGAGCTTAACTACTTAGCGGATCTCATGGGATTCATTGTCTACTTCATGTATTATATAAATGGGAGTATTGGACGAGTATAGGACACATTGCTCACACTATAGCTACACACATACACTTAGTTGATCAGATACACTCACACAATCATTGTAATCTTAGTACACTCGTCCATTTGCTCATCCAAAGTTGTATTTTTTTTTACCAAATTAGTATTAACAAACAAGGCAGGGGCCTAGTCTCCTCCCGAGGTTTTATGCCGGCGATCTACAACTGATCAAGGGCTTTCCTCATAGATCGAGTGTTGTTCTTTGTGTTTTACTACTTTATTTGTTCAATATTAACAGTTCCATCCCGAGGATATAACTGTCCAACTTGAAGCAAAGCTAAGCCATCCCAAGCATAGTTGTTATATATTTACTTCTTTAGCATCCTGATACATTATTTTCAGAATACAACCGTCTCTTTAACATATTTCACACATTAATCACTCTACTTCACTTTTACTAATTTGGAATACAAAATTATTTCTACTAGATAGTTTTTGACCAAAACACTCATCAATGTGGACCGCCTCCACATGAGCTTGATCTCTGCCTAAAAGAGTGAGCGATAGCTCAACGTTAGACCTCTCATCATCAGATAATATAATATATTCCTAGCCCGTTGGCACAGCTGCACTAGCAGGTAGAGGATCAAGGATAAAGCGTGCACCTGTAGCCCTTGGCTGTGAAGGGTCCTGGCGCTAATGTGCGTCTGCTGGACCCAGGATAGAAGCTACAAACCTATATGCGGTCTCATCAAGGATAAACCGCACACTAGCCCTCAAAGGCTCAAAATGCCACTCTAACTAAGGACCGGGCAGCCCCACCGAATACGAACTATGCACAACTCTAAAGTAGCAAAATAAAGTTAAAATGGCAAACAGAAACAAACGCAAAAGCTCAAAGAAGAGAGGGAAAATATACCAACTCCATCCTGACGCAACATCGGGTTCTCACGCTATTCTTCCCTCTCGTAATGTTGGCTCATACCCGCAGCCATGAAAGCAACCTCATCTATTGAAACCATTGTTTCTAGATGTTGGGTCAATGTCTTATACCACAATTTCCCCTCATAAGCAACACATGTGGTGGACAGAATCTTGGCCCCCACCCTCCGCGTTGATATCTTTAGCGGAATAGCACCAGCGGAAACCCAGAAAAAATTATCTTTCTAGTCATAAAAGCTTCAGGGTGCAAAGGCAAAATGAGATAACACACAGAGCGATGGCGGAACGAAAACCAGCAGTTCGCGACCTTCAAAACGTATAACACGTTAAAGATGTCAGCATGCGGCTCCACGTCTTGACCCCTACAGTAAAAGTCGAACCAAGTAATCTTGCACATGCCCCTGGATGTACTTGGCTGATGTGCAAATGGTAGTACTCAAGAACTGAAGCAAGAAACTTGGTAACGGGCAACCTGAAATTGCACTGAGTGAAGAAACACTTGTACAAACCAATCTTCCCAGCCATCAACTTATTTATCACTTGCCCATGCGTAGGAACAGTCGGCTCAAACTTCGGGCGAATCCCATAATGCTTACATAGAGCCTCCAACTCCCCACGCCTCCACTTTGCATAAATCTCACCGGCGAAGGGAGGTCTTTTAGAGTGTTTCTGCTTCTTGCCATGAATGTCTGAGGAAGAGGCCATAATGTGGGTAAAAAATAGAGTTTTTTAAAGGTTCAAATTTGCAAAGAAACGAAAGAGGGAGAGAGAGAGAGAGAGAGAGAGAGAGAGAGAGAGAGAGAGACGAAGGCAGTAACGCGCAAATGAGGCCTCTTTCTCCTTTTATACATTGAGCAATTAATGCTTCTCGAAACCTGAATGGAGTGGACGCATGATGCTTAACTCAGGTTACGCCACGTAGAGGAAAGAGAGAACGTGTTGCAGCTTTTTCCGAAAAGTAAGTGACACAGACGTTTTGGCTGCTCGCAAACACAAAAAATAATGGACCGGGGGGAGTTAAAGAGATTTGTGCTAAGACGCGTGAACGCGTGCGGAACCACCTCACGCGGAGCCACATTCACACATCAGCAATCAAGGAACAATCAATATAAGCTTCTGTGGGGCCCACGCGAAACCTATTACATGACAGCTGCAGAGAGAGAATGAAAGGGGCGTTCAGCCAATCAGAGACCAACATTCTCTGCTCCATGATCTCCTGTAGCCAGTAAGGATAGAAAGAATGAGTGAAAAGGACATGCAACCAACCAGAGATGGACTTCACAAATTCCCCAAACTGCCTGATCACCTGTGGGACCCACACGAATGAGCTGTTAACCACCATCAATTCGTGGGCTTAAACCACACACTATAAATACCTCCTCTTCTTATGAAGAAGGGGTCATCAATTTTAAACACTCAAACACACACAACTTTACTCTAAGTTTTATAAAAAAGATTGGTTGAAATATTTATCCATTTGATACTCGTTGTAACTGTCACACAAGCATTAATAAAATCTCTTCATTTCCTTTTATATTCGAGTATTAGTTTGGATTTGTGTTTCTTCATGCACCATCTATAAATTCTGGGGTTCATAAAATTTGTCATTGTATGTTAAAAACATATTCAAGTTTTAAACAAATAAGCCAATGCAAATTCGAAATCATTCAGAGTTAATGTATTGAAAACACAACACCTATAATTTGATGATGTCAACCAAATAATTCTCAAACTAGATACGTGTTCTAGACATGTTTCACTAAAAAGAAAAAAAAACGTTAAAGATTTTTATCGAGTAGCTTTTAATAGCTAGAATAATATTATTGGTTTGAACTTTGAAGAAGAGTATAAAATTATATGGTGCAATACACGTTTCATGCTGAAAAAACGGTTTGTCCGGTCATATAATTTATCATTGAATTATTTATAATAATAAGGGGTATTTGATTTAAATAATTCAAAGTTTGGGTTATTGACGGATAATAATTCGAACTTTAACGTTGGACCAGGATAATCTCAAGTAGACATGTGGGTGTCAAAAACGAACCTCCGTTAAATATGAACTAACTGAGTTAGTGTAAGCTGGCATGGCTTCTGACTTGGCATGCTGACATGTACACCATTGATGACGTGGCAGCTGACTTGGAATCTCAGTTGGATTTTTTTGGCCACGTCAGACTAAAAAAAAGTATTTTTTGTATTTAACTAATAACTGTATCATTTCTAACACAAAACTCAATCACAAATTTAGATCCCAATCTCATTTCTTAACACAAATTCAATCACAATTCTTAACACAAAGCCATCATCATTAAAACCAGATCTCTCTGTCCTTGATCTATACCCTCCTTATGGAGACTATAACCATAGTAGGAAACACATATTCCTTTTTAAATGCAACATCTTCTTTTGATCCTTTCACATTGCCCAATTTATGACCTTTTAAAACGTGCAATTTCAATATTAAATCAAAGCTTCGGTCTCCGGTCGTCTACTACGGCTAGTAAAAACACAGAGAGATTATTGGAGATGAGGAGGATGGGGCTGGATTTATTGATTGGAGAGGGGGATGAGGAAGAGGGGTTTAGGGTTCTTGATAATCTTGATGTGTTCTTGATAAATCTGAAGTTGAATAGGATAGTGGAGATTCCCGGGACGAAGGTTTCTTAGGGCCAGGGTGAGTCCTATAACACTCAAAAAATGAATAAAAGCAAAAAGGGGATAGGAAATACTCACTTTCGCCAAATGACTAGATGACTAAGCGAGCGTGAAAATGCGAGCAATCCAAAAATTCAACAACGAAACTAGTCCAATTTAGAAGAAAAGAAACCGAATAGGAAAAATGTCAAGCTTCCAATTCGCCAATTACACGAGCTTATAATCAAAGCTTCAAATGTAGAAGTAATATACTCTAGAAGAAAGGTATGAGGGAGGGTTTAATCGAATTGAAATAATCGATTTAGAGGTGCAAAGTGTAATGGGTCATATGTATTTATTATTTTTGAAATAATTAATATATAATGGTGGATATTATTTAGTTGTGAATAGTAATATATTTAGGATATAATTATATTAGTTGATGTATTAATATTGTACTACAACTTACCAGAGAGTAGAGACCTATGTGCAATGGAGTCCAAGTAGAAATATAAGGGTTATGATCAAAATCTAATTACACCAATTTGTTGAGACAAAAGAACCCTGAAACCCACACATATTACCACCACCGTCCGCCACTACCTTCTCTGACTGCCCTTTACCGTCGTATGAATTAGTAACAAAAATGGATTTTATTAAAATTAAAATTGTTCACCAATACCCTACAATGGTATCAGATAGGGCTGGCAAATCGTGTATACCCGACCTGTTAAGACACGAACCTGTTAAGACACGAACACGAAACATGTATACCCGAACACGACACGATAACTTATCATGTACTTTTTTCTAAACCTGTACACGAACCTGTTTATACCTGGTTTACACGATTAGACACGATAAGACACGATAATACCAGTTTATACCAAGTTAACACGATAAGACACGATAATACCTGTTTATACTAGGTTAATACGATAATACACAAACAGTTTTCCAAATCCGACACGTTAAATTGGTATCATCAAGCATTAAAAAGGTAGAATTTCATCTATAAAAAACGTATAACTCCAATACTCCACCCTCATAACCTATATTTAAAAAAAAAATCCTTAACATGTCTTAACGGATACTAAACAGGTAAACAAGTATTTAACCTGTTTAGACACGAAAATTAACAGGTATATTTCGTGTCTACCTGTTTAGGACACGAAACCTGTTAAGGTCATACCTGTACCTATTAAAATCGTGTAGGTTCGTGTCGGGTATTCGTGTTCGTGTCTGAAATTGCCAGCTCTAGTATCAGATACGCTTTTACAATTGTTTAATTATATGTTATTGTTTATTTTAAATCGATCTATGTTAGATGTGCTAGACTTCCCACACATTCCGTTATTACTTCAAATATATTTTTAATTTATAATGATAATGATATTTTTTAACTAAACCTTACCAAAAACATATTTTTACGACTTTTTTTTAATGTTAGATTTATAATTATAATGATATTTTTCAATTAAATTACAAAATTTGTGTTAATGTTTTACTAATGTTGTATGAGGTTTATAACATCTAAGGTTAACGAATATTACAATAGACTTCAATATACACATGCAATCCCAACTTCAAGATTCATGTGCAAAACATATGGTTCATACAATATCGAATCTTTTTATATTATTTGCAACACAAATGATTTGAACGGGTTTATGTGTCCAAAGATGAATTGTCTAGTTTTTGGTTTTATAAATTCTCTGTGAAAAATTATTTCATTACATCAGTAAGACCCCCGTAGTGGGGCTTTATTTTTCGAAATTTTACTAAAATAGCGCCCCCAACACCGGAACAGGGGGCGCCATTTTAAAAAAGGGGCAAGGGCTCTATATTTATAACGCCTGAAACACATTGATCCATCCAATGAAAACGTTGCACGTGGCGGTGGCAACGGTCTTGTGACCGTTTTATTTTTTCAAACGGCTATTTATTTTCTTTTATATAAATACCACACACATATATTTGAATTGCACACACATATATTATACAAAACACATATTTACCAATATTTGAAGTAAATGGGTTCTCCCGCGTCATCATCTATTGCGAGAGAATATTATAGAGAGTTTCTAGGCGACGAGGGTTACCAGGAATGCTGGGTAGCGTTGATTGTCGTCACTGGCGGTGGTATAATTGCCCAACCGCTTGGCGAGGTCAACACACGCGTGGTGACCAAAAAGGACCATCGATTATTCTTCAAGCGGTGGCTTCAGTCGATCTTTGGGTTTGGTCGGCCTATTTTGGTATAGCGGGTTCATGCAACGACTTAAACGTTTTTGAGCAATCGCCTATTATTGAGGATTTCATTTCTGGCAGGGCAGCAAAGGCGTGCTTTTATGCTAATGGAAACTACTACCCACACGGATACTATTTGGCTGACGGAATATATCCGAGGTATAGCATTATCGTTAAGACGTTTAGTAACCCGTACGATGAAAAAAGGGCACACTTTAAAAAGGTCCAAGAGGCGGCGCGAAAGGACATAGAGAGATGTTTTGGGGTTCTTCAACAGCGTTGGCATTACATAAGAAACCCTGCTCGTGCATGGACCACAGACAAGCTGCGAGATGCTATGTATGCATGTATAATCATGCATAATATGATATTAGAAGATGAAGGTAAAGCGATATGCCAAAGTTATGTACCGGAAGCCGTTCAGGATCTACCGCAAGCTAATATGCACGAAAGAGTGCTCAACGCACATGAACTTCGTGACCATGAAGTACATGACGCGTTAGCTGCGGATATGGTCCAACAAGCGTGGTCGGTTCGGTATATTCCAAACCCAGGAGGAAACGAAGATGAAGAAGAAGAAGATGATGATGAAGAAGAAGGTTACGAAGAAGAAGAAGAAGATGATGAAGACGAATATGAAGAATCCGAAGATGAAAATTAATATTAGTTGTAACTTTTTTTTTAATATTAGTTTTTAATATTATTTGTAATTTTTTTGTATTTATTTGCATTTTATTTTAATTATTTTGAGTTAAAAGAAAAAAAAATAATAAAAAAATCAACCAATCACAATCAGGGGCTTTATAAATAAAGCCCCACCACTACACCCTTTTTCAGTTTCTCTCTCCACACTGACTCAGCAGCCACGTGGACCAATCAGGAAGGGGGGCTTTATATATAAAGCCCCCCACTACGCATGGTCTAACTAACAATGTAAAAGTAAGTCATTAAGAAACTTCTTAAAGAATTTATGACTATGACAAAAGTTGTTAAGCATTACAAAAGCGGGTTAGAAAACTAACTACTATACTTAAGAGATTAGAATTTAGAAGCTTATAAGATAATTGTTTGCCTTACTATATTTTACTTAAAAAACTTTTTCACTATTTAACTGGCTTAAACAAGGGTGCAAACACACCGAGCAGCTTGCGAGCTACTTGAGCTCGGCTCGGTAAAAGGTTGAAATGTGCTGAGCCTTATCGAGTTTGAGTTTAAAACAAAACTCGTTTATTAATCGAGCTCGAGCTCAAGCCAGGCATGTGAAGCTCGTCACGTTGAGCCTTAATATAATATTAGTTTTATTAATATTTAATAATATTTACCCCCTCATTTAAGTTTGTTTAGTAAACGAACTCGAGCCAAGCTTCATTTATCGAGCTCCAAGCTTATTATTTATATTATTTTTATTTAATATATTAATTAATAGATAGTACCAAGCCAAGCCCAAGCCTAAGAAATTTCTAACAAGGCAATATCGAGCTTTGAAAACAAATCTCCAGACGAGCCAAGCTTAAGCTCAACCTCTCAAATATTTTTCGAGCTCAGGCTCAACTCAATTTCAGCCATAGGTTTGATACACAATATACTATAAAACCTATAACCTAGTATATATTATTAAAGGTGTATCAAAATGTAAATCATGCCATGCTGTTTTGCTGTTTTGTTTGTGTGAAGTATCAAGGTTAACGCCATTTTCGTCTAGCTGTCTTCTCTCTCACACACATTAAACACACACACTCAATTCCCTTCCTTTATATATACACAAATCTTTCAATTTACTCTTCCGATCTCTTCCCTGATTCCTTCACACTTTCCATATTCCAATTCACTAATCATCATCTCTTCCACATCAACATATCGGCTGTTTTTGGTATCATCACCGGCCGTCACCATTCGCAAACAACGAGAAAATAAATGACAATGATGAGCAACAACCATAATGGCGTGGGTCCATTTGGCGACACTACGTTGACCAAGGTCTTTGTCGGAGGATTAGCATGGGAGACTCCGAAAGAGATCATGAGAGATCACTTCCAGAAATACGGCGATATTCTCGAAGCCGTTATTATCTCTGACAAAACTACCGGTCGATCCAAAGGATACGGCTTTGTAAGCATCTCTTCTTTTATTATTATTATTGCACTGTTTATTTTTGATACTATTTTTTTATGTTCTGCTTCTGCTATCGTGCGCATTAGGTGACGTTTAAGGAGCCGGAATCGGCTAAAAAGGCTTGCGAAGATCCCACGCCGGTCATCAACGGACGCCGAGCCAATTGTAATCTGGCTTCACTCGGCGCACGCCGTCAGAAAACGTTAAATATAGTACCACCATCACCACCACCACCACCACAGCACCAGCAAACCGGTATGTTTTTTTGTCCGTACATAAATGTTATATATGTTATGGATTAATTAAAAATGTGGATGCTTTTGGAATTTATTATTGTAGGACCAAATGTGATTGTGGGACCGAGATCTGCCGGTGCTATTACACCAACTCCGAACCATGTGCAGTGGTATTATCCACCAACGCCGCAGACACCGGCGACACCCTACCACCACAACCACCACCAGGGTACTGTGCCTTACTACGGCTATGCTCCGGCGACATACGTTACTGCAACTGATGTCAGTTACAATCATGTGAGTGGATCAAGATCAGTTACAGTTTTGTCTTAAATGAAAAGAAATATATTGTTTTGCATATAAAATCAAAAACTAATAAATAAGCTGTTACAATATTTAAAATTTTACGCGCTCAAGATTTTTTTACTGCTTTTGTCATCTCAAATGTATTTTTGTTTCTTAATTTAAAACTTTAAAAAAGTTAATTAAAAACAATACTTATAAACATGATATTTGATGTAAGGGGTGGCGACGCAACTTGTTGCTTGCCTGCCCGCTGTTTTAATGTAATTTTTCGCGACTAGATATGAAAACAAAGCTTATTATTATTATTATTATTATTATTATTATTATTATTATTATTATTATTATTAAAAATTTTTTTATCATATCTCATCTTAAAATATCGTTTTATAATTTTAATATTTATTTTTTACTATTTAAAATATATAAATTATTTAGCTCATATAATAATGTTTAGCCTTTGTAAACCAAATATAGACTTGTGTCTAAATAGATGATATAATATAGTATAATACTAAAAAATAATCGGTTTTAAATAAGTTGTGTTATAAAAATAAATTATAAATAAATAATTTATTTAATTTGCATTTTTTTTAACAGAAATTAGGGTATACTGGTGGGGCCTACATGAGTGGAGGACACTACTCAATGATGTACCCTAGTCAACCTACGGTGGGTGCGCACACATTGATGCCAATGTACTACCACCCTATGCAGGCGTATCATCAATCTCAGGCAATGGGCTTACCAGCCCAGTTCTTTTGTGCACCAACATCTGCTGGCCCAATGACTGCCCCTCCTCCTACTGCTATTTACTCAAAGCCCACACAAATTGCTCCAACTCCGACAAGTATATATTTTATTCTATCTCCTGATTCTACTTGATTTTGCTTTTATCTCAATTCTGACAGTCGCTATAATTTATGTTGGGTTCTATAAATTATACCAACTTGAAAATACCATATAATATTTATTGTCTGGATAGCACATGCCAAAATCAACTATTGGCAAATTTTCAATCTAATATTTTTATTATAAGTTATAGATTATAGATTCCGATTCAGGTTTTAATTAAGTTGTATTTTACGTGGTCCCATTGGTATCCGGGTTATGAATAGTTATTATAAAGCACAATCATCTAATAATATGTGATCTTTTTTTTATCTTGAGTAAAAGTTTTCTAGATGCACAAAGAATCCTTTTTAAATCTTATGCAAGTTAATTATAAATTTAATAGAATCTTATAAACTTGTATTAAATTAATACTCACATGAAAATATGCTCCTTTGGACATATAATGTTTTTGATGATTTTGCCAGTAAGGGTGTGGCAGAATCACATGGTACCAAAGGTGATAATACTTATTTGTTCCAACCTGTCAAAAACATATTACAAGTTGTTCATGCATGCTCACACTTTTCACCCATCACTTGCACACACATGACACCTGGGGTATCTAAGTGTAATAATTCATCTTTTATATATTGCATCAATAGTCCATACAATTTGTCTGATGTTAAATCTTAGTCCCTCAATTTTCAAATGCACTTGTAGAGTTGTAGTTATTGGACAACTCTACAGTTATTGCACATGAGAACTACTAATGATACAAGTGTAGTTTGTTTGGCTGTTGAATAGATACAGTTGGGTGAAGAAGAGGAAGCTTTAGAAAAAAGGTGGTCAAAAGTGGCAAATAATAAAAGAGGAGGGGGTAGAGTGGCTTTTCGGACCAACGTTATTTTATTTGATCTGCAATGACCAACTCTTCTTTCTTTTTCCTTTTTTTATATATTTTTTTTTTCTAAATCTCCTCTAATTTACATGATTTCTTATATTTAGATTTTAACTTGTCATTGTTTATTTTATGCTCATATCTAATTAGATTCATTCATTTGTCATCATTCTTATTCTACATTTAACTTGTATCTCACAAAGCATTTTAAAATAGAAATTATTGTAATGAATATCAATTAACATTTTTATCTTATACTTTATAAGATATATCGATATATTGATATTTTGAGTAGAAATCTTTACTAATTTAAGAATTCGTGTGGATCTAATTATTTTATTCCTGGAGTACGAGAAAATTATTTTTCTTAAATTAAACAGTTGAAACTTAAAACTCTTTTTAATGGAATAAAGATTTACCATGAATAGACTTTGTTAAGTTTGCATTCCGCTCATCACCAATTCTAATGCCACCATATTTTTTTGAATCACAATTTTCCAAGAAACCATGCTTTCCACCCAATACCATTATACCTGCAAAAGAGAGATGTCTAGCCTTTCATGTTGAAAGTTTCGTGTTATTACCGCTTTCAATGTTTTACCCGCTTCATTTTGCTCCAATAGGTAGGCCAAGGAAAATAAAAGGGGATCGACCCGACTTTGCAATTTAATTGTTTTACCATCATTTCTACTTCCCCTTGACCTACACCAATTCGAAATAAATTACTTTATGTCAAATTTACTTTTAAACCCGAGTAAGGATAAAAGCACCGTAAGATAGAGTCTATGTTCTTAATATTTGTTTTAGACCACTCACCCAAAAAATTGCATCATCCGCATAACACCAATGCGAAATGAACCCCCCCCCCAATTTGTTGTATTAATACCTGAAAAAATCCCACGTTTTATTACTCTCTATGTTACCACCTCCAAAGCTTCCATAGCTAAAATGAATAAAATCAGAGACAAATGATTGGTTTTCTCAATCCCCTAAGACTATAGGGAGTGGAGGGGCGGGAAAGGGGGGTTGAAGCGCCATGTGACACTTGTGGGACCTATGAGGGGGGGGGGAAGGAATATTATTATTATTATTATTATTAATGTGTGTGAGAATAAAAAAAAAAAAAGAACCAATCACCATTCACCTAGCATGCCCCCACGCCCATGAAATTCTTCCCGCCTCACCTCCCCCTCCCCCCCCCCCCCCCCACTCCTCCACGCCCATGTGGGATGGTGTAGAGGGCTTGAAGCTCCTTCCCCCCCCCCCCCCCCCCCCCAATTTCCCTGCCCCACTCCCTCCACTCTAATCGTTTTGAAATTCTAGTGTTAGGCCACCGTTTACTAAAATCGAGGCCCAAATACTTTTGAGGCACGCCCGAATCCATTTTCTTCACAATAATGGAAAATTCAGTGCCTTTAGGGGAAGGAGGGGCGCTACCAACAGAGGATCCGCGAAGTACCTTCACGGTACCAATCGCAGCGCAGCCAGCCACTTGGACCACTATTCGTGAACCACTCCCACCGGCAGCATCACCTGTGGAGTTTTCTGGTCCCCCCCCCCCTCTCTCTCTCTCTCTCGACCACTTCCGTTAACTAGAACACTGTATTGCTTCATGAGATCACTACCTGTGCGACCGACAGTGTTACCGTAGGATAATGGTCTACCCATGAGTATTTCATGAAATGCCCCGCCTCCCCTAAATTTAATAAAATAGGAATTCCCAAATAATTGGGTCGTATAACATTATTAAATTAAATTAAATAATTATAGAACTTGGCCTGGTCATAAACTCGTATAACTTCCTTGTTTCTTAAAATAACATTTTAACGGTTAAACCAAAATGTGTATCCAGCCTGGTCAAAAGGGACACATCCATCCACCTGTCCTTAGGTAATCCACGTGTAAAGCCAGCAACATACCCACGTGGCAAATACGGAGATGAATACGGCACACGTATCCACAACTTCAGTTTCCTTCCTAACCAACACACAGAAGTTAGAATTCATCAGTTAGATTCAACTCAAACAAAAAAAAAACATCAAAGATCGAAAACAAAGGGTGAAACAATCATGGGTAGTGAAACCTTTGTGGAGATTATTCTTGCAATCCTCTTGCCTCCTGTTGGTGTTTTTCTTCGCTATGGTTGTGGCGTAAGTCATATATCTCCATCTTTATATATGTTTCTTTCGATGCCGGATTTAGGAATTATTTTCTTGAGGGGCAATTTTAGGGAGAGGTCGCGATTTTTACCTATATATTACATTAAAATTTTATTTTTAAGGCGGCGTCATCCTATCCCATGGGATGTATGTAGGTCCGCCACTGGTTACTTTTGTTTTTAATTATCAACCGATGAGTTTGTTTGTTTGTTTATGGTTGGATATTGATAATTTGAAATTAAATGGAGTGTGATTAAATGAAATGCAGGTGGAGTTCTGGATTTGCTTATTGCTGACCGTACTGGGGTATATTCCGGGAATAATATACGCTATTTATGTTTTAGTTGTTTAGATTTTTAATTAATTAATTAGTGCTTTTTAATTTCTTACTTTTGTTGTTGGAATTAATATGAGTAGGTTGTGATCAAGGGATTTAATTTGAGTTTGTGTTGCATGTATTATAATATACTAGTGGGGTGCCCGCGCGTTGCGGCGGGAGCACAATATTTACTAAAAACGAAGCAACAACAAAAATAAATATGTGATGATAAATGCAAACAAGAGTAGGCACGTGTCATATGGTCTTGTCGCCTCTTACACGAGACAAGGAAGGACATCATAAACTCATCATGAAGGCTTGGCATGATGACCAAGCTTTGATATGCGTGTAAGTTTTGATTAACATATAATAGTAGTGTAAGGTTGGAAAAAGAGAAGATTGTCATCTTTTATTATTGTTTTTAAATTTAAATTTTGTGGGCAACCTTCCTAAATACTTTATAATATAGATATAAATAAAGTCATTTTAGGAATTCTCTATGTCTAACTCTTAAGTCATGTATGTAAAAGTATTGTTCACGTCGGTTGAGAGGAAAATTTTAACCATTGTATCATCCACAAGTAAGGAGAAATTTAAACTATTGTATCTTTCATATCTTTAGTTACTACTAAAAATTTATTGTCTTTATTGTTTTGAATGATATAGTTTTATTGTTTAAGTTTAAATTTTTTCAACTTAAACTACCGGCTCAATTATTACAAATTTATTTTTATCTATTTTTTGCATTTTTTATTTTAATTCTCATGTTTATAAAATAAACATAGTTTATTCATTGTTTCTCTATAAATATGTAGTAAGCTTCCATAATTCCATGTTATGTTTATGTCCCAATTTATATACAATGTTTAGTTTCATAATTATTCAACTTAAACCACCGACTATGATAGTTTCATGCATCAATATATTATCCGATTTCTTTTCTATGACCTTCCTAAGTATAAAAATACAACCCTAGATATTAATTATATAAAAGATTATAAAAACAACAAAGTATGGATTGATTGGGGGTGTAAACACATAATGTTTGCAAGAATATTGTTTTAATGGTGAACAAAAGGTTACCTTAAGATCGATACCCTATATTTCACAAAAATTTGAACGAAAAAATACAACATAACGGTTATCCGCAATACTGTCGTATACAAAATCCTTATGAATCTACGGAACAAAAGAAAATGGTTCATTAATTGTTTTCATGGTAGAAGGTGTAACACCCCAACCGATGGCGGAAACATCGGGGTGCCACGTATTGATGATTGTTTTCAGTAGCACATGGTATAACATAAATTTTAAATAATTTATTCAAACATAAATATCCAAAATGTGAAATAATGTCTAAGAATTCAAATACATAATATCAAATAGCAACTTCAATAACTTCAAATAAACTTCAAGAAAATCCTCATGCTAACTCAAGCCTCAGCTTCATTGTTACCTGAAACATGTTAATTTTGAAAGTATTTTGGGTCAACATAAGTTGGTGAGAATTACATAGGTTTTTGATAATAAAATGAATAAAATGTTGTGCAATTCATGTGTCATGTTAATCTAGCCCATATGTGAGAACATATTAGAAATAAATCGAGTGCATAATCAACCCTGTTGACTGTTATAAAATGATACATACCATACACTTATGGTCCCAATGAATATGTTATGCGATAACAAACACCCACGTAACCTTTGTAGGAGGCACGTATCCGGGTGGGATTGTCAGTCCAATAGATCTATCAATGTATACCGTCGGCTGATCAATGTTAATGATTATGCTAGAATGGTGCTTACTCTAATCATGCTCAAGACATAATGCAACATAGAAAACACATAGACACATTGATGATTGAATTGCAATGATAATGTTATAACATGTTTCACCCCAAAAATGGTGATAAATAAAAGGGGCTATGTAAAACTCACCTTAGCAAATGTTAACTTGTTGAAAAGATGTGATAATTGTGTTGCCCAAAAAGATTCCAAATATTACCCTATAATGAGGTAATATATAATAAGTCTAAGTCTAATAACTTACAAGTGTATCCTAGGGTTTCGATTTGGGGATAATCAATTGTTGAAATTTAAATTAAAATGCTTAATTAATAAAGGAAAATTGGATAATTAATGAAAGATAGTCTTTTTATAAAATTTGAATTTTGAGTGTGCACATTAAAGTGTTTTAAGCAATAAAATAATTTTTATAAAATTATTTCATTTAAAATAGATTTTTAAATCTATTTATTTATAAATAGCCAATTATTAACTTTAATATTCAAAAATACTAAAATTAAGGAATTCTTATTTTAAAAATCATATTTCTGTCCTAAATGATTAAAAATAATTTGTATAAAATTTTGGTGCAAAAATGATGAAAATTGGATTTAATATGATTTAATTATGATTAAATCTAACAAAAATTGATTAAAAATATAAAATAAATGATTTTACTGAATTAAAAATTATTTCAGTAAAGTTTGACTTTATAAAAAGTCAGAATAAATTTTGGAGAATTTAATAAAATTGTTTTGATATATAAATGGATTTTTATAAATATAATAGTATAAAAAATGATTTAATTATTATAAATATTAAATAAAAGAATTTCTGAAAAATAAAAATTGTAAATAAAACTTTTATTACAGATTAAACAAATATAATTTTTTTAGAATTTATAAAATAGTTTTGATATTTTAAAATGAATTTAAAAGATTTAAAAGGATTTAATATATATATAATTGTTTGTTTTTAAAAAGAATAAAGAAAAGAAAAGAAAGGAACAAAGACGGTCAGAGCCGGGACTCGAACCCGGGTGACCTCAGTGAAGAACCAGGGTCACAACCACTTGGCCTAGGCCGGTGGTTGTGATGTTTTGCGTTTAGAAATTTATAAATGCAATACGCGAATTCAAATTTATCCCCAATTCAATCACGACGAACCCTAGAAATTCAATTGAGCAAATCAGCCAACATTAGCCCGATTAATGTTGGGGCTTTTGTTGGTTGATTGCCGATGAGTGAAACCCACACAAGAAAACGAACTCACAGTGTAGTATTGATGTTGATCGTCGGGTCAAAGCAAAAGTCAAACGACGAACACAATAATCAATTTCAGAGTGAATTAGAGAGATTGAGAGGTTGAGAGAGAGTTGTGAGCGAGTTGTCAAGGTTCGCAATGCATCTATTTATACAGAGGGTTAGGGTTAATGTTAATTGGAAGGTTTGACTTCTTATTGAATACATACGCGTTTAATTGATTAAATTGGTCAATGATTTGGTGTCAATGACGTGTAATCGTGTTGTGCAAGGCCGGTTAATACACGAATTTACCAAAAATGGGTCAATTATATGTTAATTGGACGGATTGATCAACAAGGCAACCCACAGTTGACTTTCCTTGTCAACTGTGAGGTTTTAATGTGTGTATATATATAATACGCGTCCGGGTTTTATCAAATAAGATGGCTAGCCCAGTTGGTTGTGCATATGTGTGTGTTTGGCCCGGCCTTTGGCGCGGGTTCGATTCCCGGCCAAGGCATTTTATTTTTTGATACAATTATACAACAACACATATATATATATAATATTATATATAGTATTAGGGTTCCACAATCGCGACAAAAATAATAAATGCGACGTATAAAATGAAACTCGACGTTTTTTATTAATGTCAATGCGTAACGTACAAGTATTAATTGCGTAATGTTACAGTCTCCCCTACTTTTAGGAACTTCGTCCCGAAGTTGGAGTTGGAGAGTCTGGTGGGAAAAGATGTGGATACTTCGACTTCATCTGGTCTTTACGCTCCCAAGTGAACTCTGGGCCTCGTTTAGATTCCCAACGAACCTTAACGATCGGAATACGACTGCGCTTGAGTTTCTTGACTCCAGTGTCAACAATCTCGACGGGTTTCTCGATAATGTGCATGCTTTCATCGATTTGCACATCCTCGAGAGGAACATGAAGGTTCTCATCTGCTAAGCATTTCTTGAGATTCGAAACATGGAAGGTCGGATGAACATTGCTTAGCTCAGGTGGAAGCTCAAGTCTGTAAGCCACTTTCCCAACTCTGTCAAGAATTTTGAAGGGGCCTACGTAACGAGGAGCTAGTTTTCCCTTTCTACCGAAACGAATAACTCCTTTCCAAGGGGATACCTTAAGTAGCACAAGGTCCCCAACTTGAAATTCCAGGGGTTTACGACGTTTATCAGCATAACTCTTTTGGCGACTTCTAGCCTTGAGAAGATTATCCTGAATAAGCTGGATTTTGTCTGTGGTTTCCTGGATTAGTTCGGGTCCCGTAATACGAGCTTCACCAACCTCAGTCCAACAGACAGGTGAACGACATTTCCGACCATAGAGTGCCTCAAAAGGAGCCATGTTAATGCTGGCGTGATAACTGTTGTTGTATGAAAACTCAACCAAAGGAAGATGAGAATCCCATGCGCCACCAAAATCGATGACACATGCCCTGAGCATGTCCTCAAGTGTCTGGATGGTTCGTTCAGTCTGACCATCCGTTTGAGGGTGATAAGCAGTGCTCAGGTTCAACTTGGTACCCAAAGCATCTTGTAGAGATCCCCAAAAGTGAGAGGTGAAACGACCATCGCGATCAGAAATAATGTCCAAAGGTATACCGTGGCGACATACGATTTCACTTACGTACATCTTTGCCAACCTTTCCACAGAATACTTCTCACGAATAGGTAGAAAGTGAGCTGACTTGGTCAAACGATCGACTATTACCCAAATACTGTCAAAACCTTTGGGTGTACGAGGGAGTTTGGTGATGAAATCCATAGCTATGCTCTCCCATTTCCAGACAGGAATCTCTGGTTGTTCAAGCATACCAGATGGTCGTTGATGTTCAGCCTTAACCTTGGAGCAAGTGAGGCATTTTGCAACGAAAAGAGCAATGTCTTTCTTCATACCAGGCCACCAATAAGAATAACGAAGATCTTGATACATCTTGTCAGCTCCAGGATGAATAGAATAACGAGACTTATGAGCCTCGTTCATGAGAAAAGTACGAAGATCATCACGGTCGGGAATCCACAGTCGATTAAGGAAATAAAGGAGACCATCGGGTTTGGTTTCAAGTTGAGTCTCAGCACCACAAGACATTTCATCGTACATGTTACCTTGGGTGACTGAGGTGTGTTGAGCCTGGAGAATGCGATCTTGAAGATCAGTACGAACTCTCGCACATTGGAGTTTGACACGCTCTTTACGACTAAGTGCGTCGGCCACAACATTCGCTTTACCAGGATGGTAGCGAATTTCGCAATCATAGTCGTTAAGTAATTCAACCCAACGTCGTTGCCTCATGTTAAGATTCTTTTGATCGAAGACATGTTGGAGACTTTTGTGGTCCGTGAACACCACACATTTGGTCCCATATAGATAATGTCTCCAAATCTTGAGTGCAAAGACAACAGCGCCCAATTCAAGATCATGGGTGGTATAATTTTTCTCGTGAGTCTTGAGTTGTCGAGACGCATAAGCAATAACCTTTCCTCGTTGCATGAGAACACAACCAAGACCTTGGTTCGATGCATCACAGTAGACCACGAAATCATCATTACCATCAGGTAGAGATAAGACAGGAGCTTCACAGAGTTTCAGCTTAAGAGTTTCAAATGCTTCCTCTTGCTTAGGTCCCCACTCATAGGGTTTACCCTTGTGAGTTAAGGTAGTGAGAGGAACAGCGATCTTGGAGAAATTGGCGATGAATCGACGATAATAACCAGCCAACCCAAGAAAAGAACGGACTTCCGTTGGAGTGGTAGGAACACTCCAATTTTTCACAGCTTCGATTTTTGCAGGATCAACATGAATTCCGTTCATATCAATGACATGTCCCAAAAATTGAACTTCCTTAAGCCAAAATTCACATTTGGAGAACTTGGCGTACAGTTGTTCTTTCTTTAGGAGACTCAAGATAGAGTGAAGATGTTGCTCGTGATCGGATTTTGATTTAGAGTAAATCAAAATATCATCGATGAAAACGATCACGAATTTGTCGAGATAGGGTCTACAAACCCGATTCATCAAATCCATAAACACTGCGGGAGCATTGGTCAACCCAAAAGGCATAACCATGAATTCATAGTGACCGTAGCGAGTGCGAAAAGCCGTCTTGGGAATATCTTCATCGTGGACTCTAAGCTGATGATAACCAGAACGGAGATCAATCTTCGAGAAGTGGGTTGCTCCTTGAAGTTGATCGAAGAGATCGTCAATCCTAGGAAGTGGATAACGATTCTTGATGGTGAGTTTGTTGAGTTCACGGTAGTCAATACACATCCGAAGAGAACCATCCTTCTTTTTAACGAATAAGACAGGGGCTCCCCATGGAGAAGAACTAGGGCGAATGAACCCTTTATCAGAAAGTTCCTGTAATTGACTAGCAAGTTCTTGCATCTCAGAGGGTGCAAGACGATAAGGAGCTTTAGCAATAGGATTAGCACCAGGAACAAGATCAATACGAAACTTCACTTGTCGAGCAGGAGGCAAACCAGGTAAATCCTCTGGAAAGACTTCAGGATAGTCTCGAATAATAGGAATGTCTTGGATACTTTTGCCTTTGTCCTTCTTCTCTATCACGTTAGCTAAGAAGGCTGTATACCCCTTTCGTAAGTACTTTTGGGCAGTAGTACAAGACATAAGCTTAAGCTCACCACAAGGTTTCTCACCATAAATCTTCAAAATCTCACCAGATTCGAGAGGAATGCGTATGACTTTCTCGAAGCACAGAATTTCGGCACGATGAGTTGACAACCAGTCCATGCCTACTATAACATCAAAACTACCAAGATGCATAGGGATAAGATCGATAGGGAAGGTATGATCATCGAGATTCAACAAGCAGTTACGAATAATAGAACCGATCGAAATAGACTTCCCGTTAGCTACCTCTACCACGAAAGGGTCTTCTAGATTAGTGTGGGGTAAGTTAAGTAAAGGTTCAAACTTCAGTGACACGAATGACTTATCAGCTCCTGAATCAAATAATATGGATGCATAGTGGTTATTAATGAGAAACGTACCATTCACCACTTCGTTGTTGTCACGAGCCTGGTTAGCGTTGAGATTGTAGGCGCGACCTCGAGCACCTTGGTTCTGGTTGCGGTTCTGGTTTTGGTTTTGGTTGCGGTTACGATTAGGGCAGTTGTTGATGTAGTGATTAGGGTTACCACACTCGTAGCATTGACCACGAGTAGGCCTATTGTTTTGTTGGTTGGGAGCTGGGTTGTTGTTGTCTTGGGCAGCAGGAGATCGACAGACGTTTACCAGGTGACCATATCTTTGACACTTAGTACAAAATCGACATGGCACCTGTGTGGGATGGTGATACTTGCAAGTGTTGCACAAAGGGTGAGGTCCGGTGTATGGTTTCTTGGCTGGGTTTTGGGCAGCAGGTGGAGTAGCAGCAACCATATAGTTTCTAGCCTTACGCTTTTTGTTGCTTGAGGTCTCAGGCTTGACTTCAATTGCAGGCTGTGGAGTGTCTTTGGCAACAGTCTTCTTAGTGCCCTTGCGAACTAGAGTACCGTTCTTCACATGATTATCAGTAAGAGTGGCCGCTAGATGTTTGGCCTCTTCCAGAGTTGCAGGATTTCTACCCCAAACGGTGTCCTGGATTTGCATGGGCAGACCACCGATGTACTTCTCGATGGCTACCGACAGAGGAGTAACCTTGTGTGGCAACAGTAAGCTAAGCTCATGAAAGCGGGTGTTGTAGGCAAGGTTTTCCCCACTATCTTGAGCCAAGGTGTGGAACTCATCCTCGAGCTTTTTAACTTCATTGCGAGGACAGAACTCTTCTTTCATGATCTCTTTGACTTGGTCCCATGTCATAGCAAGAGCAACCTCGGCCCCACGAGTACGCTTTTCTTCATTCCACCATGTGAGTGCTCGTTTATGGAGCACACTCATGGCGTAACGAACCTTGAAGTTATTGGGGCACTCACTGTTGATGAAGGTATTTTCAATACCCTCAAACCATTGGAGAAGTCCAGTAGCTCCTTCTTCACCGCTGAACTTTGGAGGGTTGCAAGAGTTGAAATGCTTAAGGGTGCAAGCTTGGGGTCCATTACCATTGCCATTGCCATTTCCGTTCCCATTGTTGTGACCATTCCCGTTGCCGTTCAATTGGATGACCTGAGCAAGTAAATTGGGAACCAGAGTTGCGATTTGTTGCGCCATTTGTTGAGAAATGATCGCAGCCAGTTGAGCATCGACCCCATTGTTGTTGTGGTTAGGAGCTTGGTCATGGTTGTGGTTATGGTTATCACCACCTTCTTCGTGGTTCTCACCATTGTTGTTGCGAGTGCTGCGACGAGGAGGCATGATCTGTAATAGACACAATGAAATGAATGAGAGTTTATATAAGGAATGTAATCATTTATTCATTAATTAAAACGAATAAACGAAAACGTTGACTTATCAAAGATTCTAAATTCTAATAACATATGAAGACATGCTTTAGCCTATAAGTGAACACTCATCCCGAGAATTCCCAGGTAGGCATCCGGGTCCCTCGTCTGATTGGGATATATGCGCAATGCCAGCCTAGACAGAAGACTCAGAATACAGGCGTTCACCCTTCCAGATTGCACGTGTTCGTTATTAAAATCTAGAACTTCGACGAGATCTCAAGGGGGTTCAGGTTAAACCTGAGGATTTTGTCCTATTAATCTAATGGTGGATCAGGATTGCAGCAGACAATTAAGAGTAGTCACATGTAGGTTTAGGGTTGTAGGGCATAGGATAAGGATAGGATTAGGGAAGCAATTAGGGTTACAAGTAGGAGAAGCAAGTACTGTTTTAGTCCCTAAGGTTATAGTCTAGATTATTTCTAATAACCTAATTCCCTATAACCAAGGCTCTGATACCAATCTGTAACACCCCAATCGATGGCGGAAACATCGGGGTGCCACGTATTGATGATTGTTTTCAGTAGCACATGGTATAACATAAATTTTAAATAATTTATTCAAACATAAATATCCAAAATGTGAAATAATGTCTAAGAATTCAAATACATAATATCAAATAGCAACTTCAATAACTTCAAATAAACTTCAAGAAAATCCTCATGCTAACTCAAGCCTCAGCTTCATTGTTACCTGAAACATGTTAATTTTGAAAGTATTTTGGGTCAACATAAGTTGGTGAGAATTACATAGGTTTTTGATAATAAAATGAATAAAATGTTGTGCAATTCATGTGTCATGTTAATCTAGCCCATATGTGAGAACATATTAGAAATAAATCGAGTGCATAATCAACCCTGTTGACTGTTATAAAATGATACATACCATACACTTATGGTCCCAATGAATATGTTATGCGATAACAAACACCCACGTAACCTTTGTAGGAGGCACGTATCCGGGTGGGATTGTCAGTCCAATAGATCTATCAATGTATACCGTCGGCTGATCAATGTTAATGATTATGCTAGAATGGTGCTTACTCTAATCATGCTCAAGACATAATGCAACATAGAAAACACATAGACACATTGATGATTGAATTGCAATGATAATGTTATAACATGTTTCACCCCAAAAATGGTGATAAATAAAAGGGGCTATGTAAAACTCACCTTAGCAAATGTTAACTTGTTGAAAAGATGTGATAATTGTGTTGCCCAAAAAGATTCCAAATATTACCCTATAATGAGGTAATATATAATAAGTCTAAGTCTAATAACTTACAAGTGTATCCTAGGGTTTCGATTTGGGGATAATCAATTGTTGAAATTTAAATTAAAATGCTTAATTAATAAAGGAAAATTGGATAATTAATGAAAGATAGTCTTTTTATAAAATTTGAATTTTGAGTGTGCACATTAAAGTGTTTTAAGCAATAAAATAATTTTTATAAAATTATTTCATTTAAAATAGATTTTTAAATCTATTTATTTATAAATAGCCAATTATTAACTTTAATATTCAAAAATACTAAAATTAAGGAATTCTTATTTTAAAAATCATATTTCTGTCCTAAATGATTAAAAATAATTTGTATAAAATTTTGGTGCAAAAATGATGAAAATTGGATTTAATATGATTTAATTATGATTAAATCTAACAAAAATTGATTAAAAATATAAAATAAATGATTTTACTGAATTAAAAATTATTTCAGTAAAGTTTGACTTTATAAAAAGTCAGAATAAATTTTGGAGAATTTAATAAAATTGTTTTGATATATAAATGGATTTTTATAAATATAATAGTATAAAAAATGATTTAATTATTATAAATATTAAATAAAAGAATTTCTGAAAAATAAAAATTGTAAATAAAACTTTTATTACAGATTAAACAAATATAATTTTTTTAGAATTTATAAAATAGTTTTGATATTTTAAAATGAATTTAAAAGATTTAAAAGGATTTAATATATATATAATTGTTTGTTTTTAAAAAGAATAAAGAAAAGAAAAGAAAGGAACAAAGACGGTCAGAGCCGGGACTCGAACCCGGGTGACCTCAGTGAAGAACCAGGGTCACAACCACTTGGCCTAGGCCGGTGGTTGTGATGTTTTGCGTTTAGAAATTTATAAATGCAATACGCGAATTCAAATTTATCCCCAATTCAATCACGACGAACCCTAGAAATTCAATTGAGCAAATCAGCCAACATTAGCCCGATTAATGTTGGGGCTTTTGTTGGTTGATTGCCGATGAGTGAAACCCACACAAGAAAACGAACTCACAGTGTAGTATTGATGTTGATCGTCGGGTCAAAGCAAAAGTCAAACGACGAACACAATAATCAATTTCAGAGTGAATTAGAGAGATTGAGAGGTTGAGAGAGAGTTGTGAGCGAGTTGTCAAGGTTCGCAATGCATCTATTTATACAGAGGGTTAGGGTTAATGTTAATTGGAAGGTTTGACTTCTTATTGAATACATACGCGTTTAATTGATTAAATTGGTCAATGATTTGGTGTCAATGACGTGTAATCGTGTTGTGCAAGGCCGGTTAATACACGAATTTACCAAAAATGGGTCAATTATATGTTAATTGGACGGATTGATCAACAAGGCAACCCACAGTTGACTTTCCTTGTCAACTGTGAGGTTTTAATGTGTGTATATATATAATACGCGTCCGGGTTTTATCAAATAAGATGGCTAGCCCAGTTGGTTGTGCATATGTGTGTGTTTGGCCCGGCCTTTGGCGCGGGTTCGATTCCCGGCCAAGGCATTTTATTTTTTGATACAATTATACAACAACACATATATATATAATATTATATATAGTATTAGGGTTCCACAATCGCGACAAAAATAATAAATGCGACGTATAAAATGAAACTCGACGTTTTTTATTAATGTCAATGCGTAACGTACAAGTATTAATTGCGTAATGTTACAGAAGGCAGGCATAAGATATCAGTAAGAATGAGCCTCATAAAGGTACAAATTGAAGAAAGAAGTTGGTCACAATGCCTGCTAATAAACCAAAGATTATAAAGAAAATAAGGAATGGGAGAGTTGTTTCATTGAGATGTATACAATAACAACACAATGGCCACTATTTATAGGGCTCTAATAGAAGGTATAGACATAAATGAGATAAAGGAGTTAGGAACATGGATAGTCACTAATAACTTTATTATTTCATAATCAACTTAATTGTTAATGTAAAAAGACAACTTCACCCCTTTACTACCTTCGTTAAGTTATTGTACCATATGCATTATATGTTGTACTTACTTAAATTTGGTTGGAATCATTCCCTTATATAATATAGTATAGATATTGTACCATATGCATTATATGCTGTAATTACTTAAATCTGGTTGGAATCCTTCCCTCATGCTTTATAATCGGTAAGAATAAGGCATCATAAAGGTACAAATTGAAGAAAGAAGCCGGTGACAATGCCTACTAACAAACCAAAGATTATATAAATAAAATAAGGAATGAGAGAGTTGTTTCATTGAGATGTATATAATAACAACACAATGACCACTATTTATATGGCTCTAATAGAAGGTATAGACATAAATGAGATAAAGGAGTTAGAACATGGATAGTCACTAATTAACTTATAAAGGAGTTAGAAACATGGATAGTCACTAATAACTTTATTATTTCATAATCAACTTAATTGTTAATGTAAAAAGACAACTTCACCCATTTATTACCTTCATTAAGTTATTATACCATATGAATTATATGTTGTAATTACTTAAATTTGGTTGGAATCCTTCCAAATACCCAAATCCCTTAATGAAAAAAAAAACCAGAAATTGTGAATCAGATTTAAACTTACCCTTGATCATAAAGACCACAGTACTAAACCTTGCATGTCAAAATAAAAGCCCAGACATCCCTGATGGATAATTTTATTAGAATCAAAACATTTTAATAGTGATATGAAAAAAAAGGGAATGTACTAATGTCAAAATTAGATTTTGGCCAAGTAAAATTCTTTAAATGAAAGCAAGCATATGAGCACACTTGTATGACCAATCCAAGATTGGATTCACTCTCATGAAAGATGGCCATCTAGGGGAGCTTGAAGAGAATTGTTCTTGACCAACCTACAAAATATTGCCAATTTTACCACTCTTCTGTTAATAGATAAAGACAAAGAACATGATAAAACAATTAGAGTCTTAGTGTTCTACAATTCTCAAAACCTAACAGAAGTTTGCTTACGACAGTGGTGTCACCAATTATTCGAACACCAAGAAAAATTGCTCCAAACCAAACTTAAAATCTTCTCGAATGATATCTAACTTCACACCGTAACTCGAACATCAAGGTACAAATTGGAGAAAGAAGCCAGTGACAATGCCTACTAACAAACCAAAGATTATAAAGAAAATAAGGAATGGAAGAGTTGTTTCATTGAGATGTATATAATAACAACACAATGACCACTATTTATAGGGCTCTAATAGAAGGTATAGATATAAATGACATAAAGGAGTTAGGAACATGGATAGTCACTAATAACTTATAAAGGAGTTAGAAACATGGATAGTCATTAATAACTTTATTATTTCATAATCAACTTAAATGTTAATGTTAAAAGACAACTTCACCCCTTTACTACATTCATTAAGTTATTGTACCATATGCATTATTTGTTGTAATTACTTAATTTTGGTTGGAATCCTTCCCTCATGCTTTATAATATAGTATAGATTAATGTTTTAAAATTTAAAATTAATCATCTTTATCAGCCAAATAAAACATATTTCGCGTTCAGGGTCTTGGCCTCGAATCTGAATTCTCAAGTATTAAATGTCATGTACGTACTGTTTGATCATGTGATTCGAGTACACAATTACATTACGAGACTATATGGTGTGGAGTCGGGAAAAGCTTTAGGGGTGCTGATTTGTCACTTTCCCCCAAGGGGAACACACACACCCCCCCTCATAAAATTTCGGTGAGTTGGGGGAATTTTCCCCTTTCTCCCCATGTAACATGATTGGACCCCCTTTTTTTTTTAAATCAACGTTTATATAATAAAAATGATGGGGAATTAGGGGAATACCATTTTCAAACTTTGGAGGGGAAATGATGTGGCGCTGATGTGGCACCACACCAAATAGTCTAAAGATTAGAAGCTGTTTTTTTTGGGTTATGACTTATGTTGGCCCAGATTTGATGCGCAAACTCGGCTTCAAGCCTTTATAATCCTTGGAAATTTCTGCGCCAACTAAATAACATCGTTAAATTGCGCCAACTAAATAACACAATTTGAGTTGGTATCATGGTATGTACGGGAATTAACCGACTTCGGCGTTTGCTAATCCAATTGGTAATTAAGACGTTATCGGGATCTTCAATATACACAGTTTGAATGTTATAATTTTCAGGAACTCATCTTAACGGACGGATACACATACACTGCTAGTTTTATTAGTATTCGTGTGTACAACATAATTTTTGACCCATCTCACGTAAATTACAAAATCCAAGCGACATCTTCACTTTCTCTCTAGCCGCAATTTGAAGTAAGAATGGAGTCAAATTTGAAGTAAGCTAGCCACATATGTATTTGGAATACTTTCTGATAAGGCTACTGGGTAAGCAGACATGAAAAACCCCATGTCTCAGTGTCACGTAGGTTGCCACATCACTAAGGTGGTGTCTCACCATTCTTGAGACATGGGTGGGGTGTGCAGACATGAAAAACCCCATGTCTCAAGCATTTAAAAAAATAAAAAATAAAACTAGCCATTACCTTTGGAAGGAGCCGTTGGATTTAAGAAAAAAAAAAGGAAAAAACCCCATTGGTGCGTCCCAAATGTCTTGAGAAGGACAGGGGAGACGGGGGAGGTTGGGACGGGGGCTGGGACGGCGAAGTGGGGAGGTGTAGCAATGGGGACGGGGCAAAAATCAAGAGACGGGGGCTAGCCCACGTCTGTTCACCGAACAGTCTAAGCATCCAACTTCTAGTCATCAACCAAGTTATTATTTCACCGTCATCAGTTTCTCACTAGTTATGTATTTTAGTTACCCAAATAGATTTTCTTTTATTTCCAACTATTGGACATTTAAGTATATGAATACTTCTCACAAAAATAAAAAGGGTTACATACATACATATCAACGAATTAGAACATATTTAGTTCTTGTTGCCTGTCAACCTGACATGTTAATGTAATTTGTGTTGGACTTAGGATCGAAATTTCAGCGGATTTATTAATCAAAATAAACAAGAGCAGATTGAAACAAGAAAATAAACGAAATGGTTTCTGAAAGTTTATAAACAGAAAGGATTGTTTCGGACAGAACTTGAATAAAACAGGAAGTATTCGATTGTTTACAAGGATATTTTGGATTGTGATGTTTACAATCTTGATGAGAAATAAATGAAACACTCTAATCCTATATATACAAATTAAACGGTATGATATTTTGACAGTTAAAGTTCCGAACAGATATGTTGGTTCAAGATTTAACTGCCATCTCTTCATATTTGGCGCCAAACAAACGATATTAACTGTCAAGGGTATCTTGGTCTTTTCACATTTGGTCCCGCCTTTTGTTTGATAAGTATGCTGCTGTCCCTTCCTGATTATTGACCCATTAAGCTTTTGAATGTTTGCAGCTATTCGAATCAGTCATGTTGTTGCAGCCTTGTATCCATTCTGTTTCAGCCTTGTATCGATTCTGTTTTGACCCATATGCTGAATCCTTTGAATTAAACTAATGTATCTTATGTCTAAGTTCTTATCTAATGACTAACATACTATTACATACATAAATAACATGTTCAAATGTACATAAATAAATCAGAAAACATAAGTTATATTTACATTCTAACACCCCCCCTTAAATATAACTAGGCTTCATAGACGATCTTGGAAGGGAGTCCATTGCTTCTTTTAATGCTTCTTCAACTTGAGAGAAATCGAGCTTGCGTTTCTTGATGGATTGATTTGCTGATTTCCAATCTCCTCCCATGTAGAGAGCATAATCTTCATGCATACTTGTTGAATTTTTGTGAAGGCGATTCATGAGTTGTGATATTAGACCGGTTTTTCTTACTTCACTACATCCAACACCATCTTTTTCATCTTGACTTGCAATGTCTAGGGCTGTTTTGTACACTTGGTATTGCCATTCTAAGACATCCAAATACTTAGCATAAAAAATTCTTAACATATCCTTGTCTTCATAATCCAACCCCAATTCCTTTGCTATTACCACCCAAATATTATACTTTGATACTCTTTCATGTCCACCCTCTCTTTTAACCAATATGTAAAGATCAAATAGATTCACTTTCTTGCCCTTTTCAACCATGGGTGGGATAGGACGATTTGGAACTTTTAGATAAAAGTTCAAAAACCAATCAACCATTCGAAGGAAATGATCCTTCAATAAATCCCTATGTGCCCATGGATATTCTAAGTGATCTATTATGTTTAAGAATTCAATGTATTTTTCCATGGAATCTATTTTAAGATCATGAACCGATTCTTCCATCTTCTTTATGTTTTGTTCCGAATCGAGGGATAATTCTTCAAAGTATTCATTTAGATACTCATTCTTTCTTTTTTCATGTTCATGATCATCTCCTAATTCCCTCAACATAGATTCCTTATCATCTCTATTTTCTTTAATCATCTTGAATTGCATACTTTCATTCTTAAACATATTGTGGACACTACATGTATTCCCATCAACCTTAACTATGAAACCTTGAAGTTTTAATTGGGGTAGACTTAGAATGTTTTCATCCAAGTCATTTGAATAAAACACATTTGGTATGATTAGTGTATTATTTTCGGATTCAATACTAACCATTCCAACACCCCTTATAAAAACAAATTCATTCTTTAATCTACTTTCTACACCAAAAGATTTCTTTAGTTTAAGAAAGTAATCAAGGTTCCCACTTATATGATTCTGAATTTTGGGACTTACATACCAAATATCTCTCCAAGTACCAAATCCGGATCCTTTGAGGATGTATTCTTCTTCATTGTGCAATCTTTCTTGTGGATAGTAACTTATGCCGGTGTCTATGGCATCTTTGATTAATTGTGCACTTTCATCCTTCTCCCTTATGTGGCATGAACTTATGAGATGACCCGGTGTGTGACAATAAAAACATGATCTTGTTTCCACTCCTCTTCTTCGCATTTCTGCCCTCCTTTCTTTACGGTTTCTATGAACATTCCTGACTTGGTTTTCTGAATTTAAGTATGAATTAATTGATGCTTCAGACATGATAAACAAACTGTTTTGAATTAATCCGGAAATCTGTTTTAAAAGGAACTGATGTACGATGGATTGAAACAGAATTTTATGACCAATTTCCGAGAGAAAATGGACTGCAGGAAGAACAATCAATAAACAGAAATGTTTCGAACAACAAAAATTTTTTTGATTAACAATCTGGCTCTGATACCTGTTTTGTTGGACTTAGGATCGAAATTTCAGCGGATTTATTAATCAAAATAAACAAGAGCAGATTGAAACAAGAAAATAAACGAAATGGTTTCTGAAAGTTTATAAACAGAAAGGATTGTTTCAGACAGAACTTGAATAAAACAGGAAGTATTCGATTGTTTACAAGGATATTTTGGATTGTGATGTTTACAATCTTGATGAGAAATAAATGAAACACTCTAATCCTATATATACAAATGAAACGGCATGATATGTTGACAGTTAAAGTTCCGAACAGATATGTTGGTTCAAGATTTAACAGCCATCTCTTCATATTTGGCGCCAAACAAACGATATTAACTGTCAAGGGTATCTTGGTCTTTTCACATTTTGTCCCGCCTTTTGTTTGATAAGTATGCTGCTGTCCCTTCCTGATTATTGACCCATTAAGCTTCTGAATGTTTGCATCTATTCGAATCAGTCATGTTGTTGCAGCCTTGTATCCATTCTGTTTCAGCCTTGTATCGATTCTGTTTTGACCCATATGCTGAATCCTTTGAATTAAACTAATGTATCTTATGTCTAAGTTCTTATCTAATGACTAACATACTATTACATACATAAATAACATGTTCAAATGTACATAAACATATCAGAAAACATAAGTTATATTTACATTCTAACAATTTACCAGTCATAACATGAAAAGTTATATTTCTAGATGAAAAGTTCTTATAGAACAAAGGTAACCTGTTATTTGGTGAAGTGTAGTTGTTCCAGTCGTCTTGTGGGAATACGCTTTTTCAAAAGGCATAAATTGGTAAACATCGGAGGTGAAGTGAGTTTTAGTAAAAAGATTAACGTTAAGCCATTAAATTGACCCCCCTCCCCCGCCATGGTTTTTTTTTTTTTTTTTTCTTTTGTATATATTGGATAATAATTGGTTCATACTCAATAGCTCAAAAACTAAAAATGACATTAACAATATCTTTAAATTATATTTCCAGGGATGTTCAACCTAAAATTATTTTTAAAAAATAACGCAAAATGTTTGTAAAAATATTTATATGTTTAATACATATTACGGTTATTCACATGGTTCATATTCTCTGCTTATATTCATATTTATGCTATATTATAATGCGACAACTATGAGCTTTCTAAAATTTAAGTAACATAAGTATACTTTCTTAAGTTACAGGTCATAACGGTTTCCAACCGCCAGAACTAGGGAACTAAACCGGAACTACTAGATCTAAACCGTATTCTTTATTTAGATTTTGGTTCTTATAGTTGGGTAAAAACGGTTCCCGGTTCGGAACTAACGAGTCCATTTAAAGCACCGTAGAACCGGGTTGAGTTTAAACTTTAAATATTAGTAATGCTAGAACCAGTTTTTCTTATAATGTGTATTAGTCAATGATGTAATGTAACATGTGTTAGTAATGCATGACACATATTATTCGTTGTGTCAAAATTATCAATTGTTGCATTTATGGAGTTGGTACTGCGTATTTTAAAAATATGTCATGTTAGCAGGACCTATAATTTAGTCAAGTCATAACCATTCATATAACTACGACACTATAACTTAGGTTTACTAAAGTTGTCATTTATTTAATTTTTAATTTGAAAATTTAATTGACATCCAGTTACAGAAAGAACCGTTTAACTCGGTGCCGAACCGAACCGGTAGGTTTTATACCGTTCGATTTCGATTCTTATATTTAGCATGCAACGTTTTCGGTTCGGTTCTGAACCGTTGCACACCCCTAGTTTTGCCCTCTTAACTTCACTCAACTTTGTCCCCGTATTTTAAATTAACTACCCATCGATTTTAAATAAGCATAACTTTTTCATACATTAATCCTTTAAAAAATATTACATCATAAAAACGAGCATTTATTCTCTTTAAATTGAGTATAATATTGCTGTAGTTTTTTTAAAATTTAAAAAATGGACATCTTAAGTGATTAAACAAAACTGAACCAAAACAGGCAAAACCAAACGCAAATCAACAAAAAACGAATAACCAAGTTATCCGAATTTTTTACCTTCAGTTAGCTGAAATTAACCGAACCATTCATATATTCATATATTTCTTGCTTTTATAAAACCATTTCACGTATTTATACCTTCATTTCGTGGATTTCTAAGTAAAAAATTTAGCCCAAGCTCGGTTTTTATTTCTAACCGAAATTAAACATAACAGAAAGCCAACAATCTAACCGAATAAATCGAATCGATTAACCAAAAACCGTTTGGTTAATAAAATACATTATCTGATGATTCCAGTTTGAGTCTAATAACTGTGCAAATCCCTGACAGTGTCTTGTTTTCCGCCGCATTGCACTGACACCCCTGATTTTTTTTACAGCCAATAAAATACCACCTGATCTGCCAGTTGGTTAACACTGACAAACGACTACCCGTTGAGCATCCGAAGTCCACCAAGTCCCCAATTTTGGGAAAAACCAGCCGCTCAAAGGTCGTTGTGATAAAATCCCTCTAAATCAGATTCAAATTTCAGACCAAATGACCTCAAACCCAAGCTCTTATATTTATGGGTTTTAGGATTTATACACTATGTGACATCACATTTGAGATGTGTGACATTATATTTTAAGGTATGTGACAGCTTCTTACTGGTGATAATTGGGGTGGCACCCTTAGGCACAGAATTACAAAATTGGGAATGTAAGAGGGGTCTAGGTTGAAAATATTTACAACCGTGAACCTGTGAGTGTTTGGATTATAGTTGGGTGTGGTCTACGCCTTCTTGATTCCAATCGTGTGTTAGGGTTTTGAATTTGAAATCTAAATCCCGTTGCATCTTTACTCGCTAATCATCAGGTATGTACTATCACCATATCCATCATTGATCTGATCCACGATTACTGTATATATGTCATATGACACTACACTATTGGTCCAACTTTCACATATTGATCATACATTCATACGCTTAGTATAATCCGTTGTATATTTAGCTGTATTGTTCTTTAGCGGTTATCTGTTATTTAATTGTCAAATTCAATCACTGTGAGGAATCAGAATAATTCCAGTATTTGATCTATAGATTTAGAGGTCAGTTGACTATTTCATCTTAGGGAAATTATGAACTGCTTTCCGGTTTAATCTAGGTACTAAAACTTTTTTTTTTTTTTTTTTTGAATAATTCATCTAATTCATATTAGCTTTGTTAAGCGTTAACTATTGGTATGCTCTATCTTGCTTGATTATAGCAATACACTGTATATTGTATATTGTATGCTTATTTGTGAGTGAGATAACATGAGACGGCGGCGATTATACAAAAGATGATAATGCTATATCAGCTTAAGTATATCGTTCTGTAATCAGTGGCGAAGCTTGGTTCTCGAATCGAAGGGGGCCGGACTCCATTTTTTTCGATCGTTAGTGGCAAATCGGCGGGGGCTGGACTCAACCCAGACTCAATTCACCTACGAAAATCGCAAATTTCCACTACTTCGCAAAAAAACAGGGGGGGGGGGGGGCAGGGCCACCCCTGGCCCATATATATCCTTCGCCCATGGTTCTGTTCTTATACAGAATGCAAAGTGGTTTATAATATCTGAATCTAGCCATTTATCTATTTGCCGTGTCAGGTTTTGATACAGACACTAGAGTGATGCATTGATGTTTGACCATTTGATCCTTAAACTTCCAAATTAACGATACGTGTTTAATCCCACTGCCTGTTATATATCGTCATATATGGATTATTATTGACATTTTCATTACTGTAATAAACTAGTTAATATAATCAACCATCTTTGTATGGTCAGTGAGAACTGAAAATATATATTGGAAAGAGTTTTGTGACTCGCAATCTATTTTCTACGGAGTACCTATTCGTGAGTTAGGTATACCCAATCAATTAGCATATCTAACAGATGACTCCATCACTGCTAAGATATTATTTATGATTAGTTATTTACATTTTGGTGCAGGACGAAGTTTCAATATTTCACAATTTATAATCCTGCAGCTTGATTCAAGGGTTGTAAAGGCATAACCCTTTGCCCATTTCACGAGAAAAAAATATTCGTGCAAAGATTCAGGTTGTACTGACCGAACTTGATCTAATCAGTACCATGGACAATGCTGAACCATTCAGTGCCTCAACAGCCCCGTTGACATGGCATGACTTCCTGGAACGTATGCGACATCCATCCGCATCAGAACTTGTTAAATCCATAAAAACTTTCATCGTAACCTTCTTAAATAACCCTCGAGATCCTGAAAAGGACAGTGCGGCTGTACAGGAATATCTTAGCAATAGGGAATCTGCTTTCAGGGCGCATCCTCTTTGGGCTGACAGTTCTGAAGAAGAGTTAGATAGTGCAGGTGAAGGGCTCGAGAAATACATCATGACGAAATTGTATACGCATGTCTTTGCCTCACATCCTGATGATGTAAAAGTAGACGACGAACTCTATGAAAAATTGGCTTTAGTCCAGCAATTCATTCGACCTGAACACTTAGATATTCAACCAACATATCAAAATGAGACATCATGGTTACTTGCTCAAAAGGAGCTACAAAAAATTAATCTCTACAAAGCACCGCGAGACAAACTCGTGTGCATCCTAAGTTGCTGTAAAGTTATCAGTAACTTGCTGTTCAATGCTTCGACTGATGCAAGTGAAAGTCTGCCTGGTGCTGACGAATTTCTTCCGGTTCTTATTTATGTTACCATAAAAGCAAACCCGCCTCAGTTGCACTCAAATTTGTTGTACATTCAAAGGTACAGGCGGGAATCTAGACTAGTTGGAGAAGCAGCTTATTTTTTCACAAACATGCTATCTGCTGAGTCATTTGTTATGAACATAAATGGGGAATCTCTTTCAATGGATGAAACAGAGTTTCAGAAGAATATGGAGTCCGCTCAAGCTCTAATATATGGATTATCGGGTGATTATGACAGTGGTCAAAGTCAAAGCATATCAGAACCTAGAGAAATCAAGAAAGAAAACAGTAGCACTGTTGCAGTTGAATCAACAACCGAAGAGCCAAGCATGAAAGAACCACCAGTGAGCAAAATCCCATCAGTTTCAGATTTGGAGAATAAAGGAGCCAATATGATCTTGAAAGATGAAACGTCGATAAAAGAATTTAGGAATTTCCAGTATTTTTACTCGCGAGCAGGTGATTTGACTGTGGGTGATGTGGAAGATCTGCTGAATGGTTATAAGCAACTTGTGTTAAATTATGTTAGTCTTGCAAAAGGGTTGGGTGTTCCACCTTCACCAAGTGAAACCCAAAACAAAAGTATAACTACAGATGCAGCAGAAGATGAGGCAAGCACAGGGATTTTCAGTGGGAATACAGAATCAAAATTAGCCGAAGAAAGAGCCGAGGACAATGTTGAATAATCGAGATTGTTCTCAACTTTGATAGACAAAGCCGAGCTCGTCTCTCATGGGTGTGATTGGGTTCTTTTTTGTTCTTGTATTTTTTTTTGTTCTTGTATTGATAACAGATTTTGGTTATAATTAATTGTATGTTAAATTTGAGAGATGCAGTCTCATTTGTTGTATTGTTTGCAAAATTATGCAAGAATACCCGTTTACTCGTATCCGCCATTTGTTGATTTACTTGCAGAATGCTCTAAATAAACAATCAAATTCAACATGACAATCTCATTTGTAACTAAAATAGAGAATCAGCTACTCATCTATCATTTCACTCTTTCAAAGGATTTCATTTCCTGTTGGGTAATGTGTAACACATGATGTGGTGTTTCGATTATTGTATCAAGTATCAACTACACTAGCATAATCTGTTTTGTAAAGCTGCATATACAATTATACATGGCGTGTCTCAAATATGTGATCCGTACGCTTTCACCTCTCCCCTTGGGGCTCTGAGGACCCTATCACCCGAGTGTCTTTACTATGCAAATGAAACAAGTAGCGTGCTGTTAAGTGTTGGATGAATCGGAGTAGATTATGTTATGTTGCTCGGCCTCAGGAATAAGACCGATGGTATTTATTAGGGTGTTTAATGTGTCCAACTACCTCGTGGGAGGTTGGTATTTATAAGGTGGGTTAACACCTGAGCATTAATGAGAGTCGGCGTGAACAGTGACAGCCGTCACTGTTCAGCTGACGAGTGATGGGCGAATCATTATTTTATTATGATTTGGCAGGTGGCATTTATTATTATCACTTGGTCCGTTGGTTCATAGCCGACTTTGGTTCTGTCCAGTGGTCCTTGTGTTATGTCTTTCGGTCCGTTCGTATCGTGTTTTATCTATTGGTCTGTCCGTGTCCTGTCGTTTTCCTTTCATCCGGTTTATGCAAAGGAACACTTGTTTATTTGTTGGTTTGGTTTGTCCGTCCGGTTCATCCTTCCCGTCCGGCTAGTCTGATCGTCTATTGTGTTTCGTTCGTCCATTTGTTGTTCGGTGCGGCTATTACGGTACCCAGGTTATCAGCCCCCCCAGTTCGGTGTTTCATGGTGTTAGGAACAGCGAACTAAATTACTACCCTATTAGGTTACATTTTTTAATTCCGATTAATATTGTTATATTTTAAATTTTTTTTTTTTTTTTTTTTTTTTTTTTTTTTTTTTTAAAAATCGGCGACTGCCACGTGTCAGCTGGTTATTGGTTGCATATGAACCGTCGTACTGCTGACTGATTGGACGTCTCGCGTCTTTCGAGATTCTCACTCGGTTTCCTATAAATACCCCATTGTGTACAGTAGATGCCTTATCCTTAAATTCAATCGGCTGCAGAGCTACTTCCGTTCCATCGTTTGTTTTCGATAGCCAGGTTCGTTCTTATCCGCATCCCTTCTTTTTTTTCAAGTATGGTAGGTAGAAAGGACATAGATCGTCATACGTCCCAGGTTTCCGAGCCCTCTCTGACGGCTTTTTGTAACAAGTATTTCGATACATCTGTTTACAAGCCGATCGTCCCTAAACCGTCGGAGAGGATAACTGACTGTCCGGAAGGGCATATCGGATTGTACACCAGGCATTTTGATTTTGCCTCAATCCGGCTGCCGTTGTCATCCTTTTTCTTAGAATTTCTTCAGTGGTATGAGCTGGACATTCGGCAGCTCAGCCCTTTGGGTTCGATCAAAGTGATTCACTTTGAGATCTTGTGTAGGGCCCACGGTGGGGTTCCTACACTTGGCCTGTTCCGTCAGTTTTTCAAGCTTAGCACTGCCGGTGACTGGTTTACGGTTGCCGAGCGGTCAAAAAGCAAGTCTATCCTTTCCAACACCTTTTCCAGTCTGAAGAATTGGAAAGAGAGGTTTTTTTGGATGTCTAACAACGTAGTACCCTTCCCAATGCCGTGGCGAGTTTCTGGTGGTACGTTGAACAAGAAGGTAGAAAACGATGTCTTTGATGCGGTTCTGTACGACAAACTCTTGAAGAAGCCGACCCCTCTCCAGGTGTACCCAGAGCCGTTCCTGGTGTTGGTGGGGATTAGCCGAAAGTGGCCGTATCCCAATGCGGAGCCCGTAATAAAGAAGGGGGAAAAGGGTAACCGCTACATACGATTCCCCTTTTGTCTTTCCTTTTTCCTCCATCGTTTTTGCTGATACTTTATTCTTTTTTCCTTATTTGTTTTGCAGAGATGAGCCTTTTGAGTTTTGTGAAGCGGAAGGGGCAAGGCCTGGTTGTTACTTCAAGGCCGTTAAACGAAGGGGAAGATGATGTTTTGAGTCGCACAGAGGGTATCACATATAATATCCCTGCGACTGAGAAAGATGATGTGCTCCGTCCTGAGAATACGGAGGCACCTGTTCAAGTTGGTTTAGAACGAGCCCATGAACAAGATGCTTTGCACAAGGATTCGGCGGAGGGTGGTTCAAAGTCTGATGGCACGAGTCACAAGGAATCTTCCTTACAGGCTTCTCTTGATAAAGAAGGGGATGATGACCGTGAGGCTTCCGCTGCAAATTCTTTGGGAAAGAGAAAGATGTCAGAGGGGGAGGAAAGACAATCGCCTGAGCCCAAGAGGAATAAAGGGGGCAGCAACTCGAAGGGGTCGGAGGAGATGTCCTACGCGGTCAATGACCCCTATGTTCCGGCCTGGACGGTCAAGAACGGAGATACTCTGAAAGATACTAACACTTGTTATCAGATTCTTCATCACTGCATACCCCCAGGTGAGTTATCCAGGAACCGTGAGAGGAAAGACAACCATCCTGCCGCCGGAGCGAGTGTTTCCATAGTGAGGGCTTTAAATTCTGTTGCCGAACTTGTTCAAGGTTATCATAGGTTGTCAGCTCATGAATCTAGGCTACGAAGCAAGTTGGAACTAAGTTCGAAGGAGATCGGCCGGTTGAACGGTCGGGTGCGGAAGCTGAGGAAAGAGATAGATGATGGGAAGAAGGATGAGTGTACCCAAGCCATGAAGGATGCGGAGGCTAAACATGCCATTGAGTTGGAGGAGGCACGTAGTGCCAACAAGCAACATGTGGAAGAGGTCGAGGAGGAGAATAGCCGGATGGCTTTGGAGAAAGCCGAGTTGGAGAGGAGGGTTGATCATTTGGAAAAGAATAACGCTGAGTTTCAATCACTGGTGAAGGGCTTGGAAGCCGATAAGTCGGAACTGAAAGAGCGCATCAGCAAACTTGAGGGGGAACGTTCTCTGTGGGCGGTGGCCAAGTCGAATTATGATAAGGCCTTAAGTGAAGGTGACAAAGTGATTGAGAAGATGAAAGAGATGGTAAAGGAGACCGAGGCGGATCGGGATGCGTTGGTGTCCGAGGTGATCCCGGTGGTGATTGGCCGGCTGCTGAAGTCAACTGAGTTCCTCAAGCCGTTAGGGGAGATGGAGTCACTCTTATGGAACGCTGCCTTTCATGATGGCATTGTGGCAGGCACGTTTCCTTTATACTCGACCGTTTTGCTTGTCTTTCCGTTCTTTAAGTAAAGTTTGGTTTTTATTTTGCAGGTGCGGCCGGTTTGAACGCGGGCAAGAAGGTGGAAGAGATTGATGGTTATGACAAGGGTGCCACCAAGACCTACGAGAATGGAGTGCGGTTATGGGAGAAAGCCGTCTACCCCTATGTGGAGCGCATCCGGGGTCTCGAAAAGAAGCATTCGGTCGACGTTTTAGATGTTATGCCGACGGGGATGCTACAAGAGTAACGGCGTGCTGTCAAGGGTTGCGTGTGTTAGGCGGTTTTGGTTTCACTTTATGCTTGACATTTTATCGGCAGCATGTTGCCGTATATATTTTGGCATGTTTTAACACTTGGATGTTTGTCCTTTCTTGACACAATGTTCCGATACATGTTTTTATATCCGTTCCGGCATGATCGTTTATCAAGCCGTGTTTAACTTAGTGTGTTATTTTTGTTTGACTGATTTGCATCACGTAGTATGAGTTGTATTCGCTTTTTGACATGTTCGAGGGCGTCGGATCCCGTCCCGGGTTGTGGTGAACCCGGTCAGCGTGTTCGAAGGTGCTGAACCTGAGGAGCATCGTGTTAGATGTCCGTTCCGGCAATTGAAAGGGAAGTGCCGTTCTTCCGTGTATCAATGATTTTAGATAATTGGAAATGATTCATTAAAATATTTCACATAAGTGCTGATAACGAGATTACATTTTTATTTATCGGATGCGGTCGGTCACCCGTAGTGCCGTTGCCATTCGGTGCTTTAGATGAAATATTTCTTCAAGTTAGCGACGTTCCAATGCCGGGGGATTGCCTTTCCATCTAGGTCTGTTAGCTTGCACGATCCCTTTTCATGGACTTCTACCACCACATACGGACCCTCCCAGTTGGGTCCTAGCTTCCCCATGCTTTCCTTTCGGCTTGCCTCATTGTTCCGTAGGACTAAGTCCCCGGGCTGAAGTGTAAGCTTCCGTACCTTCTTATCGTAGTATCTTTTCATCTGTTGCTTGTAATGAGCTTCCTTGATCGCAGCAGCCATTCGGTATTCTTCCAGGGCGTCCAACCCGAGTTGTCTCATTTCCGTGTCTTTTGTAGCCGTTTGAAGGACACGGTTGGTCGGTACCATCACTTCTACCGGGATCACCGCTTCTGTTCCATACACTAGGCTGAAAGGGGTTCTTCCGTGACTTGCCTTCTCTGTTGTCCTTATTGCCCACAAGACGCTGGGCAGCTCGGCGAGCCAATTCTTCCCATGCTTTCCAAGTCTCGTCTTTAATCCTTGCAAGATGGTACGGTTTACCCGTTCTACCTGGCCGTTTGCCTGGGGGTGCGCTACTGAAGCGAAGACTTGCACAATTCCCCTTTTTTCACACCAAGCCTTGAAACGTCTATCAGCAAACTGTGTCCCATTATCAGTGACTATCTTCCCAGGTATACCGTATCGGCACAGTAGGTTCTCCCATACGAATGTGGTGATTTGGTCGCTGGAGATGGTGGCTAAGGGTTTGGCTTCAACCCACTTGGAGAAGTAATCAATGGCCACGAGCAAATATTGTACTCCCCCTCTTGCTTTCGGGAATGGTCCGAGGAGGTCCATCCCCCATTGATAGAATGGCCATGGGGATACAATCGGTACAAGATCATGCTTGGGTAGCCTGGGGATCGGCGCGTGGACTTGGCAAGACTCGCATTTTGTGCTTACATCATCCGCCTCCTGCCGCATGGTTGGCCAATAGTATCCGAGATTGAGGGCTTTAGTGACCAAGGATTGACTTCCGATGTGCATACCACATAGGCCTGAATGTATTTCCTTCATGACAGCTTTTCCTTCTTGGGTGCTGATGCATCGGTATGATGGGGACAGGTACCCTTTTCTGACTAACGAGTCGTCTTGCATCTCGTAGGATTTACTTCTTCTGACCAGCTGTTTGTCATCAGACACCTCTCCCTTCAAAACGCGGATGATGGGTTCTCTCCAGTCATCGCTGGCTTGTATAGAGAAAACAGTGGGTCCGCGTTCCGTATTTATTGACGCTTCATCCATCACCTCCACCATTACTCTTTTTGTGAGGTGTGCAAAGGCACAAGAGGCCATTTTGCTCAGCGCATCGGCTCCCTTATTCTTGCTTCTCGGGATTTGTATAACTTCACACGTCCTGAATGCATGCTTGAGTTTTTTAACCTCTACCACATACTTTTTCATTGATTCGTCCCTGGCTTCAAACTCGTCATTCACTTGACTGGCCACCAACTGAGAATCCACGAAGACGTTTAAGTCTGTTACGGCCATTTGAGAGGCGATTCTCAGTCCTGCCAACAGAGCTTCATATTCCGCCGTGTTGTTCGTGCATTTGAAATTGAACCTGATCGCATAGGCAGACTCTATTCCCGTGGGATCGACCAGTACCAATCCCGCACCAGATCCTTCCTTACTGGAGGCACCGTCCGTATAGAGACACCATCCATCCCTAGTCCCCGAGCTCCCACTGACATTACCGACCGTGTCGATAATCATAGGGTCTAGGCTGGTGTTCTCCATTAGGAAATCGGCTAGGACTTGCCCTTTAACAGCCAGCCGTGGTTTGTATTCGATCCCGTATGACCCAAGTTCTACTGCCCATTTCGTCAGCCTTCCGGCCATTTCAGGCCGATTCATGATATCTTTGAGTGAAGAGTTTGTCAACACAACTATGGGGTGCGCTTGGAAATATCTTCTTAGGCGACGAGCAGTATACACAAGAGCTAAGGCGATTTTCTCGACGGGCGTGTATCGAGCTTCTGCGTCTTTCAAGCATCGACTAACAAAGAATATTGGAGCAAATCCCCGGGGGCGGCTACAACACAGCACGCTGCTTACTGCTTCCTCTCCGGCCGCTAGGTAAATGAACAGAGTTTCTTCGGGTTCTGGTACAGTTAGGAACGGGAGGTGTGCCAAATGTTCTTTCATTTCAAGGAATGCAGCCTCCGCTTCTACTGTCCATTGAAAACCTTGGGTACAACTCTTCAGTGTTTTGAAGAAAGGGAGAGATCGTTCGGCGAGCTTTGACAGAAAACGGCTGAGTGCCCCGAGCTTACCATTTAGGCTCTGGACTTCCTTCTGAGTTCTCGGGGACCGGGCATCTAATATCGCTCTTACTTTATCCGGATTGGCTTTGATCTTTTTCTTGGCGACGACGTGCCCCAGAAAACGGCCTTCTTCCATCCCGAAAAAACACTTCGACGGGTTTAGCTTCATATTGACTCTTCTGAGGTTGTTAAAGGTTTCTGCAATGTCCATCAACAATTGGTCTTCATCTCCACTTTTGACGACCAAGTCATCCACATACGCCTCCATATTTCGGCCGATCTGCCTGTCGAAAACCATGTCAATCAACCTCTGGTATGTTTCACCCGCATTCTTTAACCCGAAGGGCATTTTCTTGTAGCAGTACAGCCCATGCGGCGTGTGAAAGGCTGTTTTCTCTTCATCTCCCCTAGCCATTTGTATCTGATGATAGCCCTTATAGGCATCAAGAAAACATTTGAATCGGAAGCTAGCCACCGAATCAACCTTTGCATCGATCTCAGGCAAGGGATAGTGATCTTTGGGGCACGCCTTGTTTAGATCACGATAATCCACACACACTCTCCAGCTTCCGTTTGACTTTGGTACGACTACAGGGTTAGATACCCAGGTAGGGTATTGCACTTCTTTCAAAATTCCAGCTTCTTCCAAACTCCGTACTTCCCTTAGTACGACTTCACTTCGTTCTGGGGCTAGGGAGCGCCTCTTTTGTACCACAGGCGTCTTGTGTGTACTGATATTTAGGTGGTGCTCGATGATGTAACGAGGAATCCCCGTCATATCCGCAGGTGTCCATGCGAAAATGTCCAGGTTATTTCTTAAATACCGGAACAGGTGCTGCTTACATTCCGGAGAGAGGGACCTCCCCACAGTGACTGTCTGCTCCGGATATCGGGGGTTGATGTTCCAGTTCTCCGGTGTTTCTGCTTCCGTACCTGCATACCCCACTTCCGGGTATTGTACAGCGGTTTGCACTGTTGCTATTCCCCAGATAGTAGGGAACTTGATTAACCCGTGCGCGGTAGAGGGCACCATACTAAACTTTCTAATGCCTGGACGACCTATCAGCAGGTTGTGGGGTGAAGGTGCATCAATAACGACGAAGTTCAAAGCTTCAACCCGCCGCTTATGGCCCTCGCTGATTTCCACGTACACCTGAATCTGCCCAAGTGGGGCCACCTTTTCTCCCGAAAAACCAACCAGGGGGTAGGATACGGGCATCAAGCCCTGCTTGATCTCTTCCGGCAGCTGCACGTAGCATTGCTTATACATTACGTCGGAGGCGCTTCCACCGTCGATGTATGCTCGGTGCACTTTCTGATTGCCTATGGTAACACATATTATTAGGGGATCTTCACATGCGTCTTCTTCTGGCAGTGCATCGAACAATAGGGGGACATTATCCCAGCATTTGCGTCCGTCTTCCGTATCAATTGCTGTCCTTGGTCTCTTTAAGGCTACCGTAGGCCGTATCATCAGGACATGGGTTTCTTTCTGTTTGCCGTCGCTTCCCCTCTTTCGGCCCTTTATGTCTTTGACCAAATGCGCTAACTGCCCAGACTTCACGGCCTCCTCTATCTGCTTCTTTAGTTGGAAACATTCGTTCGTGTCATGCCCTTTGTCTTCATGGAACTCGCAGTATTTTCGGGAACTTTGTTGTCTGGGTGTCTTCTGCATGGGAAAAGGGGGCTTGAACTTCACATTTTCTTGCTCTGTAGCGAGTATTTCTTTCGGCGTTTTGATCAGTTCGGTGAACACTACATCTTTCTTATGGTATCCGGTCTGCCGATCTTGACCCTCCTTGTTGCTTGAAGTTTTACGGTCGTCTGAGAACCGGTTACGTGAGCTGTCTCTTCCGCCATTCTTTTCCCCAAAACGGTGAGATCCCTTGTGCGAACCATCATTATTCCGGGGGCGACCATCAACGGCCTGGGCCGCTTCTTTTCCTCTGACAAAGGCCTCAGTCCTTTGTATGGCTTCTTCTAGGGTGGCTGGAACCCTAGCATTCAGATCTTCCACCAGCTGTTTGGTTCTCAACCCATGCAGGTATCCCGATATCCGCATCTTTTCGTCAGCCCCCCGTATTTGCAGGGATTCGTCCTTGAAACGAGTCACGAAGTCTTTCAGACTTTCCCCCTCTTTCTGCTTGATGTTATGGATCTCTACTGGGTCTTTCATGTGTTTTCGTTGCTGTCGAAAGTGATCTAAGAAGCTTGTCTTCATTTCCCTGAAAGAGTCGATGCTTTCGACGGGGAGGCTGTTGAACCACAGCCTGGCCACCCCAGAGAGGGTCTGGATAAACATGTGGCAACATGTGGGCATTGGCCATCCCTCCATGTGAGCCGCTCCTTCAAAGAGTGTGGTATGATCTTCCGGATCGGAGGTTCCGTCATATATCCGCATGTTAGAGGGCATCTTAAACCTTGTGGCGGGAACAAAGTTTGCTATTCTTGGTGTGAATTTCGAACCTTCATCCGGCTTGTACGGCCGGTTTAAGTCATCCGGGTCTCCTGTTGGCTTTGGGTTTGTGTGGATAATGGTGGATGTGGTCGGCCCAGGGTTGGCCGGATTAGTGTGGAGGTTTGAACTCCTGGCGTGTTGCTGTATCATCTCGGTGAGCCAAGAGGCCGGGGTGGCGCTTAGGTTCGGGCCGATGGGAGTTGATACCACTGGTGGGGTCACCGGATCAGGGTGTGCCGATTCGTCATCATCAAACGACAGTTTCAGAGATAAGCCTTTAGCTCTTTCCTGCCGTACGTAATCGTTCATCAGCTCCCTCAGCTGCGGGAAATGCGACCTTACCAGCTCGGGGGACACCACTGAGGTGACCTCCGTAGGTAGGTCTTCCGATGGTGGATCGGAACTTGCCATTCGAAGTTTTGTGGGATTACCGAGCCGGTCCCACGGATGGCGCCAAATGTTAAGTGTTGGATGAATCGGAGTAGATTATGTTATGTTGCTCGGCCTCAGGAATAAGACCGATGGTATTTATTAGGGTGTTTAATGTGTCCAACTACCTCGTGGGAGGTTGGTATTTATAAGGTGGGTTAACACCTGAGCATTAATGAGAGTCGGCGTGAACAGTGACAGCCGTCACTGTTCAGCTGACGAGTGATGGGCGAATCATTATTTTATTATGATTTGGCAGGTGGCATTTATTATTATCACTTGGTCCGTTGGTTCATAGCCGACTTTGGTTCTGTCCAGTGGTCCTTGTGTTATGTCTTTCGGTCCGTTCGTATCGTGTTTTATCTATTGGTCTGTCCGTGTCCTGTCGTTTTCCTTTCATCCGGTTTATGCAAAGGAACACTTGTTTATTTGTTGGTTTGGTTTGTCCGTCCGGTTCATCCTTCCCGTCCGGCTAGTCTGATCGTCTATTGTGTTTCGTTCGTCCATTTGTTGTTCGGTGCGGCTATTACGGTACCCAGGTTATCACGTGCCAACATGGAGAAGCGCAGTATTATAACCAATGTCTTCCACATCTTGTGTATTGCTGAGTTCAAGATGTAAAAGTCCTTTGTGTGTGCCGTTAAACCAAGGACCAGCATGCCAGTTCACAACCAGGATCAGTAAATTTGAAGACTTGAATGTTGTCCAGCTGGAATTACAAACAAATGACCATGGCGCGATTGCAAAATTATTGCCGTCTTCCATATTTAGATCCACTAGGGCCGATTTTGCTTTTTGCACCTCCGCGCCAAATTACCACTCAAGTCTGACACCAAATATATACATAGCAAGCCAACATGTTCCCGTCGTTTCAATCAATAATAAGATCCTACTTTTAAGAAAACAGAAGGAAAGCAACAACTTAAGCAATGAAGAATGCGAATGCACGTTCATAAATCTGTACAAATTATAATTCCATTAATCAATAAAACGATATACAACAAAGCACTCGTTCATATCATTATCTTATTATGGTAGTTCTGTTCATAGCAAGATCACAATCCCTTCTACACAATAACCAGATCAAACTAGTCATCTATCACAAACATGGTTGCGTTCCCCTTCTTGAAATCATAGGTTGTATGATCTACCTGTATAAAGAAGCACATGAATTACAATCAAAGGATCACACAATAATCCAACAAGATATGTTCCTGTTCGTCAACGTCAAGTGCCCATATCAAGTACACTTACATCAGTATTGGTGAGTTCAAGATTGTAAAAATCCATCGCGTGTGGTCTAAACAACGGCCCAGCATGCCAAGTCCCCCGGTGGAGCTTCAAAAACTTCGGACCGGTTACTTTGAAGACGTGAACACTGTCAACAGCAGGAGGCACAAAAAAGTGACCACTGCGTGCTTTCAAAACATTATCACCCTTGTCTTCTAGATTCGGATCCACAATAGACGGCTTTGCAACTCCAATATACCAAGCAATATCCGTGCCAATTGCACCAAGGCATTGGGTAACACTTGCGTGATGTGTTATTCTTGAAAACTTGAGGGCTTCATCTTTAAGTTGCATGATATAGAATCTGAGAGAACATATAAAATGAATTTGTAACAACTAAGATATTATTTTGAAAATAGGATATAGGAAAGAGGAAAGAAAGAAAACCCTAGAAGGAAGAAGAGAGACCTGGGAGTGCCTTGGGAGAGATCGAGTTGAGCATCGTGAGGGCCGAACTCCTGTCCGTCGGCCGACGACTGAATCACTTGTCCGAACTCTTTAAAGGTCTCCGGTGTTGCTTCCACAGCCTTCACTTTCTTCACTATCGTCGATTCCATTGAATCCGTCCGTTTGAGTAAAGGGTAGAAACAGTTGTATCAAATCCAACTAGTGGTAGTTACCCGCGTGTTGCCGCGGAGCGCGTTGGCCCGCGCTTCGTCGCAGGCGCGGCTGTTGTGCATACATGTTTAGTAGTACGCTTTATTTGAAGTCAAAGTTAGAAAAAATGTGTCAATGCTTAGCTAAAAGGTGGCATATTATGCGGACCAATAGAAACATACTATGTGGACGACCTCACGATACATCCACTCGATAGAATAATTGAATCATCTATATCACTATACTGGTATTGAAAGTATTAGTCCCGAAAAGCGGCAAAATTTGTTGCCGGTAACGATACCGAAGTGCGCAAATTACGTTAACGATCGCGCGTTGAGGGTTTGTTGGACGTTAAAAATCGCGTGTCGATGTGGGAGCTTCTGTTGCGTGGAGGGTTTCGTGGACATAAAAGATAATATTAAGTGACTGTTATTCTCGCGTGGGCTTCAAAAAAATACTCGCGGCTAAAAGCTAAACGTTTGGTGGTCAAAGTTAGAAAAAATGTGTCAATGCTTAGCTAAAAGATGTTGCGGTGGATGTGGCTGTACTGCAACTTTAAAAAAGTTGGGTGGTCAAAGTTTAAAATCCTAAAATCTAAAAGTTTGGTGGTCAAAGTTTGAAATCCTAAGGGGAGACGGGGCGCTACCAGATTTGGTCATGGGTACCTCACTACCAGCACGGTAACACCGCCGCCACCTGTGCTGGTAGTAGATCCGTGAACCAAATTCTGGTTGTAGTTAACGGATGTGAACCCGTGAATCTAAATAAAATATTATTTCTTTCTGCCTCTTTTTTCCCAACTATCATCATCACCACCACTCAGATTGGAGACGAGACGGAGCAAGACGGAGACGGAGCACACAGAAGTTGGAGTTATAGGTTTTGTAAAATGGAGAAGACAATCTTTATGGAAAAAACGATCCACATTGTGCTTTTATATTATTATTATATTATTAGTTTTGAGTATATTATTATATTAATAACAAAGTAGTTTGAGTATATTATTATTTTAGTATTTTTAGAGTATTATATTATTATTATTATTATTATTATTATTATTATTATTATTATTATTATTATGTGTGAAAGTAATTGATAGTTGGGTAAAGAATCAGTGGAGTGCTGTCTACAAAAAAGTGTTTCAGTGAAGGAAATCAGTGAAGTGATGTGGCAGTGCAAGATTAGTAGAAATCAGTGAAGTGAAATCAATTTCAGTGGAGCACCCCTTGTGCCCTAAAAGCTAAAACTTTGGTGGTCAAAGTTTGGTGGTCAAATAAGTTAGTGACCAAAGTGCAATTATAATATAACAATAAATTTTAAAGTAAATATAAAATATTAAAATATTTTTTGTTGGCTGCGCATCTTAGTGAAGGACACTATTAAAGTGTCCTTCAATTAATATATAGATAATTATTTCAGGAAGGATCGAATTGAGAGCGTATAAAATAAACAGGATAACGTCATAAATTCTACAAAAATAAATATGGTAAAGACAGAGAAAAATCCAATCAATTTCTGATTCGGTTATCTGGTCCGAACTCGGTTCCAAGTCCAACTAGCCAGTTCCACTCAAAAAGGCTCTGATAGTACGAACCATTGAACCAGGCTGGCCATACTCCCAATCCGGTTTTAATGGAAACTAGTAGGTTGCACCCGTGCTATGCACGGGGATATACACCGATGTGTCCACCACGATGGCGGATGATGGTGGCAAGCGGGCCTCTTGATGGCGGACTGGCCTATGTCCCGCAGGAGGAAGAAAACGGTGGCATGTTCTCTTTTGCGTAGGAGTAAGAGGATAAAATAGATAAAGATTACACATTTTTCAAAACAAAAACCTTAGTGACTAAAATGAAGATAAAAAAAAAAACTAAACTATTGCCTAACATGTTATTAAGAGGGTGTTTGGGATTGCGTTTTGAATCTGATTTTTAGATTATTGTGTTTTGAAAACGCAGATAATCAGTTTTTTAGGCTATCAAAACGCAATAATCTATAAGCAGCTCCACCCCTGCTTTTCCAAAACGCATAATCTGTTTTGAATAATCAATCCCAAACACCCCCTAAATAGTATATAGAGTAATGTTAGAAAAAAAAAAAAAAGATTAGATTACTGGTTAAATCTAATGTAATCTTAAAACAAAAAAACATTATGTCTCTAGAGAAATGCTAAAAAATAATTCTTTTGAAATCGACTAGGTTGTAGACGAGACGGTTCAATTTGGTTAGGTTTGTAGATAATCCGAGTTCAAGCTTAGCCTTGGCTCAGATCAGTTTGACTCATTTTTGCTATTTCAAGTTAAACCTAAAATAACAACGTATTATATTCTCGGTACCTTTTTGTTATTCTAGCGATTTGGTGACCTTATACATAATTTGTCTGGTAATTTATCGAGCCCTGTTAACGTATAGATTTTGTATTATATCGATCTTTAGTATAGTCATAGTTTAATTACATTCAGTTGTGTAACTCGTTTTAATCTTGAAATGAGACTCATATTATAGAGATTTATATGTTATTAAAGGGTATAGTTCTTTATAAAATGTCTTCTTGAGCCAATGATCTTCAGCCCAGCTGGGGAGAGGTGGGAGGGTTTACCTCTTTGGAGGGTTCCCGCCCGGGCTTGGTCTTGAGTTCAAATCCTGCACACCACGAAAAAATTCCCTGTAACGGTTTGAGATAACTTCAAAGTGGACACCGGTGCGTGGGTAGTGATTCGAACTCGGGTTGAGGGGTTGTCTGTCGATTGGTTTCACCGCTGAAGTACACCTTCCAAAAAAAATAAAATGTCTTCTTGTATCAATTGTTGAGAAGAGACTCTAAGGTAGAGTTCGTTTAATATAATGGAATGGAACTGGAATGAAATTGGAATTTAGATTTCATTTCTTATGTTGTTCATTTGAACGAAAGAATGTATTGAAAATGGAAAATGAAATTCTTTAAATTCTTTTTAGTGAAGGAATTCAAAACCCTTTCAACATGTGAAGGATTTCAAGTAATTCATTGGATTCTTCGACCGATTGACGTCATCGCATCCACCACCCAGCCACCATTTACCATTCCTGACCTCCCAGTCACACTGCGAGCACCCCACTCGCCATCACCGCCGTTGGACTCGCGTTGTCTTGGCCCGACCTGGCAGAACGTTGACCTGCACAGTCTTGACCAGACACAACTTCAACCCGCACTGTCACGACTAGACACTGGTCGACAATATCCTGACCGGATCCGAACCGACCCATTAAAGACCCGGATTATTTCTTTCGACCACGCACATCAATGACCCACACCATTTTGATACCGTTGGGCCTGTTAACGACCCGACCCGATGCATGTGGGGGGTGAGGACTAGGTCGATAGATTCCAATTCCTTTGTCAACCGAACACACCAAGAATGGAATTGAGATTCTAATCCCATTTCATTCTGTGAAACGACGCTACCTAAGTAATTATCATGTTGAGTTATGGTTACTTAGATAGCTTGAAGCCCGCTCAGAATTAGCTCGTTTTCGAATTCGATTCGGTCGTAAACAAGCCGGTTTGCTCGATTTGTAAACAACCTGAGTATAAGCTTGATCCTGGCTCAGTTCAACTCATTAACAACCTAGTTCTATGCTGAACTCACCCCTACCTAACATTCATCTTGGTACTTTTGATAGTAGATTATTTCTTAATATACATAAATTGTGGATCAAATTGATAAACTTGAATCATATAGCTTTCTTTAATTTTTATTACAGAACATTGCTCGAATGGTCCCTGTGGTTTGCACAATTTTCACCTATAGTCCCCAAGTTTTTAAAATTACAGTCATAGTCCTGAAACAGTATTTTTTTTAACTCGAATAGTCCCTGAAGCTAACTGAGGTTAAATAATCCAGTTAAGTGGGTGTGAAATTACAAAACTACCCTTAACTTAATAAAAATATATAATAATAAAAAATAATACTAATTAATGTGGGTCCCACGCTTCATCTTCCCCACTTCATCTTCTCCACCTCATCACCTACACAAACCACCACCACCACCCATCTCCACCCTCCACCACCACGGACATCCACCAACCACCACCCGCTCAACAACAACCACATACAAATAAACGGAATTACCAGCTAAGATAGTAAAATTAGAACCTGAGAGAAGAATAAAATTAGAACCTGAGAGCTTGCTCGGAACGATAGACACATTAAGGTAGCTTTAGGGATATCAGCCTTGTGACTATTACTGGTTCGTCCCCGATTAGGTCTTCACCTTCGGAACGATAGACATATTAAGGTAGCTTTAGGGGATAATAACGAAAGAAACATATAATCAAAATTAAATAAAGCATACCTGTACATCGATGTTTAGTCGGAGACGAAGGCAACGGTGAAATAGGTTTGAAGATTCATAACTGTACATGACTGAGCTTGAGCTATTGTTTATAGATCTAATCGAGCTGTACATGGTTATTTCTAGGGTTTGTGTCTGGTTAAGAAAGAAAGAGAAAGAGCAGAGAAAAACAAACAAAGAATCTAATCGATAAACTAAATTCTGGTTCGGTGGTGGCTGTGGTGGTTGGTGGATTTCGGTGGGGGCTGTGGTTGTTGTTGAGCGGGTGGTGGTTGGTGGGTGGTGGGTGTCGGTGGTGGTGAAGGGTGGAGATGGGTGGTGGTGGTTTGTGGAGGTGATGAGGTGGAGAAGATGAAGTGGGGAAGATGAAGTGTGAGACCCACATTAATTAGTATTATTTTTTATTATTATATATTTTTATTAAGTTAAGGGTAGTTTTGTAATTTTACACCTACTTAACTGGACTATTTAACCTCAGTTAGTTTCAGGGACTATCCGAGTTAAAAAAAAAATCACTGTTTCAGGACTATGACTGTAATTTTAAAAACTTATGGACTATAGGTGAAAATTGTGCAAACCACAGGGACTATTCGAGCAATTTTCTCTTTTTATTAAGACCCTAATTGGATGTATATATGGAGAAAGTATGATGATAGATGACGTCAAAGAAACCACTCTTGATATATGGATAAGTACATATATATATGAATCTAAACTAGCAAAGTGGCATATTGTACTTTTTACCAAATTTGTAGCAGGACGAACTGGTAACATAAAGGTGTGTTACCAACAAGTGGAAATACGACAAGATGATAATTAAAAAGTACATCATTCTAATTATCAATGGGTCTGGTTGGTCTCAAGAACAAAAATATCGTTGATCGGTTGACACGTGTAATTTGTTAGTTCTAACGATGGATAACATATGTTTAAGCTCGGTTAACCAGTGACGAGTGACGATTAATTGACTGTATAGCCTATGGATCCTTTTTTTAACCTCTTGATTCTAATTGAATAATTAACTGCTGAAAGTATGCACAAATTGACATAAAATTTGAAATACTTGCAATTATACTATTTATTACCTTGACTTTAATAATACAATGTATGTAGAAAAACAGAGGAAAAAATCTATTGGTAGTGAGAATGTATAGTATTCTTATCTTAAACCAAAGGAATGTGGACGTAGTCAAGACCAATGATATATACCTACTTTCTTCGTATTTCTAGCCAATGTCAACTATGAACAATAAACCATATATATCTTCATACTCCAGACATCTTTCATTAAATAATTTGGGTCACGTCTTGTGGGTCCTGTTCATATAATGATATGATAGGGGTATACTAAGAAATAAGTATGAAACCAAGAAGTAAATCAAGACCAAAAGGTAGATGAAAACTGTATAAACAATTAAAGTTAAAGATTAAATGCAATTACCTTAGCTATCTCTATTCTGATTTCAATGCAAATATTATGAATTCATACTGTTGATAACCATTAGTTTAGGAATGTCACTCTCACAAGTTGGCTCTTGACCATTTAAGAAGAATTAAGGACCCACAGGACTAGTTGAGCCCAAGTCGTGTCCATGGTCCACCCAAGGCCGGCTCGCCTCTTTCTGACCAGTTCCATACGTTTTAGATAACTGAAACATATACGCGATCAATTGTCATTTTCAAAGAAAAGAAACACAATCAATACTACCAATCTTATTACAAAACCCCAATTAATAAACATGTGTAGGTAAACGTTTAAAAATGAAAAAAAAAACACATATGAACAAATTAGTGTAAAAATAAACGATTTAGGTTTGTTCTTTTTCTTCTCGCAATACTTTACTCTTTTGGAATAAACATCTTCCTATCTATATATACATATGCATATATGTGTTTGTGTATATAACTACTCTTGTTTGATTAAAACTAAGAAAATATGTTTGAGAAAACGTGTGGTAGAAAAAAAAAATAAGAAAATAAGTATGTTTGAGAAAACGTGTGGTAGAAAAATGACAAGAATGATTAAAAATAGTAATAGTAATGCTGGACAGGCTGCAACCTGGAAGGCTGCAGTCTTCTTGTACCTTACATGCTATGTTTAGAAATTAGAAGTTAGAACCTATATACCGTTCACATTATCTTTATTTCTTGTCAAACAAAGAAAATAGAAACGTCTACTTGGAACATAAGTGTGCTTTACATAACTTCATAGACTTCTATCACTTACACAGACATCCACATTTTCTGATTTTTCTCTTGCATTTTGCTGTTCATGTTATACAATCATTAACAAGAATTTTCAAAGATAAACCCGGTGAACTCTTAGTCTTGTTTGATTTTTCTCGCAGAATTTAATGTAACATCAAAAGCTTATTGTAATGAATAATCCCAAAGAATGTTGGAGCAATCGGATCACAAACACAAACAAACAGCTAGATATTGTGAGAAACGCACTCATGACTCTTTTGTTTTATTAAAATCAAACCACCACAAATTAACAAAACAAATAAATCATATTTATGCTAAACATAAGTTGATGCCAAGTAGTGACGGATCCAGAATATTTTTTGACCAGGGGGGGGGGGGGGCACAAATTGGCGGGGTTAAAAAAGGATGGACCAAAACAAGTCGGGTAAAAATGGGTCCGGTAAAACCAATGCATGCTTATCCACTTAGTGATATTGTGAAACTATTCATACGTATATATATACTTAACAATACAGTAATTTGAGGACATTTATAAGTAAAAAGAAAACATTAGTTACATGTACGTTTGTGTTTCGATCACTTGTATTAGTGGTTTATATGCCATGGGAAGGTTACAATTTTGATCTCACTCAAAAGGTGCTGAGTTGGAATCGTATTCTAATTCTAACTAAGGATTCTTGTGGTTTCGAAGGATCCAGCTACAGGAGAACCAGGAACGGTCGATGAAAGTCGTATGTACAGCTTGGAGGGAGATCTTTCAATAAATTAGTTATGAAATATCATTAACTCTATATGTGTTATCAATATCTCTACGTGTGATTCGTTAAGACATAAAATTACCGTTACTTCTATCATCATGAAACTTGTATTAGTTTAAATGCATCAGTTTCTTCGTCTTTTCACATATCTTTATCCTGCTCATTTCCAGCAAAAGAAAAAAATTAAAAAATATTACAAACTTCCACTGACTTACCAAGTTATCTTGTTAATATTTAATACTATGCAAGTTTACTTGTATTGTGAAATTATATGTGGGATGGACGGTGGGCACATGCCCACCATTCACAATAGATGAATCCGCCTCTGATGCCAAGCTACATATTCTACTCAAATAATGACTTCTAACTAGATAAATATACTAACTAAATTAATCTTGTCTTTAACCAATAAAGATGCATTAGAAAAACGTTTAAATCAACATTCATCCCAACAAAGAACATGTACATATCCTGATTGCTAGGACCAGCCCTTGGGTGGGGCAAGTTTGGCGACCGCATGGGGCCTGTAATTTGTAAATAGTTATATATAATTAATCTTGGGATAGCCCTGCTGATTGCGTGCAGTATGATTCAAACTTCAAAGGTGTGGTTTTATAATATCATAACATATGCAACCGTTTTCTTTTCAATACAACAGCACCTTTGTCCACTATTAAGTTTATTATTTTTTTGGATGTGAATGTTTTTATTAATTAAGCCTATATTGAATTAATTTATAGATGTGATGTTAATGTTAGGAATCGCATTATCCCTGCTTCCTATTGGTCAAGCAAAGGACTTTGAATTGTAGGAGAAACAATTTTCTATAAATGTGTCCAGTTATGATTTCTAAGTCTTTCCTTGATGGCGATTTGTGCATAGTTACCGTCTTTTGTTGAATCCGTATGTATAAATGTATGCATTTCTGCAAGTAGTCTACTTTTGTGGATGTTGATGCCTAATTAACTATTCATATATAAATGCACATGTATATATAGGTATGTATATATAGGTACACTAGCTTAGAATCCTTTGTGTATACTATTGATTGTTTTTTAAATTAAGAAACATAATACGAATGAGGGAAATAAGAGAAGTAGGTAGAAAAATCATAGGATCACCAAAGTGTGACACATGATACAATTAGTTGAGGTATAGATATACACATTTGTACACGGAGACTAAGGACGCCTTTATGTGTGTATACACTACTAGAAACATCATTGATAGTTGAAGATGGATCACACAAAAATAAATACTTGTCTGTAATCCATCGATGTTAACCGATAGATAGTTTAAAGTAGAGAAAAAGAATTTCACCAATTAGTTAATAACACATAACTAAATGGGGTAATTACGCACAACATCCATTGACGATCACTCGGTAACCGGCCGGTAATTTTGTACTCCCGCAATGTTTTCTTGACATATTATCAATGGTGGATTACTAATGACGTTTACTTTCAGGAGGGAATTCTAACGGATACATTCGTTACTGAAACCCCATTATTTTAAAATGATGAGTAGGGGAATTCAAAAAGTTTAAAGCCTGAAGTATACCGTACCGTACCTTAGATTAACTAAATGACTTTTTACATGTTTCGGTTCAATTAAAAACGATTAACCAAATAAACAAAGTTTAAGATTACATTTTGTATCTTTGTAATTCAATGGTAATATGACTTGTTCATGTAGAAAACTATAGATCTATGATAATATCATAATATCAAACATGCAACAACATATCAAAATAGTAACAATAAGAACACAAGAGATAGCGACGAAAACGGTGACAAAACTATTATTATTAACCAACCCAAAATTTAGCCAACCAAACCCAAGATCTTCTACAATAATAGAAGATCTGAAACAATACAAAGTCATAGATCAACTGATTTACAACATCAGTTGATCAATACTGAAAATACAAAGAAAAACTGTAAGTAAAACACTTACACAATAGACGAACATACTCAAGATCAAAGACTGAAACCCTAGACAACAATACAGAGAAAAATGAGAGAAAAAGAAAGATAATATCTCGAACAGTGATCTGGAACCTTCTCTCTCCTTTTTATAACCCAGCTAACAACTCATGGGACTCAACTGATAAATGGGCCTTTTCTCCTTAAGCCCACCAGACACACCAAATACAATGGGCCTAATAATCAGCAGCCCACCTGATACAATACACAACTTAGAGAGAAACATCATTCCCAGCAGATTAAAAAGATTCTTGTGTTGATCAACACTTAAACCTTTTGTAAATATGTCAGCTATCTGATTGTCAGAAGAAACCTTGTCAGTTTTTATGACACCCTTAGAGATCTTTTATCTAAGGAAATGAAGATCAATCTCAAAATGTTTGATTTTTTAATGAAATACTGGATTTACTGCAATTGATATTGCAGCTTTACTATCACTATACAAAGTGATAAGCAAATTAATCATCACATTTAATTATTGCAATAGATTTTTCAACCAAATGATCTCACATGAGGCTGAGCACATTGCTTTGTAGTCAGCCTCTGCTGAAAGATCTAGAGATAGTGTTTTGTTTTTTGCTTTTCCAGGAAATCAGTGAGTTTCCAAAGAACACACAATATCTGGTCACTGACTTCCTGGTTATTATGCATTTGGCCCACCAGCATTAGCAAACCCACCTAAATTAAAACTACTATAGACTTTCCAAAACATAAACCTTTTCCTGGAGACAACTTCAAGTATCTAAGCAGTCTCAATGCAACTTGAAGATGAAAATTAGTAGGTTTATGCATGAATTGACTTAGGAACTGAACTGAGTAACCAAAGCGAAAAGGAAATAAGGAGATAAGTTAGATGCAGAGCCAAACATGCCCTACGTTAATAATTCGGATAATAAAGAAATATTAGTGAGGTATAATCGAGCACCAAAATCTAACATTGGTATTATGTTTATTTTACCTTTTTTGTTTTTATATGTATATAAAATTGCTTATGATAATGATAATGATAATGATAATAATAATAATAAGACATGCATGCATTTTTAGCCATTAGCTTGGTCGAGTGGTAAAGTGTTAGGCTCTAGTCTCACTTGAAACATGAGGAGTATTATAAGTGGAGAAAAAAAGTAGCCATTCGACAAAAAGTAAGAAACATGTTTTGGTCTCGGTGAATATTGAATAACTTCTAATATTATGGTGTTTGGCATAGTAGCTGGAGCTTTTAATAAAATGTATAAAATGACCAAAATAGGCATAACTAAAAGCTTATATGTATGTTTTTTTTAGAGAGAATTACATAAATTGTCTTTTAGTTATTAGTTAAATTGCATCCTATGTCCTTTATGTAAATTTTTCACTCCTTATATCCTTTCTTTTATACATTTGTTACACCCTCTGTCCTTTAAGCTAACATCCGTTAGAAAACTCAGTTAACTCACACATGTGCCCATCACGCGAGGGGTAATTGTGTCAATTCACTCCTTCTTTCTTCTCCCAAACATAACGAAGACACGAAAAGAAAACAGTAAACTAAAAAAAGAAGAGAGAGATGGTGGCGAGGGTAAGAGAGAGAGAGAAAGAGTGGCGAGGGGGAGAGAGAGAACGTAGAGAGAGAGACAGAGAGAGAGAGTTAAGAAAGATGAAGAGTGATTGGTCCTGTCATCTTCTCCGGCCAGTCATCTTTCCGGCAACAACAATCCAACACCTATCGTCTTCTCCGTCACCCCTTCTCTTCTCTGGCAACCTAAACCCGACGACTCCCCACCTTCAATAACGATCACGACGCTCAACACCCCTACCTCCGGTCGTCCATTTCTCAGCTCCATTACTCATAACCCTTTGATCACACCTCCAACCACCCACGACCCTCTTCCCTTCCCGTCACTCTTCTCTGATTAACTCCGACTACCGAAGATAACAATTAATAAACGACACATCTTCCTTACTAACCCACACTTTTTAAGTTATCAAACCCAAACCCAAACCCAAACCCAAACCCAAGCCCAAACCCAAAGACTACCTTCAAACCCGATATACCGATCATAATCCGACCAATCTTCGATTAAAACACCAAACGCATAACCATCCATCTTTTCTAATGACTCGGTGAGATCGACGGGATTAATGATTCAACAAGGAGACAACAATGATGATGTTGAATATTGTTTGGGACCCAAAACCTTTATGTTTTCTTTCTGATCCATCTCTTAATTTTCTATTATATTTTTAATCCCTTATGAAGAATGTAGATTTTGAGCTCTAATTTCTGAACGTTATAATCAGGTGGGAGAAGAAAAGAGTGAATTGACACATTTTCCCCTCGCGTGAGGGGCACATGTGTGAGTTAACTGAGTTTTTTTAACGTAAGTTAGCTTAATGGATAGAGGATGTAATAAATGTATAGAAGAAAGGATATAAGGAGTAAAAAAATTACATAAAGGACATAGGATGCAATTTGACTAATAACTAAAGAATAATTGTGTAATTCTCTCTCTCTCTTTTTTTTTTGTAGAATGAGTACTTGTGTCTTTTACTCATTAAAAGTTTGTAACCAGTAGGAATTTTTTTCTTAAACGCTATTTCTAGTAGCGTTTCAATATGGAGCTTTTTCTCCTATCTAAAAACTTCAAACTCTTTCAACCAAACAAGGTTTTTTTTATTGAGTATGAGCTAGTTCTTAAAAGATTGAAGCTAGAAGCTCCTAAAAGCTTCTTACCAAACATACCCATAGTAATATAGTTGTGGTTTTTTTTATTATTATTATTAAAGGGAAATGGATTTAAATACTCCCAACTATCGCCTATTGACGGATAATACTCCCAACTTTCACTTTGGCCATTAGCACTCCCAACTTGCAACTTATTTTCTTCCATCACCCCCAAACTAACGGAGTACAACCTGGTTAGTCTTTGTTGCAAAAATGTAAAAACCTAAACTTAAGGACCTTTTTGAAACTTTTTATTATTATTATTATTATTATTATTATTATTATTATTATTATTATTATTATTATTCACATCTATATATACACACACATCTCATGATCTTTATCATCATCTTCCACCACAACCACCACACCTTCCACCACAACCACCCACCACCTCATCTCACAACCACCACACCTTCCACCACAACCCACCCCACCCCACCACCATTTGGCCCCAAAACCAAGTTCCACCACACACCCAGAACCATCGACCATCACAAACCAAGTTCCACCACCCGACCACCACCTGTCACCGCGTATAATCTCGACCATCAAAAACCCTCAATAACCATGGACCTCAACAACCACCGATTAGTCTTCATCTTCACTCTGCTCTGTTGCATTATCCCCTGAATTAGAGAGAGAAAGACGAGAGATAACCCAGAGGAAACCAGTTCTGACCACCCTGCCCTGCTTGGTTAATCAGTTCCGACCACCCTGCTCTGCTCGGTTCATCTATGCTCGGTTAATCAGTTCCGACCACCCTCAACAACAATCACCACCGGAACCCTTGACTTGAGTCGCCATTCCTTCCCTGAACCAACCTAACACAATTAGATTGTGTCTATTGCCTCAAGATTAATCTGGGTATTCAAGAGAGACAGAGACACAGAGAGAGAAGAGAGGTGTATTGGTAGTGGTGTTGGTGGTGTTTTAAAGAGAGAAAGAGACCGAGAGAGAAGGGGGGGGTGTAACAAGAAAAAAAGGGGGTGGTTAGGGATTTAAAATAAACAGTTTTAAAAAAGGTCCCTTATGTTTAGGTTTTTACATTTTTGCCACGTAGATTATGCCTTAAATTTAGGTTTTTACGTAACCAGGTTAGACCTTCATTAGTTTGGGGGTGATAGAACAAAATAAGTTACAAGTTGAGAGTGCTAATGACCAAAGTGAAAGTTGGAAGTATTATTCGCCAATAGATAAAAGTTAGCAGTGTTTAAATCCATTTCCACTATTATTAACTACACGCGATGAATAAGTGTGTGAATAATTGAATAAATACAACACTAATTGAAAATAAAAGTACAGAAAGCAATTTACATACTTTTGAGCATACCAATTAAATACTTTAGAAATTATTCGTCAAAGTTTTAACAATTAGACTAGTCCTCGATCAAGACATAATTCAAATATTCTAGAACAAACTTCTTTAGGGATACCAAACATTTTGTAAGTTAATAAATTTGTTTGCGTGAATTATATTAGAATTGTGTTTTTAATAAAATATGAGGTAGCTCTTTTGGTAAAGACTTATGTCTTTTAGAGAGAATGTTCTAAGTTTAAATCTAAACAATAGTTTATTTGATTTAAATTATAGCAGGGTAACATTAGCTGTTAAAAAAAATGAATCTTACCCAAAAATCTGAATCTTGATTTAATAGCCTTAGGGCAGGTGTAGTAGTGAGGGGAATTCACAACGCCCTGCTCCACATGGATTCATTCTATTGGCCCAATAAAAAGGAGGTAAAGAATGCCATTAAAGCAGCGTAAAAAACATAATGCTCTAGCTCATTTTTGCCCAAAAACGTCTCGGGGTGGTATTCCGGCGTTATGTGGGTGTTTTTTTTTGCCCCTTCCACGTCCGAATTCGTTTCCACTACACACGGTCTTATAATTATATGCTATGTTGGTGGACCATAAAGGACAAAAAACAGAAAAAGACAAAAATACACAAACAACCCTTCAGTTTTAGAAATTGACATTTACACTCTACACTTTTTAAAAACTTTATAAAATGTCATTTTCACCCATTTGAGTTCTAACTTTTCAAATTTGCCCACTGTATTTTCATTGTTTACATTAAAGGAAAAAAAAACTTATTTTCTCACATGGTTATTTTTGTGTACGTTTTCGGTTGGTTTACGTTTTGCCGTACGTGTTGATATAAATTCATGTTTTAACGTAAATGATATAAATTCATGTTTTGAAATAAGATTTTTCTTAAACGAGTCTAGTCAAATATAATACGTTTTCATTCTTATTTTACGTACGATATCGGTTGGTGTACGTTTTCTAACGTAGATTGTGTTTGGAAACAAGTATGCTCATAACCTCATATATAAAACGTTTTCACTCGACGGTAAAATTTCGAGCTACCTACGTTTCTAAGGTAAATTGTGTTTGGAAACAAATGAGTCGACTCAAATATAAAATGTTTCCATTTGACGGTATAAATTTGAGTTATCAAATATAATATCGTTTGGTCTGTGTTTCTGACGTAAATTGTGTTCGAAAATGTGGGATGTAGACAAACCATACCTCTAACCATGTGGATAGAGATGTTGCTTCTAGGGAGACCATCTGTTCAAAACGAACAACAGGTATACAAATTGGACTTGAAATATATCAATAACACAATAACATAAGAGGTGGTGCTAGAGTAAAATGGTAAAATAGAGTTATTCATACCTCTGGGGTAGTTTTGTCTTTTTGGTTGTCCCCATTTTTAAAACCCAATTTAAACATAGTTATTCATACCCTCAGAAGACAAAAATACCCAGATGTAAAAATGGGGCAACCAAAAAGACAAAAATACCCCAGAGTTAACGACAATAGTTAACTGGGTTTAGTGTCAGGGACGAATTTGGGGTTGTGCCGGCACTAAATGCCTAAATTGCCCCATTCGTGCCCAATTTGTGCACCACTATGGTGGTCTAATTGCTTTTGAGATCGACAGGGAATTTAGTTTTGAAATAAACAGAGTCCACCTTTTCAACTGGGCGGCTGTTGTTACTGTGATATGTGCACACATGTATTAATCCACAAAATGTTTTTCGTGAATCATGCAATTAATTACTTAAAAATTTCAATTCAATAAGTCGGCTTAAAATTCTTGTTTATCTCGTTTTTTTAACGACGAATCAAATTTTATTTCACTTCTCAAACAGATAAACTTCTTCCCTAATAATTTATATTTAGTAAATTGATTTTGTAATTAATTGTAATAATATGTATTTATATTTAGTAAATTGATTTTGTAATTAATTGTAAAATCAATTTACTAAATATAAATACATATTATTATTCCCATTGCCCCATTCCAAGTTTTGCATTTTGGCTCAACTCCTCATCCATAGGAACCCATTGGATTGTATGTCTTCAAACTCGATCATTCCTGCTTTTCCATATGGTCCAACATGCCACTAGGATAATCAGTTGTACCACGTTTTGTTTTACAACCCCACCATTAACACTCTTGTAGATTGAAAAGAGGTCTTGGGTAGAGAAAGCAAAGATTGGGGAATTTTACACCATGAGTTAACTTTCTGTCATATCCACATATGGTAGACGAAAAGTGGTAAATAAGTGGTTGGCCACATGTACAACTTGTGTTATGATTTATCTTTGTTTTCCTTAACTGATTTTATTGTAATAATGACAATATTAGCATAGAAACATGTTTTAACGGCAAAATAAAAAAAAAAATTCTAAAAGAAAATATAACAAATAAGTGAAGACGGCAAACACACTCGTATAACAGGTGATGACTACCATAGATTAAAATTACATCATTGACCATTTTAAAAGATAGAGTTTAGCTCTTATTCACCTACAAAACCCGTTTTTATTTTTTATTTTTTATTATCTTGAAGATGGAAGAAGCTTTGTTGTCGAAGATCTTGTTATTTCAAGTATCTCAAATACGCCAGTATGGTAAAAAAAATGTTCGCATTACCTTTTTTGTGAAATTGAAGCACATAAAGGGAGTTTAACCCCTTTTTTCACCTATAAAACCCGTTTATTTTAGTTTCAATTATATTGGAGATGGAGGAAGCTTGGTTGTCGATGGTCTTGTTATTTTGAGCCTGTCGAATGCACTAGTATGAGCATGTTTGGATAAACTTATTTGAGTCCAAAAGGACTTTTGGTTAAAATGACTTTTTAAAAAGGACATTTTTTAGAAAAGTGTTTTGATTAGCTTATGTGGTGGTGAGGAAAAACAATAAGTTGATAAGTTATTTTGTAAAAAAATGTTTGGTTTAACTTATTTAGATAAAATGACCAAAAAGGATATAAGGAGGGTAGGTATAAGGATATAAGGAGGGCATGTATGTAAATATTCATCAATAAGTGTTCAAAAAGTCACACATTCTTTACTTTTCCAAAACAACTTATTATAGGCAATTGAAAAGTTAAAACAATAAGGAGAGCCAAACATGCTCTATGTTGTCAAAAAAATTGTTTGTGTTACCTTTTTTTTTGTGTAAATTTGAAGTATCTACAATATTTGAAATGTCAAGAGTCATATTCACTGTCGGGTACAATGAAACAAGAAGTATTATCTTGAAGTTTTTTTATTTTTTGAATGGCAAATCACTTTTTATATGTATAAAAAGAGCCATCAAGGGGCTGAGAGGAAAAAACAAAGAGAAGAAAAGTGGAAAAATACGGAGCACAAGGAGTTAAAGGTAACCCGAAACAACAAACGCTAACCAACTATCCCAAGACGGGCTTGGAATCTTAGCCCTGTTGCAAATCCAAACAAAACTATCCTCCTTAATCAGTCCCAGGCCCATATGTGACCCGTATGAGACGTCTGCAAACAGTCTGCCACCAAAACATTTTTCTTAGCTGCCAAATGGAACAAATCAGGGAAAGCCGAGCACAGCGGCTCCTCCATAAGCCAAGGATCTGTCCAAAATTTAGTTAGACCACCATTGCCCAATCTGACCTTCAACTTATCATTCATCCGAATCCTAATTTTATACAACGCCTCCTCAACCCCGCTAACATCCTTCCATACCCACGAAATAGTGTTCTTGACTGGAATTAATTTTTTGCACCTGTCCGTCTTGTGGATAGAACTGACCACCTTAGCCCACAACTGATTGGGGTCCCTCTTGTATCTCCAACACCATTTCGCCCTCATCACGATTTTAAGGTCTTCAATACTTCCTATACCAAGGCCCCTGTTTGCCTTGGGTTTAATCAACTTGTCCCATCTAATCCATCTCACTTTACAACCCCTATTAGTCTTCCCCTCCCCCCCCCCCCCAAATAAAGTCTCTTCTCAGCACCTCCAGCTTATTAATTACGCATTTAGGAGCAGCAAAGATCGACATGTAGTATGCTGGAAGGCTGCCTAAAACCGATTTAGCCAAGGTAACCCGGCCTGCTAAAGAGAGAAGCCGATCTTTCCACTTGGACAGTTTTTTGCGGAATCTATCAATGATTGGCTGCTTTACATCTCAACAAGTTCGCCAAGCGATTGACCTCGGTCTCATTAACATCGACCCTAAAAACCTGACATTTGTGGTGATTTAGTTGCAGCCCCGTTTTCAAGTTAGCACATCTGAGAAAACGGCAGAGGCTAAGAACGTTTTGCTTAGACCATTCCCCTATAAAAAGTACATCATCAGCGTAGAATAAATGTGTGAGAAGCGGCCCATCATTCGGTAATTGAACCCCTTGAAAAAGACCCATCTCCATGGCTCTATTCATCAGCATAGTAACGACCTCCATAGCAATTATAAACAAAACAGCGACAGCGGTTCGCCTTGCCTAAGACCCCTTTTGAAGCGAAATTGACATGTATGAGTACCGTTAATCAGTACCGAACCTGTCCCTGACTGAAGACAACTTTTAATCCATTTGATCCATCTCTCGGGGAAGTTCATAAACTCCAAAGCGCGAAGTAAACACTTCCGGTTCAGAGAATCGTAAGCTCTTTTGAAGTCGACCTTGAAAATAAGAGTTTCTTTCTTTTGCTTCTTAGCCCATGAAACCGTTTCACTGATGATTAATGGGCTATCTAAAATATATCTTGCTTCAACAAAGGTCAATTGGGTGTAGGAAATTAATGATGGCATCACCTTCTTTATTCTGGACATTAGCGTTTTGGCAATAATCTTGTAAGCCGACCCGACCAAAGATATAGGTCTAAATTCATCCAAAGTTTAGGGATCTGTCGGTTTAGGAATAAGAGCAATAAAAGGACATGTTACAACCCTCTGAAATGGTCCTGTTGTGGAAAAAATCCTGCATCAAATTAAGGATGAACGGTTTTAAATGATCATAGTAGGCTTTAAAAAACTTTAAAGATAAGCCATCTAGCCCCGATGCCTTCCCCCCCCCATCGCAGCTCTGAATAGCTTTCTATATTTTATCGCATGAAAATGGCTACACTAAATCGTCCGCACCAACATTTGAAAGTCTCGGCAGCCCCCAATTGTTGAAAGAAGGCCTTCAACGGATCAACTCCGCGAAAATCTTCTTTCAATTACAAAATCCTTTTGTTTTAATTTCAATTATCTTGGAGATGGAAGAAGCTTGGTTGTCGAAAGTCTTGTTATTTCGAGTCTATCAAATGCACTTGTGTATTACTTTTTTTTTTATGATGTTGAAGTACCTAAAGTGTTTGAAATGTCAAGAGTCTCCCCCACTGTCGGGTACCATGAAACAAGAAGACTGCATCATGACCATATACGCGACCATATGAAATTAACTAATTCAAAGGTGACAATAGATGTAGGTTCCAATCCACAAAGGCCTCTAAAGTAGGAATTTTGCTCATCATTGCTCCCCAACCGAAGAAATTAAATTTTGTAGGAACCATCTAATTAAATGGCAAATTCAATTGATTACATGTTCGGGTTACGTGGTTTTTAGTATGTCCAGGATAGTGTTGATGTTTTTTATATGAATAAATATATAGCTTATGTTCGGATTACGATTGAGTCATATACCCTGTAAAAGTTCTTTAAAAGTGTGTCTTTGAAGGTTTTTTTTGGTTGAGTTTTAGCTAATAGACGAGCCAGTAATATTTTAAAGCAATGCTTTATGACTAATCAAGTAGTTGCAGCTTTTGTAACTAGGTTGGCTGACTTAAAACAATTCAAATTTGGGCACTATAAAATTAACAATGTCTATCTTTTGGGTTCGTCTTGACTTGAAAAATCAACTTGTATATATATGATGTGAAGGTTCATTTACCAATGCGAAGGCATTCAGTTCATCATCCATGATAGCATACTACTCATGGATTTCTAAGGCTTGGGCTATAGTGGTTGATTTTTGAGAAGGTTGCACTAAGCCTCATGTGACATTGTGAAGCAAGGCATTAAGTTCATCATCCATGATATCACACCACTCATGGATTATGAGGGCTTGTGCTATAGTGGATGGATTTGAGAATATGGCATTGTTCACTTATTTTATAATTAAAATTCTTCATCTTATTCAGCTTTATTATAAATCTTTAATTTCATTCGAAATGTAATAGTCGAAACTTATTAAACTTAGTTGACTTTTTCTTAAATTTATATTTCGTGGATTTTGATAAATCATTTATAAGACTATATGTAATGGTAAATGATTTGGGGCGTTTTTGCTCAAATCCACGCCCCCATTAAAATTGCACACCGCCCCCTCAAAGTTATTTGGGGCGTTTTTTGATCTCCAGAAAATATATATTTCACCTCACCACTACACCACTTTTTTCATTTCAAACCCTTAATGGCCCCCCACATGCCACGTGTCAATTAATGCTCTATAGGGCTTGAAAATTTTCACTTGCCATTACACATGGTCTAACTAGGGTTGTGCAAAGGGTCAGGAACCGACCCGACCCGACCCGGACTCACTAGAACCGTATACCCTTTTATTGTTGAAATTAGGAACCATGAACCGAACCTTAAAAGGCTATGTGGTTCCGGGTCCTAAAGGTTCTCATGGGTCGGGTAAATGGTCTGACCCTCTAGAACCTTTTAATATAATAGGCTTTTAGAAGGTTACATATTCCTATTCTTTTACCATATTCGTAAAAAAGTTCCTCCATATGGTTCTAGCAATAGCTCACGGGTTGTCTTTTTTTAATCATTCTTCGTTTCTTGATATATGTTTTGGTAACAATTTTGTCAATTTCATCACTCGAAACATTATGTACATCACAAATACACACACACACACATAAGCGCGACATACATAAATATTTACTTCAATTTCGGATATAATATATCACATCTATGCATATACATCAAGTCGAATAATATTTCAAAAAAAAAATACATTGTTATTTTTATAAATAATATTTTTTTAATATTGTATTAACATTACATGAAATAAATTACAATAACACGTAAAAAAGAATAATGAAAAGACTAAAAAAGAGTTATTTTATTTTTTCGTTAACAATACATATCTATTGGATCATTTTTATAAATTATTGTTTTTTCATACATTATCAATCTATTAATACGCATGTTCTAATTAAAATACAAACGGTTCTTGCGGTTCTTATATTAGAACCGTGTGGGTTGGAACCGACCCGACCCGGAACCGATAAATCATATTAATCTAGAACCGCGAAGCTACCCATATATTTAAAAAGGTTCGGGTCCAAGGTTCTTATAGGTCGGATCTAAGGTTCTCATGGGCCCGAACCACGAAATGCTCACCCCTAAGTCTAACTGTGTTACAATAAACGACAACTCACACCCAACTTTATAACTCATCACATTATTTTGTGTCAAGTTGACAATTTCCCTTAAAATTAAGAATATTACACATATGGGATCCGATTCAAACACATGCTTAACAATAATAATATAACTATTAGTATTATTAAAAACTAAGGGGCTGTTTGGTAAGCCTCTTAATGAGGCTCTGAACCATTCAGTGGTGAATGATTCAGCATTCAGCGCGTTTGTTTCAGCTTCTGAATGGAATGGTTAAGGCTGAGCCATTAAGATTTGAGATGTTGCTGAATCATTAAGCACTGAACTAGGCTGAATGTTAATGAGACTCTCCTACCAATGTGGGACAATAAAACTAACCATTAAGATGTTCAACTTAATGATTCAGACCTCTTAACCATTCAGACATCTTAATGATTCAACACTTAATTAACCAAATAGCCCCTAATTTTTATTAAAAACAAAAAAATAAATAAAAATAAAAACAAACTATAAATTGAATATTAGTTAGTCTTAGTGAAGTAAACCAGACGGTATGTTACTCAAATAGGAAAAAGAAAACATATCCCCATTTCGATACATAAGTTGTAACAGAACGACGGGCATGACCGTAAAGTAGTTAAAAAAAGACTTTTGAAAAGGTTTGCAACTGGTCAAGTCTATACTTGCTGGACCCATTAGTAAATTAGTGTTTTATATTCCTAGCTAAACTAAACCCCTATAGTTTGTATTCCCATTTTACAGGAGTTATTGTTACTTATCATTTCCACAAATTGTATTTTAGGATACTGTTAAGTGTTAACAGTTTTGTGACCTCGTCAAAATTATACGGGCTTCTATTGTTTCTATTTACAAAAAATAGTTTTTTTTAGTGTAAGTATCAAATATAAACAAGGTTATCGAAGAGGTAATTTTTTTTCAAGCTGCTTAAACATTCTTTTAAATGAATAATATAATAAGAAATTATAAAATTAGCGTAATTACGTTATTAAAGTAATTACAGTATTTTTTTAGATTTCAATACTAAACAAGATGGAAAAAGAAATTCAAAAAAAAAAAAAAAAAAACTTCTTGCACTTCTCACGTTAAAGCTTTTTTTGTATAATAAAACCATTTGTAGAAGAACCTTCCTCTAGTTTTTTATACATTAATAAAACACTAGTGGGTTTACCCGCGCGTTGCAGCAAGATCCACAAATGGGTTGCAATACATCATTATGATACTTAGGTTTTTTGCCGCAAGTTACGCAAAAAGAATAGAAATGTGCACACTATATTTTAACAAGTATTCATAGAAAGAAAAGAAAATAAATGTGCACTGTCACTTACAACTGATTGCAGTTCACCACAAAAACCATGTACTCATTATTGAACAAATCTTAATAAACCAAATGTATGTTACTGTAACAGACCAATGTGAACATAAACATCAATCTTGTTTAAGTTGTCCGGTCATTGCATATCTACATAACCGTGCCATTGAAGACACCTTGCCAAATGATAAAGTTCATTTACATGACAAAAACATATTAATTGTATACACTATCATATGAATGTCATTGTTCATTTAGAAATTAAAAGTCACGATTTGTAAGTTTGTAATAGACTTGCCCAACCTGACCCAACAGCTAAAAAATTGCCCAATGTAGCCAGTGAGTCGAACCATCTCGTCCACTTTGTCACTGGGTAGACGCATATATATGAAAAGGGTTTATAATATAAATATTATTATGGCAAAGTTTTGAAACTCATACAAGTGTAGCCGAGATAAGATTATTCATTGTGGTAACATAAATTATTATCTTTCATCGCCATTATATGAAATTTGTTCAAAAAATATTGTTATCTCATGTGTTTATTTAGTTTGGGTGAGTTTCATTTTCATATAAAAGTTGATTATCTTTTAAGGGCATTTAGAGAAGAAAAGTGGTAAAATTTAGGAAATTGTAAAGAAACCCTTGGTATGTCATCTTAACTTTGGACAATTTAGACACATTTGCTCATGCCTCCTCATTTATAATGGCTTATTGGATTTTAGTTATCCCAAATTGTATTTATTGGTATCGATCAATCCCAACTAAGAAGATATTTAAAGACAATCCTGAAGATTTGTAGCTTGCTTAATCACTGAACATTCACTACTACACAAATGAATTGTTAGTGCTTTGGGTTTCTCTTTAATGGTGGGGTTATAAATTCCACAGCATCTTTAAAACAATGAAAGTTTATTGATGGTGTTTGTTTTAATTGTTGGTGCCACAAGTGAGAGTAGTTGTACCAATCATTTGAAGGTGCTATTTGTGTTTTTATGATGGTGCGGTCAAAAAAAAAAAAATCTAAAATTAATTGTACCTCCCATTTAAAGATGTTGTGTGTGTTTTTTGATGGTGCTGTCCAAAAACCAAAAAAAATAAATAAATATCTATTCCATCATGCATTTCAAATTTCAAACGGTTAACTTTCAAATTCAATTCCATCCTCCTGCAGCTCACTTCTTCCCTGTTTCTTTCTATGTTTCCTCACTATCTATTTTCAACTTTGGTTCTTTCTTTAGTTGATTACTCTCATTAAATATAAGGTATTATCACATTTCTTGATCTAAAAATTTCCATTCTATTTAATAGTGTTATGTATTAATTGAATGTATTTTGTTATATCCAGGTAAAAGTTGTATAACTCAAGTTTTTCAAATATTTCATTCAATCATTAAGTAAAGGTATGGTAATTTTAGTTTTATTACATTTATTCTTGACTTTTTTATGTTTATATGATTATAGTGGTGCTAAACGGGTCGTGTCCGTGAGTTGACGGGTCTAACCCGAACCCGAAAATCGTGTCATACATATGACCCGAACACAGCCTGATATTCACGGGTTGAACCAAACTCGACCCGTTCACCCGATTTTTTTCTTTACTCACCCGATTTTTTTCTTTACAAATTAATATATCAAAATTAAAATTTTAACATATGTATATGAATGAATATTTGTCTATGATATGTGCGTGCGCATGTATATGATACATGTATAGTTAGAATAACCCTTTAGAGTATACCCGTCCAAGATTTATCTAATAGAGATAAATTTTGGATTGTCCCCTTTTGGGACTACCTTTTGAATATTCTATCTCATTAGGATGTGTATACATTTTAACGTGTTAACTATTTAAGAAAAAATCGACAGTTGTTTCTCCTACTCCTCCGGGTTTGCGTTATACGCATACTTGGGGAGTTAAGGGGAAATGCTGCCGATTTTTTCTTAAATGGTTAACACGTTAAAATGTATGCATATGAGATAGAATATTCAAAAGGTGGGTTAGGATCCATCACCTTATACTACCGGTTTACATACGTTTACATCACTTATTTGTTTATTTTAAATTTCAGATGGATCGTGACTATTGGATGTACAAAACTTCACATGCATCGAAAATTTATATTGAGGGTGTTCAAAGTTTTATTACGGCTGCTAAAGCAAATTGCGTGAATATAGGAAATTCAAGGATTTGTTGTCCTTGTAACAAGTGTAAAAACTTTCAAAGATTTAATGGTACCGAAGACATAGAGTTTCATCTATTGAAAAATGGGTTTATGCCTAGATACACTTGTTGGTCAAGACATGGAGAATCACTACTTGATTCTAGCACGTCGTCGACCAATTTACACGTTAATGATAGTACATACAACAACGATTCACATCTTGATGATGATGGTGATCATTTAAATGACTCAAATGACAATTTAAATGAGATGTTGCATGACATTGAGGCAAATGTGGGTGATGATGAACACGAAAAATTACAACACATGTTTGAAGATGCAGAAAAACCATTATATGCAGGTTCTAAATTTAATAAACTTGATGCTGTGTTGAAGTTGATGAACTTAAAGTCGAAAAACGGATGGAGTGATAAAAGTTTCACATGTTTATTAGTGCTTTTGAATAAGATGCTTCCGGAAGACAATGAACTACCGATTTCGACATACCAGGCAAAAAAATTGATAAGTCCGATGGGGTTGGAAGTTGAGAGAATACATGCATGTCCAAATGATTGTATGTTGTATAGAAATGAGTTCGCGAATGAACATAGATGTGTTGTTTGCAAAACATCTAGGTATAAAAGGAAAAAAGAATCGGATGAAGTTGACGATGATGTGACAAAAAATGGCCCACCAGCTAAAGTGTTATGGTATCTCCCTATTATACCGAGATTGAAAAGGTTATTTTCAGACAAAAAAGAAGCAAAACTGTTACGTTGGCATTCAGAAAAACGTGTCACTGATGAAAAGGTTAATTTCACACCAATGACACCGCGTCGACACAGGTGGTTTATATTAAATTAGTTTGTTTTGTTCATATTAATTAAAACAACTTGTTTATAATTTTAGGTTGAGGCAGTCAACCGATTTCTGGAATTTCAAACTCAGGATGTCATGAAGCAACCAGTTCAAGGCTCTTTAATGAACATGGTAACTAATTGAAAAGTTGATCCCCTCACACACACACGTGTATTTGTGTATATGTGTGTGTATATATATATTTATAATTTATGTAAGTACTGATTTTTTTTTTTTATAATTGTGTTTAGATATTAAATTTTAGTAACCTACAACATGGTTTCCAAAATCAGTTTGAGTTGCCTACTCTCAATTCTGAGCCCAATCCCATTCCCGAGTCTAATCCTGATCCCGAGCCTGAGCCCCAACAAAGTCCCGAGTCTGAGGGTGAGGATGCCACCGTGGTTGGGGGCGAATTTGAAGATCCTGATTTACCTCTGGCCTTGAATTTAATAAAGAGCAGACCTCAACCGGTTCAAGATTTAGTTCGTGAGTTAACTGATCTAGTTGGTCGTAGCCACGCCGTTAAGGCTGATTCACCTGATGATATGTATCCTGAATCAATTGTCGAGGCCGTTCCATATATTGAGTTGTTACAAATCTTCTTGAATGCATGGCTTGATGTCTCATTACTACATTGGTTTGCTATGTAAGTTGTTATTACTGTTTTTTATGTTAAATTAAAATTATTAACTTTTTCATAATTATTTTGTTCTTGATGTTAGGCATTTCTTTGAGAAGCCCAATTCCCAATGCGCTTTTCTTGATCCGACAAAAATTAATGGCCTAAAGTGTGATAAAGATCCTTTAGCTGTTGGAAATCACATACGAGAAATAATTTTGTTTCATTCGAACAAAAGCTTCATTCTTGCACCATACCTACAACGGTAATATATATTTTCTTAAATTACATACACACACTTAGACAAACATAAATACATACTTATTTATTCCTATGTTGTCAAAAGCCCCCCGGCGCGCAACTAGGCCCTTGGGCGCAGCGAGGCGCTTAGGCGCGCGCTTGGAATTAGGCGCAGAAAAGAAACTCATACATATTATTCATGCATTTTCAGCAACATCAGTTTATTATGCTGTGTTCGGGACTTGAATTAGGGATGTCAATTGATAGATTGCTAGCAACATTTTTATAGATTAAAGGGATGTCATGAAATTAAATCACACACTTAAATTGGTGGACTGCTTTTGAGAGAGCAAACCCAAGCAGCGCCACTACTTTGTCTGATATGCCATAAGAAACATTTAGTCTAGCAACCAATATTTAGTCTTTACTGATGATATGTTAATAAATAGATTTATGCTTGACTTTTTTTTTTTTTTTTTTTTTTTTTTTTTGTAGCGGACATTGGTCGCTGATAATTCTTCATCCTACTCACCAACGTGTAGGGTTGTAAACGAACCAAACGAACACGAACATGGTCTTGTTTGTGTTCGTTTGTTAAGGAAATAACGTGTTTGCGAACTGTTCATGAACACTTATCGAACGAGATCTTTTGTTCCTGTTTGTTTGTTAAGGAAATAACGTGTTCACAAACTGTTCATGAACAATTACCGAATGAGGTTTTTGTTAGTGTTCATTTGTCTTTATTTGTTATATTTAGTTATCAGACAAAAGCAAACACAAAAAAAAAAACACCAATGAACGTAAACGAACACAAATAGACATTAATGAATAAAACCGAGCACAAACTAACACATATTAAATTCCGAACATCACGAACATTGTCCACCCAAAATATACTAATCTAGTTACCCAAATATACTTGACATAATCTTGATCACATAATGTCTCATAAAAACACAAAATTATCATATTAAACTTGAAATCCTCGTTTAATCTATCCAAATTAAAATAGTTAAAGTAATATTAATTTGTGATACACTAATATATATTAAATAATCTACCATTGGAAAATCTGAAGTACTTAAATTAAAAATAGAAAGTTAAAAACACTAATGAACTATCAAACACAAACAAACATAAACGAACACGTTACCAAACGTTCACGGACATAAATGAACGAAAGTGACCTCTGTTCATGTTTGTTTGTTTAACTAAACGAACATAATTTCTTGTTTGTGTCCGTTCATTTATTAAACGAACGAACACAAACGAACTTCCCGCCAAACATTTCACGAACTGTTTGCCGAACGTTTGGTTTGTTTACAGCCCTACCAACGTGGGTACATTGTTGACTCAATGAGAAAGAAAAAGAAACCGGAGAATTACATGCTTGTGTCTATGATTGACAATGTTTTTGGGAAGCAACGTATTAAGTGGGAAATGGTAAAGGTATGTGATTATCAGTTTATAGTAGAGATGGCAAAATGGGCGGGTTGGGTTGGGTTGGTTGCTAGGTAAGGATGGGTTTGGGATTTGGAAAAGATTCCGTTCAGCATCTGCTTCAGCCGGTTTTGACGAACATTCTGGGCCGAACTGTTACTAAAGTTTTGGGAAACGACAAGAAAAATCGGCCAGGTCGGGTGAGCTGGCCGGATTGATGGTTTAACAGGTCAGTTTAGGCTGACAGATTTATATTTTATTTCAAAATCATTATTTGTATGAAAAACTCTAAAATGACTAAGACGGTTCAGGATTATGATACATATATATATATATATATATATAACTACATATTCCTAAAACATGTAAACAATAAAAAACTAAACGCCCAGTTTCAAACTGTTAAAACTGAACTGTGAGCCGAACTGTTCGGATCTCAAACTGGCCGACGCAGTTCTGGAAAGATATAGTGTGGCTGATTGTGTCAAATTCTGCAGTAGTTTTGCCCAGCAGTAACGGGGTTGGGTCAAAGACCCATCCACGGATGACCAATGGGCACAGGTGTGCCTGCTGATGGGTCTCTTGCAAGGGGTCAGTTTAGCCGTTTAGGTTAAAAAGGACCGTTTTATAAAGTATCACCTTGGTTCAGGTTGTAAAAAAAAAAACATCATTAAGACCCAAAAATTGATGGTTTGGGTTCGCTTTGCCGGGTATAGTTCATAGCAATTAAAAATGATTTAGTGAATATAACTAATTGTGAATGTAATGCAGTGCAAGCAACAAGAAGGCGACTGGGAGTGTGGGTATATGGTGATCAAACATATGGAAGAGTTTGTCGACCATATTCAATATGATATTTTTAAACAAGTAAGCTTTTGTATATATTTATATACTTTGTTTATTGCGCTAAATTATATGCATTAAGAGTCTAAGATTTTTATTTGTTTGTTTTTAGCTATGGAAAGAAGATGGGGAGTATCCACAATCAAAAATTGAAGAACTAGTCTTAAGATTGATGCCGGAATTGATTTCCAAGGCGTTTAATGGTCCGGAATGAAAGCGTCAAAAGCGTAACAAGGTTAGCCCAAAATTTACACTCTAATAGTTATGCTGAATTAAAACGCGCAATGCGCGTCGCTGAAATACTCTGTTTTGTTAATGTGTAATTTTTTTTGTTAGGCGGATTCTACGGATCGGGTTACAAGGTTTGAAGATTTCGGTGGCTATTAAGTGTAAGAAGTGGACGGGTCAACAATTTTTGGGCTGCAAACTTTTGTGTTTCATTAGGAAAACATGTAATGTATACGTTTGTGTTTCATTTAGAAAACACGTATGTTTTTTGATACGTTAATTAATATTAGTTGGCCCTTTTTGGTATAAATAATTATGTGCTGCTGGAAATATATATAAATAATTGTGTTGCTAGTAAACTGGAAAGGAAAAATAATTCCTGGAAAATATAATTGTGTTCATTTGATATGTATTTGTTGGTGGTGTCCTTTTGTTTGTTGGTGCAGTCATTTTGATGGTGGTTTCCTTCTGTTGTTGGTGCAGTCATTTTGTTAGGGCTGTTGAGAATTTAAAGAGGGTGTTTCAATTCAGCTGCATCATTAAAGAACCAATTTATTGATGCTCTATGATTTGATGCTGTTCAAATATAGCATCTTTAAATGATTTCCACAGCATCTTATAACCATTTCTGTAGTAGTGATTGTTTGGTTGTTGTGATTGGGGGTCACTAGGGGGTGTGTAGAAAATTGAATTAATCAAATCATAACCAATTAACAGATAAAACCGAACCAAATAAAAAACATGTGGATCGGTTTGTTTTCTGAAAATCGAAAGTAGCATGTCGGTTATGGTTATCAATGTTTCCATACCCTCTATAACCGAACCAAACCAAACCGACATGTAGTAAAATCTTTGTCGATTTTGGACTTTTCACCATGATGTGTGTTTGAATTTATAGGTTATATCATATCGTTTTGTTTCAATATTCAATAATAATCAATAGCTTTTAGTGGTATATCGAAATGTGTACTAACAATTTATTCCTTGTTAAAAAATTTCAAACCCAAACTTTTAGACCCAAATAATGCACAATTTTAATGTTTTGAATTGTTTTTAGCTATGCTATTTTTATGGTTAATTGACCACATAACCACCTGCTAACAATTTAGGTACGGGTCTTTTTCGATACTCAATACCGATGGCTTATCTCTACGTACTGATAGCCACCGTAATTATAGGATGTATTATAGGATATATTGTTAGCCATTTATCTATATATAGGATATATAGGATATAATTAAACTTATAAAAATGAAAAATCTAAAATCTATATATAGTGGTTAATTTTTGTTATATAAATTATAGTTGAGAGAGAGGAAAATATACAAATTATTATAACGAAATTATAACCACAGAAGATATAATTAATAATTGATAAAAATAATTAAATTATAACACCACGCATTCTTATTCCAAGTACAGATATATTGAGGTTCGGGGAAATGCTACGTATAGTTCGGTGCATAGTGAACACGTACAGACAAGTCATATAAAATCTAACATAGCTGACCATATCATGACGTTATCTCTTCATTACACACCTCTATATATATTCTCCTACCCCTCTTGCCCAATCAAACTAAACAATCCCCTTTAATTTGCTAGCTTTTAGCAAACACTTTTCCTCCATAAAATGGAATATTCCGGTGACAGGACTAGCGGCGCCACCTCACCCATGGCCATTCCCACTATCATGCCTTCAACTTTCTCACACTCTCAGTCACCAAACAGTTCTAATAACTCATCATCTCAGCTTAGTCCCACTAGTGTTCTCAATCCTCCACCATCCTCGCCACCTCATTCGGTGGTTCTCAGCCCTTGCGCCGCCTGCAAAATTCTCAGGCGACGCTGTGTTGAGAAATGTGTCTTGGCACCTTACTTCCCACCCACCGAACCCCTCAAGTTTACCATAGCTCACCGTGTGTTTGGAGCTAGCAACATCATTAAGTTGCTACAGGTAAATTAATTTACCTGTTACCTAGTGGTCTAGTGATACAGTGTTTTGTCCCGTATAAAAGTGATGTATGTTAAAATCTTTAAAATATTTGAAATACTTTGGTGGAACAAACATAGTGATACAAGATTCTCATAAAAAAAAATTATTTTTCTTGTACACATTCTTTCTCGCCATGTAAAAACTCACAATTTTTAGTGTGAAATCAAGACTTTTGACTCTTCTCTTTTTCCTACTACTTTTTTTTTTCCCATGGTGTTATATTATTGTGTGGCTAAAACTATCACGGTTCATTCATTCTAATACAGCATGTTCAACGACACATATGTTTATGATTTAAACAAGAAAACGCGCATTTTAAATATTATTTTTTAACAACACTGAAAATCAAAAGTAAATGTACCAAATTTCTAAAGGAGTGTCCAACTTTGTCGGACCAATATTATAAATAGTTTGATCAAAAGTTGACATTTGTTAGTCTAATATCAAGAAAATGAAGTGATAGTAGTTACAAAGGGTAAATAAGTAATATCTGTCATCACCTAATGAGAAACCAAGAGCACTATTTCAATTATTTGAGTTGAATTGTTCTAATTGTATTATATTAGAAGATTAAAAGTGTGCATGATGCTTTGTATCATTTATAGGAACTTCCTGAGTCTCAAAGAACGGACGCGGTTAGCAGTATGGTATATGAAGCTAACGCGAGGCTTAGAGATCCAGTTTACGGGTGTGCAGGAGCTATTTGTCAACTTCAAAAGCAAGTGAGTGAGCTCCAAGCAGAGTTAGCCAAGGCGCAAGCCGAGGTGCTCAACATGCAATGCCAACATTCGAGTTTATTATCCATGATTTGTATGGAGATGGACCAACAACTCGTGTCATCACCAACACTACAACAACAACAACAAACACCTTATGAGAACCTAAACTTCTACCCCGATCATGATGTGAATTTGGGCGGTGTATTCGAGCAGCCACTTTGGACATGAATCAGAGTTGATCAAGCAAGTTCGATGAAAAAGGAAGTCAGATACTTGTTAACAAAATTCAAGTACTGTAGTTGTTTGTGTGATTTTATTATATATACTTCAAGTTACTGATACTATAAAGGTAAACACAATAAAATTAGAGAAATTACTGAAAAGGATATATAGATGGAGAGGGAGAAAAGTGTCATTGCATAAGTCAGTTGTGATTTAAAATCATGTTATGGGTGACCTAATTTTATCTAGTCTAACTTATTAAATTCTCCATTTGGTGTATTTTGTCAATCTTGTTATTGACTTAAGCTTCCTTTTGACTCTTTTGAATGTTGGATTATTTTAATATTCAAGTTTAGATCTTATGAGTTATTATGACTAGACCAATTATATAGCTGGGGAAGTTGGGATTTCACCCAACTTTTCAAACATGTGGAGCTTCTAAATGGGAAACAAATGCCTTGAGGGGTGTGTGTCACATCATTCTGTTATACTAAATAGTACACCACTTCTTTTTTTTTCTTTTTTAACGGCATATAATTAAAGAAATTATCACATCTAAATAAAAAAATAATAATTTCAAAGCATGAAATGATTATATGTATCGTCGGAGACTCACTTACATGACAAGTCAACAACAATAACTAACTAACAATCTCTGATTCTCTTCAGCAACAAATAACGATGAAGATCTACACTAAACACTACGATGTTCGATGAAATGATTATATGTATCGTGTCGCCGCTAACGACAACGTCATTTTTATCCGTCGCTAATGCTATGTGTCGTCGCTAATGAAGGCGCCGCTGATATCTATTTCCACGTGGAAATTATTTTTGATTTTTTTTACACGTGTCATGCTACGTGTCACACCACGTGGCGCTTTCCTGTGCTACCTGGGCAACACCATATAACCCTTGATTTCTTTGCAATTATTGAGGAACACTTCTTTGCAATATATAAAGGATATGAACACTTACTTCATATGGCCATTAACTTCTTCGCAGTTATCGAGGACAAACCATTCTATCTTGAGTTGGTTGTCAACTGAAAGCTGCTTGTCCTTCGTTGCACTGGTCGGGTTGCATTGGGACTCAAACACCCAGAACTTTCTTTTTTCTACAACGACATCCTCATTTCTCTCAGGCCGATTGAAATTGGTCTTAACATTTTGAAGGTACATTGAGCATAATGTTAGAGCTTCTTCAATTACATAACCTTTAGCTATACAACATTCTAGCCTTGTCGGGTTTTTAACATAGTTTTTCAGTTTTTTCATATACCTTTCAAAGGGATATATCAATCTCATATAGACTGGACCACCAAGAATCACTTCATTGGGTAAATGCAAAACTAAATGAACCACGATGTCAAAAAAATGTTGGAGGATGAATCAACTCAAACCTGTAGGGCTGTGCAACGGTTTAGAACCGGATCGAACTGAAATGAAACGGGCCGACCCGGGAACTGTTTATTCCAAAATATGAAAACCGGAACCAATAATTACTAAACGGTTCGGTTCAAAACCGGGTGAAACGGTTCTAGGCCGGAACCGGTTGCCAATAAAATCCTAAAATTAACAATTAAATAAAAAAAACAAACAAAAACAATCAAACCAACCAAAACATCAATTCATCATCATCATCATCATCATCATACTCAGTTAATCCCACCAATAGCAAAAGCTAAGGTAGGGTCTGAGGAGGGTAAGATGTAGACAACCTTACCTCTACCCCGGCTTGATAGTGGTTTTGTATCAAGCCTTGGACATAAGGCACATAACACTTAGCAACCGGGACAAACCCGATTGGTGCATGTACCCCCCTTGTCTTTTGGCTATCAACGTCACCACCTGATGCATGATTAACCGTCCATCATTTTTAACGTTATTTTCACGAAATTAGTAAAATAACGTTAAAATTAGTGCAACTTTACTTTTGCCCTCCGAGTGCCACACATATATACATTATATGTGCACAGCCGTAAGCGGGGCTTCAACCAAAACATCAATTACAACATTCAATTCTTTTTCACAGTATCCGGATCTTCCCTTTCTATTGACATCCTCATCATAAAATTCATCAAAATGTTTCCAACTTTCACCAATCACCTATGAGCTTCCTTTTTCTTGTTGTCACTTTTTGATTCCCGGTTTGCACTTCATCGGTGGTTTCGTTTTCGTCATTCTCGTCACCAGAAACATTTTTTGTATGATCCATTCAGTTAAAAGAGTAAACTTAAGTTTGATGCGAATGAAAAATACAGTACATAAATAAGATGATGAATAGATTAAATCAGTAAATGAGTAATCAAAGATAACTATTGTAATAGAGGAAGAAGAAAAAAACAAACCTGACAGAAGATCATACGAAAAACTCGTATGATGATTGGAGTTTGATTGTGACTTTAGAGAAGAGAATTGAATAATTATAGACCAAGAGAGCTGGATGCAATATGTATATTATAATAATCTAAATTAGAAAAGTTAAAATAGAAAGCAGCAACATGCAATCTTTAAATATTTACTTTAATTCAAAACGGTTCTTAACCCGTGACCCGTCGGTTTTAACCAAAACTGAACCGGGAATCGATTTTGCCAAAATATGAGAACCAAAACCTATAACATTAGTTCGGTTCGGTTCTAGCGGTTTTGGGTCGGTTTCACGGTTTTCGCGGTTCGGAATCGCTTATTGCTCACCCCTACTAACTTGCACAAGATCATAAGAATGACATCCTCGCTTTCTTCATATCTTCCACTACTAGTGTTCTGGAGCAGAGGTGTTTAAAGAACGCACAAAGGTCTACTATTGGTGTATAAACATCTTTGCCCAAAAAGGTTCTAACCCCAATTTGTATCAATTTTTGCATGAGAATACGACAGTCATGTGATTTCAAACCAGTAATGTTAGTATTTTTATTTGTCACCCCCTTACAAATATTAGATCCGAACCCATTTGGTGGTTTAACATTTTTTATAAACTGACAGAAACGCTTTCGATCACGGAGGGTGAATGAGTATTTTGGGTGTGGACAGTTCCACTTGGTTCCCTTTTTTAACCATTGCGTCTTTTGAATTTTTAGCTTCTCTAAGTCTTTTCTTGCATTTGAGTTGTCATTCATCTTATCATTCATCAAAAGAGTACCAAGCAAGTTGTCGCACACATTTTTCTTGATAATCGCATCTAAGTTGTGCTTCTTTTGGACCAGTTCAACTCAAAGTATTCCCCATTAGGGTTAGCACCTCCAAAATTTGGATGTTTTCTGGTAGACGACTGAGTAGAAGAGCATGTTGAGTGTCTATGTCAGCGGGACTAAACTGTCTCGGGGGGGGGGGGGCTCATGTCTCGGGTTCTCCATTAATGTCGTTCCCAGGGGATTTAGGGCCAATAATCAACAAGGTCAACATGAATGCGGACTCTTTCATGCATAGCCATGGAGGCAGATTGTATGTGGAGAGTATCACCGGCCAAGTGCTATGAGTCGTACTATTTTTACCGAAAGGATTAATATAGTCAGCTGCAAGCCCTAGGCGAACATTTTGGGGTTCCCTTGAGAAGTCAGGGTACTTTATATCAAGGTCCTTCTATAAAGATCCATCAACTGGATGATGCATAATACCATCTTCTGATCGTCTGGTACTGTGTCATATCATATTTTTTTGTTGTGTGCCTTGAGACATACAAGCGTCGTAGTCTGAGGGTTAAACGAAAGTATAGTAACACCTTGTAAGGTACCTTCTTGCCATTTGTGTCTTTATTTACCCACCGACTCCCATTACAAACATGACAATTCTGCGACGACTCTCATTAATGTCTTTTTAGCTTTGTAATACGAATGAGGGACCTTGTTACCTTCTGGAAGTACAGATTGCATAAACTCGAGAAGCTCATCAAATGAACTATTAGTCCATTTGTTCCTTACTTCCATATTCATAAGCTTTGATGTAAAGTCAAGGGAAGAAAAATTAGTACACCAAGGATATAATTATGATTCGACTTCATCTATCATGGCTTCAAACTCATCACGAACATCACTACTCTCTATATCTGAGTTCTCTTCGTTAAGGTATGCATCATCTCCCATACGCTCCCCTATAAGGTCTTGGATAATGCCATTCATATTGCTTCTTCCGATAACCTCATCTATAACTACAGGAGACGACCTAATTGAATTTTCACCGTGATAGGTCCACATTGTGTAATCCTCATAGAAACCATTTATACGTAGATGAAATGTCATTGTTCTGAAGGGTATGAAGTCGGAATTATTACACTTTCCACACGGACATCTAATCGATCCAGCTGTGTTGACAAATTGTTGGGTATACTCAATGAAATTGTCAATTCCTTTTTGGTACTCAGCGCACAAATAGTTCGGTAATTTAACCCAGCTTTTATCAATTGACATGATAATGTGACTGAAACATAATTTGGGGTTTAAGGCATAAGAATTTAAATGAAACATATTATTGGCTCCTAAAGGGTAGGCTGCCAAACCCACTTTTTGAATACCTTATCTCAAATATGAATGTGTATACATGATGGTTTGTTTAAGAAAAATTTGGCAGCATTTCCCCATTGGCTCCTAAGTATATAATATAAATATATACACGAGGAGCAAAAACGAAACGACAACCGAATCTTTCAAAAACAAACAATCATGTAGTACACATTCACATCCTAAATGAGATAAAGTATTCAAAAAGCATCCCAAAACGGACACTACCCAAAATTAATTACTAAATCAATTTCGGGCGGGTTTTTTTAAGCTCGCTATGTTTTAAATGAGGATTCAAACATACACGAATACATACACACACGTACGTACTTACACACATACATACTTACATACACAGTTACTTACATATATATTTTTTTAAATATACATACATACAAACATACATATACATACATACTTACATAAATTTACACACACACATACTTAAGGAGACCAAGGACAAACCTTTCTCAAGTCAACTTCCTTGCATCAATTAGGTAACTTACAACTTTTCCACTATCTCCAAAACTCTTTTGCTATCCCTTTTTTGCTTCCTAGAAATCAGCATGCATGCATGCATAGGAATGTCTCCATATTATACAAATTTAGATAACACCTTTTATCGATCACAATTGCCTAGCCACAATGACTTACCCCAAGAAGAACTCGATACACATGAGCCTTCCTTGTCCTTTCCTCTCGGCCGACCCTATATAAGGGCTCCATGGTTCCTTCAACACCCTTCACACCAACATCATTCTCACAAGTCTCCCACCTCTTATCTTTCTCCTATGCACTCGGCTGAACACCTCATGTCAACTCAATCTTGAAACACAATTAGCTACACACAAGCAACATTGGAGTGGACAAGTCGTGGGAAGAAGCACAGAGCGATTAGAACCCGAATCATCTTCACCATTTCTTAGGTATGTTAGTTAACTCTCCTACACTTTAAAAATCTTATAATGTTTCGGCCTATATCACACCTCACCCGAACTACAACCCTTGTTGATGTATATATATGTTTAATCGACTTATTTTCCAACAAACACTATGATTTAGAAGTTGAAACATATAAACATTTAGTTCAAAAACACTATGTAAACATATATACCTATATACGTGCACATGTATGGCAAAACACACACACGTTTGTATAAATGTCACACCCTCAAATTTCCACTGCGGGGTTTATACCGCGAGGCGTGTGACATACCAGGATCCCATAGCCATAAGTCATATGAACGACTCTAAAATGCCCAAGAACGACTCTAAATGCCCAAACCATTTAGTTAGTTTCCAAAAACCAAGTTTAATAATCAACCATAAGTTTTAAAAAAATGCGGAAGCGAAATCAAAACAGTTAAGTAAATAGTTATGCGCAAAACAAACGCGCCTAAACTGAAGTATAAGTAAATGATAAAAATAGTTAATAGTGTTTAATGTCCCATGACAAACATGACGCATGACCTAAGCGTGCTCCAATCTAGCGACCTGCAAAAGCATGCTAACGTGTGTCAACATAAAGTTGGTGAGTTCTCATATTAAGTAACAAAAGTAGAGTTTCCAATGTTGTAAAATACCATCAGTTTCTGTGCGTGTCAGGGTAGCTAACCCACTCATTGTAACTAAACATGAATATTATTGGGAACTACAGAGTTGTTAATTTGCCTTAGTGAGTACTAGTGTCTATCAACACTAGTCGAATATGCGGTCAATAGTCCATGCCCATGACCCAAGCACATTAGGCATGAGGCTGTTGCACAACCTAATAGCACTATCAACTAATACCCCGTTCGCCTCCAACGATTAACCCAATAATGTGTAAGGACTTTTCAAGTGATAGAAGTGTTTAGTTCATAAAGGACAAAAAGTTGTAAACTGATAAAAACCTGACCCACACAAGGAGTCAAAATGTGATCCACACAAGGAATCAAGCATCCCAAAACCCGGGATGGAAAAGTAGTCCTAACCAGACTAGAAAAGTTCATCAAGTTGTCTTAAAACCCGAGACGCATGCTTTTGAGAAAAGTAGAGAAACACACCTTAGGTTACAAAAGTTAAATCCAATTCCGAAAGTAATAGGAACGTACTACCAACTCCCTATTATATGTGTCACTACGTGAGTATATGTGTATACACGATACACCACAAAACTCGTTTGTCCAAAACGTTTAATAATGTGAAAACGGTTTAGGGACAACTATTGTAACTACATGCACAAGTAACCCTACGAACCCGTTGGTAAACATTATGTTTAATATCAATTATACACATCATATACATCTCATACAAGTGTACATACAAGATCAAGTCATAGCTGAGTCATACAAGCCTTCAAACAAGCACTTATACACGTATGTCACAATCTGTGTTTTTAGGACAAATTATACGCTATCTAAACAATTTTATGAAAAATAGCTACACATCATATTAGACTCTCAACATTTTACTGAATATCCCTAGAAGCCCATTAGTTATGCCCATATTTTTGTTTCATGACAAAACCTCATAGAAACATTATGAAAAATCGTTTACTACAGCTAGGTTATGAAAACATTCACATCGGATTAGTTTACAAGAAAAATTCTCAAAACTCGTGTATTCATCCAAACGGGATGAATCCACTTAAGAAAGATGAGTTATCCATGTACCTACCTATCTACTGACCAAATTTTGTGACCTAACTCCTTGTAAAACTCGAGTTATGGTTGTTTAAAGTTGACCCAAAATATTAATCCGAAAATCAGTTTAGACCTATGCTTGTATAAAAATTCCAATAACACATCACGATAACCAAATCGTGCAATCTTACCCACTACAGAAAGCTAAGACCAAATACAACATGTTCATGTCAAGAAACAATCAAAACAAATAGTTTAAGGTCATGTTGCAGAGCCTACAAGTTGATACTTGTATTTTGTCCGTTTTTAAACATGTTAATTGTTATAATCTTAACTTTTACAAACCCTAGGTGTATATTATCGATCAAGAACATCAAATAAACATCATACATGGCTTCTCACACATCAATCTGATCAAAACATACAAGGTTCATCATCATTATTATCATCATCTAATAACCCTACATGTTCCTTAATCATCATCATGCAATAACATGCAAACATAGCACATAACAATCATAAAACTTAATGTTTAACATGTTAATCTTTTATAAAAACTCATGTTTTAATCTTTATTAAATCATCTCAGATTTGGACAAACTTATTTATGGTGTTTTAAAACATAATAGAGAAGATTAAAACACAAAAGATCCAATATTATACCTAAAGCTCTTCAAATCACAACCGAACACCTTCCAAGTCTCCCGAATGATATTCTTGAGCCTTAGCAAGTGTCTAGGGTTATATTTTTCGTATGGGGCTGTAGGGGACGATTAGGGTTGTGTTTATGAGAAATATGCGGTTTAAAATTGATTTTATAGTGTTTTAAGTCGGTTACCCCAGCGAACGACCGCCGAACGGTCATTCACCCAGACCGAACGGCCGTTCGGCCATGTCAGGCCCAAATCGTTTGGGCTGGTTCAGTGTATTGCATGTTTCTTCGTTTTACCTATTATTTTGGGTCTTACCAAAGCCCAACCCCATGTTTTTAGACCCGAACTACCCTATCGGTTCCTCGGTTACGAGTTTGGTGACACATATGGTTTAAATAACATAATCGCACAACAATTTACACATATTTTCACACAAACACGTAATTGCAAATAATATCAAACAATTATTTCATAATTATCTATTTTATCACTTCACCAACGTTCGGGGTTCGATACTCGTGTACGTAGTTCGGTAATTCCCTGAATTACCATTGTATGCAGTTATTAACCTATAACTGTGCAATGTGTGACTCACCTAACTAACCCTAGTTACGTGACATGTTGTGAATGTGAGTAAAAGTTAACTAGAGCTTAGTTAAAGTATGAACTTGAAAATGCGGGGTGTCACAATAAAGCTCGTATATATTTGATACACAAACACGCGGGTATATACACGAGTGTAGAGTGTCGGGTGAAGGACATTGGATCGTTTTTTAGAACTCAAACACAATTCATATACATACATTGACATAACTTACTTTGGAAGCTACAAACACACGATTTTTTAATGAATAGGTGAAAACCGGATTAGTTATCTAAAAATGAGGAATTTAACATATCACATCATAGTAAAGTGTCAGATTTAAGGGAACATATGTTAATATGGCTTTAACATGTGTTAAGCACACCCTTAACATAATAACATTATGGTACATGTTAGATTGGGGAATGTTCGATAACCCATGATGACATGTGGGGCCCATTTTGTTAACAATATATACGTTTTTACAATAAAACACCCGTAATTCACAAAACCGTACACTTTACAAAGTACACATAAAACACGCAATAATTGTCACATGCACGAACGATGGCCCACATATAACAGACACAAGGGTCCACAAGTCAGGTGAACAACTTGTATGGTAAACGACAAGAATGTACAACTTACTTCCTTGATAATCAGAGGGCACTTATTGTTGGACGATAGTTACCTCACTTCTCTGCTTTACTAGACCACACATCCAGTCACCAGGTGAGTTTTACGGCCCCGTTTTACTGTTTACATTTTTGGGGGATAAACATGCTACATTTCTAGTACATTACATTTTGGGTGATATTCTATCATGACTACCATGTGGAACATGAGATATTCGGTTCATGAGCTCAACAGTCCTCGTACTTACATTTACACTGTAACCATTAGCTAACAATAGCCATGGAACACTTAAATAGATCTATTGGGTTGACACCCCACCCCACTCTTGGTTAGTCACTCTAACCGGTTACATACAAGAGAGTGTTAGTATTTTACTACATATACGTTATCTTTATTGTACAATGCGCGAGGCAAAACAGTCAAGAGGTTTGGTTATGGGACTCATGGTTGCACAATAATCATTTGCTTAGCTAGCTTTTGATTGGTCATACACGAATTTCACAAGCACTTTACATAGTACATTAAAATCGGTGAACTCACTGACATTATGTTGACAACCCTTTTATGCATGTTTTTCAGGTAATTGACATGAGGAGCAGGAACTTGGGAGAGGGGTTCGAGTGCACACCTAGTGGTATCATCACCTACGCCGAAACAATTATTTATATGAAATTTATATCACACTTTCTAGCTTCAACAAGAGTAACAACCAAAACCAGTAAGTTCGAAAAATATTAGTAGAGTTTGTGTAGTGTAGGATGTAGACCAACCATATGATTGATGTTAAATGGCCAATAAAAATAAAGTTAATATTAGTTCCTAGCTACCTTTATTAGTAATAGTAAATAGAGTGTTGATTCCACAGGGAATCAAGAAAAAGTGTTGAAGTTTAGGTGTTTCATTGAGTTAAACATTAAATTATAAAATTAACAATTGATTGATTCTATTATTGAAAAACATAACATAACTTAAAATTGAGTTGTAAACAATATGGAGAAAATGGAACCACTTTGGGTTTCAAGTTTGATAAAACACAATCGATCTAGTTAACATAGTGCGAAGTCAGTAAGAATTACAATTTATATGATCAATCAAGTGATAAATGTGGAACCGAACTTAATGGCTTTCATTTGCCCCATTACCAATTCAATTAGGTGAAATACAAATCAACATTTTTTCTTGAATACAACCAAATCATTTAAATGAAAAATCAAAACTGAATTTGATCAAAACTAATAGGGTTAACGAAATTCAATCCTAATACCATTGTTAAACAAGAAATGAAAATAAATTACACAAACCATACACTCAGAGAACATCACGAGTGATATAGAAGCTCATTGACATTAGATACTATTCAATTATGGATTCAAGTGGAAAAACTATGATCGGGAATGAATCCTACACGTTTGAAACCCTAAAATCACCTCTTGAATCACCAAAAATGGCACAAAACTGAGTCCCTTATAAAACCCTAAAGTTATGGATTTTTCCAAATTCTCGCAACCTGAGACAACCATAAATTATTATGCTCCCCAAAAGCTTGTGGTTCTCATCTATCGTAAACGATAATTGAAATGGAGCTAACTTATGGAGCTCCGCCATAAATTATTGTGCTCAATTTCTTCAATACCCTTGTTCTTCGTATAACTTTTGCATAGTAACACTTTTGATCACTAAACATTCTTCTATAGCTTCCATATGCTCCATACTCCTTTTGAATGAATTGTTAACTTGTTCCAACCTACAAATCACAAACATACTCAAAGTAACAACGTTTGATATCCACAAACACATAAAAATAATGAATTAAACACATTAAATATCTACTATTTAACCAAATATCATTTTACCTTTATCCCTGATAATAGATAGGTTATTTCCAGAATGATCCTTACCCCCAACAACAAATGTAGTAGTGAATGGGTAGCACGATAAAATAGACACATGTGGCATAAAAAACAACAAGTAAACATAAATACAGGAGATATATCTTCTACACAATGTTTTCAGAACCGGACCGGACATCGAACCGGTCTCTTTACCGGTTCACTGGTCGAACCGGTCGGACCGGTCCAACCGGATTTAAGAACCGGATACTATATATATAATTATACATGTATGTATGTACATATATACTAAATATTTAGTATACATTAGATGAATAAATAAAGTAATAAATGGGTCAATAAAGAAATCAATAAAGAAATAGATTTAACTCATAAAAATTACACCACGTTACTTTGACTGACACACTCTATTACACCACTTTACTTTCTCATCTCCTTTCCCTTTTTCTATTGTTTCTCTAACCTCCATTCAAGTTTTATCTTGCAAGTTTAACTATGAACGTCGTCGTCATCAGCAGGAAACAACCAAGAAGAAGCCCTGAGTATGTCCTTCTATCCTTGTTTTCATCTCTTTCATAACTCTATTTCTACTGCGTCAGCCGTTTTGTCACAACCACTTCTTGCCGGAAAAAATATCCGGCGATGTTTTTCAAAGATTATTCAAAGTTTTTTATATAAAAAAATCCGGTTCGGTCCAATAGACACCGGTTCCCGGTCCGACCTCCCGGCTCCCGGTTCGACCTCCCGGTCCATTGCAACAGCGATCTGATTGTGTGACCCGGCCCGGCTCACCCTCCGGATCCCGGTCCGACCGGTCGAACCGGCCGGTCCGGTCCGGGTTTCAAAACGTTGCTTCTACAAAACAATTAAAACACTTATGTTTCATCCCCTAAAGGTCCATAATCTTAATCCTACATATTCACAATCATTTATTATGGATCATGTCCTCACAAAGGTACAACTCAAGTAAGTCATGCCTAGTCTAGTCTAGTACCCCAAATGAATTTGAACCTTCCTCTGCAACCCTAACAAGCTCTGTCATTATTCTCCTCTCCATATGTTCAAACCATCTCAATCCCTCTTCATTTTATTATTACTTTAAAGATAATAAATAATTTAGTCAAAACTATTAATTTCAATTCCATGGAAAAATAATCGACATAAAATTTGTTCTTATCTTACACCTTTTGTCTCTTTTATTATGACGTCTTTGATTTTTCAACAAGTCTAAACAGCAACATCAGTTTGGCAGGCGTGTTTGAAAATAAATTAAAAAAAAAAATTGAAAATTTACATGTGCTTATCAAACCCCATATTTACAAAAGTGTAGTAATTAATTTATAAACTAAAAATGCAAGAATATCAGCTACGTAAATTCATTTCTTGACACATATAACTTAAAAGAATACAAATAGCGAACCAGTCTTAAAATAAAATAAAATAATTAGGAACAAAATGGACGTAGGAATGAAGTGATCGAATCTGGGGCCTTATTTGTCGTGAAGGTCCGACCAACGCAATCTGGATTCACGAAATGTGCCAGACAACTTATAACGCAAACTTGAAACCGCGTTTACAACTTTACATCACTTGTATATCTTTGGATAAAAGCCCTACATCACGTGAAATGCCAATTTAATTTATTTTCTTATATATTCATCATAGCAAAATATTATTTTTAACATTTTACAGATAATATTAGCATATTATAGAAAAGTGTATAAAAACATTATACTGAAAAAATCTCAATTTTATTGGTGTCATTTTTTTTTAGTAGTGTTATATTACATTTTTTTCATAAGACGTAATTTAAAATATACACAAATCGTTTGTTGGTTTACCATAATAATTGTGTTATTTTATTATTACCATAATAAGGGGAATGAAATAGACCATTACGAGGTAATAAAAAATAGTGTGTTTTGTTGGTTAAAGGAATTGAATCACCCATTTTACAAGGCATTCCATTCCATCAAAACCAAAGGTAGCGTTTGGTATGATGGAATGGAATGGGGAATGTAATGAACTATTACGAGGTAATAAAAAATATTATGTTTGATTGTTTAAAGGAATTGAATCACCCATTCCATAAGGCATTCCATTCCTTCAAAACCATTACATCCACCCTCCATGTTTTTTTCACTCAATCCACCATTCACCCTTTACTAACAACACCATAACCCACCACCACCACCACCTACCACCCACCTCCATCGTCACCACCCACCATCATTGCCGCCACCACCCTTCATCGCCGCCCACCACCATCGCCCACCACCGTTGCCGCCACCACCGACCACCACCGTTGTCATCACCGCCACCAACCACTACCTATACCCACCCCCCAACGCCACCACCCACCACCGTCACCCACCCACCACCACTGTCGGCACTGTCAACCACCTAACGCCACCCGCCACCCACCACCGTCTCCACCACCTGCCACCGTCACTCACCACAATTTCCTTTACCAACCCACCATCACCTCCATCCACCTCCACCCATCACCACCATTGCCACCACCAATCACCGTCGCCGTCGCCGTCACCACCCACCACCGCCACTACTCACCATCGTCTCCCACCCACCATCACGGCCATCCATCTCCACCGTCGCCACCACCGCGGCCGCCACTCACCACTGCCGCTACCACCACATATCACCACTTACCATCACCACCACTAACCACCACAACCACTCAGCATCGATTTTATTCCTTCGTCTTTTCCTACCTATCCAATAACACAAAGTAATATTTTGTTTCAATCCCACATGGCAACCAAACAAGACATGTAATGGTAATGATCCATTCTATTACCTTGTCCATTCTGTTACCTCATCCATTCCATTACTCATACCAAACAGACACTAAGAATTTCTTGCTAATTCTTATTTCTTAACATGGTTTAAGTACTATGCTGGACACATAGCGCATTCGTAATAAGTTGATGAGAGGTTTAGATGTGGACATTAATTATTGTAGATATAAAAATAGGGTTAGAAGATATATATATATATATATATATATATATGGTAAGGATTAATAGAAAACCTTAAAAATTTGAGAAAACTCTAGAAAAACCTACTTCCTAAGGTTTTTTTTTTGTTTGAAAATTTTAGGTCATGTAATATTACATGTTTTTAAGAGTTTTGAGCCAAACAAATCAAAAAATCGTCGATCGTTTTTTTTTAAATAAATAAGTTTTGCATCATAACATATGTTACCCGTGTAAACATATGCTAACATATGTCACGATGCAAAACTTCTTTATTTAAAAAACGAACAACACTTTTTTGATTTTTTTCACTCAAAACTCTTAAAAACATGTATATTACTTGTCCTAAAATTTTCAAACAAAAAAAAGCTTGGGAAGTAGGGTTTACTCAAAAAAACGCGGGTTTTCTACCGATACTTAACCTATATATATGTATATATATATATATGTGTGTATATATATATATATATATATATATATATATATATAGGGGAGGGTTACCTTGAGAACGCTAAATATTGCGAGAACCGTGAGAACAAGTAAAAAAATCAATCAAAATCAAAATTTTTAACACATGTTACCAAAACACATACAAACTTGTCCCACTTATCAAACATATCGGAAATGAAGTTTTCCCAAGCTACCAACACATGTTACCAAAGCATACACAGGTAATAATGCATATGTTACCAAAACACACACAAATCACAATATTATACGTTACCAAAACACACACAAGTCACAATACATATGTTACCAAAACACACACATGTCACAATAGATATGTTAACAGTGTACTAATACATATGTCACCTTCTATCCATGTTAAAAAATCCATATGAAAAAATCACTTTTGTTTCTATTAACATATGCAATTGGAATCAACCCAACTTAGTCCTAACTTATAACTTATCAAATATATGCAAACTGGAATCAACCCAACTTAGTCCTAACAGGTGTAACATATGAAACAAAGGTAACGTTCTTTCCATCCATGTTAAAAAATCCATATGAAAAAAATCACTTTTGTTTCCATTAACATATGCAACTAGAATCAACCCAATTTAGTCCTATCTTATAACTTATCAAACATATGTAAACTGGAATCAACCCAACTTAGTCCTAACATGTGTAACATATGAAACAGAGGTAACATTCATTCCATCTGTGTTAAAAAATCCATATGAAAAAATGATTTTTGTTTCCATTAACATATGCAACTGGAATCAACCCAACCTAGTCCTAACTTATAAATTATCAAACATATGCTACTGGAATCATCCCAATTTAGTCCTAACTTATAACTTATCATACATATGCTACCAGAATCATCCCAACTTAGTCCTAACAGGTGTAACATATGAAAACAATGTAACATTCATTTCATCCATATGAAAAATGACTTTTGTTTCCATTAACATACGCAACTGGAATCAACGACACCAATTCAAATCAACATAACATACTTTCATATTTAAATTCACACGCATCTATAGAGTCCAAATTAAGCCCAAAACATATAAATAACAAATTCATCAAATTCCACATTATTTTTTCAACCAAAACAGCTAAAAAATACTTTTAAAAAAATAAAATAAGAGTTAAATGTCATTTTCGTCCCTGAGGTTTGGTCATTTTTGCGAGTTTCATCTAAAAGTTTATTTTTTCTCATTTGAATCCAAAAGTTTTCAAATTCTTGCTGGTTTCGTCCAACTCATTAACTCCATCCATTTTTTTTGTTAACTTTTTGTAAAAAATACCAAAATACCCTTATATTTTATATTTTATAGTGTAAAAATTCCATAATACCCTTATATTCTATATTTTATAGTGTAAAAATACCATAATACAAAGGGAAAAGTGAATGTGAGGCCTATCAAAACTACCTTGTTTTAATTAAATATTAATTTTTACGAACCCATTTCCTAAATTATCTCATCTTCTCCCTCCCATCCAAAACACTTAATTGAAAGGATATATATATTCATCGTATTCTCTGTCATTTCCGAATCTCAAATTAAAGTTTTGAAGAATTAATTAATACCTAGACATTTATCATGCTTAAAAAGTTAGGCAAAGACTTGTATTTATATATCGACAAAACAAAACAAAACAAATCGAATTCCAATCACAGTGGTGTGTAGTGATTTACTAACATACGAAAGAAAAAAATACATATGATTTCATTGTTTGATTTTGTTGATGTACAGCAAAACCTCTTATGGTACCAATGAATCAAAGATATTGTTAGGGATTTGTGGAAAAACTGAAATTAATTGTAGGTTTTGGATAAAGTATGGTGGTGGAGTGACGGGGTATGGTGGTTTGGTGGGTTAATGATTAAGGAACGACCATGGTGGTGGTCAGGGGTCATGTTTGTTGAAGAAGATGATGATGATGACGGTGGTGGTGGGTTGGGGGTGATGGTGTGGTGGTGGTTGTGTGCAGAGAGAGAGAGAGAGAGAGTTAACAGAAAAAATGGTCTTTCATTATTTGTATTTTCGTATTTTGGTATTTTTACACTATAAAATATAAAATATAAGGACAACTTGGTCTTTTTACAAAAAGTTAACTATAAAAATGGATGGAGTTAACTAGTTGGACGAAACTAGCAAGGATTTGAAAACTTTTGGATTCAGATGAGAAAAAATAAATTTTTGGATGATACTCGCAAAAATGACCAAACCTCAAGGACGAAAATGGCATTTAACTCATAAAATAAAAAATTCACAATACATCCGAATACAAAAAGCTAAAATCCTCATAAACCAAAAAACCCAAATGCATACATATCAATTTTTAATCCTTCTCACACAAACAATTTTCCTACAGGAACCCTACCGTATATATATATATATATATATATATATATATATATATATATATATATATATATATATTGTTGGAAATTTAATAATTTAAATATTATATTAATGTTTAATATAATGATATTTAATTATAAAAGCTAGATGAATGAGAGTTCTAAGCTTTAAGTGTGTGTGGTGAAACTTTAATGTTGTGGGAATTTGTGCTTGTCCCACATTGGTGGAGATATAAATCATGTGTTGGTTTATATGTAGAATTCTGTAGAGGAATGTATTCCTATACAACAGGACACACCCAGTGGAAGCCAGGAGGGTGCGAAGCACCCGACGCGCCCGCGCCCGCGCCCGGGCCCGGGCACGGGCTCGGGCTCGGGACCGGGACGAGGGCGATGGGCGTAATGTGGCGTTTTGATGGCGCACTTTGCACTTCGCACGCTCGCATCGCCGCGAGCCGCTTGAGAGCCGCCTTTATGTTTTTAACCAAGCTTGGATTGGTGTGGCTCGAGCCCATGGCTCAGGTTCTAGTCCGTCCTTTCAGATTCTTCACCTGTCAAGAGTCATTAAGTCTTGTGATTAATTACAAAGACTTAAATTGTGATTAAGTCTAGTAATTCAATACTATTGAATATGGACTCTTGGCATGCCTCCCTTCATGTTGATAAATACAGAGTTGTGAGCTCTGTTGAGACACACAGAAAAAATCCTCTGAATACATGTTCACGAACCACCACCTACTGTCTGATAATTTTCCTGACTTCGCTGCCCTCCGCACTCTTGTTTCAGGTGCTAGGTTTTCTCCGGCAGTGCAATCTGCTTAGGCTGTTGTACCCTGGGAAACAGACGGGTTCACCTGGGTGGCCCGAAATCTGTTTTAAGGGAAGCGTGTTCTACACGTGCCTCAGTCACCACGAGATTCCTTTCGCTTTCTGTATTTCCATTTCTTGTAATTTTAATTTCTGTCTTTCTATTGTATTTACTTTTTATTTATGTATTGTAATCCGAAATTCATAATAATATTTGTATTTCTTTTATTTTTATGAACGGTGTTCCTACAAGCTTAAAACAGATTTTAAAACTCCGTTCATACTTTGTTTTAAAAATTTTCGGATTGCAAAACAAACTGTTTTGATAAACTCTTTGTGAGTTCCATTTGGTTTTTTGTAAACCAAACTGTTTGGTTTTTTGTAAACCAAATTCTATTGTTAAAAAAGGATTATTCCTTTCTTCGATTATTTCTGTAAACTAATTTTGTACTCTTGTTTCAGAAATGGCTACGAGTGTTAATGCTTCATCAACAACTGTTGGATCGACATCCACCACTGTGGGACCATTAGTTGGTACCCAGGCAGCCCAGGCGGTTGCAAACCATGCTGAGAAACCAGAAAAGTTTTCTGGTTTGAACTTCAAAAGATGGCAGCAAAAGATGTTGTTTTACTTAACAACTCTGAATCTTGCGAGATTCTTGATTGAGGTTCCCCCTCAACTTGCTGAAGGGAACTCTGATGCGCAATCTGTGAGCGCACTTGATGCTTGGAAACACTCTGAGTACCTATGCAGAAACTATGTGTTGAATGGACTGGCTGATCCATTGTATAACGTGTACTGCAAAATACCAACTGCCAAAGAACTTTGGGAATCTTTGGAGCGCAAGTACAAAACTGAAGATGCTGGTACTAAGAAATATGTTGTGGCTCGATTTTTGGACTATAAAATGGTGGATTCCAAAACCGTTATTAGCCAAGTCCAAGAATTGCAAGTGATCCTCAGTGATATTCTGTCTGAAGGAATGAATCTTAGTGAAACATTCCAAGTGGCTGCAATGGTTGAAAAACTTCCTCCAAGTTGGACAGATTTTAAGAATTACCTTAAGCATAAGCGAAAGGAAATGACCATTGAAGATCTTGTGGTTCGCTTGCGTATTGAGGAAGATAACAGAGTGTCTCTAAAAGGAACTCAAGTTGAAGGTACTGCAAGAGCCAACATTGTTGAGCATGGTCAGTCTTCAAGGGGGAATAAGAGCAACAAAGGCCACAAATTTGGTGAAAAATCAAAAGGTAAGGGTCGTGATCTTGGGCCTAAGAAAGGTGGTGTGAGAAAGAAGGTTAGTTCCTTCAAAGGGAAATGTTACAATTGTAATGAAGCTGGTCACAAAGCTGACCAATGCAAAGCACCTAAACGTGAGAAGGCGCTTATGGTTGTTGATGATGATGTGCCTTTAGTGGCCATGATTTCAGACCTCACTGCCATGATGGAGGAGGTTAATTTGGTGTCTAATAGTCCAAAAGGGTGGTGGGTGGACACTGGGGCTACTCGCCATGTTTGCCCAGACAGGGCCCTCTTTAGTACGTTTAGAGAGGTGGTGGGAGATGAGAAGCTGTACATGGGGAATGCTGCTACAGCAGATATCAAGGGTGAAGGTGATGTGATCTTGAAGTGGACTTCTGGAAAAGAGCTCACTTTAAGCAATGTGCTTTATGTTCCTGACCTGCGTAAGAGTCTTGTGTCGGGTTGGTTGCTTAATAAGTTTGGTTTTCGTCTACTCTTTGAGAGTGACAAGTTTGTTTTAAGTAAGCGTGGTATGTTTGTTGGTAAGGGCTATGCCCAGAATGGTATGTTCAAACTCAATGTAATGGCTGTTACTAAGAATATGAATAAGAATGCTACTACTTCTGCTTACTTGGTTGAGTCTCCTAATGTTTGGCATGGTCGTCTTGGTCATGTTAATTTTAATTCGATGCGTCGTTTGATTAAATTAGATTACATACCAAATTTTGCCATAGACTCGAAATCAAAATGTAAAACATGTGTTGAAGCCAAACAAACAAGATCATCGTTTAAATCAGTTAATCGAATAACTGAGCCCCTTGACTTGATTCACACTGATGTGTGTGATTTAAAATCAATTCCCACTAGAGGTGGAAATAAGTATTTTATTACTTTTATTGACGACAGTACGCGGTATTGTTATGTGTATTTACTTAAGAGTAAAGATGAAGCAATTGACAAGTTTATCTTGTATAAATCTGAAGTTGAAAATCAACTTAATAAGAAAATAAAGCGTGTGAGAAGTGATAGGGGAGGTGAATATGTTTCGCCATTTGGGGATGAATGTGCCAAAAGTGGCATAATACATGAGTGTACCCCACCCTATACACCCCAATCAAATGGCATTGCGGAACGAAAGAATCGTACACTAAAGGAAATGATGAATGCCATGTTGATAAGTTCTGGGATGAGCCAGGACATGTGGGGGGAGGCCATTTTGTCGGCCAATTTTTTGTTAAATAAAGTTCCTTTCAAGAATAAGGATGTAACACCATATGAGTTATGGTGGGGACATAAATCATCCTACAAATACTTGAAAGTGTGGGGGTGCCTGGCCAAGGTAATTGTTACACCTCCAAAGGCTCTTAGAATTGGGCCTAAAACTGTTGATTGCATATTTATTGGATATGCCCAAAATGGGACTTCACATCGTTTTCTTGTGCATGAGTCCAAAAATCCTGATGTTCATAAGAACTCCATAATAGAAACAAGGCCAGGAAATGCAACTTATTTTGAAGAGGAGTTCCCAATGTTATTAGAACAAACTCATGCGAGTTCATCAACAGCGGTTGATAAGGTTGTTCAAAATAAAACCCATGAACGATCAGAGGATGAAGAGGTTGAGCCAAGAAGAAGCAAAAGGCAAAGGATTGAAAAATCCTTTGGGCCTGATTTTCTTACCTACATGGTTGAGAGTGAGCCTCAAACCTATCGAGAAGCAGTCACCTCTTCAGATGGACCTCAATGGAAAGAAGCCATCAAAAGTGAGATTGATTCTATTTTGCAGAATCATACATGGGAGTTAGTTGATCTTCCACCAGGGTGCAAGCCACTTGGATATCGATGGATATTCAAGAAAAAGATGAAAGCTGATGGCTCTGTTGACAAATATAAGGCAAGGCTCGTAATCAAAGGGTATAGACAAAAGGAAGGTCTTGACTACTTTGACACGTACTCGCCTGTGACTAGAATAACCTCTATAAGATTGGTGCTTGCAATTGCAGCGTTGAGAAATTTGGAAATACATCAAATGGATGTAAAAACTGCATTTCTAAATGGGGAGTTAGAGGAAGAGATTTACATGGAGCAACCTGAGGGTTTCTCTGCTCCTGGCCAAGAAGGCAAAGTATGTAAACTCGTCAAGTCACTGTATGGCTTAAAGCAAGCTCCAAAACAATGGCATCAAAAGTTTGACCATGTTATGCTTAACAGTGGTTTCAAAATAAATGAATGTGACAAGTGTGTCTATGTGAAAGACACTTCTAAAGGTTATGTAATCTTATGTCTTTATGTGGATGATATGCTTATCGTTGGGAGTGATGACAAGATGATCAGATCTACTAAAGACATGTTGAAAGCGAGATTTGACATGAAAGACATGGGTCTAGCTGATGTAATTCTTGGAGTGAAGATTATTAGAACCCAAACTGGTCTTGTGTTCAGTCAATCTCATTATGTGGATAAGATCCTTGAGAAGTTCAATTCGGAAGACACAAGTGTGGCTCAAACCCCGATTGATACCTCTCAACATTTGGCTAAGAATAGAGGTGAGGGTGTTGCTCAATTGGAATATTCAAGGATCATTGGCAGTTTGATGTATCTCATGTCATGTACCAGGCCAGACTTAGCATATGCTGTGAGCAGGCTAAGCAGATATACTAGTAATCCTAGTGCTGAACATTGGAAAAGCATGACAAGACTGTTAAGGTATTTGAGATACACAAGGAATTATGGACTGCATTATGGCCAAGATCCAGCTGTTGTGGAAGGATACAGTGATGCCAACTGGATATCCGATATGAAAGATTCTAAATCCACAAGTGGTTATGTGTTTACCCTTGGAGGAGCAGCTATAGCTTGGAAATCTTCCAAGCAAACTCTTATAGCTAGGTCCACGATGGAATCTGAATTTATTGCTTTAGATAAAGCTGGAGAAGAGGCAGAATGGATACGTCAGTTTTTGGAATATATTCCAAGATGGCCTAAGCCTGTTACGGCTATTTGCATACATTGTGATTGCCAGTCGGCAATTGGTAGAGCTAAAAGTGCAATGTATAATGGCAAATCGAGGCACATACGACGTAGGCATAATACGATACGACAACTGCTCTCAACAGGGGTTATCACTATTGACTATGTGAAGTCAAAGGATAACATTGCGGATCCGCTTACAAAAGGCTTAAGCAGAGAGGTAGTACATAAGTCGTCAATAGGAATGGGACTAAAGCCCTTGGAATAAGTTTGTACAACGGAAAACCTATCCTAGAAGATTGGAGATCCCATGATCTAGGCTCAATAGGACCACCTAACTGTACGGACTAAGATCACTGTGGGGGAGTACCCCAAAACACAAAGGGAGTTGCATACTTCCTAGTCCGTCCTTAAAATAAATCAGTGATGTCAAAGGAGGATAAGCATATGGCTTTTAATGATTTTGGTAAAATCACCTATGTTAGAGAGAAGTGGGGTCGCTTCAAATGGAATTGTGGGGGGGCGCAATTCCTAGAGCTCTCGCAGAACCAGGATAGTGCTCCATGACCATAAACGGACACGACAATGAGGAGTTAACCAGACCAGGGAGAGTAATGTGTGATGTGTAATAACGTCTACGTAAAAAGGGGTTGGTTCAAGGACATCGCGTCTACTAACCGCTAGGAGACAAAGTGCACATCACAAAGGAGGGTTCAAAGGGAATACCTACCTATCCTGCATTGCTTAACCGCTGAAATTTTATTGTGACACTTGAGTGTGTGGGGCGATCTCCATTCATGTGGGGGATTGTTGGAAATTTAATAATTTAAATATTATATTAATGTTTAATATAATGATATTTAATTATAAAAGCTAGATGAATGAGAGTTCTAAGCTTTAAGTGTGTGTGGTGAAACTTTAATGTTGTGGGAATTTGTGCTTGTCCCACATTGGTGGAGATATAAATCATGTGTTGGTTTATATGTAGAATTCTGTAGAGGAATGTATTCCTATACAACAGGACACACCCAGTGGAAGCCAGGAGGGTGCGAAGCACCCGACGCGCCCGGGCCCGGGCACGGGCTCGGGCTCGGGCTCGGGCTCGGGACCGGGACCGGGACCGGGACGAGGGCGATGGGCGTAATGTGGCGTTTTGATGGCGCACTTTGCACTTCGCACGCTCGCATCGCCGCAAGCCGCTTGAGAGCCGCCTTTATGTTTTTAACCAAGCTTGGATTGGTGTGGCTCGAGCCCATGGCTCAGGTTCTAGTCCGTCCTTTCAGATTCTTCACCTGTCAAGAGTCATTAAGTCTTGTGATTAATTACAAAGACTTAAATTGTGATTAAGTCTAGTAATTCAATACTATTGAATATGGACTCTTGGCATGCCTCCCTTCATGTTGATAAATACAGAGTTGTGAGCTCTGTTGAGACACACAGAAAAAATCCTCTGAATACATGTTCACGAACCACCACCTACTGTCTGATAATTTTCCTGACTTCGCTGCCCTCCGCACTCTTGTTTCAGGTACTATTTCAGGTGCTAGGTTTTCTCCGGCAGTGCAATCTGCTTAGGCTGTTGTACCCTGGGAAACAGACGGGTTCACCTGGGTGGCCCGAAATCTGTTTTAAGGGAAGCGTGTTCTACACGTGCCTCAGTCACCACGAGATTCCTTTCGCTTTCTGTATTTCCATTTCTTGTAATTTTAATTTCTGTCTTTCTATTGTATTTACTTTTTATTTATGTATTGTAATCCGAAATTCATAATAATATTTGTATTTCTTTTATTTTTATGAACGGTGTTCCTACATATATATATATGGGGGTTAGGGTACAAATGCCATATTTCGTGAGAAGTGTAAGAGGATAAAAAATTGATATGTAGGCATCATTTTTTGGACTTATGCATGATATCTTAGATTATTTAGGTTAAAATAACATTAAACATAAAAATTAAATACACAAAGCAATTTATATTAGGCTTAAAAACTTAAAACACCATGCAAAGAAAATGTGTTTTAAATTGTTATGTTTTAGCTATGTTTTAAAATTCATGGCTATAACATATTGCATTGTGTTTTAAATTGTTGTGCTTGGTGTTTTTTCTAGAAAAAAACAACCTAAAACATAATACATACATATCAATTTTTGATCTTTCTTACGCTTCTTCTAAAATATGACGCTTTGTACCTAAATCTTTACCTATACATATACTCACACAAAGAAAATTTTTTAAAAGTGGGTTTGGGTCCCAGACAAACAACTCAGCAACGAAAGACGGGTCATAGATCATATCGGTTAGCTTTTGGTAAAGCCGCATAACAGTCATTTCTCGTAGGTGGGGTTTTTGTTCTTTCTTGCATTTTTTTTTTTTTTTTTTTGTGTTAACTCTTATATTTCATATAACTAGAATTTTATAAAGAAATAATTCATTCCAGGACAAAGAAAATTACATTAAGATAGCGGGCAGGCGGGCAACAAGCTGCGCCGCCACCCCTTTCTGGATAGCAAATCCTAATTTACTAAAAACATAACCATGTCCACCCGGAGCCGAGACACTACTGTGAATAACCCGCTGGACCCTGGTCAGGAAACGGGTAGCCTCCGATGCCAATGAGCCAAAGGTATCAAAAGCCAAAGGTACAAAAACGTGTTGGTTCTCCTCGCAGGCTTTAGCATGTTTTTCTACCTTCTTTGTCTCTGCTTTCCGGACCGCTTGCCCTGCAACAAAGCCACTATCCCTCAACCCAACTAGGGGAGATACACCCGTCAGGTCAACACAAGCATGCTTCCCCCCGGCCCACCCAAAGACAAGGAGATCTGCTGGTCGTAGGGTGGATCTCCCTTCTGCTGGATCCGAGAGGAAGTTTACAGGGGCCTCCTTCTTGGCTGAGATCCCAGCCCGTCTTAAAATGTCCCACAGAATGTCTCGAACCCAATCATGCCGATATTTAAAACCAGGCAACTCCTTACAATGAACCGCGTGTTCCCCGTATTCATCCAGGCAGGCCTTACGGCACATCGGACAGATGTCATCCTCCTGGTACATTGGGATCATCAGACGATATTTAAGAATGGCCCTGTATTCAATAGCGGACATGCTTTGGCCTAAACCTTCGATCGGGATAACAGTTAGTGAAAGAAGTAAATTCCCTTCCTTTTCATTCCATAGGGTAATCATTATATACAAAATTACATTCCCTATTTTAGGGAAGAGATAATCACCACTTAATAATATACATTATCTATAAATACAGAAGTCAACTATATTAAATCTATTACACCCCCGCAGTCAAAACGGGAGGTGACCGAAGATTGAGACTGGAGCGGAAGTCTTCAAACAGCACACGAGGTAGACCTTTGGTAAATATGTCAGCAATCTGTAAACGAGTCGGGGTATGGAGAATCCGAATAGTGCCACGTTGAACATGTTCACGCACAAAATGAATGTTAATCTCTATATGTTTAGTGCGTTGATGCTGAACTGGGTTGGTAGACAAGTAGATAGCACTGATGTTGTCACAGTAAACCAAGGTAGCTGTCGAGATAGGCTTGCGTAACTCAAGAAGCAGGTTGCGAAGCTAACAGATTTCAGCAAACGACATTAGCAACAGCGCGATACTCAGCTTCAGCACTAGACCGAGATATGGTGGACTGGCGTTTGGAGGACCAGGATAGAAGAGTGGAACCCATGTATACACAGTAACCTGAAGTTGAGCGACGAGTATCTGGGCAACCGGCCCAATCAGCATCTGTATAAGCCCTGAGAGAAATATTCTTGCTAGCTGAGAGAGTGAGGCCGTACGTAGCTGTGCCCTTAATGTATCGAATAATACGCTTCAAGGTGTTCCAGTGCTCAGTAGTGGGATTGTGCATGTGAATGCATATCTGTTGAACTGCATAACTGATATCTGGTCTAGTGAAGGTCAGATATTGGAGAGCGCCAGCCAAACTTCTGTAGAGTGTGGGGTTATCGAAAGGCGCACTGGCTGTGGCACTGAGTTTTGGCTTAGAATCAACCGGAGTGGCCACGGGATTACAAGATTCCATACCTGCACGACTAACAATATCCAAAGCATAAGATTGTTGAGAGAGAAACATTGTGTTGTCAGAGCGTGTGACAGAGATACCCAAGAAATAACTAAGAGGTCCAAGATCTTTCATAGCAAATTCAGCCGCGAGGCTGCCCATGAGTTTCACCCGTAAATCGTCAGATGAGGTGGTGAGTATAATGTCATCCACATATATGAGTAAATATGCCACATCACCCCCGTGATGATCTGTAAAAAGAGAGTTGTCACATTTGCTCTGTAGAAAACCAATGGATGTGACAAAATCCGTGAAACGTTGATACCACGCCCGGGGGGCTTGTTTAAGGCCGTAAAGAGACTTTTTGAGGCGACATACGTGATCTGGAAAGTCCCTGTGGCGAAAACCTGCAGGCTGGTACATGTACACGGTCTCAGTTAGATTACCATGAAGAAAGGCATTGGTAACGTCCAGCTGATGAATAGACCAAGACTGAGATAAAGCTAAAGTCAGTACTGTCCGAATAGTAGCGGGTTTAACCACCGGACTAAATGTCTCTCCACAATCAATACCCACCTCTTGATTTCTACCATCACATACCAATCTTGCTTTGTATCTCTCTAGAGTGCCATCAGACCTGTATTTGTGGCGAAAGAGCCACATACTACGAATAACATGCATGTCAGGGGTCCTCGGGACAAGTTCCCAAGTCTTGTTTTTAATTAAGGCATTAAATTCGTTTAGCATGGCATTATGCCACTCCGGATTAGACAAGGCGGCAATGGGATTTTTTGGAAGTGGGGAGATAGTGGTGGTGGAGAGGTTAAATATTTGTTTTGGTTTAGAGATGCCAGACATGGCACGGGTAGTCATGGTGCGAGGAGGAGGGGGTGGAGGGTTAGGTATAGGGCTTAAGGTAGGTGAAGAGTATTGGATGTTGGGCTGTGAGGAAGGGCCGGACGTGGGTGGTGACAGAATAGGTACGGGGTTGGATGTAGGTGGGGATGCGGGTGTAGTTTGGGCCGTAGGAGGTGAGGTTGGAAGTGGGGAGTTGGGTTGGGCTTGGGGAGGTGAATGAGTGGGGAGATGGGCCTGTGGCGAAGTGTGTGGGGAGGCCGGTGTGGTTGTGAGAGGGGTACAGGTTGTGGAATTAGTAGTTGTGGGTGGGGCGAGTCATCCAAGAAGGAGTAGGTGTGATGTGTTGGTTTGTGGTGTGTGGCAAAGGGGAAGATGGTTTCGTCAAATATGACGTGTCGGTTAATGGTGATTGTGCGGGTCTTAAGGTCAAGGCATTTGTAGCCCCGATGGTTAGGTGGGTACCCAAGAAAGACGCATGGGTATGATCGGTAGGCTAGTTTGTGGATAGTGGTGTGGGGAATGAGAGGGTAACAAATGCAACCAAACACATGTAGATGATCGTATGTGGGAAGACATTTGTATAGTCTTTGAGTTGGTGTTTGGAAGTTGTGAATTTTGCTAGGGATTATGTTTAATAGGTAGGTGGTGGTTTCAAGGGCATGGTGCCAATAGGTGTTGGGGGTTGAGGAGTGGGCAAGGATGGTTCTCATGAGGTTGTTTATGGTGCGGATTTTGCGTTCCGCTCTGATACCATGAAAGAAGTAAATTCCCTTCCTTTTCATTCCATAGGGTAATCATTATATACAAAATTAGATTCCCTATTTTAAGGAAGAGATAATCACCACTTAATAATATACATTATCTATAAATACAAAAGTCAACTATATTAAATCTATTAGTTAGGAAATCTTGGGCGTGGGGGGTTTGCAGGCATTCAATAACTGCCCTCTGACGGGGGGACAGACCAAAAACTTCACCCAGGTTCTGAGCGATTTTGCCATAAAGGGCATTCGCCAAAGTTTTCTGAGGCTTTGGGGGGGCGGTGTCCTTGTTAGAAAAACCGCCAATATCAAAACCTGGGAGATAACTATTTTATATTTATATTTTTTTTTAACTCTAAACTATATTTAATGGTGGATCTTGAACGAAAATCTGGTAGTGTCGGACTCAATCTGACTGGGCCGGACTCAATACAAATAAATTTTTTTGAAAATTTTTAGTAAAATTTACACTATGAAACGAAAAAACTTAATGAACCGAAGCCCGATCTGACCCTAGTGAAGATCCATACTTGACTATATCTAGATTATAAAACTTAGCACGATGTCTATCTGTCATGAGATATTATTTTCTTTCAACTTTTAGGCATTCTTGTTTTTACTCCCTTCAATTCATTATCAGCGTTACATGCATATTTATTTGTTAGATTTTCAATATTTTAAACATATTTAACCTCATATCAAATATTGAATGGAAATTGGATTTAAATACTGTAAATTATAGTTATAGTTATTAAAGGCGCTAGATGCACTTAAGGCACATAGGCCTTCCCTGGGGTAGGCGAGGGGCGAAAAAAAGCGAGGGTCTAAGATAAAAATAGCGAACAAAGAAAATAAAGTAAACATATATTAAAATAATACTATTTTTCATCTACTTAGTATTAAAAATTTTAAAGTATTGATGTATTAGTGTATAGCAGTAGTTTTCCTTAGATAAAAGTAGAAATCTGATTGGAATCTAGCCATAATTTAACGAATTTGGCTGGAAACTCTTCAGAATTTGGGAATCTAGTTGAAATCTGCGCCTAAACTATCACCTAGAGAATTAAAGTGCAATTTCCTCGACTCAAAGCGCAAATGCATCGTCTCGCCTAAAAAATGGGCTCAGGCGCAAGAGGCGATGACTTTTGACAACTATGCTCCAAACTATTGTTTGTTGGCCGGTGTCACTCCCAAGTCCCAATTATCACTTTGACTACCAATACTCCAAACTTTACACTTTGTTTGTTATGTCACCCTCATTTTGAAATCATGATCAAGTTCTGATGATGAGAATGTGTTTGCATATATTAGTTTGGGGATAACATAACAAACAAAGTGTAAAGTTGGGAATATTGGTACTCAAACTGATAGTTAGGAGTGATATCAGCCAACGGGTAATAGTTTGGAGTATTTAAATCCAATTTCATAATATTTTAAAAAACATCTTTTGCATTAAAAATAACGTATAATTTAATTTAAAAACATTATTTTTGTAGCAAACTCGAGCATTCAACATATATAGTATATTATTTTTTTTTAACGGAATATATAGTATATTATTAAATTTGATTTTGAATGTATTCAGAAAGGGGTGGCGACACAGTTTGTTGCTCGTTCACCTGTTATCTTTACGTAATTTGCTCTTTATATATAAAAAAGAAAATAAAAAATAAAAGGTTAGTTAAAAAAAATTTGGATTGGAAACATATCAAGGAAACAGTTTCAAAGTGGATGGTCAAAGACTCTAGATAGGTATTTTTGCAGTGTGACCAAGTCAGTTCCAGGTTTATAAACAAGTGAGTTGACCTTCTCTCCAATCTAGAACTCATTCGAGAGGGTTTGGTACTTTGGTGCCTTAAGAAGGTTCGGGTGGATTTAATCCTTACATTTTTTTTTTTTAACAATCAAACGGGACCATTTTATTCCAACCACAAATCACCAATAACATAGTACAATCGCCCATATTCACCCCGGCTCGTTTAGCCAGAGGCTACCTGGGCCACAACCACTAGAGCCCTCATAACAAACAAGTAAACAAAATTCAAAAAATGAAACTCGGCCCTTAATCGAAATGCTGATCTGCAATTTTTAACCATTATCAAAAATAGTGAAATTCCACCACTTCGCTTTGTCCGCGTCCGGTGTCTGCTCTCTTTTTTTTAATTATAGAATATCACAAAAATATCATTCCTTCGTAAATAAGTTGCTTTTAATATCGTATTTGTAGTTAAATAAATTCATCAAACAACTAGAAGTATGATGACTATTGCTTATTTGTTAGGGCAGACGGGGCGTTATCAGAATTGGGCACGGGTACCTCACTACTAGCACGGTAACACCGTCGTCACCCATGCTGATAGTGGTCCCGTGAGCCAAATTCTGGTTCTAGTTAACGGGCTGGTACCCGTGATTTTTCTCTTTCTCTCTCCTCTTTGTCTCTATCTCTCTCTAATTGATTGTTGGTAAATAATCAGTGAAGCATTGCCTTCAAAAAAATGTTTTAGTGAAGGAAATCAGTGAAATGACGTGAAAGTGTAGGATTGGTTAAAATCAGTGAAGTTTAAAAAACTCACGGGTAGTGCCCCGTCCGCCCTTAGTGAAGATGGCAACCGTAGGTGGAAATAAGCGGGAAATCTAGGTGTGGGTAGGCTTCTCTGATAGCGCAATGACGGATCACCGATTACTTTTTCATTAGCGGGTTAATTAGGGAATATGCATCGGTTGAGCCTTGGTTGAATGCTGGTACATGCATCACTTATAGATCTGCAATATAATGTTCAATGATGAATTATCATTGATGTAATTCATGATATCTTGATGTCCAGAAAGGGGGGGGGGGGGGGGGATGGGTTTGCCGTCCAGAAAGGGGTGGCGGCGCAGTTTGTTGTCCACCTGCCCGCTATCTTGATGTAATTTTTTTACCAAAGGCTTATATTAACCTTAAAAAAAATTATACAACCACCACCTATCCAACTAGGAGGATGAGTGACACGCCTAACTAGTACTAGAGTTGAGCTTATAGTGTATCTCAAAATGTTGTGACGAATTACCAATGAATGTATCGTCGCAAATTTACTTTTACCCAACAAGTACCGGAAAGATTTGAAGGAAGGCATATCAATATAATCGCATGATTACAAATGAGCTTTAAAATGTTGATATTATTTAATTATTTTTGTCCTGTTTATTTAAAGAGAAATAAACAGTAAGTGTTTAAACATACGTTGGTAATATTTGACACGTGACTGAGGGATTTTAATAATCCAAATTTTATGTTTAACATTGAGAAGTTTTTTTAAATATTGTTTATGTGAGTGTGTCCTTAATTTTGAAAAATCTATATTAATAATATTCCAAATATATGGAAGCCTAGAGAGGAGAGAAGAAATCAAGCAAGAGTCATGTATGTAGTGACATTGCTACTAGTGGAGAAAACAAATTAAGCAAGTCATGTCCCAACTCCCAAGTCATATATCGATACGAACCATTACTACATGTTGGTGATATTAAGACCATGTAAGAGTCAAGTTCGTTATTTGCCCAGTCTTTTAATCTTTCTTTAAAGTCTAAACCAATTATACATACGAATACCAATTCCTCAATGAATACGACTTAAAGCATTAATCTGCCATCAATCAAAGAATCTTCTAAGGAATACCTATATGCATCATGAGAAATAATGGGTAAGTCGTCTTAAAGAAGAAGTACTATTAAGAAGTCATTAGAAAATGAGAAACAATGGGTAAAAGTCTTCTTGAAGAAGAAATGCTATTGAAAAGTCATTAAGAAATAGAAAGAAAGTATGGATTAAACTCATAATTTGAAGTACTTTAAATACTTCATCCTTTTATCTCTAGTGGAGCCCGCGCGTTACAGCGGAGTTGACAATATGCAATTGAAAGACAAAATGGTTAAGACAATCAAGTGGTCAATGAAGTGAGGATGCCATGGGAGGTCATTATACAATCTATATGTCATTTATATTTATGTACACAACCTTGTAAATAGCTTTTATTCAAAGGTATTATTGATGTATAAGGATATTATTATCATAATCAAATTTCATGATAATATTTATTTAAATCTAATGTGGATAGGCAATTTGGGGGATTTTATTATCATAACCAAATAAAAGATATCTTTAAATTCTTGAGATTTCTAAACTTTAGGAGTAAACACTAAGCACATTTAATATATGATGAATCTTGATTCGTACATTAGTTGTATGATACCCGTAACGTGTTAGAAGGAAATTATATATAATAAAATTGTGAAAGGACCCACTTTTATAGTTTAGTCTGGGCCCCTAAAATGGTCGACCCGCTCCTACAGAAACTATATGTTTTATAGTTTATTGTTGCTGGTCCGAAGCCCAGATAAAGGGGGAGAGTTAATAAAAAAAAGATCTTAAAGAGTCCCACATTTCTAGTTCGCTTAAGGCTTTTAAAAATGTTGAGTCAGCTCTGACTACTTGATACCAATTGTGTCATCACAAGAGTCGAAACTCTCTGGAGTAATGCATGTCGGACAAAACCCCTGTTTTTTGTAAGGACTTTTTTCATTTTCTGTTTTAATTCACGCATGACAATCAATTTGTTTGATGTACAAGAAGTAAATGAGTTATTGTTTATCGACCTACAAATGCTCAAGTGACATTTCATTTTTTCTTTCTAGCGTTTTGTGACCTCGAATACAAATGATCCATGATTGTAGATTTGTATTTGTATCATCCATATGTACACATATGTTTTTTGTATGCACATACACATGTTTTTTATACTATTTTTAAAGTTACTAAAATTATTTTTTTATGCACATACGCATGTTTTTTTTCGGATAGCGTTGTGTATTGAAACTCTTAAGTGCAAAAATATACACTATTCTTGGTGTTCTTTGTGACACAAGTTCGATTCTCACTCTTTTTATTATTTTCTACGGCATCCAGGCAATGATGTTGACAAAAGCACCGAGGAATGTTCGATCCTGAGCCGCACCTCGGTTTACACCCGGCTTCTACTCCACCCTAGAAACTCGTGTGGAGACAATACGGTTTTCGGGGGAACACCGTAACCAAATCTGATACACCAGCGCGGGCCCGGTTAAACAACGTAGTCTGGGGCAGACCTTGGCTATAATTGCCGATTAGACAGTGTAACATTGGGCCAGTCATATGAAACTCACTGTTAAAAATAAAAAAAAAGTGTGAAACACGCACATGACCTCCAAAAACTAGTAGTTTGTTTTCTTTCGTTTTTCCGCAAAAAAAAATGGGTTTCCACTAATTATTGTAAACCATAATGCTTTAAACAAATTACGATATAAAAACAAATTTTCATTTTTTTAGAAATCTCATTTGATGCCCTTTTCTAAACTTTTTTTTACAAGACTTAAAAGTTGACGCTGTAAACTAACATCGATGAATAATATATTAGGTAGTGGTACGACGGAATGGACGGAGAAATAGAATGAATCATTACAAGGTAATGAAAAATAATGAGTTTGGTTGGTCAATGAAATAAAATCACCCATTCCAAAAATCATTACATTTCTCATTCCATTCCCTCAAATCTAGGGTTGCAAACGAACCGAACAAACACGAACAATGCTTTGTTCGTGCTCGTTTGATAAGAAAATAATATGTTTACGACTGTTCATGAACACTTATCGAACGAGATTTTCTGTTTGTGTTCGTTTGTTAAGGAAATGAATATGTTTGTGTTCGTTTGTGTTTGTTTGTTAATTTTAGATACCAGACAAAAGTGAACGTAAACAAATACAAATGAATGTTCATGAATATATACGAACAAAAACGAACGTTCATGACCACAAATAAGCGTTTCATGAACAGATATGAACACAAACGAACATATATTAAATTTTGGGAAAAAATTGGACTTTTATCACCAACATTCCGTAGATCTGCCAAATATATACTAACCCGGCCAGTTATCCAAACATACTTCACATAATTATCATATTAAACATGAAGTACTGATTTAATCTAAAAAAAAAAAAAAAAAAAAACAACAACAACAACTCGAATTCTTCAGTTTATCCGCCCTAAATAATAGTTAATCAAAATAAATAAAATAATACTAATATGTAATAAGTATCATTTATTAAATAATCTATTAATAGGAATTTTGAAATACTTATATTAAAAATTAAAGTTAAAGAAGCTACCTAAAAACGAACAAGTTACCGAATGTTCATGAGCATAAATGAACAAACATGAGCTCTGTTCATTTTTGTTTGTTTAGTTAAACGAACAAAATTTCTTGTTCGTGTTCGTTAATTTATTAAACAAACGAATTTCTCGTCAAACGGTTCACAAACTATTCAATGAACGTTTTGTTCGTTTGCAGCCCTATTAAAAAACATTTCATCCACCCCTATGTTTTTTTTTTTTTCATTTCATCTCTCTTTCCCTTTATTAACATCATAACCCACCACCATCATCACCACTCACCGCCACCGCCACCGCCACCGCCCACTCACCACCACAATCCACTGCCGTTGCCGTTGGCAACCACCGCCACCACCCACCGCTACCCACCAACACCGCCACCATCCACCGTTAACCACCACCGCCACCACCGTCACCCACCTACCACCGCCACCACCCATCGTCGCCTCCACCATCTGCCACCTTTGCCACCGTCACCCACCACCATTTCCTTTACCCACCACTACTGCTACCACCTACCACCATCGCCACATATCACCACCCACCATCACCGTCACTAACCACCACCCACCACCCACCACCGCTACTCAACACCGATTTTATTCCCTTATCCTTTTTTGTCTACTAACCAAAACATAAAATGATAATGATTCATTTCATTTCGTTACATGTCCGTTTCATTCTCCATCTATTTTATTATCCCATACCCAAAAAGACTTATAGGGTGAATGTTAACATATTTAAAGCGAAATTGGGAGGAAATTGTTTGCTCTTTGTAAATATGTAGTGAAAGAGACTTGTATATTTTGATCAAAGTATATATAGAAACCCGAGTCACAAGTAATGATGATCCAAAGACCTTATTTGTAAACTGAGTTTGAATACAAGGTTAACCGTCGTTTACACTCTCACTCAACCATACACAACTAAACGTTTATTTCTGACATTACTCACACACGGTACAAATAATACTCACACACGGTACAAATAATTTTATCACCTTTTATAAATATTATTAAACTAGTATTAAGCACCCTACGGCCAACATTATTGGGAGTGTAAAATTGTGCCACCTAGCATCAATGCTACACCGCCACCAACGATTACTAACATCGAAAAACTCATAAAACAAAAGAAGAAAAAAAATGAAAAAACTAAAACCAAACGAAACGAAATGTAGACGTAAGAACGTTGAACCATGCATACACGCCCGTTGTAGCGTGTTAATACACAAAAATTAGACCGGAATATAAAATCTAACGCAACCAGTAAACGAGAAAAGTTAGAGGTAAAAGCATAGAACCACATAATCACGTTGTAGCGTGTAAACTCAAAAATTATAGACCGAGATGTAAAACGAAAAATTTATTAAATATGAAAAGCGTATGGAATCAAAGTTGAAAGTGAAAAAGTGTTTGAGTTGCATATAAAAGATGAAAACTATTAGGGTTAAAAGTTAAAAGAAAAGAAAAAAACAAAATAAAATACAATCTACAAAACATACATGAGGTACAAAATATAGTGCATAATCAAGTTGCAAAGTATGAGGTATAAATTATAATACATAATCAAGGTGCAAATTAATGATAACAAGTATTAAGCGATTCGTGTTGCGGCTGGGGCATAAAACCGTATCAAGTAGGACCAATGCCACACCACCCATAACGACCACCAACACTAAAAAAAACTAGTAAAAACAAAGAAAATGAAAAAGAGGGAAAAACAACACCAGACGCAAAGCATACGCAAAATCGTTGAACCATGCACTAAAAACAAAGAAAATGAAAAAGAGGGAAAAAACAACACCAGAAGCAAAGCATACGCAAAATCGTTGAACCATGCACGACCATTATAGCATGGTAATGCAAAGATACTAGACTAAAATGTAAAACATAGAAAATAATAACTAAGTCGATCTAAGACCCGCACGTTGCAATATACCTGTCAATCCGGAAAATAGATGTGTTGCGACGAGCCTGTCAAACAAGAAAAATAGACCAAAAATCGATGATCCCTACACGCACCTTGTGGCGTGTTAACTCGCAAAAATTAGAACATAATGTAAAACATAGACTTGCGAATGATGAAAAGTATGGGGGCTAAAGGAAAAAAGTGTTGGGATTAAATTATAAAAGATAAAAAAAAATATATTAAAAAAAAAACTTCCGGTTAAAAGCAAAAAAAAAAAAAAAACAAAGAGGCTAAGAGGCACCGTTTTTTGTGACTCGGCCTGGACACCTGAATTCTCAGAAACAGCCTATAAAGATATAGATGTCGTAAAAGGAATTTAGATAAAATACACTTATGCGATAACTAAAAAAGATCTAGAGAGTAGAGAAGATACCATGTTTTAAGTATCGAGCCCGGTTTCCAATAGGGGGACGAGGCGTCACCAGAATTGGACACGGGTATCTCATTACCAACACGGTAATACCACCGCCACATGTGCCGGTAGGGTTCTCGTGAACCGTTTTCTGGTGCTTGTTACCGTGCTGGTACAAAGAAACAGTCATTTTTCTTGACCAATAATAATATGCCATGTTTTTCTTTCACCTTTGACCGTGAATTTTTTACCGTGTTTTATATTTTGACCGTTTACATTTTGACCCTTTTTTTATCTTTTACCCCTATACAAATTATACATTCACATAAAATAAGTGCCACGGTGAACTTTCATTCAAAATTTAAAAACCATTACACAATAAACATTAAACAACCGTAAACATTAATTATTAATTAAATCTCACAACAATCGCCATGACGCAAAATGGGTGAAGTTAGTCATTTGTTCACGGTAGTAGTCGCCACGAGTGAGTTGGATTGCAATGTCTTCTTAAACATTAGGGTGCCTCTCCATTGTGGCTTCATAGAGGACGTTCCAACGAAGACACTTGGACCAGAGAAGAATCCACCTACGAACGAGCGAATCCTTGGAGCGGTCATTTGTGCCGGTTAAATTATTGAATATCCCCGACACCCGGTGCCAAAACGAAATTGGGGTATCGACTTCATGAACCATGTGTTTCTCACTACTAGTTGTGCCCTCGTTAACGCGATATCCTCATTTGCATTCCACGGGACCATTTTTACGAAACGATTAAAGTATAACGGTGTTATTGTGTGATTTTGTTGTGTTGGATTAAGGTGTTTTTATAGACCAAACCGTAACGGTACAGATTCCAAATGGTTGCAACGGTTTAAATGTAACGGTAACAAAATTAATTACCGTCTGACTATACAACGGTTAGTTTTCTCAAATTTAAATGAAATATAATGAAATAATCAGTAGAGCGCTGCCTATAAAAAAGTGTTTCAGTGAAGTAAATTAGTGAAGTGATGTGGCATTGTATAACTGATTAAAATCAGTGAAAGAAATTATTTTTCTAGAAGTGCCCCTTATACCCTAATAGGCCGGGTTTTTACCCTTAAAGACACCTAAGATTTTAGCGGATGAATAAAATCCTGTTTGTTACTAGTACAAAAAACGTGTTGCAATACGGAAAAAGAAACTAAAAGAACCCTGCTTTATATATATTTTGAGGATACAGAAACAAGCATACTAATAAATAAAACAGGATGCCTAATTTGTTAGCACGTAAAGATATCTATCTATATCTATATCTATATCTATTAATATATATAAAAGAATTCAACATTGCTGACGTGGCGTTGTAATGGTGCCTTCATTCTTTCCATGAAACTGCCACGTGGCATCATAGAAAGATTTTAATGTTTTTTGAATTATTTCCATTTTTAATTAAAAAAAAAGATAAATATAAAACCCTAAATTTATCTCTCTATCTCTCAATTCTCAATTACTAAAATTAAATTGAGTTATTTTAGGAAAAAAGAATTTAAAAACAAATTTAAATTTTTCTCTTATGTTCCTCCCATAATTTTTAAACGTTAATATCTTTTATATTCGAGATTTTTTAAATAAAAAAATTACACCAAATTAACGAGCGTTTTATTATCTTTCCAACGAGTACCATAGTGCTATATAAAAAACGGAGAAAAAAACGACTATTTTTTGTGGGGTTATGTTCATACAGAAAAAAAAAAACACAAAGTGTTCAGGTTATTCATTAATCATGTTTTTTCTTTTAAACCAGGTTCTTATCTACGATGTTGAAATTCAGCCCAATCGCCATGCTATCATTGGAATTTTACTCTTCTAAAGATGGATAGGTATACTTCATCAAGAGAAGTTAGGAGAACGAATTACGCAACACTGCAACACATGGTGTCACCTTATAACAAGGTTATTTTTTATTTATTTAATTACAAGGGTAATAATTATTACTATTAGTATTAATATTATTAGAATTGTTATATTTTTCAACCCCTATCATGAATTCTACATCTATATAAGTCAAAGTCAAATTGTAACATATTTTAAATTACGTGAAGATGATTATATGTTGAAGGTTATCCTTTTAATACTGTATTATGTTTAATATGGTTTATGCTTTTTATTTTTTTTAACTTTTTAAATAAATGTTTTTTAACTAAGATTGATTATGTTTAAGTTATTTACGCTTTTCATGATTTGAGTTTTCTTCTTTTATCATTTCTTTATCATTTTTTATTAAATCACATTAAATTTTTTAACCCCGGGACCTTCCCGGGGTAATCAGCTAGTATATATACAAAAGAAAACGTATATGCTGACGTGGCGTGCAATGGAGGCCTCAACATTCCCTTGTAAGTGCCACGTGGCATCATAATGGAGAGTTTTTGGTGTTTTTGAATTGTTTTTTTTTTTAATTAAATTGAGTTATTTTAGGAAAAAAGAATTTAAAAATAAATTTAAATTTTTTCTCTCATATTTCCTCCCATAATTTTTAAACATTTATATCTTTTATATACAAGATTTTTTAAAGAAAAAAATTACACCAAATTAACGAGCGTTTTATTATCTTTCCAACGAGTACCATAGTGCTATATAAAAAACGGAGAAAAAATCGACTATTTTTTTGTGGGGTTTTGTTCATATAGGAAAAAAACACAACAAAGTGTTCATGTTACATAAAATTAGATTTTGTAGAGAATATGAGTTATTACTGATTAGAATACTATGAACATGCAATGATTGAGAGATTTTGTGGTTAGTTAACTTGAGCCATTTGCAATAGTTTATCATGTAAAATTTGATTTTTCAACCCCGGGACCCTCCCGGGGTAATCAGCTAGTCTATAATAAATCAAACCATTTTTAATGACATGCCATAATATTATGCAATCTCTTTTTTGAGAGGTGCCACATAGGATGTGATGTGTCAACTCTAGACCAATTAAAAAAAGGAATATATATGGTTTAAATATGATTTAACATAATTTATTAAATACCTAATCTACTAAATGTAAATATTAAAACTTTATTATTTTCTCTCTCATGTTTCCTCTCATAACTTTTAAATGTTAATATCTTTTATATACGAGATTTTTTAAAGAAAAAAATTACACCAAATTAACAAGCGTTTTATTATCTTTCCAACGAGTACCATAGTGCTATATAAAAAACGGAGAAAATAAACGACTATTTTTTGTAACCGACAGGTATTGTGTCAAGTTTGGAATTAGTTTAAAAAAATTGTTGGTTTGGGTCGGGCCTGGGATTAGGTGATACCCGACCCAATTACCTTTTTTTTTAATATTAGAATATGATAATAATAATAATAATAATAATAATAATAATAATAATCATATATTGGCAGATACCATTTTTATAGTTTTGATACTTCTAATTTTATTCACTTTACTTAGATTTCTCAACCCGGGACGCTCCCGGGGTATAAACTAGTATTATTATAACCCATTTATTCTGAAAATCAAATTTATATAGTTGTCATTCACATTTAGAAGATTTGAACGGCTAGGAATCTCTTTGTGTTTCACAACAGAAACATTTTGTCTATAGTTGTGTTTGTTGATGTAAAAGCTTCACCTTGATAAACCATGTTAGCAGCTGAAAAGTAGTATTCTGATTTGCTATTCATGTTTTTTTTTCTTTCTAAATCATCTGATTAAGTTAAAATGTTTTGGCTTGTGATATACTCAAGTAAACATATTTTTTGTCAATTAAGCATAGACGTTATTATATCATGCATTATATTTTTTTTATAGAGCAAACATCTTATACACTATCATTTGATTATAACAAATTTTCCATTATCACAACGTTTATAGAGCAAAAAAAGTTTCCATTATCACAACTTTTAATGATAAATATATAGTTTTAACTTTTGAAGAACATTCAACATTTTGAAATATGAGTCATACATGTGTTTACTGGCCGGTCAAAGATGCACATGTTTTACATAGATACAAGTCTTTATACCCATCTCTTACAAAGACTATTAAGCATCATTCTAAAACAGGAAAAATACTTTAATATGTATTTTTTAGGAATATTTGTTTATAAATTCACTCATTGTGTGACTTTGGTCTCATGGATTCTTTTGGCTGACAATGAGTTGAGACGTGCATAACTAAACTAGTTAACCTGGTGTGAAAAGTTGAATCGAGAATTGCACTAGTTGTTGCCCATCATATATATATTTGTAATTAAACATATCCATAAGAATAACCAGTATCAATGAATAAAGAAACTTAAATTAAATAATTATAATGTGTCAAACTAATTAATTAATGTATTCTAACTTGAATACATGGATATCTAGTCGTTACATTCGGCTTAGCTTATTTTTAGTTGTTAATTCTTGACATGATGTAAAACAAGACAGGAATCCAACTTAAACTATAGGGTTGGCGACTTGGTGTAGTAAACTAGTTGACAAATCTAATTTGTTTAGTAAAAGAATTGGTTCGACATGACTTTACATAACCACAATGTTGAATCTTGAAAGAGAAATTCATTTTATTATTATTATTATTATTATTATTATTATTATTATTTTGATGTTTTACAATTTACATTCCATGATTGTGAAAAATTACATCAAGATAGCATGCAGGCGGGCAACAAGCTACGCCGTCACCCCCTTTTAAATGACAAACCCTAATCTACTTAAAATAAAATCTTGCACCCCAGAGTCGAGACATTACTATGAATAACCCGCTAACTAATAGATAGTAAACGAGCCGAGCTCGAGCTCTCATAAGTTTTTCGAGCTCGAGCCCGGTCGAGCTCAGGCTTAGCTCGGCTAGTTTACACCCTTATCCATAATTGAAGATTCAAAAATCTTAAAGGTCGACGGGTTGAACTGTAATTCTTCATCCAGATACCAACCCCTTGTCTCCTTTTTCATGTTTTAGTGTGTTTGTTCTATTGTTTGTTAAACAATGCTTAGAACTCTGATATTTATTGTATTTAATGTTGGACTCGACTCGACCCAAACATATCACCCGAACCATAGCTACAAAAAAAAATTAGGTCCCGTCTCGTGACCGCTGACTTCCGAGCCCCCGGTCCACATTCTCAAGCTTCGCCACTACTAATGGGTGACACCAACCGCACGATTGATTCCATTCACCGAAAGTGGGATGACTTCTTCAAGAAGTGCGAGCGCTTCAAAACCCAATACCGAAGAACTTTGGCGGAGGAGGGTGCGAACACGCACGAGTACGTGACAATTAGGCTCACCCAAATCGAGCACCAAGCTCGGTACGGGTCCGAGTTTCCCCACATCTCGGCGTGGCAATTGTTGAAGACCCGCCTTGATAATTAGTTTTTATTAAGTTTAATTGTTTGTGATTTTTTAGTTTAATTGTGTGTTTGTGTTTTTTTTTTTGTTTAAATGTCTTTTTAGTTTTTTAGTAATTATGTATAATAGTTATGTTTTTATATAAATGTGTTTTTATTAAATTTTATTTGTTTTAAAATAAAAAATAAAAAGTTAAAAAAAGAATTAGGTAGGCTTTGTAGCCTAGAGTGTCGCCAGTAATTTGGTGGTTCCGGGCAACGTTGGTTTTAATTTGACATGACAATTAATGACTAGTTGAGACCACACTAGTAGCCTAGAGTACCCATTCCTCCCTTAGAGTTTTATATGGTACCTGCTAACAACGATGAAACTTGAACTTTTAGATTGCGTGGGTTGAAAGTCACGAGACCCAATTTATTTTCAAATCAGCGGGGCCGGATTCAACATATACAAATTTTTTGGATAAAAACGAAGAAATTTGAACCACTGAGCTAAAAAGGTATGGGCCGGGCACCCTCCGGCCCATATAATGCTTCGCCCATGATTGCTAATATTGATGTTCGTTTTCTTTTAATCTTTTTTGGTATCCATGACACTAATTAATCTGAATACACTTTAGAATAAGGTTCAACTTTTTGATATGATTGAGTAATCAGGTCAGGTTTAGGTTGATACATGCAAACCACCTGAAGCCTCCTGCCTCCAACTTGATCATGCTATCTAGGACATGAATTATCATCATTAACACATGTAGTTTAAAGAAATAACAGACCGTGCGATTCGGAGAATTTAAGTTTGCTCAACTCACTTTACATCAAAATCCTTTGCTTGCACTTGTATTCTTTGACTGCGCATAACTTTATTTTCTATAATACATATATCTAGAAGGTAATGGATAATTATTAAACAGTATTATTTACGAAGATCTTAATTCTAGAAGTTAGGCCAATGCAATTTTAATTATTATAACAATGTCAACACTACTATAAAAAAAACTTTGGACGGGACACAATTTCTAAGAATATTGCAACCAATGTATTTAAAATATATACTGCCATTACAATATTGTATTATACAACACCATATGGGGTGTTTAATATAACAATAATATGATCTATATGTAATTAAATCAACTGTAATATTAGGCATGTCATCTAACTTGGAACACAATAGCGAAAGTCAAACTAGGAACAATGCAATCACGTTTAAAAACACGGAATGATGTTATTCTCTTTTAGATCTAGAAGATGTTTTGACTCTAACATTTTAAAGATATTTGATAACTAATAAAAATATGTACATTTGGTATCATCGTATATGTTTTGGTTTACATAATATGCTTTTTGGAATAATACAAAAATGCACTATTCTTGTAGTCACAATACCCTATGTAAAACAAGAGGTTCTAAGTTTATTGGTATGTAAATTAATTTAATAGTTTGATTATTCGGTTTGATCGTTATTATTTAATTTAGACCAAATTACTTGTGTTAATATGGCAAGCAAGGAATTAACATATTCATGTCTTTGAACAAATTATATTAACACTCTTCATTTTATGTGGTCAAGCTTAATGTTTCATGATCAAGGCATAAAAATCATTAAAATGATGTTTAAACATCCATGTTAAACATCATGGAAAAAGCAAAACCTAAAAAAGTCTATATTTATAAAATCGGTCAGTTGTCGATGATGACTTACCATAAGAGTAGATTGTATACCCTATAACACGAGAAAAAAAAAGCGATTTATAAATATTCGTATTTACTAGTCTTCCACCATCATATTATGTTACCTTTGACAATCCCCATCTTGTATCATGTTATGTTGTCTCCCTAACATGCAATGAAGAAACAAGAAAACTTTTGACTTTGATGATTATAAATGGACTATATATGCATTACATTAGTACTTAATTAAATATTGTTAGGTCGTTGTCATTACTTATTACATTCATTAACAAGTGTCTTTTGAGAAAAAAAAAGTATATAGTTCTAATAATAGAACAATATGATTAATGTATCATTATAATAACAATTAACGACATATCAAGTTTGCTCATTTAAAGCGTACATATACATAGTTTCAAGAAGGTAATATTAATGTAATGTAATGTTATAAGGATATAATAGGAAAATTTGATAAATCATTTTAATGTAACGTTATTTTGGGCCAACTAAAATACAAAGGTTGGGATTATTTTAGAAGGAGCACGCTTATTTTGTAACTTATCAGTATCAAATCCTCCACATCAAACAAATATCAAGGGGATTTGCCAGTCACATTTTAGTAAAATTAATCTTCAGGTGGATAAATGATATTACTACACTTAGTTTCGGTTGATTATGATAGTCGTTTAGATTAAATTGTGAATCAAACCATTAGTAATGGTTTGTGCTTTTTGTAAACCATATATTAAAAAAATGAAAAAAAAATGAATGTCAAATAAAGCCCAATCACCCGGAAACACCCAAAGGCAAACAACCACCTACGCCCGTGATCACAGATAGCACTAGTGAGCCGGCGTGACCATATGCAGGGGAAACTCACCACCTGAAGGCCCACTGTGGTGAAACCCCAGGCTCGAACATGGCATTTTGTCATGAGTGAGACTTCAACCAGTGACCTCCCCTAGAGAAAGTCAATTGGAAACCACTGGAGCATGCCCCGGTTGGTAAACCGTTTAAAATTAAAATAGAACAAAACCATACTCTTGATAACCGTTCGACTCTGGTTTCATCCTTTGAATCTGCATTTTTTTTTTTTTTTTGTGTAAATTGCACTTGTCCATGAGGTTTGAGACAAGTAATGGATTAGATAATAGTTCCATTTGGTCTTTGATGGCACTATTTACTTTCATATACGGTCAATTAGTTTAATAATGTTTAGCCAAAGCATTATAGCCCAGCGGCATCTTGATGATGAGATAAGACGTAGGTACTATAAGGTCCTGAATTGGTGACTTTGTGGTGGGATATGATCGCGTGGTAACACTGGTGGCACGATGATACTCCAGTGCTCCGTGAGTGATTCCAATTGGCCGTTCAAAAAAAAGTTTAATAATGTTTAGTTGATCAGTTAATTTCAGGCTACATTTTAGGTTTTTAACATATTAAAAAATCTCATTTCAATCCTCCAAAAATCATACATCGATCGTTGTAAAAGATTCCCCTACTGCTTATATTTAGTCTCAGTAGTTTTGATCAGTCCTATAAAATTCATGAGCCATTTTACAAACTACTTGTAAGTGACCCATAAGTTCTATAGTTCGATTGGCTAGACCGGAGGCGAAGGCAGCATATTGGGGTTAGGGGATGAGAAGGAAGTCAAGGAACTATAAAGGGTGAATTGTTTGGTCGTGTAGTGTATAAACTGTTGCACATACACCAATTGAACTCATGGAGTCATGGCACTGAAGATGCCGATGGCATGTAATGAGCCACACCCATAGCTACCATTCGTGTAATTTATGTAAACCACATATTCACTCTAAATAGGCATTCCGAATTATTTCCAACTTTTAAAAAAGGGCCGAAATGGTGTTTCCCTTACAAAGCCCATATAGTCATCTATAGGCTATAGCTCAACAAAATCCTATAGCTAAATAAAAGTATAAAACTGCATCAATAAAAAAAATAAAAAAATAAACTTAATAACGTCCGTCAGAAAGGATTAAAAAAAAACCTTAATAACGTTCGTTAGAAAGGACGTTTATATTTTTTTTTTTTGAACGGTCAACTAAACAACGCCGGGTACTTCGTACACGGCCCCCCAGTGGCAAAGACAGAGGCACAGCCCGGCCCACCCCGGACGCACGAAGCCCCTAGCCCGTCTGACAGCCCACTTCTAGGGAAAACCCGACCCACATACCCGCCCGAAGGCACGACAGTAGTGAACCGGTAAATCCTGGCGAGATCAGGACTCGAACTCATGACCATAGGCCATGAGTCATCCATCATTTCTCATTATGTCCTTCGTGAGAATCGAACCTGAGACCTCCAAGAGAGATCCCTGACCATTCACCAAGTGAGCTACCCGTGAAGGACACATATAGGTTATCCAGGTATCCATAGTGCAAGAAACTGTTTTAACATGATATCAACATCTTTAATCATTGTTGGCTCAGGGAACAAAATAGTGACACGAAACACGTTCTAACAATAAGTTTTAAGAATATAAACCGACGAACGTTGGATATTATTCTGAGATGATCAATCGGCCAATAGACCGTTGAGTGGGTTAGTCTCCGAAGGACAAGATGAGAGAAATGGACATTCTTGAGACCAGTATAAATAAACATGCAAAACAAAGGTTTACTAGGAAGTAGGAGATAAAGCAAGCTAGGAGATGATGGAAGATAAAGCAAACACACTAGGAGATAATGGTAACATGGCTATTTTAATGACTGCAATCATGCTAAAGACATGCAGTAATTTAAAGTTTAAACGTGGTGTTGGGAGTCCAGTCTAAATGGATTGGATCGCAGGTCAGATCATACCAGTACTAGAACACTACGACTCAAATAACGTAAATTATTGTAAAAAACCTTTGACCCGATGACATTGGTGAATTCCCTTCCCTTCAACCAAGTGGTAAGGGTTCAAACCTCATTGTGGGTAGTCAGGTGGCGTAGAAATGTAAAATTATAAAGCTATCTGGCCCAAGTGCGCAACTCTTTGGCTTACAATCCGGTCTGACTTTTTGCTGGTTTTTTAGTTGCGACCGTAAACCAAGTCTGAAAATTTATAAGCCGGCAGGTGGAAACAGTATGAAAAGACTAATCGTAAAAGTAATGTTTGGCCCACGGTCATAACCACCCCATAATTTGGGTCATGGAACATTCAAACATCAGGAACATAGATGAAAGATATCCAACAGGTATGAATCAATTTTCAAAAATCATACGAAACAAAAAGGACGATTCTATTTCGATGAAATAAGTAACAAACAGTCCATAACATCCTACAAACGACTACCCGGGTGTCCAAACCAGCATGGAGATGTCGGCGAATGAAACATGTAGCATGTGTCACTACTTAATCATGGAAAACCTTCAAAATTTCCTTGTCGCGTTCACATGCCAACATTGCATAAACAATGAAACAAAATAAGAAACTTACTACTTCTGCTCAGCAGCTTGTTGTTGTAGAGTCTGCTGCTCTTCAGTTTTCGACATCGCATTTTTCATGAGCTCGTAGCCTGCAAAGTTCATAGCACCAAGAGGTGCAATCCAGAAGAACCTAGGTATGGCCCCTTTGAATAATCCGAGGGGGCCTTCATGTCGAAGAATAGATAATGCAATCATCGACATGGACACGGGTCGCCCTTGAGGTGCCGTCATCATTCTAGTTTTCATCACATCGAAGGGTGTTGTCGTGACTGCAGCCAGACCACCAGAAACAGCCCCCACTGCGATTGTCTCCCATGGTTCAAGTGGCCGGCCTAGGATTTGCTGGACAACCTGAAATTTTATTTACAAAAGTTATACAAATAGTACTGTAAAACATATATCTTCTAATGTGAGGCAAAAACAGAAACCTTTTTAGACTCTCCATAAAGTCCCATGCCCGCGACATAAAACGGAACCTCCCGGCATAAAGTAGCACCGGTCCCACGGAAGAAACCTCTGAGACCATCTTGTTGCCATGTGCAGATGATTGCTTCCCCCACATTGTTATGTAGGCCTGCTTGCAATCTTTGCTTTAATACTTCACATGGAATTCTTACTGCTGTCCCCAAAACAGTGCTGCAGAATGACGCAACAGACTGAACCTGGAGCATTAAAAAAGCAGGTATCACATAATCTCATTACCAAAGGGAAAGATAGATTCTAGAAAACGAAATTATGGATTTAAATCTCGAGGTGGTTGCACGTGTATTGCTTACCTGTAGGTCTGGAAGTGTTGGGGCAACATTTATTAGCACAATCTTACTTGCTTCAAAGATCCCAGTCCGCAATCCATGGCTGCGATTACATGTTAAAAAAAAAATTGTACATCAGAAGATAAAAAATGTTAAAGAAAGGAAATGAAGCATACCTTGAAAATTGTCCTATAATTGCAGGAATGGAGCCTCTGTATACTCCGCGAAATCCAAGTTCAGGAAGCTTTGCAATCATTTCTGGGAAACTAAGTGTCGATGCTTGCACTCGAGTCTGAAGCGGGACAATACAAGAAAATTAAACTAAACTCTGTACCAATTCCAGGTTAAAAAATCATCCATTCTAACTCTCACAAACCAAGTAAGGAAACTTATGGTGGAACAGTATCATATTATAAACTATAAATCTTTAAAAATAACAACTTACCTTAATTGTGTCAATAGGGTGCATTGCAGATGTAGATAATGCACAAGCAAGGCCACCTGCTAATGCAGATTTTAGAACACTTCCGGTAGGTACTTCCACAGGTGGTGCCACCGCCACAACAGTAGCAGCTTGAAACCACAGGTTCCTATAATTTCAAGCAAACGGTTACAAAAAGGTAAATGATATAATACATGTGTATGAGGAGCCCATGCTTACCGTGGATCTTCTTGAAGCTGGTCAGATGGGAGAAGAAGCATAAAGTTCCTAAAATGTCCATAAGAAATTGATTCTTCAGTATCAGATTTGAGAAAACGCATCATGGCAACAGCATTATCTTCATTTGCAGGAAGTCCTGCATTCTTTAATGATGCTAAGATTTCACTTTTTTGCAGCGTTCCGGATTTAGTTAAACAGAGACTAGTATAAGCTCTAAGGATTGTCGGTTCTTTCTGTTCCATTAATGACAGAAACTGTTGCCAACCAAATGATTTTGAAAACAAATGTCTTTTGGTGCGACGCATTAGTTCATGAGCATATCTACGAGGAAGCTTTCTCTTCCTAAAGGCAACCTCAAGATCTTCTAGAGTTACTTGTCCATCACCATCTCTATCTAACTCCTCAAAAAATCTCTTTCCTGTGTATGTAGAAATGAAAGAATTACTCTTGTAGGGATCAGTTGGCCAGAAACCATGAATAAAAAAAATGTCACATACAACCATAAAGGCATAAACCAACAATTAAGAACTACTTACTTGACATGCTTAAGTATTTATTAATTGTGACAACACATGTATACAATATCATCATTGTCTATGGATGTAAGCACCAAACAACCTCAAACAGTTATTATAGAAAACATGTTTCAAAAGGAAAGTAAATGATCAGTTGAACCAATTCGTTAACAATCTAATATAATGATAAAAGTACTTTAAGAATCCAAGGCACCGGCTCTTTACTTATTTCTATATAACCGGCAACGAGTACGAACTTGAAAACTCTACGTGTGTAACGACAGCACTTTTAGAACATTCTTCTCGATAGCCAAATCATTGAAATATACAATCAGCATTATATAAGATCACATGGAAATGTCCAACTAAGCATGCTGTGGGGGTGATGAAGATGTTGTTGTGTCAGCGGCTCAGCGCTTTGTTAACGGTGTGTTTGAGATAGGTATCTGAACACAGTGGTGCAGGCGGTGGCATGTAAGTCGGATTGTATAATCATAGATTCATAGATTCGAAATTAGGAGTTTCTTAAGAGGAGAGAAGGTGGCATAAAGGTTTGTGTAATGCTGAGTATTATAACATACAATGAGAAATAAATGGAGAAAGGAAGCAAAGAACCTAATATCTAGTGCCCATTATGACGGCATGATAGCCTATGTGTCAAGCATGTCTACACAATTTTATACGCTATTACATAGTATGCATCCACTTACCAAATTTGGATAACAAAAACTTGACCATTAAAGAACCGATCAAATTGAAGAACTAATATTCATTCCTAAAATCATCTTCCGTCAAAACTGTGTGGTTCTTATATGGTTTAACGTGGCAAAGATTTAGAGTGGATTGATTAATGATGTTGAAAATACATTTGCTTAAGAAGCAGAGCCAAATTAGATTTTACGTACAAATAGCCATATACGTAATAGTCATATTTATTATGTGATTGTGTAATTATATGGCATGGTAATACCTAAAGTAAACATTCAGAAAAAAACGCAACGGCGGGCAAAAACTGAAGTACAGATATATGATGTTAGTCACTCCAATTTTCATAATCCAAATCTGGTGATCTAAAACTGATAACATCAATATGCAGTCATCTTTTCAGTTGCTAAAGAGACTTACCTTCTGCTTCTGTGTATCTGAAGAAATCCTGGACCGAGAAAAGTTTCTTCTTATCAGGGTGGTCTTTAGTTGACCGCCCTAACTGGGGTACAAGCTCAATTAGTTCTGTCAATGAAACAGTGGACAGAGTGGACCTCAAACGCTCAACATTTGATAACGGAATACTTAACAAGCCATTAGCCATCTTCTGCGAAAAACTACTAACATTCTCTTCCGTAACATTTGAGCTAACATCGTCATCACTTTCACCCTTAACAGGAGAAGTTACGTCAACAATACCTGATGGAACGCCTCCAACTCTAGCAAACTTCAAATTTCCTAAAAATCCACTAACGTCTGCTTTTTTACCTTCCAAAAGTCTACCAACAGCCTTCAAGTGATCCACCTGGATTGTATGATAAGGAACCGTAGATACGTCACATTTCTCACTTCCACTTTCTTGAAAACCTAACTCAAACTTGTGTAGATTTTGAGCAAGCTGATCAAGAACAAACCCGATAAAGTGCTCAAGCGACAAACCATTTACATCTTTTATTTTCAAAGCTTCCTCACACGGCATCAAAACCTCATTCTCCAACTTTCTTCCCTTTCTATCACTAGAAACAATTTCTCCTAATGCCCCTTTAGCTATAAATTCATTTCTATCTCTAGAAATCTTATCACCATTATTCTTTTTCTGTAGCTTCTTTTTACCATTCCTTAACGGTTCCGGAACAGCCTGAACAAAACTACTAACCAGTAAAGACCAAGTAACCCCAAAATTCATGCAATTAACACAACTTCCATCCTCATTCTTGGACATATCACCCTTATGCTCCTTACCATCCTTCGGCGTGAAAACCCTTATAAACGTCTTAAACGGCACCTTATTCGATAACCCCTTCTTTCTCTCATCACTCTTCACATCAAATACTCTCATATCTCCTGTTTTCCGCCCATTCTTACCACCCGGCCACCGATTCTCCAAATCTTTCGCCGCTTTCCTAAACCCCGATTCAATCGGACCAAGCGCATTCTTCACGAGCTCAATCGAATTAAAAAACGACTCCAACGGATCATTCCCGTTCACATTCACCATCACTGAAATCAACCTATCCTTAAACCCTACTTAATTTCGAAAGACCTCTTCAATGGCACAAAACCCTAATTTTGACCCATCAAACACCAAAACTTAATAACCTAAACCGTACGGACAAAACATAAACAAAATCAACCTTGTCCGTAGCAATTCAATGAGATTAACCGATTAAGAGCATCTATTGAAAACCTTACTCTGAATCCACTAAATATATACACACATAGTATGCCTACTGTACAGTGATGTTGAAATCGGTATCTATAAACATCATTTCATGATTATCATCTGCAATCGGTATTGGATAAGTACTTGATTCGAAAACTATACCTGAAAAGGATTAGGAGCGATTGGAATAAATCTGGAGAGTATATATTACGATCGATGAGTATATGTGTATGTGTGTGTGTTTATATTTATTTATATAAAAGGATATGATGATTGCGTTAAAACTAGAAGCAGAAGAAGAAGGAGAAGGATGAAGAAGAAGAGGCTTCCAATTTTTTGAGTATATATGGTGTGTATTTCCAAGTTTATTAATTATTAAATGCAAATACATGAATTTTTATATATTTTTATTGTAGTTAAAATAAATAAATAAATAAATAAATAGAAAGATAAGAGGTGACTGTGGATAATGGTGACGTGTATCCTACCTGGATAAGGGCATACTGTATGTTTCTTGTTTTCTTCACGTGTAATTTAGTCCAGAGATTTGATCTTATAATATCAATCATAAATACTTTAGTGGTAACTCACACACTATTTAATCTTCTATTGCACCACCTTTTTCTTTTCACTAGAGTTAGAAACCTACTAAATTACATTTAAATACGTTACTCGTTCGCTTATATTACTTTTAACTATCATTTTGACCATCAATACTCTCAACTTTATACTTTGTTTGTTATATCACCCCCAAACTAAGATGCAAATACTTCCTCATTATCAGAACTTGACCCTGATTCTAAAATGAGGGTGACATAACAAACAAAGTGTAAAGTTGGAAGTATTAATAGTCAAAGTGATAGGTGTTAGTGATATCGACCAAAAATTAATAGCTTGGAGTATTTAAATCCAATTTCCTTTAAAATAATAAAACCTTATAACATCGAAAGAAAGAGAACAGTTAAGCAACACACTAAGTCACTAACTCACAAATTCTGTGTTTCTAATTTTTTTTAAAATTTTCTTTTTAAGACTCATATATTAGAATAATAAAGTTTCAGTGTAAACAGAAAAAAAAAAAAAAATAAATAAATTATTGCAAGATATTGTTTGCTTAATGGCTAGATGTTACACTCTCTAACCACTAGCTTATAGCTTAGTGGTTGGGGGATATGATGGAAGACTTCTGGCTACTTGGTCAGGAGTTCGATTCCTGATCCAACCAGTTTTACCGGCTCTTTACCGTCGTGCTCTCGTGCGGGTGAAGGGTCGGGTTTTCTCCGGAATAGGTGGCTTGGTGTGTGTTAGCTACCCGGCGCATTCTAGGGCGGGCACCTAAGACGTGTCTTCACCTAGGAGCGTATGGGCGCTTTCACGATTGTTGGGTGCCCGGGTAGCTGGCACGTCAGTTTGTTGGCCGTTCAAAAAAAAAAAAAAAAAAAAAAAAAAAAAAAAAAAAAGAAGATGTTACACTCTCTAAATTCTGATATTTATAAATGATAGGCCCATCACTTGGGATTTGGGAACCAAGACCTCCATTAAAGGCCAGACTCTCTACCAAAAGAATTAGCTCCACTTAGCTAGTGCAAAATATTTTTGATATTACAATTTTCAATCTGACCTTTAAATCCAAACTCACACACCTTTTAGTTCTATCACTAAACCATACCCATTTGACATTTACCAAAATGATAGACTCTCGTCACTTGAAATGACAAAGATGTACCTAACAACAAGGTATCGCTAGACTAAAGGTCGTTTGGTGTTTTCAATCTATTAGGTTTATTACTGCCCCATTTACGGTGTGCACATATAATGTATATATGTGTGGCCATTGGGGGACAAAAGCAGTGGCGGACCTACTGTTTGCCGAAGGGGGGCGGCCGCCCACCTTGAAAAAACAAAAGTTATGTGTTATATACGCGAGAAAATCAAGACCGCTCCCCATAAAATTTTGCAATTGCTCCCCTTGGACTTTCTAAACCAACCTAAAGAGGGAAAGAAAGAAAGGAGAGCATGCTGGATTTTTTTTTTTCCGATGATGGTGCCTATACCGGTGATAAGAGAAAGAAGATGAAGTTTGTCCTATTAATTATTAAATGTGCCTATGGTAGGACTTTTAACTTTTTTAAGTCTCTGACTTCCCTATTTTTTTGTACGGTAACTTTGTTTCAAAAGTCAAATTTTACTCCCCTCAAATTTCAACTTTTCTATTTAGGATGTTTATTTTATTTTGTTTACATTTAATGTCTTTTGAAATTTGAAGGCTAAAATGTAAACTTAATAATAAGTTCATTTATCATTCTAGCGTTTTTTATTTATTTATCAAGTTTACTGATTTCATAACTTGTATTTTATAATAGTTATTCTTTTATATGATTCGGGAAAAGTTTTACTATGCGATGATGTAATTTTAAAAGGGCATTTTAGTAAGTAAACTAACTGAATGTTATGATTTCACTATAGTTGCATTATTATATACATTGTCTTGCTATGGTATTATTGTATTTTAAAAAATTAAAACTCCTAGAAAACAACTTTAGATATATATTAGATTTTTAATTTTTGTTATGTATTTGTAATGGTATTTGACATACTTTTTAATTATATAAAATATAGATTGATTATTTTATCATATGACCCGGCCCGACTCGAACCGGACCGAAATATATTATATACGATAGACAAACGACCCACTATAAATTTCCGCTCCCCATGAAAAAAATTTCTGGGTCCGCCACTGGACAAAAGTAAAGTTGTACTAGTTTTAACGTTATTTTACTAATTTCGTGAAAATAACGTTAAAAACGACGGACGGTTAATCATGCATCATGTGGTGGCGTGGATAGCCAAAAGACAGGGGTACATGCATCGATCGGGTTTGTCCCGATTGCTAAGTGTTCTGTGCCTTATGTCCAAGGCTTGATACCAAACCATATCGAGCCGGGGGTCTCACTGGAAGCAGCCTCTCTATTCTTAGGGATAGAGGTAAGGCTGTCTACATCTTACCCTTCTCAGACCCTACCTTAGCGTTGCTATAGGTGAGATTAACTGAGTATGATGATGATGATGATGAATCTATTAGGTTTATTCAAATTATTATTATATGAAGTTATCCAAAAAAAACTTTTTATAATATTGCATATATTTAAAGAGGGTGGGATTAGGGTACAAATACCATACTCTCGTAAGAAGTGTGAGAATATTTAAGAATTGATATGTAGGCTTTATTTTTTTATTTATTCATGATGTTTTGAATTGTTTAGGCTAAAATAACACCAAACATAACAATTAAAAACACAAAACAATTTATTTTAGGCTTAAAAACCTAAAACACAATGACAAAAGCATGTGTTTTAACTATATTTTAAATTTTATGGCTATAATACATTGCATTGTGTTTTAAATTGTTGTGTTTGGTGTTTTCTAGCAAAAACAACCCAAAACATCATAACTAAATCCAAGACATGATGATTACATGTTAATTCTTAATTTTTCTCATACTTCTCACGAAATATGACATTTGGACCTGAACCATTACCTATTTAACGATATCTTATATTTAAATAGTTAGTTTAGTTTAACCAAATATGTAGACGTAGACGCTGAGGGTGATACGTGTAGTATTGCATGTGGACACGTTTACAAATGCAGTTCCACATGGCATACTATTGCATGCTTTACCTACTCACCCTTTGCCACGTATTTTTCAACCATTCCTTCTGTCAAGGAATTGATAATGATATTGGATTATTACACTTTATTATAAAATCTAGATTTTTAGTTTTACGTTCTTTAATAATTTCATAATTTTCATATAATAATTATAATAAACTTAATCCACAATCTAAATGCCCCACGCTTGTGGAGTGATATAGGAAATGATAGTTAGAATCTAGCCTTTTGAGGTGCCAGATTCAATCCTTGATTCCACCGGGTTTTACTGAATTTCCGCTGGCGTGTCTTCGGGCGGGTGGGGGAACAGATTTTTTTCCCCGAAACTGGTAACTTGGTAGGTACTAGCTACCCAGCGTTACCTGTGGACGAGCACCTAAGACGTTTATTCACTCAAGGACGTATGTGATGCTTATGTAACCAAACTGGTACATACCTCGGGTAGTCAGACATCATTTGTTCACCGTTGAAAAAAAACACAAAGCAAATATATAAACTCAATCCAGGTTTGTAAACCGTTCGTGAAACCACTTTCATGATATGCAAAATCACCTTATTTTTTTCCCGAGATGGCTTCCAAACGCGACTATTTTCTTTACCCAAAAAAAAACCATCTTTTACTACATCTAAGTGTTACATTAGCCTTTGGACTGTTTTGTCATCAAAAATAGTTTAAACCAGTATTGGATCAGAATGCAGAACCACTGTTCTTGGTCTTTCCAAGCATTACATCTTTAGCTTCATTGATCTTTGAAGCTAAGTAATGGCTGCCTCCAGCGTCCGGATGGTTTGCAACCATTACCCTTCTATGTGCTTCCCTAACCTTGTCTGCAGCTGCGCTCTCTCTGTCAAACATCACATATGATGAATGTCTAAACACCCTCTTCAGTAACGATATAACAAACAAATCAACAGGGTGGAAGCTATTGGAACAATCGGATCGAGCAAACAGCACAAACTCAAAGATTTTATGAAACTAAACACTAGCTATGACTCTATATTATTATGAACAAAGACCACACATTACAGTGACCCTGATATATGGTACTAAACAATACTCGATCACCAAGCTATCAACCTATCCCAACTAGGCCATGACACTTAATTAAATAATAACATGATTTCTATAATTGTCTAACCCCTACCAGCTAGATAAATATTAAATAAAAGAAACAATTAAATCAAGATTAATCCAACAGAAGCTTGGTTTTAAAAGGTGTGAGGTAAGCTAGAAAACGTCTTAGGAGCTTGAGGAAGGGCATGTCATGAGCTTCCGGGTCAAAGTAATGGGTCTGTAGGACAGTAGGAGTCTGATATGTAAAACAGAGCAGAGAGACGCAACTTCTGGTTGTAAATAAAGCCTGTTTGTTTGTACAAAGAGAAACACCTTGCGTAGGTGATGTGCAAGCCTCGCGCCTCGGCTTTTGGACCTAAATGCTACAGAGCGCCTCGCATTTTTTAGACAAAGGGTACAGGTCCTAATATACTTTCCTAACTCAGTGGATTTAGCGATCATACATACATGATCTTACAAGATTATACAAATGTAGAGAAACATTTACTCATATTTCATTTTGGGATTTATACGATGTTTATCAAGGTTACCTAACACCAAGGATTAGAGCTGCTTCTCGCCTTGTCATTGTTTGTTGGAAGCCGGCTTCATAAAACCTGCGTGATCTAGGTCTCGGGGGTATACTCTTGAAAGAATGCCAGGCCTGAATTCCATATTTGCCAGCCATGGCTGCAGCCGCTACTGCAAGCCCAGCAATAAATGGGGTAGCCTGATACACACATCTGAGCCACGTCAGTGATTTTGTGGAACATAAAGTTCCTTATTTTAAAACAGTCCTCAAATTCTCTTAGAAACCACTAACATTATGCAACAGTTTTGTATACCATTATATCTTATTATTTGGAAAATAAAAGAAAAAATTGTACAGAGCATAAGTTTATCAATTGAACAATAAAAACCTCATGAAATAAGGGAAGGCAACCCGTTTTCGTTGCTTGTTTTGGGCCTTTGAAAGGTAGTTGCATCAAAGAAGTAGAAGATGATGTTTGCATCAAAGATACTTTCTTGAAGATCATATCAAACGAATAAAAACCTCATGAAATAAGGGAAGGCAACCTGTTTTCGTTGCTTGTTTTGGGCCTTTGAAAGGCCAACTAACAATGGATAGTTAGCACTTAAGCTTTATTGTTTTGGGCATTTGGAAGGCCAACTTTAAAATGTGGTCGAGATTTACTCATCAAATGGGCGGTGCTCAAGTCGTCGGTTGGAGTCTTGTCTAGACAAAATGTCATGCGCGAGCTGAGGTTTTACCATAGAGGGTTTTTTTTTGGAATTGGTAACAAGCCGGGTCACCAGTGTTGTATGCGATTGGGGGTGTGGGTGACGTTTTGCTATTGGTGTACTGGGTGGTCGGGCTTTGTTTGCGTTAAAAAAATGTTAAAATTTAAATTGGTTCAAGATTTAATAACTTGACTGATAATAAAATATGAATGAGAAGCTGAGAATGATGATCACATCTCTCTATATTTGAAGAACTTCCAATCCCTACAAATTAACAGACTCATTACATATTTACTCTTACAATGCTAATCATTATTTCTTACGATCTAATATTCACAACTAACTACCACTACATATATATTGTATATATTAAAATTTAAATGATTGTAGTGGGTAAGGTGCTGTTTGTTTTTTGCTCAGAAGCACTTCTGACCTTTTTTGTCTGCACCACGCAGACGCGTGCAGATGTTTGTGGTCTGCAGATTGTTTGTTTTTTAGAAGACTTTTCACTCAAAAGGGTCTTCCTAACTTCTTCTTGGTGCAGACTTGTTCCAAAGTCTTCTAAGATCTTCAAAGGTCTTCTCCACTTCTCTTCTCCTCACCCACCACCACCCACTATCACCACCAACCACGGTCCACCACCACCACCACGGTCCATCACCACCCACCACCACCACCGTCCACCACCACCACCGTCCACCACCACCCACCACCACCACCGTCCACCACCACCACCCACCACCACCACCGTCCACCACCACCACTACCCACTACCACCACCGTCCACCACCACCACCACCCACCACCACCACCACCACCACCACCGACCACGGTCCACCACCACCTACCACCGTCCACCACCACCACGGTCCACCACCACCATCCACCACCACCACCCACCACAACCGTCCACTACCACCATGGTCCACCACCACCGTCCACCACCACCACCCACCACCACAACCCACCACCCACCACCACCACAGTCTACCACCACCACCACCACCAAACACGGTCCACCACCACCTACCACCGTCCACCACCACCACCACCACGGTCCACCACCCACCACCACCGTCCACCACCACAACCCACCACCTACCACCACCACCACCACCAACCACGGTCCACCACCACCACGGTCCACCACCACCACCCACCACAACCGTCCACTACCACCATGGTCCACCACCACCGTCCACCACCACCAACCTCCGTCCACCACCACCACAGTCCACCACCACCGTCCACTACCACCATGGTTCACCACCACCACCGTCCACCACCACCACAGTCCACCACCACCGTCCACTACCACCATGGTTCACCACCACTACCGTTCACCACCACCCACCACCACCACCACTACCGTCTATCACCAGACTGCTTAAATCAGTTTATTTAAATTTCAGTTTATTTTAGCAGCCTGCAGACATTAACAAACAAATAGTCTTCTTCTTGTAGACTGCAGACTTTTGATCCACCTCTTCTTCTGCAGATGTCTGCAGATGTAATCCGCAGACTGCAGACCTTTTCCTGCAGAAAAAACAAACAACACCTAAGATTTTGATCCCTTTGGTTAAATATCATGGACCTTTAATCCTTCATTGATACACTCGTCAAAGTTGAACGATCAAAAAGAAATTTATTAAATATAAATTTTATGTGCTTGTTTCTTGTAATAGAAATAGATGAACGTAAATGGATACTGAAAAACATAATTCATTTAATGAATTTATTTAGTGTTTGGGCCAACTCATTTATTCGGTTAGATTCATAAGGAACAACACAGACAACTCATTCAAACAGTGTTAGAACCGTCTTATTGAACCCTACGACTTTAGTTTTTATGTCTTTGTTCTTTGGGGTTTTATCTTGTAGTTTTTAGATTATGCTTTATATCTTTGTGTCTTTTATGTACCATTGTGTCTTTTCTTATTTTCATCATTGTGTCATTTTTTCAATTCATTATGTCTTTTTTTCTTCAGCATTGTATTATTTTTTGGCACTATGTTATATTTTGTGGCTCATTGTGTCATATTTCATAATCTATTGTGTTTTTTGTATCCTTCTCACCCTTCTCATTTTTGTTACACTGTGTAAAATAATTTGACCTTGATATATATATTCATATAGTCTGTAGCCAAACACATGTTTATCACTTGCCGGTATTATCTGACAAATAAAACCATTTACTTAAATGAATCCGTAAACATAATTTTTAAGCACATGATACTCCCCACAACCACGAAAACTAAAAAAAAAATAAAAAATCAAACAGATATCTATCTTTTGAGAATTCATTAGATATGATATCATTACTCATTAGCACTCAATTCACATTCATTAATTCTTCAATTAAAAGATGGTATTTAGGAATCACTAACCCAAGTAGTACTACCTGCCACTAATCGACTCAAAGAAACTAGATCCACTAAACAACTAAATTGAAAGTAGCAGTCACTAAAAAGTAAAAACTTTAGACTTTAGAATTTGAGGATATATTAGACCTCTGTTTACGTTAACTAAAAACAATGTATAATATACAAAATAACAAAATAGTTATGATGTAACTATAAGACCACCCGTAGTGGGGCTCCATTGGGGCTTTATTTTCAAAAATAGCGCCCCCCACACCGCTACGGGGGGCTCCATTTTTCAAAAATGTGTTGGGGCTTTATAAATATAACGCCGGATCAATTTTTGCCCCTCCAATCAAATGCAGCCACGTCATACTCTCTCTCTCTCTTATTTTTTTATTATTTTTTTATTTTAAAAGATATAATAAAATATTAAAAGGGGCTTTATATATAAAGCCCCACCACTACACCCCTTTTCCACTTTATCTCTCCATGCTGACTCATCAGCCACGTGGACCAATCACATTCAGGGGCTTTATATTTATAAAGCCCCACTACGCATGATCTAAAGATAAAGTTGTAAAGGAAACAATAAACTGGCCAACACTCCAACCCTTGATTCGACCCGAAGCACGTGTCTACATCCACAAGTATCCATATCTTGTACATGAATTAGTGTGTCCTAATGATTCCTTCTAATGGGGTTGGTCAAAACACTCAAATCAACAAACTCAATTGTTAAATTAATCTGATTGCAGTTCACATTTTGCATTTTTACTTCTTCTTTTCGTACAGTAATTTATTTATTAATAAATAATAAATCTCTTTAAAATGATATCAAACATTGTAATCTGTAAAGAGAGGTAACTAAATATGAAAGAATAGTGTTGATAGTGTTAAATTACTATATTATTTTAAACAACGGGTTATAAATAAAAGTTTGACATAAAAGTGAAAAAGAAAAATAGAGGGGTGTTTGGGATTGAGTTGAAAAATGACTTATTGACTTATTAACTTTTTGAAAAGCCAATAAGTCAATAAGTCAGTTGGAAAAACACCAAGGGGGTGTTTGGGATTGCTTATTCAAAACAGATTATGCGTTTTGGAAAAGCAGGGGTGGAGTTGCTTATAAATTATTGCGTTTTGATAGCCTAAAAAACTGATTATCTGCGTTTTCAAAACGCAATCCAAACACTAAAAACTGATTATCTGCGTTTTCAAAACGCAATCCAAACACTAAAAACTGATTATCTGCGTTTTCAAAACGCAATCCAAACATTAAAAACTGATTATCTGTGTTTTCAAAACGCAATAATCTAAAAATCAGATTCAAAACGCAATCCCAAACACCCTCCAAATCCTGGCTTTTCAACATGACTTATTGACTTCTTTTTTAAAAAGTTAATAAGTCAATAAGTTGTTTCTAAACTCAATCCCAAACATGCTCTAGATATACGAAAAAAATTAGATGATAGATGAAAGTTACACATAAAGTAAAAAAAGAAAAAAAAATAGTAAAAAGCATCTCAAGTCGATACACGTGAAATGGTTGTATTTATTTTGAAAACTATAAATAAAAACTTTATTTAACTATGATAACAAAGTATGGAGTTAGATCAAATACAAAGTGAAAGAAAAATAAGAAATTATAGGAAAGGTAATAAACGGACTCTGATTAAACTCATTTAAGCGAAATTAGAACCGTTTCATCGAACTCTACGATGTTAGTTTTTAAGTTTTCGCTTTTTTGGATTTTTAGCTTGTAATTTTTTAAATTCACGTCATATCATTGCGTCTTTTATGTAGCATTGTGCATTTTTTCTTGTTTTCATCATTATGTCATTTTTGTGATTCCATTGTGTCTTTTTTCTTCAGCATTATGTTATATTTTGTGACTCGTTGTGTCATATTTCGTGATCTATTGTGTTTTTTGTATCTTTCTCACCCTTCTCATTTTTGTTACACTGTGTAGAATAACTTAACCCATAAACATGTAAAAATAAATTTATTATTTTCATGATTTTACGGGAAAAAAATATTGCCTCCTTACAAAGCAAAGGTACGAATTGGTTTATTCTCTATGGCTGGAACTTTGGTACTTTTAGTAATCCAATCATTTTACCTTTCAACCCAAGTCTCTTCCATCACTTGTTTGTAAGTTGTAACATGCAACACACTTGCAAAAAGAATCAAACAAAGATGTGTGTTGAATTGTGTTCCAAACTTAACTTATCCATCAAACACTTTGTACAAAACAAAACGATGATGCAAAAACAAAAACTCTAAATACATACAACACATAACTTACAAACCACAAAATGTCTAAAATCAAAGTAAACACTCACTCAAGCACAACACAACACAACACAAAACACATTATGAATTTGAACCCATCATCAATGCCTCATTGAACCTTTTTGTGGTTCGAGCGGGTGAACCCGAAAACGAAAGCCGCTTCTTGGCTGACCCAGCCGTCGAACCTTTTTCCGAAGAACCTTTCCTTCCTGACCCTAATGGGCTTGGACTATGAACAGGACTAGCCATTCTGGACCTGGCTTTAGCCGACATTGTTGAAGCCATGTAACTAGGAACCGCAGGAGACGAGTCAAGGCTATCGTTATCACACACAGAACTAGCCCGACTCTGCCTTCTGTTCGATTGCACGCTGTAGAAGCTTGTGGAGTCTCCATCCACACTTCCCTTTGGGGTTTCGGGCCTGATCCGCGAACTTGATGATGAAGGCCTGACCCGCGAACTTGATGATGAAGGCCTGACCAGTGAACTTGATGATGAAGGCCTGATGGGCGGTGTAGAGGGTGATTGGCGGCTAACCCGTTTACCCATTTCTGATCCAACCGATGGTTCTTTTCCGGGTATGCTTTGAGTCTCCCAGGGCTTAGCAGCCATCCAACGTTCTAGCCAACTCCATCCCCAATGAGGATTGTTTGGGTCCAAAAATGTTGGATCTTGAGACTTTGTAGAGTTCTTCCACATTTGCTGTATGATAATAAAACAATAATAAGTTAATTTTCATCAATCAAATAAAAAACATGTATTCTAATTGGGAGTTTATAAAGATCTATTATTAATGCCTGATGAGTATGTGCATAAGCCAACGCTCTTTCTCTGCGCATAGCAGCCTCTTGTTTGCTTTGTATACTTGCTTCGGTTTCTTCTTTAGATTTTATACTGTCATTCCATGTATTTCCCAACTGTTATCCAAAAAAATTAGACTCTCAAAACGCGAAAAAGATGAGTAATAAACGAAGAAAAACATATATTTAGTATATAAAATTAGTAACTAATTAATACTTACAGAGGATTTAAAGTCATTGAGCTCTTTCTCATGTTTCAAAAGGAGTTGTTGTTGGAGAATTCGGTTCTCCTCAGACATGAGAATGCGCCTTGAACGAACCTGAGACTGTACGCGAGCCAATGTTTGCATACATTTCAAGGTGGAGACCGCTTGGCGTTTCACAGATTGACCTTGAATCAATGCTTTTAATCTCCCGAGCCCTCGCACAGCACGCACCGCCCTCCTTGCCTGCAAAATCATCAAACCACATCAATCAAAATATTGTTACACATTGTGTTAAAAACTTAAAATAGAAGGCATTACTTCTAGAGAAAATAATTTACCAAATGCCCGCGATAAGCTGCCTGAATCTTAACGGCTGCGATTTCTTCTGTTGGCTTATTCACTACCCGCGTTGTGGATGTAAGGCGAACCACCTCGGCCGCAGCATGAGCAGCAGCCACTGCCGCTTCTGCGGCCACAGCAGTGGCATAGGCTACCGAATACGCGTGTTTGGTCTGTTCATTCTCTGCTTCAGTGAGTTTAGCCTCAGTAGGAGGAGAAACAGGGATATGGCTCACTAACGTAGTTTCTTTTTCTAACTCCCTTTGCTTTCCAAACCAATATTTCTTAGAACTCTTTTTATTAGATTTCTGTCATATTAAACCCATTGCAGCATTTCATCAAACAACATGTGTACACAAAGAAAAAACTTTTTAAAAAATAGACAAATTATATGATTAAGAGATTATAGATACAAACATTGTCTTTCTTCTCTTTGGAATCAGATGGGCTTAGAGCTTTCTTAACTGCAGATAACCAACTACCCTTCTTCCCCATTTGCTGCTCAAATCATCTACAAAACAATAACCTACATTAATAATAATAATAATATTAAATGTATGATGAAAATAGTATTGAACGAATGCAAACATCCATAATACAGTTCAATACATTTGTGGGGATGTGTAAAACGGTAAAGTCGGTTAACAAATTCTAATAAAAAATGATTAAAAAAAATTAGAAAGAGATGTTTGGTTAGAGAGAATAATGTTGACGAACAGAGAGATGGGACACAAGAATCAAGATACCCACATGAAGTTAACTGACATTGTGATAAATTAAGGAGAGAACATGCGTTAATGTGGAGTTAAAAGTTAAGATACCTGAAAGATTTGATTTTTGTATGAATTAGAAAAGGTAATCAGTGGGTAGAGGGAGAGAGTTTTGGTTACAGATCTCGTGAATTTTTGTTTGATGTTTGGAGAGAGAGAGAGAGAGAGAGAGAGAGAGAGAGATGGCAGATACAGTTGAATAAAGAGGGAGAGGTACTTATTACGAGAAACCGTTATACAGTATGAATTTATTGAGAAAATGAAATGTTTTACTAGATAACAAAATATTTTATCAAGAGAAACTAAAATAAAACATCAAGGTCATTTTGATTTTGATGATTCAACAAATGTTATTACTTAAATTTGAATGATGAATTGTAGTACTGAAAAAATTAAGTCATGGTTCATTATTTGTTGAATGCATCCTTAACCATTTTTTGATACGAGAAGTTTATCATGAATCTATTTATTTCTGTTGATTTTGTTATTGCTGCTAGACTGGATGTAGGGCTTGCTTGTTACTTTGGGTGGACTGAGTCGTGTTGGGAGGAGGTGGGGAGCTCTGGCCCCGTGTGGGAACACCACCTTCTTGAAACGGGGGAAAATTTTTACAGGAAATAGGGGACTCAGCATTGAATGGCGGGGAAGAAAAAAATTGCTCTCCTTCACTCAACTTGCCCAATTTTAATAAATCCTAAAATTGCCCCCCTTCTTCATACACAAAATTCAAGTTCGGTGTTTGCATTGATGGATCAATACCATAGGGCATGAATAAGTGGATAGAAATTACCTTAATCGGTGCTTGTTCGGACATTTGTTGAAAAACCATCGTCGCCGGAAAACTACCGGAGATAAGTTGGTCTAATGATGGGTGACGACGGTGGTGGGTGGTGGCGACCGCGGTGGTGGGCGACAGTGGTGGTGGGTGGTGGCGATGGCGGCAACGGTGGTGGGTGGTGATGGTGGTGGTGGTAGGTGATGAGTTATGGTGTTGTTAGTAAATGGTGAATGATGGATGAAATGAAAAAAAAAAACATAGGGGTGGATGAAATGATTTTGAGGGAATGATATGTCTTGTGAAATGAGTGCTTCCATTTTTTAACCAACCAAACACACTATGTTTCATTACCTCATAATAGTCTATTCAAATCCTTCTTTCATTCCATCATACCAAACGCTACCCTAGTGTTTAGACGCATCAGGTGTTTATTTTGGTAAATTTGGTTGATAAAATGTTTATTTTGGTGATTAACCTGATTTTGTCTTTAAAGTTAAAATGGAAGTTACCTTCAACATTAACAGTAGGTAATTCAACAGTTGGAGTAAAATGTGTAACACATCCACATGGATACATGTGTATGATACGGACAAAAAAAACAAACCGCTTATTGCATATTTGCATCCAGATTTTGTCCTGCATTCATTATAGTTTCTTATGACTTGATCATACATATTGTTTTTGCAATTAAAAATATCGTATCTTTTGTGCTGTAGTTTTATAAATATACCAATCCTTGGAAAGGATCCCTACCTTGACGTGTCATATAAAGACGTATCATAAGTAAATATTAGACAAAATTACACAAATTATCATTTATTTATATATAAAATTGTATTTTTTGTCCTTTATCTTTAAAAATTATACAACATATTATTTATAAATCCATTTTGCACGTTCATTGTCATTTAACTTAACTAGTTTTAACTTTCTAGTTAATTTTAAAATAAAATGACCATTTTGCCCAATGGGCATAATCTGAAATTTGTTAATAAAAGACATGATTTGTAATTTATCAAAGTTCTTTTCTTTCTTTTTTTCTTTTTACTTTTTTTTTCTTTTGCTTAGTTTTATTATTTTTAACACTATTATTTATCAATTTCTTTGAAAAATTCGTTAACTATATATTTTTATAAAAATATATATTTGTATAATTTAATTATTTTCAAATGTTTTATTAAGTTGTTTACTTTTTTTATATTACAATTACTGTAATTGTTTATACTATCTTTTCACATAAACTATTGGAGTGATTAAGTTAATTTATTTTATTTTATCATTTTTATAACTATTATAAGTTATTTGAACAAAACTTACACCGAAACGTAGATAAAAATAAACATGTTACAACAGCTCGGTTTACACATAGATAAAAAAGTTTGTCTCAATGTCTTATTTTAAGATGAGAACCGGATAATTTAATACACTTAAAAAATAACCAGTCTCTTTAAAAATGACGTCACAAAAATTTGAATATAGATAGAACATCATAGTTTATATAACCAATCGCTTGAAAAGAGAATGCATCGTCGATTGATTAATATTTCATAGCCTTGAGAACATGTCACATATACTATAACTTGTGTTTTATATGTTATAAATAATATGTTGTAACCGCTATGAAATAGTAATCCATCGACGACGTATCATCTTGTCAATTCCAAAACCGACTCCAGAAAACGTACGATAAACATCTTTGGTTGTTGCTTTTACGAACCCTCTATTGGGGGCATGATTATTTAAACTATGATGTTTTATAAAATTTTGATTTTTGTAACTGATCGGCGTCGAAGAACTGATCAAAAATAAGAGTTTTTATAAAAGTCCAACTACCTTATTAGATATGGTAAGTCGGGGGTCAAACCTCGAGGAGTATTATGGAAAGTGTTAGTTTTAACTATTAAATTAAATTAGACAAAATGTAAAATCGATTGATTGGATTGTTGATTAAATTGCAATTAAATAAAACAACTTAAAATAAAACGAGTTGTGAACAATTATAAGAAATGATGACCTTTCCAGGATCCCGGTTAATCACCATCGTCAAGGGTTCTACAAATTGCCAATTGAAATCACATAGACATGATTTGTGGTTTAATATGATCGCACCCTGCCCCAATGAAGCTTCGCCAATGATCTACCTATTTGGTGCCCTTTCCCACGGGTCATTACAAGTATTACACTCACCAAATAAATGCACTATTTTGGGAGCAATCCTCTATTCATTTAATTTACATGTATAGTCTCTCTCTATATAGAGAGAAAGAGGTCACACAAAGCAACTTTTGCAAATGGAGCATTTAGGGATCAAAGACCTGACACGTATATTTTCAAAGCAAGTGCATAGTAGTATATGTGTACATTAAGTTGCAAATGGTATTAAGTATGATTTTCGTTTTGTCAATTTCAATCGTGTTTTTACTTTCTGTTATATACAATACCATCGCTTTGATAAAAGAAAACAAAAAACTAAAACATAATGCATAACTTACGATAAATTATAAAGATAGTATTAAAAATAGAACATAAAATATCTATATGATGTAATACATATACATAGGTGGAATGAAAATATTGTCGGACGGCTAATGGGGGAGAGGTCAACCACCAAGATGGTGTTGTCCACAACTTTGCATGCTTCCCACTTTGCTCTACCTCAATTTCGTGTTGTAAAAAATTCAAGCATCAACCTTTTTGTCGGCTGACAAAAAACTAATTACCAGTTCTATAATAACTTCTATAAGGTAAATGGTGTGGTAAATACGGGGTAGAGAGACACGTGTTTTTTAAAAGAGGGATTAAGGCTTAAACCCGGGCAAGTGAGTATGTTTTTACCAAATGGCAGTGCTCTAGTCCAGATGACTTTATCTATAAGAGGTCGAAGGTTGAAGTCTTCTTCGTAACAAAATGTCATGCGTGCTTATCACAGTGAGACTTTAGGCGGCGGGTTTTCCCTAGAAGTGATTACGGACCGGGTCACCAACGCTGTATGCGATCCAGCCGTGGATAGCTTTTTGCCCATGGGTGTACCCGGATGATCACACTTTCCTGGAGGTTAAAAAGTAAGGTAATGGTGAACCAATTTATTTCAATATAAAATAATGTAAGCGACATTATTTAAACTTTTATATTTATCATTACCTTATTCTTTGAAAACAATTCCCAAAAACGACTATATATGTTTATTCTATGAAAACAATTACCAAATATATACCAAAAATTTATGTCTTAGAGGTGTGGGGGTCGGCTTTGGCCCGGCCTCGACGTCTTGGTGCATCGTACACCGCCCCTGACGGGCCTCTCTGTCTTGATCGGCCAAATTCAGATGGAGAGGACGCGTGTTTTGTACTATCTAATATTCACTTGTCAATATTGTCTATACGATTCGATCATTTCTTTACATGTATCGAGCATGTATGATCTTCGTGAGCCAATATAAATCCCTTAAACACATTATTTCACTACAGGCAAATAAAAATAAAAAAAAGAAACAGGCACAATATATAAACATTTTTTATGTTACATGTAAAAACACAAATCAACAAAAGACCAAATAAAAACAAAAACAGGCCCATTATATAAACTTTATATAAACAAAAACTTTATGTTGGCTACCTCTTTTGGATGGTGGATTTGGGCAAGCGCTTGCACCTTTTTTTCCCCAAGTCATTGCTATTTTTAATTTGGGTTCCAGCCCATTGATCGTTGTCACGAGTCTATTACTATTAGAGGTGTACAAATCGGTTTTTGAAACCGGTTTCGGTTCCAAACTGCTTCGCTATAATACCGGTTTCTTCTTGAATCGGTTCGGTTTTAGACCGGTTTGATCGGCCACAAAATCAATTTTTTACCCGGTTTCGGTTCCGCTTCCGGTTGGGTTTCAGTTCTAGCCTGGTTCACTTGCGCACTTTATAAAATCGTATAAATTACATTAAATCTAACTTTTAATAACTTTTAGAGTTTTTTAAAGAAGGGAATTGAATTTCAAAAAAAAAAGTTTTATTTGTGTTTATGGCAAAAAATGTATTTTTCTTAACACTGGTTTCAACCATTTTTTAGCGGTACCGGTTTGTGTACCGGTTTCGGTTTCTTTTGACCGGTTTTAGCCCCGTTTTCGGTTCGGTTTGAGATTTTTTTAGTACCGCTTTCATTTGAAACCGGTTTTGCCCGGTTTCGGTTAGGTCGGTTTTACCGGTTTCGGTTCTCGAACCGTTTTTTTTCCACCTCTAATTACTATTCCATCAGATCATAACTCCAAAAAAGTAGTAAACATGTTAGCTGAATGAAGAAACACGAATCCTAGATTACTGGATTGACGCTGATATCGGTAGTGATTCTACGGGGTTTTATAAAAGAGTGTGTTTATAAAAATGTGTAGGTCTAATGACAAGACCTAGGAGTTTAAGAGACTACAGATTAGAAGAGCCGAACCTCTAAACGTTAGTATAATAAACAGGGGGTTGAAAAAGGTACGAGGAGGTCGTAGTCTTTTTTATGAAAGTCTTAGTGAATATCGGATGCAACAAAAAGAGAAGGGACTTCACTTTTTGTAGTACCTCGACCTTCGACTTCCTCAGCCCATCCTCTACCCTTTGTGGGGCCCGGCCCAGGTAGAGGTGTCTTTAGGTTTCCAGCCTAAGTCCACATGCCCATTGGTGCAAGTGGGTTTGATAAAAAAAAAAGGAGAAGAAAGAGGGGATGTTACCGTCCGAAGGAAGATACACGTACGTGGCGTCCGTTGAATAGATGCTGATGGTCTGCGGACACGTGGCGTCCGCCTGCTGGCTGTTCTAAGCGGTGGGTAATCATCCCTCTGTCCAGTACCTGAGATAAGTAGGAGTTGAGAAAGTCTTCTGTCAGAAAGATATCTTGGCTGAGGAGCTGCCACGTCGTCGTCCTTTTGCGAGTGTCAGGTTGGGCACAGCCCTTGATTGGATGGGAACTCTGACGGGCAACCTGTTACGTCAGGAACAGTTGTCTAGGGCAGCACTGTACCGAAGTGTGTATCTCGATGCTGCCATGAAAGGAATCTTTCCTGCAAGTGGGCTTGCTTATCTTGGTGGGGAAGCTACGTCCTGTGTTGACGTAAAACGGGCGGCAGGCATGCATCCGTCTCGTCATGGACACATGGTGGTCCGCTGACGTAAAACGGGCGGGTTGGCATGCATCCGTCTTGTCATGGACGTAAGGTGGTCCGCTGACGTAAAACAGACGGGTTGGCATGCGTGCGTCTTGTCATGGACGCAAGGTGGTCTGCTGACGTAAAATGGGCGGGTTGGCATGCGTCCGTTAGATCTTGCCGTGAGAGTTGATTTTGTGATATGGTGGTACTAACGTGTGTTTTTTACTAGCGTTTGGTACCATATCCCTTCACTGAAATATTAAAAAAATAATCCTAATTTTCATTCGATGTTTTGCATATTATCAAAATCAGTTGCTTCAACTCCTTTCATTTTCGAAACTACAAAATATAAAAAGAGGCTAAAGCAAAATTTTCTTTTACAAAATCATGTTTTTATTATTTAGTTAATGTGCAATATAGTAGTGTAGTGCGTAAAATACGTTGGTAGATAGGTATTGAAAGAAGAGTTGTAGTTTAAATAAAAACTAGTATTTGGACTTGTCTTACGTTGTTGCGGCATCGAAATTTATAGTAAGTCGATCTTATACCGTAAAGTATTTGACCCGACTTATTTTCGTGATAAAATTTACGTTAAAACGTATACTAACTTAAAATGCATATAAAAATAAGCATGAAAATGCATTATATTTGACCTTGTTAAAAAAAAAAAAGTAAACCAAATTGGGTTTATACAAAAAAGTACTTATAAATAAGCACGTAAGAAAATAGTGACTTTTTAAGTTAAAGGGTGGTACCTGATGACGTGGGTACCCAAACCCCCACGTTTAAACATATTTAAGAAGCTATCAGGCTCGGGCCAGGAAGTTGAAAAGCCAGAAGCTAGTGTAAGGAAGCTACCTGCACCGGCTCCTCAGCTCCCTAACACAGGACCTGCCTTCCAGGAGGTCAATAATAAAGGTGGGTCCAACATTTATGGGCCAGCCCAGCCCATTACTACAAAGCCCATTAGGGTTTGGGGTTTCACCCTCTATAAATAGAGGGTTACACCCTCACTTAAACCCATCCCATTTGTCTTGGTCTCCACTCAAGACATCTCACTCACCTTCTCTCTCTCTCTCTCTAGAAACATTCTCTCACTAACTAATCTGCCTAGCTCCCATAGAGGAGCCTACGAGCTGCTAAAGTATCACACCAGCAGCTCATGAACTCTCCATAATTACACACAATAAAGCTGTTAGGCTCCCCTGCTGAACTCGCGAGCTCCCCTAACGGAGCCCGGGAGCTGCCATATCATCAGTCTACGGATTCATGGTTCTAATAGCCAACTTTCAGCCATCGAGCTAAGCAACCCGAAATCACCTCGGATGCTAGCTAACCGTCGGGTTTCAACCATCACCTCCTCTCATACTTCGTATCCCTCATTTACTCCTTTATATTTACTTTTATGTACATTTCTTGGGATAAATCACTAATGTTGAGCGTCGGAGGGTGGTCCAGAGACCCCGGTCTCTGGACCCCTTCTAACGAGTTGTTCGTGGTGCAGGTACATGATCGGAAGGTGTTAGGTCCAACCCGAAGAGACGTCCATACCATCTCCATGCCTTATTCTTGTTGTAGCAACAAGTGGCGCCCACCGTGGGGTTATCGCGCTTAGAACATGAAACTCTTTGCGGTTTAGCCCCAAATGTTCCTAAGTTCTTTATTTTTAAGGATGGAGAGGATGTTCTTACCGGAAAAATCACTCCTACACCTCCTACACATGTTTGCGTTTTTTCTCCACGTTCAAAACGCCGGTGACCGGGTTCCATACACTTGTAACTCGGTTGCTACATGTAACTTCTTTGATAAAAACGTCAAACCTGAAAATCTACTCATATTCTTGATGAAAAATTACAACCTTTTGAACACATGTTTACACTTAGTTCAAATATACTCAAAAAAAAAAAAAAAAAAAAGAATACTAGAGAAATGAAAGATTTTGTGTACACAACACTCAACCCCACTTTATGTGGTGTCAAACAAAAAGCAACTAAAAGGAATATTATATCATGATATAATATTTTCATAATGCATCTGAGAAAATAAAGAAAATATCTCAAAGTATTTTCTCAAAAGAATAATTGCATAAAAAGACGTGTACACTTGTCTCAAGGTTTGACTATCTCATTTTTGTCTTTTAGCACACATAAAAGTGTGTGAAAATAAAGCACAAAAGAGGATAAAGTCAGGAAACAACTTTATCCAACATTAAAGTCTCTAGTACAACAAATATTTCATCTTGTACAACTCATGCTGCAGGCTGCCATACCGCAGCTCTATTGTAAGTGATATCATCAACGCTATAATTCACGACGTGGATGCAAGAATCCCACAACTGATCTACGAGTAAAAAAAAAAAAAGAAAAAAAAAAGAAGGAGATCACATAAATCGGAGCTGGGTAGCCTATCTAAACTATAAATAGGGCAGCCAGGAAGCTCCAGGCTGCCATATAGCAGCCCCTGCTACAGTGGTGAACAGTAAAAAAGTAAGAAAAGTCAAAAGTCATACTTTCTTACACACTAATCCACAAAAGTGCTCAGACAAAAGCAAATCAGACCTCGAAAGCATAAAAAGTGGTATCTTTCACCAAAATGGCAAAAACACTTGCTGACATATAGAAAGGGGGTCAGCACTCGCTCCCATAAGGAAGCACCTGCTCCCGTAAGGAAGCAACTGCTCCCATAAGGAAGCACCATGAGCGGGAAGCCTTCCCTTATGGCAGCCTCTGTTACATCTTAATGTGCTAAACGTGCACAAAAAGAGGGTCAACGCTTAGCAGGTATGGAAGGCAAGCTCCACCATGGAAGCTCCCTGAGCTAGAAGTCCTCCCCTGCGTGAGCTCATGTTACATCTTAATATACTAAACGAAATGGGGTCATGCTCCCCTAGGGAAGCTCTCTGGGCTAGAAATCTTCCTCTATGTAAGCTCATTTTACATCTTTCTGTACTCAACATTCATTTATAGCTCTTCACTTCACTTCATGTGCACATGCGATACAAACACATGGTCGCTCTCTCGACACTAACATTAGGCACAAGCTCCAAAAAAACTCCTACTAGCTTAAGCGAGGTAAAGTGTAAAAATATTTTACTTCTCATATCGCTGAAACGAGCTTCTCAAGAAATAATCAAGAGTTCTAAATATTGTTAAACAAAGTCTTGAATAATACTAACATTACATCTCGTTTCAACTTTTAACCTAACCTATATTTGGCCCAAAATTCTTAGTAAAAGTGAAGGGACTTATGAGTGTAACCATGGTGTGTAAAAAGCCCATGCACTTGTAAGCTAACCATTAACTTCACTTATAAAATAATAATAAATAAATAAAAAACAATAAACACACACTTTATCAGCTAGTCAGGTCCGGTAAAGCAGGCTGGCTCCCGTAGGGCAGCTACAGACGACCATTCAGCTTTATCAGCCTAAACAACTATTCATGTCAGAGAGTACATCAGCTGCTACAGGACAGCTGTGGATAACTATTCATGTCAGTAGGTCAGCTGCTACAGGACAGCTGTAGACAACTACGCATGTCAGTGCGTCAGCTGCTATATGACAGCTACAGACCACCATTCAGCTTTGTCAGCCTAAACAACTATTCATGTCAGAGAGTACATCAGCTGCTACAGGACAGCTGTGGATAACTATTCATGTCAGTAGGTCAGCTGCTACAGGACAGCTGTAGACAACTACGCATGTCAGTGTGTCAGCTGCTATATGACAGCTATAGCCACCTATTCAGCCTTATAGCTATCAGAAAAAGTACACTACTCATACCAGCTGCCATACGGCAGCTGCAGACAACTCTATAAGTAAACTCATGAGCTACAGCCCGAGAGCTACAAGCTTATAAGCTGCAGCTCGCATGCTACAAACCTAAAGCTTGGATCCCATAGATCGAAGCCTAAAGCTCGAAGTTAGAAATTTGAAGCTCGAAGCCCAAGGCTAGAAGCTACAAGCTCATAGCCACAAGCTAGAAGCTCGCAACTACAAACTCGCACCTATGTCATATAATATACTTTAGCTTTTACATCGAAAAGACAAAAGTCAGATATACACAAGCTATAAGTAGGTAGCCTAAAGCAAACAACATAATACATACACCCAAGTAACCCTTGGGAAGAGAACACATATAAATAGGGTGCCGTGAATACCTCTAAGATATTTGCTTCCTAAGGCCACACTTGTCTTTAAACAGTTATATATGACATATTGGAAGACACAAAAAAACAAACATGTCAAAAGCCACGGAAATTAGCTCATATGTCATACGCTACATAGCCTCCAGCTGAGGTAAAGAAGCTAACAGCTTGGCAGCTCAGCTATACTTCACCATATGAATCAATCCGAGGTTTTATAAGTATTGAGGAACGCTAGGACGAATCATCCATAGAAAATTAACATCTTTTCCGTACACCAAAGTCGTTTAAGGGAACGAGCACATCGCTTAGGGCAGGCTCAACACCTTCCTTAAAAAGACTAACAACTTGGAAAAGAAGAAAGACGCCTCCTCATATCAAAGGGGCCGCTAAGTATTATGAAGGCTTGACCCACTCACTATGGAAAGCATAAAACATAACCTCGTATACTTGCTTCACTTAACACCAATTCAATGCTTTACAAAGATGAGTTGCTCTCCTAGATAGAAAGGGAAGCCACCCTATGGGAACAAAATGAGCTTTGCATGACCTCACCTATGGTGACTAGAGAAGCTCATAAATGCATCATTAAAAAGTTTTTATGACCTCCATAACACACCAATTAGAAAATGTGGCAACTCGCAAAGCCAAGAAGCACGGTTCCGAGGTCTTCACAAAATCCAAACTTATCTAACCTTATCAGGTACCGTGCCCATGATAACATGTGGCATAAGTAAGGCAACCGTACAAAGATTATATCTCATAAGGAGGACCATCGGCCCAAAGCCATCATAATCTAAACGAGCTATCTCAATTACACGAGCTTGGCCCTTTGTCCTATCTCTCTCATAGGATAAAAAAACTTTAGCTTGCACACAAAAAACAAAGATGTTCGCAAATGACATGGCACATAAAGAAGTTAACCGCCTAAACATGTTCGCAAAAGCATCCAATGTCGAACAATAGACAAATGTTACTTGTTCAAAGAAACATTTATTCGGTTCCAAAGCAATAGCTTACTTGAAATAAGAATAAACTTCCTCAAATACCTAGTTTAAAGCTTCATATATACGGATCTTTGAATCCCGAAAGCTTGACATGTCTAGGGGCTTAGGAAGCTCATAAGTGAGAAGTTCAAAATCGAATGGTTAGATACCAAGTCATAAGCACCCATGACTACGTCATGACTACTCATGACTGGGGGCTGATGGTACGGGTACCTAATTTTGAACAAATTAAGAAGTTTAGAAACCGAAAAGGCGAGGAACTAAAAAGTAAGAGATGCCGATTAACTACACATGTCAAGGCTCCTGCCCTAAAAGCTAAAATGGTCACAAGCACATTGCTACACATGTGACATCATCGGTAGGAATAAAGAAGCATCGAACAAAATCATGGTCTGAATAAGGCACATGCTCCTCTGTTGGAGGAACGTTGTTTATTGCAGCTAAGCAACAAAGAACCTATCAAGCAAGCTAATGAACAACACATCGTCCTTTCAATTGCTCCTGTCCAGGTGACTCCGCTTATGTAAAAGATATAACAATACTTACCTTGCACATGATTATCTACAAAGAACCAGGCATAAACAAAATCGGCAAGATCAAGGTTAACTAAAGCAGCTTGCTCAATCATCGAAGCAACCTGCTAAAACCTCCATACATTTTGTCGACACTGCAAGAGAATAACACTTAGCCGATGTATGGAAAAGTTTAAACACCTCGTTAAGGGAACCTTATAAAAAGAAGGTTCTATAAAAGACGAGCCCATATGCCTAAACTAATCCTATCAAGCGTGCAATCTCCGATAGATGGTTAATACTCGCAAAGCCTATGAGGCTTAGAAACATAATAACCCACAAGAAATATTAAAGCTACTTGTGGAACAACAAATGGCTTACTAAAACAAGCAAAGAAGCTTCAAGCAATGGTTAAGGCAACACAACAAATGACCAAACAAGGGAGCATTTCTACTCGTGCCTACCTAAGAAGCACGCAAACAAATTGCCAATGCAACGATGCAACTTGGTGACACCAAGGATTGTGGCAAACAACTTCTAGTAATCATGTACGCGACAAATTACCACAAAATAATAGAGTTGGGTGAATCCTTATTAGCACCTGCCCTACGGCAACAACCAGCTGTCAGGAGCATAGAAGCTGCTCATAAGAATATAGAAGTTGCCAATAGGAAGCATGACGGTAGCCTTCCAAAAATTGTTCACTAGAGCAAGGAAGCAACATGAAAGAGGTAGCCCGCCATAGCATCAAAAAGCGTTGGTTAGGAGATATTTTTGCCATATGGTAGCACCTTGATAAAGAATTGTCCAAGGAGTCCCAAAACCTCAACACTCGAAGCCATGAGACTTCACCACCTATGAGGTAAGTGAACATCTACCCTTGAACTTTTACTTACCAACACTCCTTCAATCAAACACCACGCTGATGCACCATGCCATTAAACAAGCTCAACCTCCACCTCATGCGCATTAAAGTGTCCAATGATTAAGAGAATTTTACTAAATTATGGAAAAGCTTATTTTTACTACCTTCTCTATTGAATCAACTCATACGAAAGGTCAATCAAAGATCACCATATACTCTATTCTAAACAATGTGGTTGAAGGCGTAAGAGTATCTCGAATGTCACCAAACTTACACATAAACATCGTCCAAAATGTTATGAGATATCTTTGTCTCCTTCAAAAGTTGACCACGGGTTCAAGTGTAAAGTTCCCTGACCTTGCATGAAGCTCTTCAAGTATCATCTAAAACCAAGAAAACTAACCATCATATCCTAGAAGGCAATTGTCTTAGCACATACGAAGCTTACTATCGTCAACAAAGAAGACTACCTTCTTACATGACAAGCTAATATCCTTACATAAAAAGCTTCCATAAGGAAGCTAACCTTCTCATACAAGGAGCTGTCCATTCTTAACTAAGTAGCTTCCATTCTTACATAGGAAGTTAACATTTTTACATAAGAAGCTGCTATTCTTACCTAAGAAGCTGCCCTTCTTACACAAGAAGCTGCCATTCTTACGTAAAGAAGCTGCCCTTCTTACGCAAGAAGAAAACCTTTTTACTCAAGAGGCTATTATTCTTACATAAAAAGACTTATGGAACTACAAAAGAATCTCCCTAACATTTCCTCATGACATTTCGTCTCTTTGACATATGGTGAACACAAAGAGAGGAACTTTAGAGGGAAGCTTATCATATAAAAAATCCACATTATTTTAAGTGCATAGTATTAATATGCATGTATTATTGCATTACCCCAACTCATGGAAAAAACTAACAAGGATATGCTCTTCAAAGACGTACTCCACAAGACATTGATCCATGAAAGTTGGTCAAATACCACAACATGCATACGAAATCCATGATATAGCCTACCCTAAGGCAACCTCGGTTACTATAACATCTTGATATTCTATCAATAAATCCAAAAGCGTTGTCTAGACAATGTAGTTTCTAAGCTGCAAGCTAACGGAACAAAGGAAACTCTTTCGTGCAACCACAACCACTTGTCACTTATCTTATCAAAGGGTGAGCCCCTCCTAACAAGGCTCCATGGGATCCGGCGCTATACCTACCCATGAAACGGGGATGAGCTCCTAGGCCACAACTGCTCAACAGGTAACAAGGATAATGACCTTCCTGTATACAGGGTGAGTTCCTAATACAATCCACAACTCCATGGGACAAGTCCTTTAGATGGAATACCTAAACCCATGAAAGAGGGTGAGCTCCTCACACCAAGACAGCTCATACATGTTCATAACAGGTTACAAGCAAGCTGATATGATAAGCATTGCGTCGGTTCTCTAGCCTAGTAGCCTGGGATCAAAACGAACATTTCATATAGGTAACCATTGAGAAAGGTTACCAACAAGCTGATAGGATAAGCATTGCATCGGTTCTCTAGCTTAGTAGCCTGGATGGGTGACTACAGCATCCACCTCATGGCAAAAGGTTAAAGACATTGCAAACACTATAAACGACAAGTAACATATCTAAGACAACCAAACATTAAACTTAAATAAAGCATCACCCCTAGAGGGGGAGCATTCCCATTGAGGAAGGGAAGGGAAGTTCCTTGGTCATATAGTCAGAAAGCAAAGCATCAAACCATAACAAGATTATAAAGGCATTTGCATAGCAAAACTCATGCATAGCTTACATAAGATTACATGACAAGGTCTTCAGAAATCATAATGCATTAGCTCACTAGAAGAGCAACAAATTCATCATCAAAATTAGCCTATCGGCTTAGGAGTGCTCTCAACCATAATAGTAGGGAAGCATCCTTGCCAACAAAGGCGTCATTAAGGCATGGACAAGTTCAACGAGCAATACCTTGCTCAAACAAGGTTCAACCTTCTTATGATACGCAACTACAACTGGAAATAAGCTTCTAAGAGAACAAGACTGTCTACACATTTAGAAGTACCATACAGTTGAAAAAGAAATATAAAAAGAGGCTTAGTCTCACATTTTGATAAAGAGAAGCCTCTTACATGGATATAGGAAGAAAATAGCTTTCGCAAGAAGCTCATCTTTGTGTAAAGGAAGTTCACTAAATTGCGCTACAAGCTCACATCCATGCAAAGGAAGCTCAATAGCGTACACCTATAAACTCGCCTTTATACGAAAGAAGCTCACTTGTTAGCGTGAGAAACTCACCAACATATGCATTCACGTTCATACCAAAGAAGTTCAGTGTCATATACCAAAAATCCCGTAATAGGATAACCTCCAAGTGTGAGAAGCTTACTTCCGCATCAAATAAGCCCACTTTGTTACGGAAAAAGTTTATCAATCTACAACATTGGTACACAAAAGGCTCATTCTTTTGCCATGTTTGCTCATATCTGCCTTGCTCCATCACATCTATTATAAAACGAGCTTACCACAACACTTAGAGAAGCCCAAAGTCTCAAGCTGGTAATGTGACATCCGTCACTTTTCTTTCATTATATTTTTATATATAATAATAATAATAATAATAATATTATTATTAATAATAAAAAAAATAATTAATAAGATATATATATATATATATATATATATATATATATATGTACGTATGTGATGTTCAAAAAAAAAAAAATACAACCACCAAGGTGGTCTTGTGCACCAACGTCAAAAAAATAAAAAATACTTATACACATTTCACACTACCTCATCATGAATCAATGTCCAGACCAATTATGCACATTTCATTCATTAATGGTTGACTAAAAATGTTACCTTTGACCCCTAAAAATGCATCTGACATACTAATTGTGTTAATGGTCCACCAAAAACAGTAACCACTAAATTAATTATCTACAAAAAAATAGAAAGGAAAAAAAAAGGACAAAGAATTAGGGTGCAATAAAGGACAAATCCAATGAACCTGCACCTTCTCCATCATGAGAGCTGTCAAACCTTCCTTTTTTTTTTGTTCAATCATCAACCCAAAAATCACGGTGGATCTAAACTTAGAGCTCGCGACTCAATCCTATAAATACCGACGGGACGATCGTATTCAAACACACCACACGAACATCTTCCTCTTGTCACCCTCGCCGTCGAACTTCGTAAACCACCTCCGACCACAACAAAGTTCCATAACCACTCGCACTAGCTGCGAAAGATCAAGAAAACCAGACAAACCACTCCGACACTACCGTCACAGCCGTTGTTGCGCTGCTCCACCTGCGTTACCTCGAAAAACAGTTACGCGACCCCCCTCCCGTTAGACCAATTCGCACATCCTGGACCGAAGAAGGTGTCTGCATCCTTTTCCGACCACCACCATTGGTCATATCTCGCTACCAAGGTAATAATCCGATTCATTAATCTTTTGTACGTTGTATTCCCTGGTGAGTTTCGCCGGAGGAGTTGTTTGTTCCTCTTGTTCATTGCCGTTTGTTCGACCCAATACAGAAGAGGAACCTTTGTTTAGAATTAATACCTCTTAATTCTTATTCGTTTTTTTTATAAAGATAAAAATATGTTCTTCTGTTATTTCTTTATATATATATATATAAATATATTTATACACTAAAGTCAATTCATTACTTACATATTGACAAACGATTTCATATATACTATTATTTTCTAAAATATGAATAGCATATTTAAGTTATTTTGTAAAACTAAATACATAAATAAATTCAATTGCAAGATATTGAAGTTTTATTCTTATACCGACAAGATAGTCTTATTATTATTATTGTAAGATGATTCTTACACACACTAATGGTTCTATATCTACTCAGTAAATAATTAAGATTTGTTTTAAATGGTTTTTGTAATCAAAAATATCAAATAGTATAACTAACTAATTGCGTAACAAGGTTTGAGATATTATATATGTATATTTCCTTGACTACAAACGATTTGACCTGACTACCAACTCTATAATAAATATTATGCTTTTAGTTTTATTGTCATGCATATATTTTCTTTTTATTTGGAAATCTTGACTCGAAAAAAATAAAAAAATAATATGTATTATTAAAATTAATGAAGTAATTAAATCAAACGTAATATGCTATGCACGAACGTTATGGCTATAGATGCTAAAACATCACTCTTAATTAGGTGCAAGCATAATTCGTTGATTTCCGCAAGTTCATCACAAACAACGTGAGTATTCCTACCCCTTTTTGCTTTTATACATTTTTGGGGTGTTACATGTACGCTATTACAATTTCAAATACAAGTTTACATTTTTACAATACAATTCTAGTACTATGTGCATTGCTTACAACGTGCTTTATGCTTAGACATTACATGTGGATTACATTTGTACTTAGTGAAATCATTAACATGGTACAAGCCGACCTTAACATTGGATAGCGCTATTTGGATTGACAACCCGCCTAGATTGATTCTCCCCCTTTTTCATCGGAGAATCCGTGGCCAGTGTTAAGTTATCATCCATTTATTGGTTGAGTACACTACAGTTCATACAGTACATTATACAGTCACAGGGTTGATTTCGCTCATTTGTATGATACATAGTTTACATATTTGCACTGTAGCTTGCACTTGAATTGTATAACTTTTTAACCTATTATATATATCAAACTAGGAATGCTCACCAACATTTCATATGTTGACCAAATCTATTTTGTACATGTTTCAGGTGCAGTTTGATCTAGTGCTTTAACAAGAGACATTTAGTGCTTTATTTTAAATTCAGTTATTTCAATATTTACATTTCATTTAGACAATGTATTTCCATTTCCATGTAAGAAAATTTTGGTTTATTCAATAATATTTACATTTTGGTACCATGAGCTTTTGAACAATCGTCACTACGTGGCACCTCGATGATTCCGCCATCGGTTGGGGTGTTTCAGATTGGTATCAGAGCCATGGTTATAGGGAACTAGGTTATTAGATAAAAAGGCCTAGACTATAACGAACTTCAACTTTCATGCATTATATTTCCTGAATCACCTTACCCCTCATTTCCCTCTACTTTCCTTCTTCTATCTTTCCCTTCTTCTCTCTCTCCATTCTTCTCATCCTTCATCATGGTGCATAGAGATGGTGTCCTACAGGGAGTGGAAAGTCTACATCATCATGGAACAGGAACAATACCTTTCATGAAGACACTCTTAGGCATAATGTCTACTCTTACTTTTGTTCCTTCAAAGTTGTTGAACTTTAATGAGTGTGATAAGGACACGTGCAATCTGGAAGGGTGGACGCCTGTACACTGGGTTTTCTGGCATAGGCAAGCATAGCGCATAAATCCATTTACGGACCTGTTATGCTTACCTGGGGATTCCTGGAGTGAGTGTCCACTTATAGGCTAAAGCATGTCTTCTTTGATCACCGTTGGGTTCAATTCCTTTGAAAAGTCAACGTTCTTGTTGGGCTTTACAGCTAGACAAGGGCACTCCAAGCATTTCATGCAAACTTTTTTCAATAATACTCTCTCGGTTCATATACAATATTTTGTATTTCACGATTTTCATATATTGCTTACAAGTTCATACTATCATAACCATCTATGGATTTCACAATCACACTTCACCTTACCCTCTTAGCCACTTTTTAAATATTCAACACCCTACCCAAATCATATTATTTCTTTTCTCCACATGTTATTTATTTTAAAAACTATAACCTCATACTTTAGCACAAACTAAAGATTTCTAAAACTAGTTTTATTACCTAGCAACTTTACAAAGTACATATTTTCCTCGAACTTAAATTCAATTGATTATTTATTGACGTAACAAACGATTTTCTATATAATGTTTTAAACTATTACAAAGCCTACTTAGCTTGTACTATTTAACAACTTTTGCCTTATGTACAAAACCAAATTTTGAAAATATTTTTTTTTTTTTTTGAATAATATCTAGTCTCTAGATTCTCCATCAACACTCACCCATTTTCAACTTGTTCAAATTTTTACAATATTTGGCATACACCACAATCATGTTTTCTTATACACTTGATTATAACCTTTGATCCAAACCCCAAAATTTACACTACTATATAATCTCCTTACTATAAAATAAACTCTTTATCAACTATCTTCACATTCATCATCTCTCACAACCTTGATTCTGCTTCAAAATTTTTCACCATCCTCTCAAGAACTAAATTCATATCCTTCACCTTCTCACACGTGAGCTAGTTACCCATGATAATCAAACTACTAAAAACCTGATACTTGATTCTACATGATTTTTTTTTTCCAAAACATCATTGTTTGTGAAACTTGATTTCCCCTTAATTCGACTACTCACTGGACATTTAATTATTCATGATACTTGTGTTTTCATTTTCATAATCCTATTTTCATTTTGTACCCAATTTTGTCGCACTCATTAGCATACGACATCTAGAAATTTCCTTGCATACTATTGTGTATTAAAACAGATTGGAAATTTATCATATTGATTACATTTATCATACAAGACCCTACCTTACATTCATTTGAAACGTTTGGACTTAACACTTGATCTTACAAAGCTTTTCTAAGAAAAACATCATTGCTTGATTGAAACTAGATTTTTCCTTATTTCGACTACGCATTGAATACCTAATTATTCACGATACTCGTAAACATTTAATTATTCATGATAACACTTACACTTAATGGTTGTAGTACTTACAAACTTGCTTGCATAAACATGCTATCAATTTGCAATCTATGTGAATAATAATTGTTGCACTTAATAGAGGTCATCATGCCTTTTTCAACAGTCGGGAGAGGCCCTACAACCTGCTCCACGACTGGTGGAGGCTATCGAACATACTCAACGATTGGTAGAGGTCACTATGCCTTTCAAACAGTCGGGAGAGGCCCTACAACCTACTCCACGGCTGGTGGAGGCTATCGAACCTGCTCAACAATCGGTGGGATCATAGAAGGACATAAAACTTTAATGTAAGGTAAATTGATGATTCCGGTCCGGAACGTAATCATGAATTTACAGGTACATTAGAGTAGTGTGAAATTCTATTAGAGTTTTTGGAAAGGCGTCCAGTACGTTTTCAAGGTATCAAAGGTGTGGTGGGTTAGCTGCGGTACACCCTGTATACAAGCACTAATGATGCATTGAAAGTGAGACTGGAAGTCGGACCAGGAACAAACTCTGTATGCTTGTAGTTCATTTGGTTTTGTTATAGTCAATCAACTCGTACATTTATCATAGGATTCTTAAAACTTGAAACTCAGTGAATTACTAGATTCTTATTCTCCTTATTATTCGAGACGAACCTAAACCAATCCTTAATTCACACCTATCAAACCTCTTACCCAAACCAATCGAATTTTCCAAACCACAGTTATCTTAATTTTTACCCAAGCATCCATAACCCTATGTTTCTAATAACTTCGGGACGAAGTTTCTAAAAGTAAGGGATGCTGTGACATCCGTCACTTTTCTTTCATTATATTTTTATATATAATAATAATAATAATAATAATATTATTATTAATAATAAAAAAAATAATTAATAAGATATATATATATATATATATATGTACGTATGTGATGTTCAAAAAAAAAAAAATACAACCACCAAGGTGGTCTTGTGCACCAACGTCAAAAAAATAAAAAATACTTATACACATTTCACACTACCTCATCATGAATCAATGTCCAGACCAATTATGCACATTTCATTCATTAATGGTTGACTAAAAATGTTACCTTTGACCCCTAAAAATGCATCTGACATACTAATTGTGTTAATGGTCCACCAAAAACAGTAACCACTAAATTAATTATCGACAAAAAAATAGAAAGGAAAAAAAAAGGACAAAGAATTAGGGTGCAATAAAGGACAAATCCAATGAACCTGCACCTTCTCCATCATGAGAGCTGTCAAACCTTCCTTTTTTTTTTTGTTCAATCATCAACCCAAAAATCACGGTGGATCTAAACTTAGAGCTCGCGACTCAATCCTATAAATACCGACGGGACGATCGTATTCAAACACACCACACGAACATCTTCCTCTTGTCACCCTCGCCGTCGAACTTCGTAAACCACCTCCGACCACAACAAAGTTCCATAACCACTCGCACTAGCTGCGAAAGATCAAGAAAACCAGACAAACCACTCCGACACTACCGTCACAGCCGTTGTTGCGCTGCTCCACCTGCGTTACCTCGAAAAACAGTTACGCGACCCCCCTCCGTTAGACCAATTCGCACATCCTGGACCGAAGAAGGTGTCTGCATCCTTTTCCGACCACCACCATTGGTCATATCTCGCTACCAAGGTAATAATCCGATTCATTAATCTTTTGTACGTTGTATTCCCTGGTGAGTTTCGCCGGAGGAGTTGTTTGTTCCTCTTGTTCATTGCCGTTTGTTCGACCCAATACAGAAGAGGAACCTTTGTTTAGAATTAATACCTCTTAATTCTTATTCGTTTTTTTTATAAAGATAAAAATATGTTCTTCTGTTATTTCTTTATATATATATATAAATATATTTATACACTAAAGTCAATTCATTACTTACATATTGACAAACGATTTCATATATACTATTATTTTCTAAAATATGAATAGCATATTTAAGTTATTTTGTAAAACTAAATACATAAATAAATTCAATTGCAAGATATTGAAGTTTTATTCTTATACCGACAAGATAGTCTTATTATTATTATTGTAAGATGATTCTTACACACACTAATGGTTCTATATCTACTCAGTAAATAATTAAGATTTGTTTTAAATGGTTTTTGTAATCAAAAATATCAAATAGTATAACTAACTAATTGCGTAACAAGGTTTGAGATATTATATATGTATATTTCCTTGACTACAAACGATTTGACCTGACTACCAACTCTATAATAAATATTATGCTTTTAGTTTTATTGTCATGCATATATTTTCTTTTTATTTGGAAATCTTGACTCGAAAAAAATAAAAAAATAATATGTATTATTAAAATTAATGAAGTAATTAAATCAAACGTAATATGCTATGCACGAACGTTATGGCTATAGATGCTAAAACATCACTCTTAATTAGGTGCAAGCATAATTCGTTGATTTCCGCAAGTTCATCACAAACAACGTGAGTATTCCTACCCCTTTTTGCTTTTATACATTTTTGGGGTGTTACATGTACGCTATTACAATTTCAAATACAAGTTTACATTTTTACAATACAATTCTAGTACTATGTGCATTGCTTACAACGTGCTTTATGCTTAGACATTACATGTGGATTACATTTGTACTTAGTGAAATCATTAACATGGTACAAGCCGACCTTAACATTGGATAGCGCTATTTGGATTGACAACCCGCCTAGATTGATTCTCCCCCTTTTTCATCGGAGAATCCGTGGCCAGTGTTAAGTTATCATCCATTTATTGGTTGAGTACACTACAGTTCATACAGTACATTATACAGTCACAGGGTTGATTTCGCTCATTTGTATGATACATAGTTTACATATTTGCACTGTAGCTTGCACTTGAATTGTATAACTTTTTAACCTATTATATATATCAAACTAGGAATGCTCACCAACATTTCATATGTTGACCAAATCTATTTTGTACATGTTTCAGGTGCAGTTTGATCTAGTGCTTTAACAAGAGACATTTAGTGCTTTATTTTAAATTCAGTTATTTCAATATTTACATTTCATTTAGACAATGTATTTCCATTTCCATGTAAGAAAATTTTGGTTTATTCAATAATATTTACATTTTGGTACCATGAGCTTTTGAACAATCGTCACTACGTGGCACCTCGATGATTCCGCCATCGGTTGGGGTGTTTCAGGTAAGCTGCTACACCTAATGGATGGAAGCGATGAGCTCATGGAATGAAGCTATTAGCTACCATCAGGCACCAAAGAATATCCGGGAAAGCACATATGACGCTCGCGTTGGTATAACTTACCGCAAACCCCGACAAAGTGATGATAAGCCTAGTATACATGTATAAGAAAAAGAGACACGTAGTGACACGATAAATACCAAGATCAAAGCCACTACTTGTCTATTGCAAAATCACCAACACGGTGTGCCATACACACACGATAAGCTCATTCTTTTACATTGTTGGCTTCTACTTGCTTGAATTCATCAATCGTATCGTAGAAAAAGTTTATCAAATGCTTCAAAAACCCAAAGACTTTGGGAAAGTAAGCTACGCCATTTGACAAACAAATATCTATGAGCTCTTACCCATTTGGGACACGTGACTAAGATGTTTACGGTGATATAGCTTACCATGAACCTCAAGGCTAAGAACTCTACAAATTAAAAAGGCGTGTACTAGCATGCTACCACATATGTTCACAACCACTGCTTGTCTATGATAAGTCCATCAACAAGATGATTCCATTCATTCATGGACTTTTGGACCCTCTTCGATAAGGAAGGTAGAGTCTCCCAACCACGTTGATGAACATCTCCTAGTTCTTCACACCTACAAGCTTATCACCAAGAAATTTTGCAACATGTCAATGTTACATGAACGATCCCCATGAGATAGAAACTTCTTCTATAAATGAGCAAGAAATGCTTGTCGTCTCCTCTAAGGGTAAGATTGTAACCACCTAACAAGCTGTCCCTAGTGTCTTGGAGCTCCCTTGCTCAGTCGTCCAATCACGACAAGTCAAATTCAAGCAAGTCGCCTAAAAGAAAGCTAAGCGAAAACCGGAAGCTTGGAAGCTTCAAAAACAATAAAGATGTTTCAAAGCTCATAAGCTACAAAATAATCTTCAATACTAGAAGATCTAAGGACTTCCAAGACGTCCAAAGCTTTGCATCTTCTAAGCTTCTCAAGAAACACCGGAAACGTAGAAGCTACAAGAAAAGGCAGAAATTATGAAGTCCAAAATAAGAAATTCATAAACAAATAGGGCGCAAACACCTTACACCAAAGTTTATGAATTTCTAGAGGTAGGAAAAAAGGAGATAAGATTACTAAGTCACAAGCAGCCATGACTACGTCATGACTACTTATGACTGGGGGGCTGATGACGTGGGTACCCAAACCCCCACGTTTAAACATATTTAAAAAGCTATCAGGCTCGGGCCAGGAAGCTGAAAAGCCAGAAGCTAGTGTAAGGAAGCTACCTGCACCGGCTCCTCAGCTCCCTAACACAGGACCTGCCTTCCAGGAGGTCAATAATAAAGGTGGGTCCAACATTTATGGGCCAGCCCAGCCCATTACTACAAAGCCCATTAGGGTTTGGGGTTTCACCCTCTATAAATAGAGGGTTACACCCTCACTCAAACCCATCCCATTTGTCTTGGTCTCCACTCAAGACATCTCACTCACCTTCTCTCTCTCTCTCTCTAGAAACATTCTCTCACTAACTAATCTGCCTAGCTCCCATAGAGGAGCCTACGAGTTGCTAAAGTATCACACCAGCAGCTCATGAACTCTCCATAATTACACACAATAAAGCTGTTAGGCTCCCCTGCTGAACTCGCGAGCTCCCCTAACGGAGCCCGGGAGTTGCCATATCATCAGTCTACGGATTCATGGTTCTAATAGCCAACTTTCAGCCATCGAGCTAAGCAACCCGAAATCACCTCGGATGCTAGCTAACCGTCGGGTTTCAACCATCACCTCCTCTCATACTTCGTATCCCTCATTTACTCCTTTATATTTACTTTTATGTACATTTCTTGGGATAAATCACTAATGTTGAGCGTCAGAGGGTGGTCCAGAGACCCCGGTCTCTGGACCCCTTCTAACGAGTTGTTCGTGGTGCAGGTACATGATCGGAAGGTGTTAGGTCCAACCCGAAGAGACGTCCATACCATCTCCATGCCTTATTCTTGTTGTAGCAACAGTACCACACGTTGTCGCGTCGTCAAAACACAAAGTTGTTGATTATATTTCATAAGAACATAAAGTATGAACATAAGATTTAATCAAGTGTACCTGATTTGCTTAACCGTTCAGGAACCTCAGTTATGGAAGACACCATCATCTTGATCGAGTTTCCTTTAGTGTGTACACTAATGATGGCTAATGATCACAAAGTGATCGAATGAGAGAGAGGTGGGTGGCGGCTACAATAGGTTATTGTGTTATATGAGTCCAACCTAATACCTCTAGTAATCTCTCTATTTATACACACAGGGAACACCCTAATTAGGTTTAGTAAGAGTAATTCCGTCCATCAAAGAATCACCTATTATAAACTTAGGGATAGGGATATTATAGTAATTGATCAATATAATATAAATGATAATGATGGCCACAAATAAATATAATAAACATCATTTATATTTATTCTAACAAAAGTAACTCAAACTTTTACCCTTTAGTGAAAACATATTATATTTGACCCAACTTGTTCCTAACAAAATTTATGATAATATTTTCTAACAATTGTAATGTTAATCTTCCACATATTTATTTTTTATTTGCTTATTAGTATGTGCTAAACTGCTACTAAATGAGTTGCTTATGGTGGTTTTTTTCACTGTTGGTAAATGTGCAAAGTGCACGGAAAACTTCATGATGGTAAAATTAAGGTAAAATTGTAATGTACGCATAAAATTTGCGTTTTATCATGCGAGCTAACTCACTATTATTAATGGACCTTTGTTATTTTTAATAATTAGAGTATTGGTGAACAAAAGGGGGCATTTGTCATACCCGATTACAGGTCAAAAAACCAAGCATGGCAATAACTTGGCCGATTATGGAACTTAGCTTTGGAGAGCAAATGATCCGGTTTTAACTGTATTGGAATCGGCTTAAAATCGATACATAAACGATGGGTACGCAGCGTGTGGAACCAGGTACATGTTGGGGAATAACCGTAACAAACGAACAATAACGGATAACAGAAATCTCTGAAGGCACGTGATCGCTTTCAGATTGAATCAATTCGACGGTTCTATCGAATATTCAACCGGATACAATCAGAGATCGAGAATTTTCCGTATGTTGTATCTGAGATTATGAGAACCAGAGAGATTGATCAAGAAGGAGAAGAATTTCGTAATGAAACAGATGGGCCAGAAACTGCCTTTTAGGCAGTTTTCCAAGGTTTTCAAAGTTGCCAAAATAGTCCCTCTATTTCTGAAAATTAATTTTCGGAGACATTTTTACCACAGCCCCAGCCAGGGGCTCTGCCCCTTGGACCCTGCCAGGGGCTGCCGCCCCTTGGACCCTGCTCCCAGGGGCGCTGCCCCCGGACCCCCATTCCTTAGGGGCTTCGCCCCTAAGTTCATAATAAATTCAAATAGGCGTGCACTCCGCACCACCATACCTATATGATGTATTATTATGAACATATTGATCAAACAGTCAATCCAATTACACTAAAATATCCAACAGTACACCATACGGCCATGCCTAGTATCAGGTTAATTATTGAGCCTGGTCCCATACCCATTTTCATGCATCTATAATAAAGAGGGGTTTTGTAATACTATTTACGCATTTTGATCCAGCCATTACAGAAGATTCATGGAAGGTGTAAATAAAAAATTGCAACCAATCTTTTAAAAAACATTCGAGTATTTGGAGGATAACTGGATAAGTTTGGTCTCCGGGAGAGAATAGAGAGTTTTGTAAATAATCAAGCTTGAATTTTATAAAGTTTTCGGTTAAATGGTGTTATCAACTATCAAATTTGTAAATAACACATGAAAAATGAGTATTGGATAGTAGTATCTCTGTTGTGTGCGTATATACTCGTATAGTTGTATACCTTTTGTGTATACTTCGACCACATGCTTATTCGACATTACTAAACTCGAACATGTCATTGGACATGAGAAACTCGGACTATATGTTATGCAAGAATCTATGAACTTGTTTTAAGCCGTAAAAAGGTTTAATCAAACATGTGAAATGAGCAAGAAAGACAATGATATGTATGATATTTGATGGCATAACCGGTCTATGTTACAAAAGTAATCATCATCATCATACTCATACTCAGTTAATCTCACCAATAACAAAAGCTAAAGTAGGGTCTATGATACAAAAGTAATAAAGTGAAATGATATACTTGAAACAAAACTTGCCACTACAAGAAATCTTATTATTATTATTGGCGACACTATGCAATAGCGACAACTGTATTATTACTTGTTGCCGCTATTGCACGGCGTCATCGCTATTACCGTCGCCCATAATACTCCGATCCGTGTGCGGCATCAACCTGTGCTCCTGTCTCTTGATGTAAACATGATCCAAGGGTACATGTGTTCTCCCCCTCAAACAAACACACCCTTGTACACCCCATTTTCGTGGATGGTTGCTCCGGCCGACAACAAGTTGAAGCTCCGACGACAAGCTTAAGCTTCGCTGTTAACCACCACCGTACGAACGACAAGCTCAAGCTCCACCAATAACCACCATCGTATGACAAGTGTCGCCACTAAAGCCATTATTCCTTAGGGTATGTTTAGCAAAACTAGCTGGTAGTTGGTGGCTGTAGCTTTTAAAATATATTTTGGTGTTTGACAGAGTAGCTGGAGCTTTTAATAAAATGACCAAAATAAGCTTCAAGCTCTTTCAATCAAACACGTTTGTTTTTTGTTTTTTGTTTTTTTTACGCAAAGGTTTTTTCTTAAAAAATAGAAGCCTTTAAAAGTTCCTTACCAAACATACTATCATATTTATTTTTTGCCGTTAAAAAAAAAAAAAAAACTTTTGGATTTTGGGGACTTTCTAGAAATACCAATATTAATGGAGTCACGTATGACATAAATTTGTTAGGTATTTTTGTCGGGAGTCGGGACCTTTGGGTTTGGACACACTACGTACGACTGCCACAGTAGTTCCAATTTGGATTTGTTGTAGCAGGTCATAAATCCCTCTTGATTTCTATCTTTGATCTGGATTCGTGCAATCATTTTATTCAAAGATGTCCAAGAAAATATTTATAATATTAAACTAGTATAGTTTATTAAAGATGAATAATAATTGTTTGTAGCCTAGTGGTTGCAATGGAGGTGGGAAGGTTTACCTACTTTGTGGGGTTCCTGTCCTGGGAGGTCACAGGTTCGAATCCCACTCAGAGTAGGGTTATTCTGAAATGAGGGGCTGGACCTTAGGGGGGGGGCCCGGGGACCGGACCTGAGGGTGCGGGGCTTCGTTATGGGTGGTACCGTTGGCCGTTAAAAAAAAAAAAAAAGTAATAATTGTTGAATGTTATTAGATATTTTTTCCATAACATTAAAAATTGCATAATTATAATATCCACAAAATACTAAGTATGATAATTTGGAAGTTCACTCTGATTCAAATCACAAGTCATCGTTACTGGAAAATTGCTTTAAATATCACATCACTGTTACTATCACTTCACTTGATAGAAAATACATTCAACTTTGTTTGTTTTTCCGCCTAAACTGTATACATATTTTACCTACACGTGGGTGGATCCTTACCCGTATCAAATTTAACCGATTTCTTTTTAAATATTACATTTAATACATTCATTATTTCGTATTCATCAATCTCGCATGTTTCCAAAATTTAAACTTTAGCATTTTTTATAACAGACTTGTAACACCTTTGTGGTTCATTGTTTGAATACACGAAGTAAAAAAAGGATTGGATCAAAGCTTAGTTTGTCACTAAACTACACTAGTAAATTTTACGCATTTATGACAAGGGTAGTGAAGAAACACGAGTCTAAGGATAGTTCAAAGAAGGACTATCCGTACGGTGATTCTACTGTATTTTATAAAGAGAGTGTGATTATAAAATACGTGTAGGTCTGTAGGCAAGACCAAGGATTTACGAGACTACCAATTAGAAGAGCCGAGCCTCTAATTGTTAGTATAATAAACAAGGGGGGTGAAGAAGGTACGAGAGTTCGTATTCTTCTTGAGTGAAAGTGTATTGGATATTCGATGCCGATAAAAGGAGAAGAGAGTCCTCCTTTTATAGTACCGAGATGCCCTACTTTCTCAGCCCATCCTCTACCTTTAATGGGGCCCGGCCCAGGTAGAGGAGTCTCCATAATCCGGCCCAAGCCTTTAGGCCCATTTGGTGCAAGTGGGTTTTAGTAAAGTGGGATGCTAGGGGAGATGTTACCGTCCTGACGCATGTACACGTGGCGCCCAGTAAGTGGACGCTGATGGGCGGTTGACACGTGGTGCTCGCCCATTGGTGGATCCAGGCGGTAGACACTTTATACTTTTCCAGGATTTCAAGACGGACAGAGAAAGTCTGCTTTGTCAGGAAGATATCTTGGTTGAGAGGCTGCCACGTCATCGCCTTTTCTGCTCGTCAGACTGGGGAAAGTCTTTGATTGGAGAGGAACTCTGACGGGCTGCCTGTCGTGTCAGAGATATTTGCTTGGGGCAGGGGTGAGTCCCAAGGCTGCCCCAAAAGGTATCTTCCACTTGTAGTGACGCTTGTCAAGGAAGCCTTGAGGTACATTTGGCCCGCCCCTGTAAAAGGGGCGGGTGTTCATGCGCCTGGCGTCGAGTGCACCGCTGACGTAAAACGGGCGGGTGGACGCCAGGTGTTCCGTCGACGTGGATCGTGAATATAAATGCACGCGTCGGGTAGCAGAAGCATCGCTGACGTAGAACGGGTTTGTGGACGCCAGACGTTCCGCTGACGTAAAACGGGCGGATGGACGCGAAACGATCCGCTGACGTAGAACGGGCGGGTAAGCGTCTGGCGAAGCCTGTTCTAAGTGGGCGATGGTATGATATTTGTAATGTTTTAATACCATATCCCTTCAGGTAGATGTTAACTAAAGTTGTTCTATGGATTTAGGTACTTGAGTCGAGTGGTTCTGAAGAATTTTATTGAATAGTATTTGATACTCAAGTTTATGTGTATAATAATGAAGAGTGATCTCAATTTACCATACATATTCAAAAATGACCTTGGTAAAAAAAAAAAAAAAAATCTAGGTCCGCACCAAAGACAGTACACAAGGCTAGTGTGGTTTAGAGGTGTACAAAAAAACCGGTTTTTAAAACCGGCCCAAAAAAAACGGTAAACCGGTTTGGAGAGAAACCGGTCCGAACCCGACCCTATACATCGGTCCTATGAGCGGTTTGTGGTTTCGTGGATCGGTTTGGTTTGAAAACCGGTTTGGGGGAAAAAACCGGTTTTTGAGAAAAAAACCGGTATAAGCAAGGTATTTTTGATATTGGAGGACTGGTTTGGCAAAAAAAACCGGTTTTAAACCCGGTCCTAATTGATCCCAATAGATGGTAGTGTTTGGTGCTAAAAACCGGTTCCAAAACCGGATCGGTTTGGATAAAAACCGGTTTTATCTTCATAAAAAAAAACCGATCCGGTTTATAAACCTGACCGGTTTGGCAAAAAAAAAACGGTTTGTACATGTCTAGTGTGGTTGATAAGTTTTATACAATGTTCCAAGAACGAGAGAGCATCATGTTGAGGAGTTGGAGGTGGTCGAAGAGTTTGAAGACCATGTTCAGCCAGTGCTTCCCGTCAATGTATACGGCAACGAAGAAGGGGGTGGTTACTGTGAAACAGTTTTGGATCAGGTTGGGGGTGTAATGAAACGTAGTAGACGCAAGGGGTACCGGAAAAAGTCGAGAGCCCAGAAATCTCCTTCGCCTGTGGGACAGGAGAGACCTAAGAAGAGGGCTCGGGATGGGGATGATGTATTTGATATAGATAGATTTATTTACACTGTGAATGGGGAGGAAGCAAGGAGAGTTCATGGGGTTGTGGAGCAACAACTTGAAGGAGTTTTTGTAACTCCTGATCTAAACAGAGAAGGATCTGAAGTGTTATTGGAGGTTCAAGATGGGGCGAGTAATGTGGTGGATGAGGAAGTGAATGGAACTATCCAGTTGGGTCAAAAACTTGGAGTGGTGGAATTCCAAGACTATGCAGATGCTATTGAAAAGGAGGTTCGGGAGGAAGGCTTTCAATCCGTGGATCAATGAATACGTTGTCTTGGAATGTTCGAGGACTAGGTTCGGACAAGAAAAGTAGTTGGTGTAGAAAAATAAAGGTGGCGAATGAAATAGGTTTCGTCATGTTACAAGAAACGCAATTCGAGTCGTTGGATAATGTTAATGTGAGCCGCTTTTGGGGCTCGGATGATTTTGAGTTTGAGCATGTTGATGCTATTGGCCGCTCTGGAGGGTTGATTTCTTTTTGGAATCCGAAAATTTTTGCAAAATCTTCGGTTTTCAAGGATAGGAATGTATTAATGGTTTCGGGGTTTCTTAAAAATGACGGTAGAAAAATTTCGTTGGTTAATGTTTATTGCCCGCAACGGATCAGTGACAAGAGGTTGGTGTGGGAGAATTTAAAGTCTATTATTTCTCAAGAAGACGGTTTTTGGATTGTGGGGGGAGATTTTAATAGTGTTAGAGACAGTGTAGAAAGGAGAAATACGTATTTTAATGCGACAGAGGCTAGTGAGTTTAATGACTTTGTAGAAGACGCGGGATTACAAGAATTTTTGTTGAAGGGCCGTAGATTTACTTACCTTGTGGGAGATAAGATGAGCCGTATTGATAGGTTTTTGGTTGATTGGTCGTTTTATAACGAGTGGCCTAATGCGGAGTATCGGGTTCTTGATAGAGATGGCTCGGATCACTTTCCGATTATGTTAAAGGTGGTATCTCGGAATTTTGGGGCTAAGCCATTTAAGTTTTTCAATTCTTGGCTTCAAAGAGATGGTTTTGATGATCTTGTTAAAGACACGGTTACTAACTTGGAATATTGTGGTGAACCGGATTTGAGGCTCCTTTATAAATTCAAGATGTTGCGGACGGCAATTCGAGTGTGGAAAGATAAATTGTTTTGCGACGAAACTGAGGAAGCTACATGTTTGGAAAAGGAAGTCAGGGAGTTAGAAATTATCCTGGAGTCTCGTGATTTAGATGAAGAAGAAACGTGGATCCTAGAGGAAGCTAGAGTGCGGCTCAACCGGTTGGCATTCTATAAGGTTAAAGATTTGAAACAGAAATCTAGGGTGTAGTGGGCGAGCGAGGGGGATGAGAATTCTAGATTTTTTCATGGCTCGATAAATACGAGGAGGGTTTCCAATGCTATTATGGGTCTGATGGTGGACGGTGCTTGGGTTACGAAACCAAAAGAAGTAAAAAAAGAAGTTCTTCGTTTTTTTAGCAATAAATTTGTGGAGGATATGCCGAATAGACCATTGTTGAACTGTTTTGGCTTAAAGAAGATTAATTCTGATGAGGCGACTTCGCTATGTAGGTCGTTTTCGGTTGAGGAGATTAAAGAGGCGGTTTTCCAATGTGGTAGTGATAAAGCTCCGGGTCCCGATGGTTTTAATTTTCGTTTTATAAAACGATATTGGGAGATTTTTTCTGCGGACTTCATTGACATTATGCGACAGTTCGAGGACTCGGGTACTATTAATCGTGGTGCTGCATCTTCTTTTATTACTTTGGTCCCGAAAGTTAAGGACCCTATGAGTCTTGTTGAGTACCGTCCGATTAATTTGATAGGTGTGGTTAGTAAAGTTATTTCGAAGGTGCTGGCTAATAGACTTAAAATGGTGATGGATAGTGTTATAAATGAGACCCAGTCTGCGTTTGTGGCGGGGAGATATATCTTGGATAGTCCTCTGGTTATCAGTGAGGTGATATCTTGGTCGAAAAGAAGTGGGAAGAAACTATTTATGTTTAAGATCGATTTCGAGAAAGCTTATGATAACGTTAACTGGGCGTTTCTGATCTCGGTTATGCGTCAGATGAATTTTCCGGAGAAGTAGTGTGCGTGGGTTAATGGCATTCTTAGTTCGGCTCGTTCCTCGGTGTTGGTTAATGGGTCTCCGACTTTTGAGTTCAACTGTCAAAAGGGTATTCGGCAAGGGGACCCCATCTCGCCTTTTCTTTTTATTATGATTATGGAAGCTCTTTATGGAATTATAAAGAAGGCGTGTGTAGACGATTTGTTTAGGGGTGTTGTGCTTCCTAATGACGGGCCGATTATGTCTCATCTGTTATATGCGGACGATGCGATGGTAATGGGTGAGTGGTCGGATAATAATTTTGTGTGTTTGCGACGGATGTTACGTATTTTTTATTTGTGCTCGGGCCTTAAGATTAACATTAATAAATCCACTTTGTTTGGAGTGGGGGTGGATGACGAGGAGGTAAAGAATATGGCGAGCCGTTTGGGTTGTAGATCAGGGTGCATGCCTTTTTCGTACCTTGGTATTCAGGTGGGTGCAAATATGACGAGGATTAATAATTGGGAACCGGTTATTAAAGTTTTCAAATATAGATTAACGAGTTGGAAATCGAAGACGTTATCGATAGGTGGAAGGTTGACGTTAATAAAATCAGTGTTACAAGCTTTACCTTCATACTATTTCTCTCTTTTTAAGGCTCCGGTGGGAGTTATTAATAAGTTGGAGAGTTTGATCAGGAAGTTTTTGTGGGGGGGAAATGTGGAGAATAATAAAGTTCATTGGGTGGGTTGGGATGTGGTTACTAAACCGGTGCAATATGGAGGTTTAGGTATTCAGAAGCTTGATGTTTGCAATAACGTGTTTCTGGTCAAATGGTTGTGGAGGTATAGGCAAGAGGGTGGTTCATTATGGCACAGGGTGATTGACTCGATTCACGCATCGAATCGTGTTTGGGAAGTGTACCCGCACCGTTCGTCTTATGCTAGTGTTTGGACGAAATTGGTTAAGAATGGTTTTCGGACTCGGGTGGGGGACGATAGTAGCATCAATCTGATTCGTGCTCGGCTTGGTAATGGTAATAATATTAGATTTTGGATTGATCCGTGGGTGGACAGGAAGCCGCTAAAATATCTTTTCCCGGATTTATACCGGTTAGAAGTTGAAAAAGGGTGCAAAGTTGCGGATAGATTGAATGGGGAGGTTGGGAGTCAGCGGCTTCAGTGGAGATGGAGGATTAATTTCGTTCAAGGTATTGAAGGCCAACAGTTGCAAGAGTGCACTCATCTTATGGATGGTCAGGTTCTAGTAGAGAGGGACGATTGCTGGTATTGGGATGGTGGATCTGGTGCAGATTTCTCGATTAATGAGGTAAAGAAATGGATTGATAGTGGCGTCCTTAACAATAGTAACGTGGATTTTCGGTGGTGTAAATGGGTTCCGATTAAATGTAATGTCTTCATGTGGCGAATGTTGATGGATAGAATTCCAACTAAACAGGCGTTAGCAAGGCGAAATATAAATTTTGGAGATGACTTATGCACTTTTTGTGACGAACAAACGGAGAGTGTGGATCACGTTTTTACAGCTTGTTTGGTGGCCAATGGTGTTTGGAGTGGTATAGCTAGATGGGTCAATCTTCCGATGTTTTACTTCTTCTCGGTTGGTGATATTATTCAACCTCATTTGATTGACTCATGGTCGGCGATAAAGAGATTGGCTTTTCAAGGTATTATGATTATTTCGTGCTGGCGTATATGGAAGGCTAGGAATGAAAGAATATTCAGACAGGACAGGAGGAATGTTGCGGAGATTGTCGCGGATATCAAGGCGTTGGGTTTTATTTGGTTTTCTAATAGATGTAAAAAGGGTTCGGTGGGTTGGAAGGATTGGCAAAAATTTCATATTGATGTAATGTAACTTTGGTGTGGGTCTCCGCCTTGGAGATCCCTCGGTTTTGTGTGGTGGTGTTTTAATAATATTTGCCTTTAAAAAAAAAAAAGAGTTGCGATTCTTATTTTCCTCTTTTGCTTTTATTATTCCAAATATTTAAAATCACAAAAATAAAACAAAGTTCTGTTAATTCAAGTCATGTAATACAAAGTTGAATGTATTCATCAAAGTTAAAGCTTTAAATTAACCCCATATGTTTCAGGTTTATTGTGCGTGTAAACAAGTATCTAGTTTTAGGTAATCGGGTTGAATATTACCTAATTTCATAGCCACAAAATATATTTTTTTTCAAATCTCATAACCAGTCCCATACACATTGAATTTCAGATATGCCCTTCTCAAATGCTTGGGGTTTCGGATATTCTTGTCAAGCTCGGGTTTATTTTTGCCATCCAAGTGATACACTTTCGTAACGAAAGGTTGCAACATTTCATCCAATGATTGCGTTGATATGATCCATAGATATGAAAGTCATCTGCTCTAGTTTATCCAACAAACTGATCAATTCGGTTTCACATAAAAGAATGCCTTTTTTTTTTTTTGAAACACTATACATCTTATACTTGCTAGAAGTGATCCGCGTTATGCGGCGGGACAAACCAATTTTAGATGAAAGTTAAATGGAAATTTAGACGAAATAGTAATAATATCACTAATAAAAAAACCTAAAACAAAAATATTGCAAAAATAAAAAATGCTTTAGTCTAACGCCAGTCGGTTCTAGAAGGTTTGGTTTATTTTTGGCTCATCCTTATTTCTAGCGCGTGCTGATTTGGCCAAAAAACTTAAAAGAACCCAAACTTGTTCAACCTAAACTGGCTTGAGAAAAAAAAGAGGTTATCTCTAGGCTAATTTAATGTAATAGAGACTTTTCATGCCTTTTTTTTTTTCTATTTTGTTGTCAAATAACTTGGAATATAAGTTTGTTAAAACATCACTTTAACATCCATGTAATCTCAACAATTTCATGTATTCGGAAGCACGAATAGAAAACTGGAACTAATATGAATATCTAGTAATAATTGCAACGGGTCTATCTACTCACGTACCTTCAAATTATATTATGTGAAAAGGTAATTTTGTATATAATGTTCTTAATAAGTAATACAATGTCTTTTATGACCGTTAGTAAAAAACAAGTATAATTTATAGTTGGATTTAGTCAACAAGTTATATTTTTTAAACATTTGATAAACAACAAAATAACTTAATATTATTGCATATCACATTAAAGGTTGTTATTTTAATTTAAAGAATATAATGCATTTGATAAAATGTTAAATAAATTATTATTATTATTACATATAATTAATAATGTTATTTTAATTTAACGAATATAATATTTTCAATTTTATGTGTCGTGTCAACGGTGTGATATTTAGAAATAAATAAGGTTAAGCCAATTTATTTGCTCCTTAGTTATATATAATAACATAATACTATTACTCATTTGTTTTTATAAATTTCTTAAAAAAAATTTTCTTCTAATTATATATGTATTTCTACCTAGATTTTATTTATATAAGTGAAGGGATATGGTACCAAAAACCGACAATACTATATCATAAATCAACCTACAAATTAGCGCCTATCAAAACCATGACTAAAGTCCCCCCGCCCGTTTTACGTCAGCGGGTTAACTTGCGTCCGTCAGACAGCGGACGCACGACCTGCCGCCCGTTTTACGTCAGCGGGTCAGCTTGCGTCCATCAGACAGTAGACGCACGACCTGCCGCCCGTTTTACGTCGGCGGTGTAGCATACATCCATCACAAAATGGACACACTGTTTGCCACCCGTTTTACGTCAGCGGGGCAGACGCACTACGAAGCTTCTTCAGCCATATAGACTAGACTTCGTCAACACGACTGAAAGATACCTTTCAGAGCAGCATCGAGACACACACCTCTGCCCTGAACAACTGTTCCTGACATTGCAGAACTGTCCGTCAAAGTCCCTGACCAATCATGGGTTGCGCTCAGTCTGACACGCGAAAAGGACGATGACGTGGCAGCTCCCCAACCAAGATATCTCTGACAGAAGACTTTCTCAACCACAACTTGCCTTAACTTCTAGATGACAAATGATTATCCACCGCCCTGAAGTAACCAATAGGCGGACACCACGTGTCTGCCGCCCACCAGCGTCCACTTAGCGGACGCCACGTGTATTATCGACAGGACGGTAACATCCTCCCTTTCTCCTCTTTTTTTTTATCAAACCCACTTGCACCAATTGGGCTTGAGGACTTGGGCCGGAAATCTAGAGACACCTCTACCTAGGCCGGGCCCCACAAAAGGTAGAGGATGGGTTGAGGAAGTCGAATGTCGAGGACTATAAAAGGAGGAGTCCATTTTCCTTTTATTGGCATCCGATATTCAGGATAACTTTCATCATAAAGACTACGAGCTCCTCGTACCTTTTCTAACCCCTTGTTTTATATACTAACGTTTAGAGGCTCGACTCTTTTAATCTGTAGTCTCTTAAACCCCATTGGTCTTGTCCTGAGACCTACACATTTTTATAGAAACCCCGTAGAATCACAACCAAGATCCACCCTAACCCGGTGATCCAGAATTCGTGTTTCTTCAATAAGTATAAAATTTATTATTAAGAAAATGCATTTAGTTCATTGAATTGGAATTAGAAGTTTATTAAATAAAGTATTAATTAATTAAAAGTTATAATGTATTAATATGTATTAAGATTTGAGATAAGTGGATTTCTGTTTCTGGTAGATTACAAGTTGTTAATGGTTCTAAATCGTTGATGTGGGATTGGCGGAGATCCCCTTCTACTGTCGAAGAGATTTCTGAATTGTTCCGATTGATGTAAGAGATTTATGACTATGAGTGGAAGGGCGGTTCGGACACTTGGAAATGGACTGCAGACCCGAATGGTGATTTCTCTGTCAAATCAGCGAAAGTTCTGTTGCAGCAGCCTTCACAGCAGTCCTCGAGTAGTAGCAGGTTATGGAAAGGTTGGGTACCGTTAAAATGTAAGATTATGGTTTGGCAAGTTATGCTTAATCGGTTGCCTACGAAGGTGGAGCTTGGCAAACATGGTGTTACATTGCCGAACGCGTTTTGTGATTGGTGTGATTCGGAAGAGGAAACAGTTAATCATCTATTCATTGGCTGCACCTTTGTTGCAGAAATATGGTCGCGGATTGAATCATGGTGCCGTCTTCCTCCTATTTTCGCTTTCGATGTGAATGATTTTTGGGAGATAGTTAATTTACAAGCGTCGTCCAAGAAGTCTAGATACGTTTTGCGGGGCATTATTATTACTACATTGTGGACTATTTGGAATGAACGCAATATGAGAATTTTCAAAGGCGTGCGGCGTCGTCCTGTTGAAGTTTTGGAAAGCATAAAAATGACGTCGTATTTTTGGTTTCGAAATAGAACAAAAATAAAAGGTGTTGAGTGAAATGTGTGGTGTAAATATCCTCTTGATGTGATGTAATTCGTTTTTTGCCCGAAGGTCCTTGTTTTGAAGACCGGCCGTGGTTCCTTTGTATGAAATTAACTTTTAAAAAAAAATTAAGATTTGAGATAAATTACAATGATGCCCTCCAAGTTAAATTACTTTTTTAGTCATCTAGATTACGTATATAATAAGTAATTAAGTATAGATTCTTATCCTATTATTGATTTTGTTTACTGGTTATAAAATACTTTAATCTAAAATCCAACAACCTGAAATTGCATGTTTAAATTTTCGTATTCATTGCACCTAAAGCCTTAATTAATTAGCAGTTTAGCACCATGCATGGTGTCTCTCTCATATCCACCGCTGCATCCTAGGACGTCAACCAACAACCACCAACCCTTCTTCCTACTTCTCCGGCCACCACTCTCCCCCTTGCCGTCGTCAACTGCCACCGCACTCTGCCGCCGAAGTTGCCTACTCTTGATGTCACTCATATCCATTGTACTTGGAAGCTTACCTGTTCCAAAACCAAACATAAAAACATGCCACTTTGGTTTAGGTGTAGATACCGACTTTGATCTCGTAGTGCTTTGTCTTGAAATAGTTTTCTTCATGAATCTGGATGAATCCGAACTTGATCGAAACAGTGTGGTTGTATCCTTGGAAACTGATGGTTTTAAAGAAACTATTTTCCCACAGAAAATGATGTTTTCATGTGAAGGAATATCATGACTCCGCTCTTCACTTAAGAACCCTAAGAAATCTTGATCAAACAAAGACGGAGACGATGACGAAGATGATGATGATGAACTGATGGCATTATTATCATTAAACTGAAGGTCAGAGAGGGAAATTGTATCTTCTGTGTCATTCATCATGTTGTCTTCCATAGTATTATTATTATACATGTTTGAGTGTTGATGAAATTTTCTTGATGAAATGTGTGGTGTGGTTATTATGAGAGATTATGCTAGTTTTATATATAGATTATTGAGATAGGAGTGATCAGACATAGCCCACGAGGTATTAGGATCCATGAAGATTCATAAAATGTTTATAAATTAAAAGGGACCGGAGGAAAATGATATGTAAATGACTTTGACTAGGTCTACAAGGTTGACAAGTGTGAACATTTTTGCTTGGTCTTGACAGATTACTATTACTATTGTGAATGTATTACTCCCCTCCGTTCCAATTTAAATCTCCTACCTTTCCAAAAATAAAAATGTAATTTCCAGTTTTACCCATAAAAGACAAAACACAATCACCACTTTTAAGGATATTATTGTCATTTTACCACATACAAACAAAATATTTCTTAAAATGTGTGTTTTTTGAACTAGAACATTTAAATTGGGACGGACGGAGTATTATATATGGATAATTTTAGGATTTTTTTTTTGCCAAAATGGTGCTATAGTAGGATTTTTTTGTACATTTGGAGGGTGTCAGCAGTGGACTTGTGCTTTTGGTGAAACCGCAAGACCATCTTGCGGTTTATGCTTTGACTAGGTGGGAGGAACTTGCACTTTTGGTGAGTATGAGAGAGAAACCGCAAGATGAACTTGCGGTTTCCTTTTTAAATCATGCACTTTTGGTGAGTAGGAGAGAGAAACCGCAAGATGAACTTGCGGTTTCACCAAAAGGAAAAATTCTAATCTGACACCCCCCAAATGCATAAAAATCCCATCCTGTAGCACTATTTTGGCAAAAAAAATCTAATTTTAGAAGGTAACAAAGAATATATGAACTATGAATTTGAGTTCATATAAATAATATAAAAAGTTATTTTTTTTAAAACACACTTAAATATAGTAGATAATGTCGCTACAAAATAGAGAACTTTCACCGATGGACATGCTCATATACAAAATAGTAATAGTATGAACGCGTCAATGAAGTTTTGTGCGAAAACTGGGCATGGATAAAGACTGCTCATATACAAAATTTATCGATAAATGATTCACTGACGAGTCACTAGCCAACAACATATTTTACAGACACCCATAGATGAATATTACTGATGAATCACTAGACACCAGTTTTAAGGACCATTTGTTCCTTGTTATGGCTACTTTTGATAAAAATGGTGACGGTTTTTAGTAAACTTGAATAACACGTTCTAATAGTATAGATAAAGAAATATTAAAAATACTATTGTACTTCATATTGGGCTCGACATCTTAGCCAGGGGCAATGCAAGTTTAGCCTAGTAGCATGACATGATCCCCTTCGTAGCAAAATCATATATATATATAGAGTAAAGATCCGGTACAAATAGCTTTTTTGGTAAGAACTGTGAGAATCAAAGGATGATATTTTTTTTTTTATTTTTTTTTTCAAATTTTTTTTCCCATATTGTTAAACAAGTATTATAGTATTGAAAACTAAAAAAAAAAAAAAATTGGTATAGAGTAATTACGTGTAGAGTAATTACATAATTACTCTAGTGTAAACTAATGTATTTACCTTAATGACGTAATTACACTAAAAAAAAAGTTTTTTAAATTTTTTTTAAAATTTTTTTTTGTATTATTCATCTAGAAAGAATGTTTAAGCACATGGGAAAAAAAAATTCAAAAAAAAAAATAATTTTTTTACCCCCTTCGATTCTCACAGTTCTTACAAAAAAACTATATGTATTTGATCTTTATATATATATATATATATATATATATATATATATAGGAAAAAGATCAATTAGGAACCAATACCCTAGTTAGTAACTTAGGAACCAATCTGAGCCATCCATTTATAATTTTGATCTAGAGGGTATTTGTGTAATTAGACAATTAAATATTATCTTTTTAATTGATTAAGACTTTTTTATATATGGCAGTTTTTTTAATTAGAGATTGGGTTTCCTTAAATCTCTCAACCATTATCATTTCTAATTCATTAATCATAAAAATCACGTTTATAGCAATCAGAAGATTTAATTCAATTTGATTGAAAAAACTTGCAATTAAAAAGAAACTAAAATCGTCCTACGATTCATAATTCCAAGTTATGGATAATAATTCTATACATGAAAACATTGAATCACAATCTCATGTGATAGAAGATCATGAAACACCATCTCAAAAGAAACTAAATAGTGTTGAAAATCAAGGTATTTATGTATTGTTTTTTTTAACTGTATTTCGTTTTCTCATACGTTTTTTGTGATTTGAATCGAATGATCCGTATAGTTTCGTTTTATTTTTGACTTTCGAAAAAGTTTGTTTTGTATTCTGGAATTCATACTTACGTACAATATTGGAATGACGATATAGTTATACACTGGTGTATTATATGTAGTTATTGTTTTCGTACAGCGATGAAAAGATTTGTTGTTAGTTTTTTAGTTGTTATACACCAGTGTATAACAACATATCTATTAATTATTATACACAAGTGTAGTATAGTAGGTAAATGACATTCTAAATGTTACGTTAAATATACACAGGTGTATATTCATTAGGAAAAATGAAATGTGCAGTATGATACAGCCTGTGTGTTACTCAATATACACTGGTGTACCATATATGAATTGTAGCATGTCTAACTGTATTTTTTTAATATTGTATAACTTATTTTTAATTTTTGTTTCTATATTGTAGGTTCCTCATCGAGCAACGTATATGAATCTCCCGGTGGGACGAGATATTGGACGCCAGTTGTATAATATATCTATTTAATACTATCATTCTTACCAGTGTATAATTATACATCAGTGTATATTGATACATTTGATTATCACTACTATTTATACACCGGTGTATAATTATACATCAGTGTATAATATATGTATTTAATTCTATCATTCTTATCAGTGTATAATTACACATCAGTGTATATTGATACATCTGATTATCACTACTATTTATACAGTCTCCTATATACAACAACGTATATTATACACTAGTGTATAAGCAGTTGATAATAATAAATCGTCTCATCATTTTTTGACCTCATTATCTTATTTAAGGTTTGATCGATTATCTTTTCCATATAATATACACCAACGTATATTATCCAAAACTATATAACATCATGTACTGCACATTCGATTTTTGACGTACTTTGATACCATTCAAACAATCAATACGCATATTGATGAAGAACGATTACCATGGGGAAAAATAAATGCTTTGCTAAAATAATGGGATTATATTGAAAATAAAAGGAAACTAATTAAACATGTGTTGTTAATAGTCAATATACAATTACCACATTGCCCTTTGATTTAATTAAAAATTTAATTAATGTTTTACTTATTTACAATCATACCATTAGAGATCAATGGCTAAGATTGGTTCATATAGTTCCTACTTAAGGTATGGTTCCTATTTGAACCCTACCCTATATATATATATATATATATATATATATATATATATATATATATATAGGAAAAAGATCAAATAGGAACCAAGAGCATAGTTAGGAACTTAGAAACCAATCTGAGCCATTCATCTTTGATCTTGATCTAGGGGGTAGTTATGTAATTAGACAATTAAATATTATATTTTAATTTAATTAAAAGTTTTATATATGGCAGTTAATTATCTTTCTGCAATTAATATGCAAGTTTTTTTTGACTTTCCTTAAATCTCTCAACCTATTATCATCTCTAATCCCAAATAAAAAAAATCACGTTCGATTGAATTCCATTGAATCGAAATAACTTCCAGTTGAATTCAGAAGATTTAAATTGATTGAATTGAAAAAACTTTCGATTTAAAAGAATCTAAAATCGGCCAACGATTCAGATTTCCAAGTTGTTGATAATAATTCTATACATGAAAACATTGAATCACAATCTCATGTGATAGAAGATCATATAATCGTTGTATATATGTATTTGATGATGATGATGAATGAACAAAAAAAACTGATATACACCAATGTACACTTCAAAAACGAATATACACCAATGTATATCTGTGTACATCAATGTATATCTGTGTTGATGATGAATGAAAAAACGAATATACACCAATGTATATCTGTGTTAATGATGATGAATGAAAAAACCAATATACACCAATGTATATCTTTGTTGATGATGTTGAATGATGATGAATGAAAAAACGAATATACACCAATGTATATCTTGTGTTGGTGACGATGATGAATGAAAAAACGAATATACACCAATGTACACTGTTGTATATATACCAAGATATAATTTTAATAGTATATATAATAAATACGTTTGGGTATACCATAAACACTAATTTGTTGTTTCCAAATATACACGAGTTTCTTATTAATTACCTAATAAATGATATTGAACAAAAGACATTAATACCCCTTTATTAAAATAACAATTAATTAAAGTTTTACTTATTTACAATCATGCCATTGAAGATGGATGGCTCAGATTGGTTCCTATAGTTCCTACTTAAGGGTTGGTTCCTATTTGAACCCTACCATATATATATATATATATATAGGTTAAGACTTGTGTAGAAAGTGGGATTTATCTAAGAAGTGTAAGAAGCCATAGAATAATGACAAGTGGCATCAATAGGTTTAATGGAAAAGGTTATATTGGTAATTAACAAATTGTGTTTTATCCTTTAATATAAAACAATTATTATAATATTAATTAGGTATTTATGTTTAGTTATTAATCATTCCTAATATCATGAAAATTGAAATCATACGTAACTCTTCAACTTTACAGCCATCATCAAATATTTTTCATTCCATCAATCACGATTTCACTAAATATAATCACATCAAGACCCAGTTTCATACTCGTAGTGTTTTATCAAAATAGCATATGATGTCGAATTCCATTTATGATTTACGCTTGTTTTCTGTGGTTTTTGTCGACATTTCTTGTTATAGTGTTTTAAAATTTTTGTTGTATGTTCAAAGTTCTTCGAAATGTGTTTTATATGTTTTGTTGTTTTATTATCTATATTGGCATAAGGTTTAAAATCTTTGTCTAACATGTTATTGTAAACCACTACATAACTGAATTGTTCCAATCCATTGGTTTCTTTTTTATTCGATTCTGATTTATTACATTAGTAAGCATGATGTTTTAAATCTTTTTATCATTTTTTTACAATATATTGATATGGTGTCTTATTTGTATGTTCTTCTTTCTAAATGATTGTATAAACTTACTATGTTTTGTTGTTCGTTGTCATGTTATAAATGATGTTATATATTTCTCATCAAATCTGAATTAAGTTTACTGATTGATGTGTCTTTTTTGTTAAAATAATTGAGAGTGTCATGTTTTAAATGATGCAGTTATATAACAATAGTGTTTTACTGATAGTGTTATAATGCTGTTAAGTTTACTCATAGTGTTTTAAATGATGATGTAAATGACGTTGTTAATAGGTTTTACTGATTGTGCTATAAAGAAGGTAAGGATGAGATTATTATGAAGGAAGATAAAGATTGATTGTAGTAAAACATTTTTTTCGGTGATATAGTTTCCTTTTATAAATGGGAGAGAAGGTGTTTGTAATTGAGGAAGGTTTGCGTAAAGGTAGGGATGGGAGAACGGTTTTGTTTTTTTTTCTTTTTAAAACATGAGTAGATTACTATTATACCCCTGTAATTATTAATAACACAATAATTATAAAATACTAATTACAATCATGCCACTTATTTAATCTAGACCATCAATAATCTAATCCAAGGGCCTAAAACACTTCCTACACTTCTTAGAAAAACACCACTTTCTACATGAACCCCACCCTATATATATATATATTTGCTACTATAGTGACTCATCTTTTGTCCTGCGCGTACAAAGTGTCCTTGTGTACGATGTTGCCTGTTTGTCCCGCGCGTATGGCTATCCGGGTCAACTACCTTGGGTCGTTGGCATTGTCCTGCGTAGTTAGGGACTATGCAGTTGTTGTGGGGAGTCATAAGCTTTTATGGGTTTTATGTGTTAGGGTTAATCTCGTCCGCGCTAGGATTTAGAACCATATCCTTTCACCTATTGATTTGTACTAGTTAGAGCATCTTCAATGCTCATCAAATGGACGGTCCGCCCATTTCAAACGGACCAAAAAGTGGGTTTCTAGAATTGGAGGAGAAAGACTTTTGTTGATCCGTCTGGTGCCAAGGACGAAGCATTCTTAGGGCCAGGGGTGGCCCTGCCCCCCTGTTTTTTGGCGCAGTAGTGAAAATTTGTGATTTTCGTAGGTAAATTTAGTTCGGGTTGAGTCCGGCCCCGCCGATTTGCCACTACCGACCGAAAAAAATTGAGTCTGGCCCCCCGGATTGGCGAACCAAGCTTCGCCCCTGTCTGGTGCAATGGACCAATCCAATGGGGTTTGAGTTGGGGCCTTATTGTGAACTATAGATTACTAGGAACTAACGGAACCTAAAAATCAAGCATCACCGACAAAATATTGTAGCAACAACTATCTTATGATCATAAAGATCTTTGCCATTTTCTCAAGACGTTAATTACCACTTGTACTTGCAAAAAAAAAAATAACAATAAAAGAAATATACATTAATTAATTAATCTATATATATTGCAAAACTAATAATCCTACATGTCATAATATTATGCAATATCTCCTTTAAGAGATGCCACATAGGATGTGATGTGACAACTTTTGACCAATTAAAAAAAATAAATATGGTTTAAATATGGTTTAACCTAATCTATTAAATACCTAATCTACTAAATGTAAATATTAAACCTTTATTATTTTCTCTATCATGTTTCCTCCCATCACTTTTAAACGTTAATATCTTTTATATACGAGATTTTTTAAAGAAAAATATTACACCAAATTAACGAGCGTTTAATTATCTTTCCAACGAGTACCATAGTGCTATATAAAAACGGAGAAAAAAACGACTATTTTTTGTAACCCGACAGATATTGTGTCAGGCTTGGGATTAGTTTAAAAAATATTGTGGGTTTGGATCGGGCCTGGGATTAAAAAAACTATATACCTGATCATATACCCATGAATTTTTTAACGCATCACATAACCCTTAGACTAATCGATATTTCAATAAATAACTTTTTTTTCTTATTTCATGTTAGTTTTTTTTAGAATTATCGATTAATAATAATAGTAATAATATTTATTAATCATATATTGGCAAGTAATTAATTATGTTATCATATTAGATAATTTATTATGTCATATTAAATATTTCAACCCGGAACGCTCCCGGGATAAAAACTAGTTTTATATATAGACAAGAATGGCACCTACTAGCAAAAAAAACTCCGAATCCGCTTATCTAATTTTGACAAACATTACAATACTAGTTCATTGCACCTACTATTACCAAGTCACACATTACTGATCACACAAACTAGCTAGCCCATATATCGGCCATAACTAATTGAAGGCCTTACAACATACCAACTGTGTCTCTCTCGTATCCACCACTACATCCCAATACATCAACCACTCGCCACCAACCCTTCTTTCCACTTGATGTACTGATCTTCTCATTGCCATGATCAATCCATGATCCAGACACCGTTGATGTACTCCGCTGCCGTCGTAGTTGCCTGCTTTTGATGTCACTCATATCTACCTTTGTAGGAAACTTGCTTGACCCCGACCCAAACATGAACACCATCAATCTTGACTTAAACGGAAACGAATACGTTCTATTCGGCATTGACGTTGACCTCGAAGGGATTGGCCTTGAGGCAGTTCTTAACCGAATGAATCTAAAAGAATCTGAATTCGATCGAAACAAACTGTTTGTTTCAGGCTTTTTGTCTCCAACAGCAATGGGACGTTTGGAAGAAACCACCTTTCCACAGAAAACAATGTTTTCAGATGAATTACTCAATTCTTGATCGGTGAAAAAACCTAAGAAATCTTGTTCAGACAAAGAAGAAGACGCTGACGTCGAAACGGAGCCATGTTTTGGCTTAGAAACTTGTTTCGAGTCGATTGCATCGTCCTTCATGAGAAAGTTAGAGAGGGAAAGTGTGTCTTCTGCGTCATCCATATACTCTAGCATGGTCTTTTTCTTTAGGAAATTAATGTTTGGTATGTGATGGAAATATGGATTAATGTTTGTGAAAGATTGAGGAATAAATGAATGGATATATATAGGATCAATTAAATAAGGTGTTACTAGGAGGGAGACCAGACCGTACGTTGGGTTAACAAGTATGACCGTTTAATTATATTGGACTAATAATGTATACTAGAAGGCTATGACGCAGCACATGAAGGACAAAGTGGACTTCATTTGACCATGAATAGGCTACCCCCTTCCCCAGCACCTTTTTCTTGAAAGTTATATATGTCACTAGATGTTAAAAGTTTAAGGAATTATAACGATAGTGACCGTGAATTAACATCCCATTAATACAATTGAGGTTACATGTATGATTAGTGAGGCACTTGGATATGAATAGTTGTACTTTAATACAACTAAACTTTAGAATAAACATTGGCACGTTGTTTAGTTTAGTGGTAAACTCAGGAAGAGGAAACATAGCTAACAAAAAATAGCCTAATGAAATCTTTTTGTCACAAAATTAAAGTGTTGTTTTAGGTGAACTTGCATTGCATTAGACCTAGCTAGTACAACCCTTTTAATCTTTTTTTTTTTTTTTTTTTCCAAATGTAATACTTTTCTAAGATTCACTTCTTTATTAAAAAAAAGTTATATTATGTAATAAAGGTTGCACAATTAGGTTTAATATAACTTCACCTAAACGATTAGGGGTGTAAATAATGCGTAACGGCTCGAGAGCAACTTGGGATCGGATCGGTAAAAAACTCGAACGAGTCTAGCTTCAACGAGCCCGAGATCGAGCTTGAAACATGACTCGTTTGGTTATCGGGCCCGAGCTCGAGCTTTTCATACAAAGATCGTTTAGGCTCGCAAGCCTAAACGTGCCAAACAATTTTATATTATTATTTTTATTTTATATATAGTATACCTACAATTTAACATTGGCGAGTCGAGCTCGAGCCGAGCTTTTAGCTCCTTTTAAATTGTTTTATAATTATTTCGAGCCGAGTTCGAGCCCTTGGGCTTTACTTTCGAGCCGAGTACGAGCTCATAGTATTAGGCTCGAACCGAGCCAGCTCAAGCTTTATAAAAGCATGACGAGCCGAGCTCGGGCCCGACTCGATTCGTTTACACCCCTATAAACAATCATTTTATAAAATAAAATGTTGTATTAGTCTCATTTTGTATAACCATTTGATGCCTTTTTTTAAGGGAAAATTGCTAAAGTGGCTTTTGACCGAGGCCTTTTGCCAAAATAGCTCCCTCAGCCAATTGGGGAAAGACGGCTCCCGATTCCGAGACACCTCAGCCGGCTTTTGTTTCAAATCCCCCACGGACCAATTACCGTCTGCCACGTGTCCGACAAGCCTACAGCCGTCTCCGAAGACGGCTGAGATCTGTCAAAGAAGGCTCCGGATATATTGGAGCCGTCTTCGTGACCGAGGCCTTTTGCCAAAATAGCTCCCTCAGCCAATTGGGGAAAGACGGCTCCCGATTCCCGAGACACCTCAGCCGGCTTTTGTTTCAAATCCCCCACGGACCAATTACCGTCTGCCACGTGTCCGACAAGCCTACAGCCGTCTCCGAAGACGGCTGAGATCTGTCAAAGAAGGCTCCGGATATATTGGAGCCGTCTTCGTGACGGTTCCCACATTGTACCGTTATTATGTTTTATATTTTAAGTTGATTGTTTTTTATAAGTCTAAAAGTAAATATAAAAACATAAATAAAAACATTTCATTAAAAATTAAACATAATAATAGGAAAACATAAAAAAAAATACATAACAAAGAAAAAAAACGTAAAGTTAGGGGCGCAACAATCGTCATGCCTCGACATGTTCGAAATCGTTGCCGTATCGAACCCCATACTCATACTGAGTGAATTCGATAGCCAACTCTTCATCAAGCTCCGGGTCTTCGGTAACTTGTTGCTCGTATATGGTGTTCCACCTCTCACATTTGATGTTGAGGTCGCCCCACTTGAACTGGAGGTCACAGATAGTCTTGGTGGTGTTGGTGCCAATGTGTTCAACGAAGTTGCTAAACACCTGAGCCCAAAACCCCTCCGGGGGGAAGGCTGGCCCATCGTCCCGGGGGGGGGGGGGGGGAGAAGTTGAATTTCCGGGTCATTCGAGGCGTCCTTGTGGCAGACCACAAGGGCCATCTCTTCCTCTTCGATCCATGTGATCATATTTTTGGCGGGTGTGTGTTTTTTTAGTTTTTATCGTTTGTGTGAGTTGTGAGTTTTAACCACGGTTCTTCTATTTATATACAAAAAATTTGCACACGGTAAATAATGCGACGGTTTCCAAAGCCGTCTCGAGAACCCTCAAAGAATTTGCACACGGTAAATCAACCGGCTTTGAACCGTCTTTGGAACCGTGAGACGTCTCAAAGACGTCTCGGGAACCGTGAAACGACTTTGAGTCGTCTTGGGAATCGTCTCTGCAATGTGTATAAATACCCCATTTCACTTCACAAAATTTGTACCCTCTCTTAATCATCTATACTAAACCTTCATCAAACCTTACAACTTTCCGATCAATGACATTTTTATTTTTAAATCCTCAACTTTTCCAACCGAAGCCGACTGGCTTACGAATATATTGTCCGGTTCGATTATACTTGGATCGTTGTTACATCTGCGTACAGCTACTTGGATCGTTGTTGCATCTGCGCGTGGGTTAACCGTGTAGAATGCATCGATGATGTGGTGGTCTACATTATTGGCAAGTTCGATTCTTTGTCTATGTAGAGCACATACACCATTCAAACAAGGTTCAAAGCAAATAAATTTGGGAACTAATTTCCCCTCCCCTAGTGCTAACTACTGTGGGTGACGTGTGCAATGGATAGGTCTCGGTCGACGACGTGTGCAACGAGTTTGTGTATTTTTCGTGTAATAGTTCAGTTTTTGTAATTGTTGTTGTGTTACAAATTGTAATATTGTAATATTTGGATTAATAAAAACATTAATATTTATAAAAACATAAATATTTTTCATGTAATATTTCAGTTTTTGTAATTGTTGTCGAGTTACAAATTTTAATATGTAATATTTGAAAAAGTCGTCTCCGTGGCGTCTTTTGGAGATATAAAAGTACAAAGTCGCCTCGGTAATTCAAAGTCCCCTTGGTTATTTAAAGTCGCCTCGGTAATTTCAAAGCCGCCTTGGGAAAAGTCGTCTAGGTATTTGTGTTAAGTCAAAGTCGCCTCGGTAATTTCAAAGACGGCTCGGGTGTCTCGGGAATCGGGAGCCGTCTTTCCCGAGTCAGCTGAGGGGGCTATTTTGGCAAAAGGCCTCGGTCAAAGGCCACTTTGGCAATTTTCCCTTTTTTTAATGGTGACTTTCTTTAATTATGAGTGACCCATTGTCACGATGCCGACCGTAGTCGTCATCCTGTTAAGATTGGCCGAATGATCGCTTGTCGAAGTGCTAATCAAAAACTATATTAAAAACAACTCCTTAGCTACAAGGACTGCAGTATAGGGAGTAGGGTTGTCGAACCACGAGGAGTCTGTGGAAAGTGTTAATAGCAATTTATAGATTAAACTAAATTAATTTTATGAAGTTGATTTGCTGCTTGCTTGCAAAAACAAAGTGATTGATTGAAAAGTAATTAAAACAATAATATATAATGAAAACGGTCACTCCGGGTTTCTGATTCGGTAATTTTAAAGCTACTCTGTAATTAACCTAGCTTGGGAATCACATAGACATGATCTGTTTAAATTGTTCAACCCAATTCAATTATCTTAACACTAAATACAAAATCAAATTATTCCTAGTGCAAGAAAACCAAGAAACGGTGATATGTTGTATCAATGCAAAGAAACCAAATTGTCTAGATCAGTCAAACATACAATTGAATCCAAAAGAACTTTAAGATGTTCACAAAATTCAATTCAAATACTAGGTATAAAACAGAGTAAAACTAATAAAATAAATGAATCATTCACCCGGAGAGAACCGCAAGAAAACTAGCCACTCATCGCATTCGCGTACATACCCAAAAGATTTCCTCTCCTAAACCAAAGGTATGCGACCTCTCCTCCACAGCCAAAAGTTGCGCCTTCTGTTCCTCCGTTTCCAACAGAGTAGCCGTCCACCCCAAGACCTCCTCAAAATAATAAACTTTGCCAATTTATAGTCCTCCTAATTGTTGTGTATTGGGCCATGGGCTTCTAAACGTGACACCAAACAAAGTCACGAAATTTTATTTTATTTTATTATTATTATTATTATTATCTTTCAACTCGGGTGTTCTTCGCTCGACCAAAATTTCTCGTCTACGTCCCAACGTCATGAACACCTGCTCTCAAGTGTTTGTGTCTCGATTAAAATTCATTTGTTTTGAGCCCATTATCCACGAACACCTACAAAACACATACGCACTAATAAATAACTAAGACCGACTAAAAGTACACAATAAAAGACTAGGATATATACAAAACTAACATATTAACAAGGTGTTTTCACCAACACATCACCGAACCCCGTGTTTTATTAGATTCGGGCCGACTTGTCCGCCTTGGTGACGTTCCTTGAAAACGGTACTAATAATTATTTGGAGTAAACATTAAATATTGCTTTTATTATATGTATATCTTCAAAAGAAAGACTCCCAAGACTTAAGGGCTCATATTTTAAGTCTTGCTCAAATTTTAAATTATCCACTTGTTGAGTATACTTATGCACGATGCTATTTGTTTCTCGTAGCTTACTTGTTTATTCGTCAAGTTTTATAAGTCACACGATATAGTAGTCTTCTATGTACGATGAAGTTCTTTTCATATGCCATATCTCAATCGTCCAATTTTAAATCAAACACAACAAATGACGCTATATATACACAGATTCGAGTTCCTACATGGAAAAGTTATCTCAATCTTCAGAATGTTAGGAGATGAAGGTGAATTCATGATAATCCTGTTTAATTGAAAGTCTCGTTTGGGCATGATTTTAGTGGATCAATTTATTTTTGAGCTAATCACGCGGGAAAAATGAGAGTTAGAAGGAAATTTAGCAACACTCACCCATCATTTTTTAATAATTAACTACCTATTCACATACGTACATCCATAGTACTTCCATCAAGTTAATATAGGGATCATAATTGTAAAATGCTCAAATGACCATAATATATATATGTTCAACATTTTGATTTTCATCACATCTCCTCCGTAGCAATTCCCACCAAACTCGGGCATGACTCGGTCAAATTCATGCATGACTCAGCGGAAAGCAAAGGACTCGGTCAAACTCCAACAGTACCTCAAACTTGGGACTCAATTTCCCTAATTGAAGGTAAACCATTTGGAAAATTTAATTAAATTTGTAGATTTCATATGAATTCCAATGAGTTTTTTTTTTTTTTTTTTTTTTTTTTAACTATTTACCATTTTCGAGTACTCCTAAGTATCTACCACGGGTTTGGTTTGACAAGTTTCCCTATATAGATTGGCTAACTGGTTTCTTTTTTAAATTGGATTTAGAAGTTTAAAGAGCGTATTTGATAGGTTTGCGGAGAAAAACCTACAAACCCCCAAAAATTAGACAAGAATAGAGACACTCGTTTGGAGCAATTTTTCTATATTTTCTTTTCTTGATGCACAACGATTACAATTTAAAGCAATGAAAATAACTAAACATGGGTCCTAAACTTATGCAAAAATGGAAAAATGCAAATCATGGTGATACCACTATCCTAGCTACGGGCATGAAAAACATGGGAATGAAATAACTAATTTAAAAAACTTACAGCTCCTTATCCATTGATGTTGTTGACCGGGTCATATACTGGATCACTACTGGGTCGGATGTTTTGGGTTGGGACAACAGTTTCATGGGTAGTATTCAATCTGAACCGATCCATACTATATTTTGTGTTAGAAATATTTATTGATATGTAATATAGTTCAACTTCATATCTCGATTAATATTGTATAGATATCATGTAGTTGCACTTAATTTCTTGTAGACAACTTTTTTATTTCATATATAAGGAAATATTCATTTTCTTTGAAGATATAACATATCTTAGACCATGCGTAGTGGGGGCTTTATATATAAAGCCCCCCTTTCTGATTGGTTCACGTGGCAGCTGAGTCAGCATGGAAAGATAAAATGAAAAAAGGGGTGTAGTGGTGGGGCTTTATTTATAAAGCCCCTATTAATATTTTATTATATCTTTTTAATTAAAAAAATAATAAAATAATTAAAGAGAGAGAGAGAGTGCTGATGTGGCACCCATTGATTGGTCTCTCCTTTTCTCATCCGGCGCTATATATATAAAGCCCAAAACCATTTTTGCAATATAAAGCCCCCCCGTAACGGTGTGGGGGGCTTTATTTTTAAAAACAACGCCCCAATAGAGCCCCACTACACTTGGTCTTAGGGTGGGGGAGTTAATCCTTCAATACCCCTCACATCCCCAATCTAATCACTATACATCACCTCATGTTTTTCTTATAGTAAACAAAAGGAATTTGCTTTGTTAGTCAAAATTTGATTGGTTAAACTAAAGAGGGGAAGAGGAAAGTGAACGGAAGATCTTGAGCGAGTGAGTTCGTCCACTTATGAATTTTTTGGAGCACCCAACATACCGATAAAGCTTATTTTAAAAACCATACCAAGTCCAGGTACCGTATTGATAATGTGTTGTATAATAAAGATACCAGCCGAATAACATTGGTATCAATATTTATTGTTATAGTTTTTTTTATCGATATAAAAGATATTTCAATATTTGTTTGGACATTATCATGACTTGGGTAATTAAACCTTAGTATCTATGTAAATGAAGTTTTTAATTTTGTAACACATACATGTTTATGTTACATCACGCAATCACCGTACATTAGTTTTTCTAAACATGTATGTGTTACAAAATTTGTTCATGAAAAGGAATTGCAAATTTACATACAACCATCATTTAAAAAATAAAATACAAACATTGATATGTATTTAAAATCGCATATAATTTGTTTAAAAACCTCTATCAAACTTTTTAAGTGATTGAAACGATGCTTGCAAGTCTTTGACTGCTGCCTCTCCTTCGTAGCCACCACCACATCTGAAAAACATCAATCAACCACCACCACCACAGCTTCTTCCCGTTTCTCCGGCGGTCGGTTTCATCCTCATCTCCATCTCCTGATATGGTGCTTTGATCTGCCTGCTGCTGCTGGACCTGCCTGCTTTTTATGTCACCCAACTCCATCTTACTTGGAAACTTTCCTGTTCCAAACCCGAACATAAACACCTGCCATGTCGACTTCTTCGGAGTTTCTAATCTAGTTCTTTCTGGAGCACGCATCTTAGACACCGCGGTTTCTTTGATTCTACATAGATTGCTGCATGGTTTTTTTTTTTTTTTTCTGATTTATATATTAGATCTTGACTAGTTATAATTTATAAAGTTGTGAGAAGGAAGAACATCGGTTGCTAGATAAATGAAGGCGCTGAACACGATTTATTAATGAAGCTAATTAATCGTATAGACTTTTAGGTTACATGTTGTGAGATTCTAGATGTTTAAAGATGATAATTTTGACAAATATGGTAATTGTTTTGGTACTAACATTTTTAGGCAGAGTCCCGTGTAGAAAAACTAATAAGTGACGCCTACCGGTCACTAGAATAGAATCTAAGGCTGGTGACTGTGGAGGAGGCCCATCATGGATGATGGCCCTCCACCTTATCTGCCACATCAGCAAGGGCTAGGAGTATCATCACCATGATGGTCTAAGGGTGTAGAGTGATGGACCTCCCCCTTTTATTTTATTTATTTTTTTCAAATTAATTAATATTCTAAATTGCTGAGATCTTATCATCATCATTATATTGCCATATGGAGGAACGGCTTGGGCAGCAACTCATTGTCGTGGTTGACGATGCTACCCCAGGGGGGCGGTGTTGCCGGGCCAAGCTACAGCTTGCCGGGCCTATGCCGTCCCTCATACCGCTAAGCCTAAGGGCATCTGCGATCTTAAACACTACAAACTTAGTTATGTCAACTGTCATGTATATCATATTTTCAGTAACAATTAAAAATTTAATTATTTTATCTTTAGTGTTACATCTTTTATAAACATCTTTACATTTTCATATCATTGTGTTTTCTTTTATAATAGAATAATAAGAGATGCCTACTTGTATAATAGAAACTAAGAACATCTACGATCTTAAACACTATAAACTTGCATTAGCAGTTATATCAGATTTTCGGTAAGAATTAAAATTTTAATTATTTTATCGATCATCTTTAGTTACATCTTTTATAAATACATTTTCACATCATCCTAATTTTTTATAATAAAAAGTTGATATTATATATTATTTTTGAAAATTGAAATAAAAAATGGAATGGAAGGACACTCGTTCGTTGACTATTTCTTCAAGGACTCACAAACACCTGTGGGCCCACATGACACACATCCATCTCCGTTCGTAGTCACAGATGAACCATGAATCCCCTATATGTTTCCCAATCGTCAAGTCTACATCTAGATTCCTTACGGACAAGACTTAATTTGGGGATATGCTCTAATGATGACGAATTGTTTTTACATCTTTCCACTTAAACATAAACAAACTTTTTAAGTTTTTACATAGAATTGTACGTGGAAAAATCACCAAAATCTTTACATTTTAACAAAAGCCATGGACAGCAAAAAGTTCAATACACAAGTGAAAACAACAAATTCAATCTATCCTAGAGGCTTAAACAACCACCATGTTGTTTTTTTCATATCCACCACCACATCCCAAAACATCAACCAATCGCACCAGACCTTCTTCCTACCTCTTCCGCGATCACCACCATCCTCTACCGCAACATTTTGGGACGCCTTTGTTGTACTTTGTGACCGAAGTTGCCTAGCCTTAATGTCTATCATATCCATCTTGGTTGGAAACCTTCCTGATCCAAACATAAACACCTGCCACCTTGACTTGCTCTTAGATGCCATAACCGACAAAGATCTTGACCTCCAACTACCTGTCCTGGAACCTAATTTAAACCGCATGTATCTAAAAGACCTGAATTTGACCTAAATGCAGGGTTTGTTTCCTCCATCTTTTCTTCCTGCTTGTCATCTTTCACATGTGAATTATTATTATTATTATTATTATTATTATTATTATTATTATTATTATTATTATTATTATTATTATTATTATTATTATTATTATTATTTGAAACTTTGCCACTCCATTCTTCATTGGAAAACCCAAAGAAATCTTGATCAAAATTCGTGTTTATGTCTTGGGTGTCTGCGTCCATATGAAGATCTGACAAAGAGAGCGTGTCATATTCTTCATCCTTAATGTATCCCTCCATGGTTTGTGTTCAGGTTAAGGAACTTAACCTGATTCATATAATTTTTCTAAAACTAATTTGTACAAGTGGATGAGTTATAATTGATATATCTTTAATTATATATATACAAATTAAGGAGGAAAGAGATATGTATTGTAAAAAAGTCGTGAATTGTGTGTTGCAAAGGTTCAAATATGTGTGAAATTTGTCTCGTACTAGAAGGCCACAGCAGCCGCCAGGAAAGAAGGCCTCTGCCTCAAGTAAATACCTTTACCTAACATTATATATGTTTTTCAAAAAAAAAAACGTAAACCGAATAGCAAGGTTTTCAGAACCGGACCGGACGTCAAACCGGACCTTGGGCGGTTCACCGGTCCAACCGGACCGGTTCGACCGGTCCAACGAACCGGGCCAAAAAATGCTTCGAAACCCAAAATATCAAAAAAATAATAAAAAAAAACCGGTCCGACCACCGGTTTCCGGTCCGATCGGCCGGTTTTCCGGTCCGACCGGCCGGTTTTCCGGTCCGAAGCCGGTTCGCTGCAGAAACGGTCCAACCACCCGAACCGGACCGGTCCAGGTCCCGGAGCCCGGTCCGACCGGCCCGGTCCGGTCCGGTTTTCAAAACATTGGCGAATAGCATGCGGATAGCTATCTAAACCTTGAAGAATGGCGATTACAATAAAGTGGTGGCAGATAAACGGGCAACAATTAGTTGCGTTTGCAACTCTCTTTTGATAGCAAAACCGATCCTACGTAAAAAAACAAAGCTTTGGATCTTGGGGTTCGAAAAAATAATCCCAAATCTACAACTGTTTTTTGTTTTCGGAAATTTGATTGAATACTCAAAAATTTAAGTTAACTCAAATTAATCTGACAATCACCATTGATAAAATTAGTTATTTAACATAAATTTAGCAAAGAAATTAATCCTAAAACTAAAACTAATGAGAAAGTGGTGAATGGCTTTAACCCTTTGAAGACATGATGTCTGGCGCAAGTTATTTTTTATATGACTAGTGGGTTGGCCCGCGCGATGCGGCGGGTACACAACCTCTAATATAACGCTACTATATGCGATCTAAAAGACACGTTAGACTATAAGAAGTGGAGGAGGGAAGAGGGGCGAGATGCGCCATGTAGCACTTGTGGGGCCGTGTTTGAAAGGTGAAAACATGGCAAAAAGCAAACTGAACCCATAATAAGTTGACAACAAATAAAAAACTGAACAAACTGGAAAAGAAAAAAAAAAGCAAAAAAGCAAAACTGAACCACTAATAACTAAACTGTCTGAACACACTGATCAAAATTAAAAATCAACAAGTGAGCCATGAACCATTAATTAACCGATTAAACTTTCAATAGAAGAAAATCATAAATAAAGGAATGTGCATGAACGCATGTTGATACATAACATGATGAACTTACGGATTTTAAGCAAATCCAGCATCATTATAGCGTGTGATTGAAATTCATAGATTTGGAGGATTCTTGATTTATGTTTGTTTGCGCGATGCTAGGGGGGGGGGTTTAACTTGTTGTAAAAAAGTCCATTATGGATGAAATTTAGAGTGTCAAATTTTGCACATATCATCATATAATTGGTTCTTGTATATGAGATAGTCTTTCCTTCCTTCCCTTGTAGCCTACAACTTTTTTAGTAACAGCTTCTTGACTTGCTCTCTTTTTCTATATTTAAGATTATAAACTATTTTAAATATTGTATGCAATCATTAATAATAGGATTAAATAATTGTATCACCAAAAATTTCAACTGCACTACTTGTAATATGGCCATTCGAAAACATGCTAAAATGCAAACCAGTTGATTACTCATTATCAATTTCATGTTTTTTACATCAAAGTTCTTAACAAAACAGGAAACATAACTATGTATGCATAAAAATATACTCACCTCCTACAGAGAATGATGACGGAATATCCAGATTTCAAAAGTATCTGCACATCATAAAAGAAAATCCATGTTATCTTATGTATAGAATTCATGAAATGGAATAGAATTTGTTATGAATGATTAATATAAATAAAACACAATCAATGAATAATTGATTAGGAGAGCTTTTCATATGGCCTAAGAGGGAAGGTGAAGGGAGTTAGGGGTACTATAGGAATGATATTTTAGTTTTTAACTAAAAACAAAAGATAAAATTACTCTACTAACCCTCTAAGTGTCTTAATTGTCCCCAATATGCCTATAATACCCTTATGAAATAAGCTTTATTCTCTTATACTTGTTGCTTTAAAATTGTACCCATGTCAAAATTCCAATATGGTACATCACTCCTCCTTTATAATGTATTATAGATTTTCACTGGGGATCTTGAACAAAACACTTGGTAGGGTCGGGCTTAATCTGGGCGGGCCGGACTCAATACATATACAAATTTTCGGTAAAATTTACACTACGAAACGAATAAACTGAGCGGGCCGAGGCCAAGTCTTAGCTCCACTTAGATCCGCCTTGATGACTTTATTGGTGAGCAAAATATTAGTACATTATTGTAATATTTGGTTGTTGCAATAAAAAGAAAAATTAAAGAGCAATTTAAGTCAAAGTATCATAGGTCATTTGCCAAACTACTTTCCAAAATAAACTATATAATTTATGATAACGTTACACCCAAGAAAAATTGTTAGATGTGGACCAAGTCGTTGCACAGATATCTCGAATCTCGAAGCAGGGGTTATTGTCTAAGACTACTCGGAGTAGGAGGGGGAAAAAGGGGGATGAAGCGCCATGTGACATTTGTGGGACCCATATGAGGGGGAAAAAAATTGTGGGGAGTGGAAGGGGAGAGAGGGGGGGAAGAAATAATATTATATTGTGTTAAAGTTAAAAAAAAAAAAAAAAAAGCTGGCCAATCAAATGGTGCCACCTCACCCCACCCCAAGCCCCACGCCGGTGAGTCCCCTCACGCCCGCCCCCTCCTGCCCCTCCCACGCCACTATGGCGGCGGTTTTCCCCCCCCCCCCCCCCCCCCGCTCCGAGCACCCTTATAAAACCAGTGAAAATCAAGAAAGAATGTGACTTGTTAATTAGTTGGTAATTGTAATTTTTGGGAAAGATCTCGAGTTCGAATCCTGCTACTACTTGTTTCCTGTCATGGCCTCTTAAACGTCACTTTTCCTAGATCTTGTCGATAACGAGGGTATTGAATATTGATGAATCCCGTTAGAGTACTGCCAGCTAGTTACCATGGCTAAAAAATGTAACAGACGTTAAGAACACTGTCTTTAGAACAGGGACGAAGGATAAGAAGGGCCAGGGATGGCCCTGGCCGGCTGGCCCCCCTGTTTTCTGGCGCAGTGGTATAAATTTGCGATTTTCATATGTAAATTGAGTACAGGTTGAGTTTGGCCCCACCGATTTGCCACTACCGATCAAAAAATTGAGTCCGGTCCCACCGATTCCGAAACCAAGCTTCGCCACTACTTTAGAAGAGTTGATTAATTTCTGAAAATATGATTCAGGATTGGGGACTATCTTCTTGATCCATTATTGATCATGTTTTTGTAGCAACTGTTAGATAACACCAAAGGTATATTTGGCAAAGAATTTTTAAGAGGTTCTAGTTTCAAGCTTTTAAGAAAAAAACACATACTTAATAAAAAGTCTTATTTGATTGAATGAGCTTAAAGTTTTTAGTTTAGGAGAAAACTATATATTGAACGCTACAAAAAGCTCGCAGCTCGAGGCTCGCTCGAAACTCGCTCAAAAAAAGCTCGCACGAAAAGGCTCGTTTTGTTTTCGAGCCGAGCCGAGCCGGCTCGTTTTGTAATCAAGCCGAACTCGAGCTAGGGGGTGTTCAGCTCGTGGCTCGGCTCGATGGCTCAAATATGACTCAACTCAGGCTTGTATATGTGTAATTAATAAATAGATGAAAGTAACATATTTTGATACCAAACGCAATTCTACTAAATACCAAATTATAATTAAAAAACTACCAGTCACCACTTAGTTTTGCCAACCATACACACAAGTATTCCAAGCTCTAATAAAAGGTGAGAGAAAATATTAACATGTTAAATTTCGAATAGATTAAGATGATTTTTAGGCATCCTAAATTATTTTTATAAATTATTAACATAATTTTATAAAAAATTATGTGATGTAGAAAAATTATGAAAAGAAAAATGAAGTATGTGGACTAACGGTGGACGCTTGACAGATCTAGATAACCTGGAATATATTATGGGATGATTATGATATATCTGAACTGGTCTATGTACTCGACATATGAAATATTCAAAATCTAGAAAAAAAACCTCAGTGACTTATAAATGGCTTATAACTTCTGCAACATTTGACAGCATTAATATGTTTATTAGTATATGTCACCATTTTGTTTATCATATTTGTCATATGGTCTCTGAAAAAGCCCATTGATGTAAAAGTATGACCCTAATGTACACGTTATTTTGCTTAATGCTCCCAAATTAAAAAAACGCAAAAAATATTTTGAAATTAACAAACAATAAAATTTGAAATAATAAAGATGTCAACGTTGATCAGTTGATTTACTTACTTGTAATTAGGCCTTTTAACAGTCGATCGTAAAAACATGACTAAGCAAACTAAAACACGGGTTAACTGCAATGTGACAGTTGTGACTTTGCATAGTATGTTCGTTTCTACATTTAGTCATTTAACTTATAATTAACATTGCAATATATTCATTTTGAATATATAACAATTACAATCAAGAGTTACAACACTAAGAGCATCTCCAACGGGAGAAAGGGAACGCTTAGGTGGCATCCGAAAAGAAGACGGTTGCATTGGAGGTGGCGTCCTCTTGTGTGTTCGCCCTTTGATGTCCAGAATTCCGAATTGGAGGATTAACCGTGTAGGTCCTCGTACGTACGCATATATATAAAACCAAAGTAGACTAGCATAAGAATGCATTAGAAAAATAAGGTGTGTTTATAGATGTTTGATAGGAATGCATTAGAGATACTCTATGGAATAACGTGACTGGTAAACAGTGGCGGACCCAAGATTTTTTTCATGGGGTGCGGAATCATAGACCTTATATAGGTCGTTTATCCATCAGGTGGCCCGGGTCGGTTTGGTTCAGGTCGACTCGTATACCAAAAATAATAATACTAAAACGCTGCTGGTGGGTCGAGTTTTACCGCAGTGGGCCTTCGGGCGGCGGGTTCCCCCCGGGAATTGGTGTGAAATTACCGGTGGATCCGGGTTACTCTCGGGGTACTCCTTTGTCCAGTGGGCATTTTGAAAGTGCTCGGGATTGATTTGTTGGCCGTTCAAGAAAAATATTCACATAATCACATTTACCTAATTACCTTTTGGAGTTATGTTGTATTTGTTCAATTGTTTGTAAATTGTGACTGGTCAACGTCACAGGTTCCTCTTCTTTGTTTAGCGATCGCCGATCAGAAGCAGGGAGGGAGACAGACAACTTTTTCTTTTGTTTTTCTTTGTTTAGCGCTCTTCTGGCTTTAGGTTTATTTTTTGTTTGTTTTTTTCATTTTAATCAATATTAAAACACATGTCAGTTTATTATAAACTTTGGGCTTGGACTCATTCTTGAAATTGGGCTACTAACTAATAAAATGGGCTAACTCTTAACATATAATTATATTTTTTTTCTTGAGGTCGGTTTCAAAAGTCCAAGGGGTGCGGCTGAAAAATTTCATGGGGTGCGGACGGGATGAACGCGCGTATATAACACCAAAAATTTTTTTTTCAGGGTGGGCGCCCGCACCCTTTAGGCTTGCTATAGGTCCGCCAATGCTGGTAAATTTGGAGGAAATTAAACTTTTACTAATTGCCGGATTAAAAATTAAACATAAGGAAACCACAGTTTATATAGACTAGCTTTTCTAATTATACTATAACTAAAACAATAAGAAACATAGCTCAAAACCTAATGTTAATATTAATAGATAATTCAAATAATAACTAAACAAACTTAATTATTATTTTACTTGTTCAGTTTTTTGAGTTGATATCATTACAATTTTCACCGTGAGTTCGAAGCATATGTATACACACTAATAATGCATGTTTAAATTCAAGAAACATGTACATGTCATATAGCTAGGAGCCTAGGAAACTTTTAGTTCAATTTCTACCATGACTGGGTTTTATGACAACAAACTACGTGTTTCCTAAAGGGTGATACTATCTACACAACCAAGAAAAAACCCTAAACAACCTTAGGACGGGTCGTCGAGGCCTAGATGGGCCGTTAAGAAAAATTAGGGTTTATGGACGGGGCGTCCAGGCCTTGACGGGCCGTTTGTTTACAGAAAAGACAAAACTGACGGGCCGTCGAGGCCCAGACGGCCCGTAAAAGTACGAGGTACGAGGTGATCAGTCTGAACTCCTGCAAAAGCAGTCAGTTCAGACTGAAAAGTCTGAAAAAGTTGCTTATGGACGGGCCGTCCAGGCCCCGACGGCCCGTTGAAACGTGTTAGGTTAGGGCATTTAATCCCTAGACGGCCCATCTAGGCCTCGACGGCCCGTCGACATTTCCTGATATAACCATTACACGATCAGCTTCTTCCCCATTTGAACCAAACTTTAAAACATCACCACCACCAAAACCCTCGACCCATTTCGACTTCCCGGTCTCACGATGACATATTTACACAGCTTTTCAACCGTTGACCTGTCTGAGAACGAGTCTTACGTCTCTGAAAGCGTAGGGTATGAACCCGAGGTTCAAGTTGGTGAAGATGAGGTTAAATCCGGGGTTCGTGGTAATGACGGGAACATGCTGCCCGATCTCAACGAGGAATATGTAGAGGAACAGGAGTCTTTTTTCGTGCCACCAAGCTACCCGCAGTACACGTACGGGAGTTACCATTCGCGCGGGAATCGTGCTAATGATGACAACCAGGAAGATGCTAACATAAAAGTTGAACCTAACCCGGATGTTTCGTATGAAACCGAGCAGGTGCGTTTATTTATTTACACTAGTATATCTTTACAGTAGTATATATTTTCAGGTATTTAGACTAGTATGAATTTAGACTAGTATGAATTTAGACTAGTATATCTTTACAGTAGTATATATTTTCAGGTATTTAGAGTAGTATGAATTTAGACTAGACTGTTGTGTAAATTTTCAGGTATTCGGGTCTGTTGAAGAGATGAAACAATGGGCTTACGATAGAGCCCTTGCTAGCGGTTACGTCCTAGTGACAGGACGTTCTGTTTCAAAAGGCAGTGGAAATAATGCAAGAAAAATTAGGATAGACCTGAGATGCGACCGTGCTGGCGAATACCATACTACAGCCACAGTAAGGTCTACGGGTAGCAAAAAGATTAACTGTCCATTTATGTTAATAGGGAGGCTACGCAAAGAGGGTTGGAAGTTGGAGGTTAAACACGCGAATCATAACCACGACCCTTTTGTACATGTTGAGGGTCACGCTTTTGCTAGGCGGCTGACACCACAGGAAGAAGAAATGGTGGAAACACTTTATTTTCAAGGCCTGGAACCGGCAAACATACATTTGGCCATCAGAGCACAAAACCCGAATAATAAATGTATTCTAAGAGACATACACAATATAGTGAGCAAGATTAAACATAGAATTTACGGCGATAAAACCCCAATGCAGGTATTATTATTAATTACTATTATTGTCATAGACTATTATTAATTTTGTTGTTGTTAAATATTAAATATTGTTATTATTATTGTTATGCAGATACTCGAGAGTATCCTGGTTGAAAAGAAATTTACTTATTTCACCAAGCAGAATCCAGAGACAGATGCTGTTGAGAATATTTTCTTTTCACACCGGGTCTCGTACAATCTCTGGCGTGCCTTTCCACATGTGATGCTGATCGACGCCACCTACAAAACGAACGAGTACAGAATCCCGTTTGTTCAAATTGTGGGTATGACGTCGACAAACCAGTCGTTTTGTATCGCCCATGCATTTATCGTTAAAGAGAAAACGAGTAACTACACATGGGTGCTTGAGAGGCTCAGAGATTTGCTGGAGGGGAGTATGGAGCCACGTGTAATTGTTACAGATAGAGATCTGGCTCTGATGAGTGCATGTGCTTCAGTTTTCCCGGATGCTACGAAATTGCTTTGCAGGTGTCATATTCAACGAAATATTATTATTATTATTATTATTATTATTATTAATATTATTGTTGTTGTTTTGCAGGTATCATATTCAACGAAATATTGCAAAATATCATAAAGCAGGATTTCCAAAAGAAGAATGGGAAATATTTTTGCAGTATTTTGGTCGACTGTGTAAATCTCCTGACAAAGAGGCTTACGAATTCAATCTTGAAGCGCTCTACAGACGACTTTGGGGGCAGGATCGAACGGGTATATATTTTATTTTTTATTTTGCTTTACAAGCGTACATATTTTCTGTATTGACATCACTATTCTGTTTTTTACAGAGGTTTATGACTACATGGAGTCAGTTTGGCTCCGAGATTATAAAGAAATGTTTGTCGAAGCATGGGCAAATGAAAACCTTACGTTCGGTCAGACTACGACCAACAGGGTCGAGAGTCAGCATGCTCTTATTAAAAGGTACATAAAAGGCCCGAACAGCTCGCTCCACGCGCTTGTGATGCAAATAGACAAAGTTATGGAATCACGGCGCGTAGCGATAAAGCACTCCTTCGAACAAAGCCGATCAACAAGAATGTGGAAACATGATCTACCGTTGTTTCAAGACGTAATCGGTAGGGTTTCCCATCTAGCGCTTACTTTGATGCTCGGAGGGGTTAACAAGATAAATTATTATATGGAACAAAAGAGGTCTTGTGAACACCGACTCAATAAGACTTATGGATTGCCTTGTTCCTGTCAATTGCAATTGTTTGATACGAAAGGTAACAACATTTTTTAGACTTATTATAAATGTTTGAAGCGTTTTTGTAGACGACTTGTGTTGTCTGGTTCGTACAAAAACAGAGGAAACTCTGCCAAATTTTTATAAAATTATTGATTTGTTGTTGTTGTGATTGAATATATATATCAGATACACGAGTGTCACTGGCTGATATCGACGTCTTCTGGACACGACTTGACTTTATGCCAGAAGTAGCTGAGAATCCCGAGTTTGACTTTCAGCACCAAATGAATGCATTCGCTGAGCAGCTAAGGTCGCAACCGGTGCAAGTGAAAAAAAGCATGTTGCAGAAGATGAAGGAGGTGTTGAATCCGATTATGACTAAACATAAACCTCCTGAGGTACAAACCGATACTCGGGGTCGGCCAACAACAAGTGAAAAGGAAAAAAAGGAAGATAAGGCTGCGGTTCGTATTATTATTATTATTATTATTATTATTGTTGTTGTTGTTGTTGTTGTTGTTGTTGTTATATAATTTTTTGCACGTAGGGCAAAAAGCCTTCTAGAAGAGGTAAACAATCAAGGGACAAACCGATTGTTTACGATGAAGATTTTCCACTGTTGGAAAGGGAGAGGTACAAACTACTAATATATAAATTCACACATGCATACATATTTATACACATATTAAATCTCACTTTTTGATGGGTACAGGTACAAACTGGAGATCGAAAGGTTTAAGAATTGGCTTCCACCTGCATATCATAGATACATTACAGACATTCGGGATGTCCATGGAGACGGTCACTGTGGCTTTCGATCCGTAGCTGTGTGCTTAGGGTGGCAACAGGATATGTGGTACTTCATCCGCAAACAGCTTAAGGAGGAGATCGTCGAGAATGAAGACCGGTGGAGGCTAATTTTAAACGAAGTGGATTACGATACATACGACAGAGTCTCCAACTCATTCGATCACACTGGAGTGGGACCAGCCACGCACGACCAATGGATGGAGATGCCCGCCTCAGGATTACTGATTGCTCAGAAATTTAAGGTGGTTGTTCAATTTCTCTCTCAGTATGATCAAAGTGAGACGTACTTCCCTATGTTCGATGGTCCACACACCGTTGAAGAACATGCGTTCGTATCGTTTGCTTTTGTTAACAAAATCATTTCATCAAGATTGAGTTGGCAGAAGGCGCCCCAATGCCAAAACTGAATCCAGCATGGCGTAAGTGGCGATATGAAGAGGCAAGTGAGTGGGAGACGGTATATGACGACCGTATACAAAGGGTTGATGTTCGATCACCTCAATACTTCGACTTAACTTAGCTTTATCGTATGTAACCGGACCGGACGAACGGAAAAATTTGTTGTATGTGTTCATTTATACTTATTATAAAAATATACTCCCTTTTTTTTATAAAAACTACAAATACCAAGCTTAAAATATACAAAGAACACTAAAAATTTAAAAAAAAAAAAAAAATACATTATAGTCGTCCAGGCCTAGATGGGCCGTCCAAAGCAAAAAATTGGCCAGAGACGGCCCGTCCAGGCCTAGATGGGCCGTCATTAGTGGACCACGACGGACCGTCTAGGCCTAGACGGCCCGTCTCAAACACAAAAATTTTGTCTCGTTGAGGCTGGACGACCCGTCCTCAATCTATCAGGACGGTCCGTCCAGGCCTCGACGGAGCGTCCCAAACACAAAGCTTCCAAGGGAAGCTTCCTTTATTATTTAATTAAAAAAAAATTAAAAAACAACGGACCGTCGAGGCCTGGACGGTCCGTTGTGAAACACAAAAATTGGCCTTAGACGGTCCGTCAAGGCCTCGACGGCCCGTTGCAAAAAATTTAAAACAGATCAAAATCAGATCAGATCTTCCCCTCGTCCCCATTATTCCCTCTCTCGTCTCTCTTCTCCCTCTCTCTCAACCCTTCGCCTCCTCCCAACCACCACCATCCACCGTCTCCTCCACCACAACCACCATCCACCGTCTCCTCCACCACACCACAACCACCATCCAACCCTCTGCCCTCTCGTCTCTCTTCTCCCTCTGCTCTCGAACCCTCTGCCACAGTGACCTACCACCACCACCACCGTCTCCCTCTCTCTCTAACCTTCTATCTCTCTCCTACAAGGTATATTATTATTATTGTTATTATTATTGTTATTATTATTGTTATTATTAGTTTTAGGGTTTTTTTTTTTTTTTTTTTTTTTTTTTAAGGTTGTGGTTGGGGCAGGGGATAGGGCAGTGGTGGTGGTGGTTGGGGCAGGGGATAGGGCAGTGGTGGTTGGTGGTGGGGCAGTGGTGGTGGGAGGTGGTGGTGGGCAGTGGTGAGGGTGGGGCAGGGGATAGGGCAGTGGTGGTTGGTGGTGGGGCAGTGGTGGTGGGAGGTGGTGGTGGGCAGAGTGGTGAGGGTGGGGCAGTGGTGAGGGTGGGAGGTGGTGGTGGGCAGTGGTGAGGGTGGGAGGTGGTGGTGGGCCAGTGGTGAGGGTGGGAGGTGGTGGTTGGTGGTGGGGCAGTGGTGGTGGGGCAGTGGTGAGGGTGGGAGGTGGTGGTGGGCCAGTGGTGAGGGTGGGGAGGTGGTGGTGGGCAGTGGTGAGGGTGGGGCAGTGGTGAGGGTGGGAGGTGGTGGTGGGCAGTGGTGAGTCAAGATGGTTCAGGTCCGGTTCTGAGTCAGGCGCGCGTTTAGGTTTATGCGCCTAAACACAAACGCGCGCCTAAACATAAAGGCGCGCGTTTAGGTTTAGGCGCCTAAACATAAACGCGCGCCTTTATGTTTAGGCGCGCGTTTGTGTTTAGGCGCCTAAACCTAAACGCGCGCCTAAACATAAAGGCGCGCGTTTATGTTTAGGCGCCTAAACCTAAACGCGCGCCTTTATGTTTAGGCGCGCGTTTGTGTTTAGGCGCCTAAACCTAAACGCGCGCCTTTATGTTTAGGCGCGCGTTTATCTATTTAGGCGCGCGTTTGTTTAAGCGATTTATTATTTAGGCGTTTTAATGTTTTGTTTTTGTTTTGCAGATATGGCAAACAGAATCAACCGAAGACGCCGTAACCAGCCTGCGGACGGGAATCCTCATGCAGGTGGCGACTTGAGAGAGTGGCCCTTCAGGCTCGATAACGACGACTACGAGATCGCGCGCTGGGGTCAGATGGAGCTGCGTCCGATACACGGATCGCGCAGTGTTGACTGGTCCGCATTACTTGCGATCGGTGGATCGGAGAGGTTTGAGGAGTGGATCCCAGACGACAGCCCTTGGGGGCGGATGTTAGCTGACCTCGACCATGAGTCGTATCGGCCACTGACGATCGAGTTCATCTCGACATTCCGCTACACGCCGCATCCAGCAGGTGTTGAGCCTCCAGTAGGTCCTGACGGCGAGCCTGAGCCGGAGGTACAGTTCCGATTATTCGGACAGCTCTACGCATATACGATTGACCAGTGGGCTACTACTTGCTGCTGGTACAGAGAGGAGGAGCTTGTCCAGGATATGTACACCACGGCCTTGACGACCTTGCCAGACGACATGCTGATGGCCTGGTGGCCCACTATTGGTGGTGGTCGAAAGTATGGGGAGGACACCGGCGACAGGTATTATTATTGTTATTCTTTTAATTTAGTTCAGTTCGTTATTATTATTGTTATTTAGTTCGCTTAGTTAATTAATATTGTTATTTAGTTAGTTTAGGTTGTTTGTTTTTGGATTTTTGTAGACGACTTGTGTTGTCTGGTTCGTACAAAAACAGAGGAAACTCTGCCGAAATTTTTTTAACGTTATTATTATTCTGTGCAGGATGGATAGGTCCAGCAACATCCGGGACCCTCTGATCCGTTACATACACCGTTTGGTTAGCTGGTCGATTGCCGGACGGTGTAACTGTAACGAGAGGGTCCAGCAGATTGACCTTTTCTACCTCTACTGCATCTTGAGGGGTAGGCCGGTTGCGCTACACAGGTGCTTTGCCGAGTACATCGCGACCTACCCTCATAGGAACCCGGCGGGGGAGATTCCGATTGGTGGGATAGTCACCGCCATCGCGTTGCGTCTTTGCCCGGGCGAATTGTGGACGCATGCTGAGGAGCACACGTTACCTCGTCCGATGTTGGCCAGGTAATATTATTATTATTTATTATTATTATTTATTATTATTATTATTATTATTTATTATTATTATTATTATTTATTATTATTATTATTATTATTTATTATTATTATTATTATTATTATTATTTATTATTATTATTATTATTTATTATTATTATTATTATTATTTATTATTATTATTATTATTTATTATTATTATTTATTATTATTATTATTATTTATTATTTATTATAATTTAATATTATAATTTAATAATAAATAATAATAATAATAATATTAAATTATTATATATTATAATTTTATATTATTATTATTATTATTATTATTATTTATTATTATTATTATTATTATTTATTATTATTATTATTATTATTATTTATTATTATTATTATTATTATTTATTATTTATTATAATTTAATATTATAATTTAATAATAAATAATAATAATAATAATAATAATATTAAATTATTATATATTATAATTTAATATTATTATTATTATTATTTATTATTATTATTATTATTATTTATTATTTATTATAATTTAATATTATAATTTAATAATAAATAATAATAATAATAATAATAATAATAATAATAATAATATTAAATTATTATATATTATAATTTAATATTATTATTATTATTATTATTTATTATTATTATTATTATTATTATTATTATTATTATTATTTAATATTATTATTGTTGTTTTGCATTTCAGGCCGTTAAATATTAGGACTATGACGCAGATGAAGGTGGCAGCACGGGTCCCTCGCAGCAACCCACACGCCTACTACCAGCGTGCCTTCGGACCTCCTGGCGACCGTGGCGAGCATTTTGTGCCAGAGCCGCTCAGACATCTCGATGGGCCGATTGCCCCTGAGGTCCAGATGCCACACGTTGCCGACGGCGACCCACCGGTGGATGTAGAGATGCCAGACCCCCCCATTGAGGAGCTACAGCGTCCTCCCCGCGTTTATCATGCTGTCAGGTTGCATGATAGCACGACCCAGGTACTTCAGCAGATCCTGGATCAGTTGGTGTCGATGCGGGGTGACATGGCGTCGATGCGGGGTGACATGCGGTGGATGCTAGAGAGCGAGAATGAGAGACGACGAGCAGCTGGTTTGGAGCCGCGTCCACTTCCAGATTGGGCGTCTAGCAGTCAGCATGGTGGGGCGTCCACCAGTCAGCCGGGTGGGTCGGATCAGCCGGGTGGGTCGGATCAGCCGGGTGGGTCGGATCAGCCGGGTGGGTCGGGTTAGACGGGTGGGTTATATTTCTTGGGAATCGTACATTTTGAACTCATAGTTTATGTAAATTTTTGGAATATTTATGTTTATTTATGCTTTATTGTTCGTTTTGAATGTTTATTGAATTCATAGTTTATGTAAATTTTTGGAATATTTTATGCTTATTTATGGTTTATTGTTCGTATTTTGGTTTCGTTTTAGTTCGGCAACATAAACGACATTTGTTCATATTCATATACACAATTATATTAAAAAGATCATATAAAAACCAAACATTTATAAAAAACCAAATATCTATAAAAACCAAACATTCAAACCCATTTTAAACATTCACACTACACTTACACTTATAAAAAAACAAAATAATCATCACCTAATCATTGCCAATGATTACCAATGATTGGATTGGATTTGACCCATTAGACGGGCCGTCTGGGCCTCGACAGCCCGTCCTTTTGCCTTTAGACGGGCCGTCCAGGCCTCGACAGCCCGTCCGTTTGCCTTTTTGGCCCTCCACGGGCTGTCCAGGCCTCGACGACCCGTGGAGGGGTTGTGCAAATAAAAACCCTAGTTGTGCAAATAACCGGACCCTTCCTAAAACACTACCAAATTACTTAATTACCCTCTCTTCTAGAAGTCGTACGTTACACCCATGCTCTTTCCAAATTACAATCCCATAATATATACGCCAACCTCACATATCAAATTATACCCTACTAAACATTTTCACAACTTATTCCTAAATCTTTTACAAAACCATTTCAATGAACTCTGCTACAATGGAGCACATTATGGACAACGATTCTAACTACGAAGAAGACGACGCTTTATCCCTAAGAGACCTTCAAATGTACGATCAAACCCCTATTAGCTCTACTCGAAGCAGCCCTCGAACTTCCTCAGCCCAAGAACTGTTCGAGTTCTTCCCATTTTTTTCCCAATCCAAAAGGGACCAAAGATATTATGTTTTTTGGTAAACTTATTCATGATTCTGTTGATAAACTCAACGATGAAGAATTAATAAATAATCACTCCAGAACCGTGATAACCTTAGTGTCATGGGATCAACATCATTCAGGTTACCAGAGCAGCCAAACGAGAAGACAGTGCCTCTGCAGTCAGTTTCGAATCGAGATTTCGGTTCGCCTCACCGCAGAGGGAAGTTCTCGACGTCGAAGTCGAAGCGAAGGATGTTTATGTTTGGGCCAGTGAAGATGATGCATGAGGTGGAGATGAGGTCGATAAGGGAGAGACAAAGACGTCGTGGTGGTCCGTTACGAATGTTTCCGGTGGTGGCGGAAGGTGGTGGTGATGTGGTTGCCGTTAGGCAGAAGAGTATGGTGATGGTGAGGTGTAGAGCTCGATTGAATTCTGTGTTAGAAAAGTCGCTTGCTTGTCTACGAAGTTGACTGACTCTCTCGATCGTTTGGAAGCTTCTTTTACTTTATAGACTTTTTCCTTGTCTTTAAATATACGTAGAAAATACTTTTTGCTCTCATATGGAGTTTTGACTACTATTTTTGTTTACGGTTATTATTGTAATTTGTAAGTTTGTAACTTTATTTATTTATTAAATTATATTATATTTAATGGTACGTTTTTATATATTAAGAAATCAATGGGTGTTTCAAAAAGGATATCATAATGATAAGTGATAAATTACATATTTTGAGGAAAGTTGCTCTTTCGAGTGCACCCGCTTGTATTTCTTTTCATTCCATTCCCTCTACCACCACCACCCACTTTACCGCCCCCACGAGACGCCACCACCACCGACCACCTCATCCACGGACCACTGTCGCCACCGACACCGACACCGCCGCTGACCTTCGCTGACCACCACTACGCCACTACCCACCGTCGTGCCACACACCGCAACCGACCACTGTCACCGGCAAACGCCGACCATTGCCACTACCTACCACCTTCGCCACTGATCACTACCGACACCACCGATCACCGTCACCCACTGACTACCACCGCCACCAACCACTATCAACACCACCAATTGTCGTCACCGACCACCACCATCGTCGGCCACCACTACCCACTGACCACCGCCGCTGCCCACTATCGTTGCTGCCACCCACCAACCGCCACCGTCACCACCACTCACTATTGCCACCACCTTCAGCGACCACCCCCGTCACCACTCACCACCGCCAATGTCATTACTTCGTCTTTTCCTACCTACCAAACAAGACCATGTAATGGTAATGTTCCATTTCATTTCTTTGTCCATTCCATTAACTCATACTAAACAGAGCCTTATTATCTATCGTTGGCCTCTATGGTAGAATCAGTTGGGAGACCTAAGATACGGTGGTTTACCCTGCGGCGGATGTTAGCAATTCGAGTCGCTTTATCTCCAATTTCTGAACTTAGCTAACTTTCGCCCTACCTAGCCAATATGGTATTTTTGGTGTTTTTAACCAATCGTATAAACTTATAACTTTGTATGAGATGAAAAGTTAAAACATAAAAAGTTCGACAATATATGAAAGGAATGAAGAAAAACTCGCGATTGGTGTGGAGGGAAGGTCAATTTATAATATAGTTCAAGAAAGAGTCGCCCCGTTTCCTTACTTCTTCTTTCTTATTAATTCATTCACTTCAAGTTGTGCTTTCGTAATTTTATTATTCGATTAATGGCAGGCTAGGGAATAAACGATGAGTTGATTTACAATACCCTAATCTCCATCAATATTACATGTATAACATATGAGTTTTCGTATTTATCCATATCATTAGATTCATTTTATGATATCACCATTAAGTATTTCGTTTACGTTTTAAATCCGGCATAAAAACTACCTAAGAGCATCCACCACGCTAGACTGGTCCAAAAATCCAGACTTGTCACATTATTCCAAACTGAGTTTTTCCTCCAACACTAAAACCACTACAAACCTCCACATAACACCCCATTTTTATATAAAAACTAAATTTAAAAAGAATGTGCGTGTGGGGTGGGGGCACCTCACCCAAACCGGATTGTTTATGCTCCAGACCACCTCATCCAGCGCATACCTTGGTTTGAAATTGAAGTTTGGATTTTTGGACTTGACCACCTCACTTGGGGTAAGAGGTGCTCTAAGTTACAACAACGACAACAACAACAACATTAATTTGAAAATGGACATAAATAACTTAGTTAAGTCATATTTGAGTCTCTATGTTATAATGGTTTTAACTAGTGAATCCAAAATCAAAATATTTAACTACTTGAGTACTTTAGTTTTCAAAACTTAACTATCTGAATCTAATTTCCTCATGCCATCCAACATATCCGTTAACTCAACCCCACGTGAGAAAATTGAACTCATATAGTTAACTTTTGAAAACTAAAATACTCAGATAGTTAAATATTTTGTTACCATCGGGGTTGGTGGTTCAATGACAAGGCAAACCTTTTTAATACACTTGAATGTGAGGTATTATATTCAAGTTTAATAGTGAACAAGAATTAGCCGTAAAAAAAAAAAGAAGTTAAATATTTTGTTTTTGGATTCAACTAGTTTAAACTACGACTTTTTAACTCTATGTAATTAAATCAAGGATTATTTACATTTTTAACTTTATGTAACTACAAATTAGGACTTAAATCTACTTTTGAGATCACATATGAAATTATACGTAATAATAAGAGGGTGTTAGGCATTGAGTTTGGAAATGCCAAAGGGGCTTTTAGTCAGAAGTGCTTATTGACTTATGACTTTTTGAAAAGAAGTTTAAAAAAAGAGTTAATTGCCAATTTAGTCCCTGAGGTTTGTAAAAAATTGTCACTTTCATCCAAATCTTTTTTTTGTTGTCAATTTAGTCCATGTGGTTTCATTTTTTTGTCATTTTAATTCCAGAGGTTTGTTAAAAATTACCACTTTTATCTAAATCTTGTTAGTCTACAGGGACTAAAATGACAAAAACAAAAAAAAATGAAACCACATGGACTAAATTGACAAAAAAAAAAGATTTGGATGAAAGTGGCATTTTTTGACAAACCCCAGGGACTAAATTTGCATTTAACTCTTAAAAAACAGTATTTTGATTAGCTTTTGAGATGAGAAACGTCAAAAAGTCAATAGAGTGACTTTTTTTTTAGTGTTTCGTTTAACTTATTATGAATATTGGTTGTACGGGTAGATTTGTAAAAAAAAAAAAAAAATTCAAAAACAAGAATTTCTAACTTCTCAAAAACAACTTTTTCACTCTTAAAAGCCAAAAGTCAAAAAAGAATGTGTTTTTAAGTTACACAAATAGCTTATGGAGTTAATGTATTCTTCGAAATCAATAACTGTTTTTCTTTCTAAAAATGTAAAAAAATAATAAAAATAAAAAAAGTTGGCATACCTGCTTCACCGTCGACTGCCGTTGAAACTACGGCTGCTGCTGCACACACTCGTCGATCAGCAAAGCTTTGCGTTTGGCAGACGTCATCGGTACTAGAAAACCCTTTCGAATCCTCAAATCACGATTAGGTTTATGGTTTTTATCATTGCTTGTTTTTAGATAGATGATGGTATACAACTCCCCTTCACATGATTTCTCTTTGCTTTGAAAGTTTGTGTTTTTTTCCCCATTGAGAATTTTAGGTATGATTTATTTTGCAATATGGAGATTTATTCTGATTATGTTCTAAGAGTAGATGTGTTGGCTTATTTCTTTAATCTGTTATTCTTTTGTTTAAACTGTTGCTGTCCATTTATCTACAACCTATTATCATAGAATGTTCTTCAACAAACTTATTAGGGTGAAAGTGGTATGGATTTAAACCATTGCAAGGTATGGGACTTGTCTCTTGTCTCACATTGGTTGTTAGTTAGTATTAGGGATGAGCTCGTACTGTAATCGCCGAAAACGGGTACCGGTACCGAAAATGATCAATATGGGACGGTACAGTACCGGTATTTGAAGGTTAAATCGGTAAAATACTGGTACGGTACTGAAAACGCGAAAAATTCGGTACCGAAAAAAATTCGGTACGGGATATTCCAGTATCGTACCTGGGACCATTTACTCATCCTTACGTATAGTTATCAAAGACGCTAGGCGCACTCAAGGCGCATAGGGTTCGCACGGGGCTAGGCACACAGGGTCTGGGTCCGTTTGTGGCCTAGGCACATAGGGCTCGCCTGGGGCCTAGGCACACGAAAAGTGAGGGCTTGAGGGGAAAAAAAAGATATTATGTATTAGAAAAATACTATATTTTCAAAAAAATAATAAACAAAAGCTATTATATACTACCTCCGTCCCACTAGAAGTGTCTTGGTTTGAAAAACACAAAGTTTTAGGCATATTAAATGATTGCTTTTTTTGCTTGCCATATGACAATAATACCCTTGTCATATGTGGGTCCATCATATTCTTTGTTTATTTTAGTTGTGTTTTTAAAGGTAAATTTGAAAATTGGCTAATAATTTTTTAAAGTGGACACATGAAATGGGACAAATAAAAAAGGGAATATGGACACTTCTAATGGGACGGAGGGAGTAACATTTAATATCATCTAATTAATACCAAAAGTTCTATAGTGAAGATTAAAATGTAATTTAAAAACGTTCTTACGTTCTAAAAGTTCTAAACTGGATCAGAACTCTGCATGAAAGTTGATTAAATCAGTATTGTGGAAGCTTATATTATAGAGAAGATCAATAATTCTGCAATAAGTAATAATAAAAATAATAAATTGGTATTTAGTGTGCCTGGAGGGCTGAAGCGAGGGCCTAGGAACAAGAAGCACATTTAGAGGGCCTCACTTGGAAAATAGACCTAGGCTCATCAAGCGAGGGCTTTTAATAACTATGGTTGTACGGAAAACTAATTTGAAGTTTATAGACCAACTGGGCTTTCTCCCTCCAAACTCGTTTTTTGGGTTGAGTTCTCCTGTTCGGGCTATAACAAAAAGTTGATCGAGTCTGATGGGTTAATCTGGATGTATTCGTTGTGACTTGAGATTGTTTGGTGAAACTAATTGGTATGATATTACTGCTTATTTTCTCTGTGTTGATGATTGATGTCATGAGGCTATTGGTGAATAAGTAAGGTTGTAACTTTGACTTTAGGTTATCTCTGTCAGCTGTCAAGATTAACCTTTTGAAGCTGTAGGTGAAATGGAGAATTCTGTAGCAAATCAACTACAGAAGCAGATTCTTTGCCTGATGGATTTGTTGATAGCTCCGAAGAACCGCTAACCTTCTCACCACCACCGACAGATCAAGAAACTCAAGTCACTGATTATAAGGAGGAAAAACTAATAGAAGTTGCTTCAAGGCCCAATTTGATAGTGGATGACTTTCGGTCATGTGAATGTGACGATGGAATTGCTGGCCGAACAAGAACATTCCCTGTAAAACTATCTGAATGTGCTAGTTGTGAAGCACATAAGTTGATAAAAGATGCGAGTGATGCTGGATTACGAAATTCTGTTCCTGAAAGTGTGGTAAGAAAATCAGAAATAAAGTGGCTCCTTCAACTGATCGAAAAAAACATGCAGGAGAAACATGTCAAATTGCGGAAAAAACGTAATATTCCTTTGCTTGAAATATGATTTATTTCACAGTGGCTTTGTTTTGATCACAATAACTTTACCTACATATATGTTCCAGCAACTGAGCAAGGAGTGGAAACGCAAGCAGCCCGTGTACAAGGAACATTATCATCAAAGGGCTCTGTAACGAGCAGAAAAGTAATTAGTAATAACTTTGTACTTCTAGTTATCTAGACAGCTTTTTTACTGAATTAATAAACAAGGTGTCATTAGAGACTTCTTTTCGGTTTCAGGATACATCTGAAATAAAACATAAAAGTGCAATGCATACACTCAAGACAGAAAAGGAATTTCTCGAGTTCACTCTGGGTTACCAGAAAGTTCTTTCCGAAAGAGATGCAGGTGGGTTATCTTTGTCGATTACATGTGATTCAGGGATTGCATGGATTTATTGATGTTATATCTTCTTTCTTGATCTGTGTTTGAGCTTATATAGTCTCGCATGCATCTGTTTTTAATGAATAGTAGATCTTACGTGTTTTTACATTAGCCTGGTTACACTCTTTTTTCAGCAATTTCTATGAGAGATAAACTTGAGTCATTGTGTAGGGAGCTACAACATCAAAACAAGATGTTAATGGTATGTTTTAACTATATGTAAAAAACATTAATCTCAGTTATTCTCATCTGTTGTTTTAACATGATGGTTAATTTGATATTAAGCTATGCCAATGCCACTTCCAGAAAACCCATTATGCAATCAATATATTCTATAGTTTTGACTGATTAATATTGTTTCCAACTAACATCTAGTTTCCTAAGATTGGCACTGGATCCGCCCTTTTTAGTTGTATAAATCGGAATAGGGTTGGCTATTAAGTATCCTGGCAAAACGGATGGGTCGGGCCGGCTGTGTAACGGGTTCATGTTATTTTAAAAAAGGGTTTGGGTTGGTTTAAGTTAGAACGGTTTTGACAAAAAGGGATACATGTCAAAAGGGCTTGTTTTTGACAACCAAATTTCTGAATTTTCTAAATTTTTAAATATAAGCCAAATATCACTATTATATATATTAATAAGGTAATTATCACGTCAATTCATCTCGGTAACAGGTGACGTGCTGCCAAACACAAAACTTATATAATTATAATTGAACTAAAGTTATATGATGAACAAAGTTATATCAGTGATTCATATTTCATGCTATAAGTGAAGTCAGTTAAGATAAATGCATTTGTTTCTATTGATGTACTATTTTATGCTGTTTGATTAAATTCCTTTGAAGTTGATATGCATTTCTCATATTATGTAATTTTCCTGTTATGATCATTACAGCAAATTTCGTTTGAATTTATTATTTCTAAGCATGCGTCTGATGAAAACTTTTATAAGTTTATTGTTGTTTGGCACTTTGGCAGGATGAATGCAAAAGAGTATCAACAGAAAGTCAAAACTTAAGACTAGAGCTATCCAACAAGTTTCAGAAAGCAATAAAGGTCTCGATATATATGTAACATATGTATATGTACGAAAAATAGCATTTGTGGGACATCACACTCCACATGTTGTGTTTTGGAGGTCAAACTTCCATCAGCACGACTCATGCATACCCCTCTTTCCCAAAAATAAACTACATCTTGAGTTTTCAATGTCAACCCTAGTTTTGAAATAAAAGTCGGCGTAAATGTTTCCTTTAATGTACAGCCAACGAGTTTGTCAGTTACTCGGTTTGTATTTTGTAATTGTCCAGAATTTACACAATTGTAACCTCCAGCTTGACTCGTTTCAGTGACGATCTTCAAAATGACGGGAGCATGCATAGCTTTCATACATTTATACTTGCAAATCCTATAAAGTTATCCATTAACAGATTGCATGCTCTAGTTTTCTTTGGAGGGAAACGTTATTTTCTTGAATTCGTTTTTCTGCTAACAGTATCTTTTTATTGCGTCGTTATATGCATCATGTTGCATCTAACTAGTTTTTTTTTTTTTTTTTTTTTTTTTTTTGCCGTGTTTTAGGATGTTACCAGTAAGCTGGAGGAGCAACGGGATGACAGCTTGACTCAGCTGAAGGAGAATGAAATGTGAATATTTAATATTTAATATTTCATTCTCATTCTTTTTAACATATAGAAAGTATTTGTTCTATTTGTTTGGTATTGAATATTAACTTACAAAATCTTTTTTCAGGTTAAGAAACCAATTGAAGCAAAAGGAAGCTCAAAGTGTGCTTACCGAGCAACAACATGCTCACCAGGTAACTCAATTGTATATTCAGACTGGCGATGGTAAACTTGTATGGAGATTATGCATTTTTATCATTTTGAATACATTAATTGCAGTTGAAGCAGAAAACTCTAGAACTCCAAATTGCAGATTTGAAAATTCAGCAACATGAAGAAAAATCGGTTAAGGAACAGTCACAGATGAAGATGTATGCAGAGCAAGTGTCACAGTTGTTGGCAACGGAAAAGAATTTACGGTTACAGTTAACCGCTGATGGTGAAAAGTTCCAGCAATTCCAGGTTAACCTTTTGTAGCCCTATCTAATCTTGCCATCTTTTATATAACTGATGCTGAAATATGGCGCTCGGAAAAAAATTGCAGAGTGCATTAGTGAAGAGCAATGAGGTTTTTGAAACATTTAAGCAAGATATTGAAAAGGTATACATGTTATATTATTATTTCCTCACAATTATTATGACTAATATATGCGCGATTGTAGATGACGAAATCAATAAAGGAACTGAAAAAAGAAAATTCCTTTCTAAAGGGCAAAACTGAAAAGTCGGATTTCACTCTCGTAAAACTAGTGGACGAGGTGAGTGTTGATTTTTACCTTGTTACTTTCGGGCGTCTATCTTATGCAAATTAAATAAATTGAACTTTCGTCGGTCTTTTTCAATAAACAAGAAATTAGTCGGTTATATACAAAATTATTGGTTGTGAGCAGCGTGAACACATGAAAAAAAGAACTGGAGAAAATCAAGAACCAAAAAGAAACACTCGAATCGTTATGCAGATCACTCCAAGCAGAAAGGAAGCGGTATTCAAGTAACCAAAGCAATGCTGAATCGGTCGCTGTTTAAATCCCACAACATAACGACATCGCTAAACTTACATTTGAGGTTTCATTTCCCCATTCTAGTTTGTTGTGAGCTTAGCTTTCAGCTTCTTGTACTGAATATTAATTAATGCAATAGGATCAAAAACTGGTAAGATAATTTGAGGCAAAGCATTTTTGCTTAGTAATGAACATTGATATATTTATTCTATTTGACTTGATTAAGTCAAAAGTAACTGCAGGATAGAAAAATATATCACAAGTGATGAGCATATTCTTTTTTAATACTAGCTAGTGGGAAGAGGTATGGGTCAGGAAGCTGTCATGATGTTGAAATGTTACCTACCAGCCACCATTATTGCTTTAGACTCCACTTATCATAAATCGCCAACACATAACAGATGGTGACACCCCCACTTGCCACTTATTGTCCAACTAACTTAAATAGCACGAAAGTGCCATTTTTTTGTATTATAGTCATCCCAAAAACATGGCCACACCTCTACCCAAAATATAGATGTGAACATGATGTAACATTATCACAAAAATACCATACACTACTTTTATGATTTTAACCTTAGCTTTAAAATATCAAACCACCATCACTTTCATTGCTCAAGTCACAACAATCATTAGATCAAATACAATGGTTTAAGCTATTGATTTTAAAAAAAGAAGATAAATAAAATTAAGCATCTGGCTTTGCTTCCTAACTTAATTATTTTGTGCATTTGACACAAACAAGAAAAGAACTCCAAATATTACAAAACAACCTAAATTAACCAAAACAGACGGCAATAGCATACGCGAGCCATCATGTCCTACCACTGCTCAACTCCTTACAACAAAACATATATTACACAGGTGATAAAAAGGAAAGGTCATTGTTACCACCTTTATAGCCTGTTTCATCTGCTTCCAATATCGCTAACATTGCTTCTCCATGACTCGACTCCACCATTCTTGTACTGTTCGGTTTTTGCAAAGTGCATTCTAATGGCTGCAACCGGGTCGGAAACTCCATTGCAAGCCCCACCAACCACATTCATCCCCCTACACTGGTAGATAAAGCTTCAAACTCTTTCCTTCTTGGCATCTCGGGTAGCAACTTATCTACTGTAAAAGGCTGACTGTATGCATGGTAACTGGGACCTCGGTTTTGGTTGGTTAGTTTTCTAGTCTGAAAACTAGACACAACATTTACATTGTTACATTGTTCATTACCACTTTCCAGAGAAGTATGCTGATGCTGATCAAACTTGGGTAGCGTAGAAACGTTGCTAAAAGCAGCAGGATACTTTGCCAACAACATGGCAGAGCCTGGCAAAGATGAAAACCCTGTTTGTATTCTGTTCGCGTCCCAAACCCCGTAATTTCTTTTCAACTGAAGATCATTTGTATAGTCTTTGATATTACACTGATCAAATTTCAAGTTATAGGGCTTTCCGGCGTCTGGTTTCTTGTTCTCTCTTGTGCACTGCTGTTTGACTTTGGCAAAGAATGGTTTGTAATAATTTGACCAAACAGTTTCACATCACCACTTGGCTTTTCAATGTCTAAAGATGAACTTCGTCTCTGTTGTTGTTGGGACACGGGTGTCAAATCAGTGCCCATTTGTATACAGCCATCTATTGGCAGTAAAAGACTTTCATCCAACTTGAGTTTGCTTTGTGGTTCGTTAGAGCTTAGAGAGCGTTTGTGAAGATTCAATTGATAACCATCTATACTTGAAGATCTTTGACCACCTCTCCTGAAAGTGAGTCTAGATGACATGTCATCTTGGCTGCTAACAGTTCTCCTCTGAGGAATAGGATCTTGAGGAAACAGGTTTGACATGACAAAGCCGTTACCTGTTTCCAGACAAGTGACGTTTTCTGAAGCTGCATTTAAGTCCAAAGTGTTTCCCTGATCAGTGGTTAAATTCAAACTACTACCTCTTGAGTAAACAGAAACAGAATTGAGGTCCTCAGATGGAGAACAACTTGATCCATTCAGTGTACTAGGCAGCTCAAGTTCAGATTCCCTGGATCCTTCTGCACACATCTTAGCAGCGGACTTGGCAACTGTTTCAAGTTCTTCAACCTTGGCACCTGATGCGGAACCAGAACTCGTATTCTGTGGGGATTCCTCGAGGTTGGCAGCTTCGCTGTCGGCAGCTCCCTCCAAATTACCTTCAACCTTATCCTCTATCACAGGCTCAGGTTCCCTGCATTCAGTGGCTATATTTCGGTCAGATTCAGCATGTTCTTCTCTGAAATCAGACGAGTGCAGGTCTTCGGCATCCAACTTACACTCCATTGATGACTTTTCATTTGAGATACCAGACCCACTGTCCACCATGAAAGCATCATCCTGGTCACCACCACCACTGTTGGGTCCCGTTGTACTTTCACCACACACCCCAAGATTCATCTCATCCAACCCAAAACATTTTTTAACCTTGCTGAAAAACACTTTGCACTGGTCACTCGATCTTGTTCCCATGCATCGCGAGATCATTGAAAAATCCTTACCATAAGATTTCACTGCTTTTATGAAACTAGACCTTTCTTCGTCTGTCCAAATAGAAGAATTCATATCTTCCCCACAACTGTCATCCGAACAAGTCTCCTCATCAACATCATCTAGTGAAGAACGACCCAATTTCTGGTGTTCGACTGAGCTGGTGATGCAAGAGCCCAAAGCTTCTGATGATATCGACCCACATATCCCAGCTAAAACATCGGCTGCAACAGTTTCCTGCTCGTTACAATAGATAGTAAGATCATTTGACCTTTCATTCACATTAGCAACCATTGCTGAAGCAGCACCAAGCATGTCAAGCGAAGTGGCCCCCGTCTCTCGATTTGGTCTTCTCCCATGTGTCACCAAGTATGTACTATTAGTATTAATATCACAAGACTTCCCTTTTGCAAATTTTGAACTATTCTTTGTTTTTTGAAAACTCTCAGACTTGTGATTCTTGTAATAGAACTCAACACAGTCAGCAACGGTTTTGTGTTGGAAAAAACTAGCAATCTTTCTGAAGTTTTTACCAAACAAAGCATACTTATCCAAAAACATTTGTTTATCTTCTTCAGTCCATAGATTGACAACAGCCCTTTCCTTTTCAACATCAACAGGGTTCTCCACTAAACAATTATCTGAAACAAACTTGGAGCTCATGCGTTCCCTCCTGTCTAATATAAAAGTCGGCATCTTCTGTACATTCCTGTAGGTCTTGACACGTGAATCTAAAAGCAGCTTGTTCACATATTCAACTACCTCTTTGGTTGGAAGCAGGCGCAAACATCCACCTACATTACAAAAGTAGATTTTAGAACTTGCAAAACTATGAAGCATATTAAAGCACTACAACGCAAAACCTAGATGAGAAACTAACGCCCAGAAAATATTTAGTTCATAAAATTTAGCCCAACATGCTGACCCCGTGTAAAGCACAGTTAACTCATTGATCCACTTACTATGTAACAAGTAACAACCATAACAAGTAGTTACTAAAAAGCATTCAGCTTTAGTTCAGAAAAAAGCAATTAGTACACATTACACAAAACTATAGAAAAACAGTAATCTAGAGTAAGAATCATCTGCAATCCAATCACCTAGTTAAAAACCTACAAAAAGGCTTGAACTTGATAACTACTTATATCATCAAGTTGTAAAAATTGGCAAAATAAGATACTTCTTATAGTTATAACTTATAACTACTTATAAGTCACGCATCTTCATGTTAGGAAAAAAAAGAAGCTAAATCTGGATTCTACCAAAAAGAGTAAGTATTGACTGGCGCAAAAATAAAATAAAATAAAATAATATTAGAACACTCTGAAGTTGGTATATAAAATCATTTCTTACCAGGAGTAGATGAACGAGAATAGTTAGATACGCGGTGCTTTTGAGAATCAATATATCCCAAACGAGAGCTTGATTCAAACTTCTTCTGAGGCTTTGCACCAGATCTTACAGAGAGCAAGCGGAGAGATTCCTTCCAGGAGTACTGAAACGCCTTAAACTTAAGAGTGATGGCCCTTTCTTTGAACTTTAAGAAACGCTTCCTTGTAGAAATTCTTTTCTTAATCAGTGAATCATCGGTAGATCTCACTATATCAGTACACAAATTTGTTGTTGGTAATAACTTACTAAGCTCATCAGACGCTCTATTTGCTATAACTTTGTTTGAGGCCAATATCGAATCATATAACTTACCATCTCTACCTAAATATACAGCACTACCAACCGAAACTGTACATGTACTGCCTGTTGAGACCTGACTACCATCCATGTAAACAAGATCTTTAAAGTGTTCAGCTTTCTCAGATCTTATATCCAAACAGACGGCAAAATCCCTTTGCTCTTTTAAAAAGGTATCGGCTTTCTTCACAGAAATATCTACTGAAGATTTGTTTCTTAAATCCACAGTATCACCATTGTTGCAGCATTTTATTAAAGAACTGGAAGCACCCGGAACAAGACATGAACCTTCATTAGATATCAACGACTTCAATTCGTGCTCAAGGGAATCAATTTCAGATTCTGTGATTTCAATTGTTCTTGAAATGTCTGCTTTCCATACCTGCAACTTGTCCATAGCAAAGCCCGACCCTGGAACCATGGTATCAGTCTGGAGCAGTTCATCAAGTGAAGAGCCCAAGTTAAAGTCTTCAGCAAGATTAAAACTTTCCAAATTAAATGCTGATTCGTGTGTCTGATTTTGAGACAAGGAAACACCAGGATTACAAGTATCATTATCCACTGTGGTTGCCACAATAGGTGTCTTCTCTGTCTTCTCTTCTACACCTGTCATGCCGAAGTAGCAAACAGTTTTAGATCAACCTTGCGTAACAATGAAACCAAAAAAATAATGATCACACACATCAACATAAGAAGAACTGTGTTTTAACATTAACAGTTGAACAAACACAGGACTTTAATCGGAAGTTAACCTTATTAACATATTTAATTTGGTATCAGAAAACTAATACTATATAATTATCAAGATCTGACCACAATAGGATAAAAATAAAAGCTTTGATGAGAACAGCTCAATTGACAATGACAACCAAAATCACATTTCTTATAACATATCACCGCTAATCATTACTTTCTTGTCTCTATCGCTAAATTAACTCTTTATTTGAAAAACCGAACATGCTATCGCCTCTAATCATAACTTTCTTGTGTCCGCTGCATTATATGGCTAAATTAAACTCTTTATTTTGTACGGACAAACTTCTATCTTAACGCAATACACTTTTTTACGTACTTTATCATCCTAAACCTTTTAAATGTCTCTGAGATTCTCCAACAATGATTTCTATGATCCAAATTTGTACTTAACGCATTAAAAAAGGTCTGCTAAAAAAATCTTTTAAGATAGCTAGAACAAAAGGACTACATGTGTAAAGTAACAACTTTCAAATCCTTTGCTTCATTTCCAGTCAAACCCAATTGGTTAGATACAGAAGCCTTTCTCAGAAAATATGAATGCGCATTACTTTTGGTGATCAAAAGTACGACTCCAGTGTTGTGTGCCAATTAAGCAATAACATTTCTATCAGGGCACACATAGCTAAAACAATGATTAAGAAAACCAAATTTTGGTTCGTTGTGTAATTAAAAAAAAATGTTTTGTGTTCTTTATTTTTCAGTATAATACATGTGCACAGAAAGACTTAGCAAACATGAGAAATTAAAAGCAGCCATTTGCCATAAACCTTGGCCACAAATGTAAGCAGTGAGTAAAACATACGATGCTAGATTGCTAGGACAAAATCAGAACTGAATTAATAAAAAGGGATATAAATTACCTGGAGACAAACTGCAAGCAAACGAGCAAGACGTGGCAGGAGATGCACTTTCTGAGTTACCCGTAAGACTCGGGCTCTTACCAGGAAAACTAGAAGAACTGGGAGGCAAAGATTCTGAGCTGCTGACACCATTAACCATTCCGTTTCTGGATCCATTCTCTTTATCAGCAATATCATCAGGGTCAACCTTCTTCTTCTCATACTTAGCCAGGCCCTCACCCCATCCAAGGCGGGCTTTTTTGCGAGAGTTGGCCTCGTCCGGAGTATTTGGTGTCACACAAGTGGAAGCATCCCCAGATGGTGACTGAACAAGAGTCGCAGCACCCGGTTGGGCATCCACCTTGGTATCAAGAGGATCCACCCCAATGACCTTACAACTACTTAAATGACTAAAACCAGAACCTCTCGAAGTCAAACTCCCAGACCGGATCCACTTAATAGGCTTCCAATCAAGCGAAGATCCCAATGAAACTGATTTCTCAAGCCTCTGTTCCCCTGTCGTACCGACTCCATCACCACTGCTCTTACCATGTTGGTCATTCAACGAAACTTGATCCCAAGAATTCACAAAGTCCGACGGGGGATGAGAATTACCGTTTGGCGAAACACTCATCTCTCTAAAGCTTCCTCCTTTTAGATCTTTCTGATTACCAGATTCACCATAAACCAGTGGCCCTGATTTCCCATGACCTAAAAAAACAAAAAAACAAAAACTTTCTTTTACCAAATCAATTATACTGCAAATAAAAGATAATATCTCATCATCTCCAACACAAACAACCTCCCCCCAAACCCAGATCTAATCCCATCTGAAAACAAGAAAAAGCACCAGATCTATATAATTTATAGCCATAGGGTTCAAATCTTTAAAAGATACAAATAAAGAACATACCAGTCAATAACTTTATAACTTATCCTCTCAGATCTGGCCCTAATTCTATACCCCTGTAACGCGTGTGCACGCGTTAGCAATATTTAGGTAAAAAATAACACAAAAACCAAACCTAAACAACTAAAAGATCTCTTCTTTACAGTTTGCACTTAATCTTTGAGCAAAAAGATTTCTAATTTCCAACCTCTAAAACCACATAACAAAATTCCCAATAATAATAATAATAATATCAACAATAAACTAACCGGAAAAGGGGCGGCGAAAATCACCAGAACCACCGGGCCAACGGCAGGACAAAGGAGATCCACGATTATTATTATTATTATTAATATTATTATTATTATTATAGTTAGAGGAAGGAGTGGTAGGCGAGTCTCTCCATCGAGGCGGAACAACATCCACCGGTTCAGATGAGGACGGTTTCCGGTCCTTCAAAAAGTCCTTCCGGTCGAGTGGCAACGGTTCAGGCGGCATCAATTAATAATATAATCGACTCAATTCAACACCACGTCTCATCCAGAGCCACGTCTTCTCCAAACAGATTGTTAGGCCAACAAATTAATTATATAAAATTTGATAAGACGTTCAATAGGCATTCAACAGTTGTTAAATCTATGAGATAATAAAAATTAGGGTTTGATGGATGGAGGAAGGAAGAAGAAGGTAAAACTTTAACCTGAAGTTTCTATGCGTCTAGAAAATGTCAAGAGAGAGAGAGAGAGAGATAAGTTGATAAGCTTAGAGAGAGAGAGAGAAGAGAGAGAAAATATTATTAATAATAATATTATTATTTGGTGGTTATGGTGACGGGTGGGTGATGGTTTGTTGTGTACCTGAATGACATGAATTAAGGAAGAATTTATTAAAGGTTTGAAGTCCGGGTTTGAAGATAATATAGAAACGTATTTTGGCGGTGGAGGAATTTAATTCGGACTGGGTTACACGTATGTTATTGTTCCTTTTATGTTTTGTAACATGTTTATCGGTTACTAGTCAGGTGTAAAGTCATTTACGGGTAGCTCAGTTGGTGAATATTCCATCAGAGCGTCTTCAACTTCTAATAGATCACGAACTAGACCAGAATCATTCTCAACGAGTCCATAAGGAGTGATCCCATTTTTTTCATCGGGTCCGGGTAGAGACCAAAGATCTTGAGCGACCGATCCGGCAGAACAACTCAAAAGATAAAGAAGTATCGTTAATTTCTTCATGCTCGTTCCAAGTTCGAAGTACCAATTGTACAAATAATAATCCACTTCGTTACATGATTTCTTTTTCATATAGATAGATATAGGATCTATGGGGCAATTACTTAAAAGTACATTTTGTGCTAAGAGATCTCTCTTGAGGTCTCAGGTTCGATTCCCACAAAGGACATAATGAGAAATGATGGATGACTCATGGCCTATGGTCATTAGTTCGAGTCCTGATCTCGTCAGGTTTTACCGGTTCACTACTGTCATGCCTTCGGGCGGGTATGTGGGTCGGGTTTTCCCTGGAAGCGGGTTGTCAGGCGGGCTAGGGGCTTCGTGCGTCCGGGGTGGGCCGGGCTGTGCCCCTGTCTTTGCCACTGAGGGGCCGCGTACGAAGTACCCGGCGTTGTTTAGTTGGTCGTTCAAAGAAAAAAACTAGTTAGGTGTAAAACCATTAAATATAACTCTTCACATCAAAACGAAATACGAAAGTTACATCAAAATAGAGGGTAAACGGGCAACAAGCTGCGTCGTCACCCTTTTCTGAATTGCGAACCCTAGTCTACCAAATATAAATCAGTGCCCCCTGGGGATGAACTATTGCTGTGGACGACCCGTTGGGCGTGTTTTGATGAAAAAGTTTGAAATATATTTTTGTTGATTGTTGGTGTGTTTAACTAATACTTTAAATGATTGGTGAGCGTTAAGTGAGTTGACTTTTTAAGTGATTTGAGTTTCTATAGGGCATGTGTTCAATTCGATGGAATTTGGCATGAGAAACTAGTTTAAATTTTGCTTTTAGATTTAAGTGTTCGTGTAAGTATAATAGATGAGTTTGGCTCTAGTTAGTTAATGAAAATAAGATATGACAAATTTTCGAGAGAAGATAACGTATGGCCAATAAATTCACGCTTAGACATTGCGATCACGTAATACTAAATTGAATGATGTGCCAAATCTGAAAGGCGCACATGAATTAAAAGGTTAATTAGATAGATAACTAAAGTTAATGGCGGTGATAAAGAAGTCACGATGAGGTTGGTTTAAGAACGTTGGTTAAAGCAGCAATCGATAAAATGTAGGCTATTGTTGAGGAGGAAGCATGAGGAAGATGAGAAGAACATTGTCGGTGAAACACATAGGCACAGTTTTTATGGATAATATATTTTAATTAATTCTTGTTATTGTTTTTTATTGTCAATTAAATCGGTGAATTATTCACTTCACATTAATGTAACAACCATTTTTGCATGCTAGTATTATGGACCAAACCAGGCCCGGATCTTGGGCTGGGCGGCCCGGGCGACGGCCCGAGGCCCAAAATATCCAAGGGGCCCAATTTATTTTTAAAGTTTATATATTTAGTTACGTATTTAATATTTAACCATATAACTATCCCAGCACAATGGTTGGCGCGTCCCATTTTATAGTGTTGGTCACGGCTCGACTCTCAGCATCTGTAGATGGATTTTTATTTTCGTTTCCTTTAGTAATTAAATAAACTAGAAACTAGAAATAGAAATGAAGGTAAGATATTTAATTATGTAGTTGTTTTTTCTTTTCGTTTTTCCTTTAGCTATCTTTATTTTCTCTCACTAATTTTTAGGTTAACTTTATTTTCCTTCAATTTGATCATCAAACTTAGACCAACAAATTTTTAGCTTTTAGGATTTAAAACTTTGATCACTAACTTTTAGCTTAACTTTATTTTCTTCCAATTTAACCACCAAACTTTTAGCTTTTAGAATTTAAAACATTGACCACCAAACTTTTAGATTTTAAGATTTCAAACTTTAACCACCCAACTTTTTGCATTGCACTTTAGCCAAACTTTTAGCTTTTAGGATCTCAAACTTTGACCACCAAACTTTTTGCTTTTAGCCGCGAGTATTTTTTTGAAGCTCATGCGAGAATAACAGTCACTTAATATTATCTTTTATGTCCATGAAACCCTCCACGCAACAGGAACTCCCACAGCGACGCACGATCTTTAACGTCCACCAAACTCTCAACGCAACAGAAACTCCCGCCGCGAAGCGCGGGTAATAGAATCCTAGTTATAATGTATAATTGTTACAATTACGTTTTGTTTTTCTCTGAAAACTTTATATATATATATATAATATTCCAGGCATGTCGTTGCAATGTGCTTCTTTTTGTTTACGTCTAGATGTAATATTTACTTAAAATCAAGTTTTGAATAATAGCGTACAACTAATTGAAACATCAAAGTAGAGTATCTTTTGGGCATATGTCTTTCGTTCTATTGGGGTTTTTTTACATATGATTGATGAGTTTATATCATAAGGAGAGGGCCCAATTTTTTTGTCTCGCCCGAGGCCCAAAACAATTTTATCATTCTCGGAGACGGCTCTGGACCAAACGTGTTATACAACAACGGAAGGTTGGGACTAGGGGTGCAAACGAGCCGAGCCGCTCGCGAGCTACTTGAGCTCGGCTCGGTAGAAAGCTCGAAATGAGTCGAGCCTTATCGAGCTCGAGCTCGAGCCGAGCTTGAGCCTAAAACAAAGCTCGTTTATTTATCGAGCCCGAGCTCGAGCCTGGTCTGTGAAGCTCGTTACGCTCGTCGAGCCTTATCGAGCCTAGTGTAATATTTGTTCTTTTTAATATTTAATGATATTTACCACTCATTTAAGTTGTTTTGTAAACGAGCCCCGAGCTCAAGCTTCACTTATCGAGTTCACGAGCCTAAACGAACTATTATTTATATTATTTGTATTCAATGAATTAACTAATTGATAATAAACGAGCCGAGCCCGAGCCGAGCTCAAGCTTGACAAATTGTTAACAAGCCGAGCTCGAGCTCTTATAAGTCAATCGAGCTCGAGCTCTTATAAGTCAATCGAGCTTGAGCTCGAGCCTGGTCGAGCTCAGGCTTGGCTCGACTCGTTTGCACCCCTAGTTGGGACTAAATCTTTATTTCACATAGTTGAGATGAAATCTGAAATATTATCATACACAAGGATTATTTTTGTAACTTATTCTTCAATTTTGGTTCATTTGTTCTTTCACTTTTTATAGTGTTATATATACTAACACCCTAAATCTAACAAGATATATATGTCAACTTCTCAAGTGTGTCACAAAAGGTTTATCTTCTGGTGCAAAACAAAGCCATGGATTCGTAGGACACTTGTAGACCATTCACTAGATATCAATATTCTACATTTTCACTATTGTTTTATGAATATTACCACTCTTTAGGCTCCTCACATCACATGAATAGCATCTTGCCATTTATGTATTGGTTTTTAGTTTTTCTTGCAAGGGAAGCATATAATAATACAATATTTTTTTAAAACTCGTATAATAATCATTGTAAGAATGGAGAACTGGATGACTCTTATCTTCAAAATTCTAAAATTTTTGTTGGATTTTCAATATTCGTTAACAAAGTAATAAAGAAAGTGTTGGGTGATAAAACCAAAATAATAAGTGTAATGGGTCAAATATAAAGTCAACATGGTTGGAGTGCTTATTCTTAATTTCTTTTAAGTTCAGGAGCTGAATGTGACAACTTTGTTTCTAAGTTTGTTTTTTTTTTTAATGGCCAACTAAACAACGTACCCGGGGCCCACCCCGGACGCACGAAGCCCCTAGCCCGCCCGACAGTCCGCTTCCAGAAAAACTCGACCCACATACCCGCTCGAAAGCACGACAGTAGTAAACCGGTAAAACCTGATGGGATCAGGAATCGAACCCCTGACCACAAGTGGCCCTGAGTCTTCCCTCATTTCACATATCCCCCCAAATGCAACTAGAGGGATATTACTCATTAAGCTTCTTAGGTAGTATAAATAAAGATTCTTTTTCATCAGATTAAGGTTGATCTCTTTGTTATCAGTCACTATAAATTTCTTTCTTGTTTGTAATCATTTGTTGTCAATAAGATTGGTAGAAGCATTTGAGGTTCAGTTGTTCTTATGTTGGTGTTAAATTTACATCAATTGATGTCAGAGCCTAGTTAGGGCTCAATCGAATAACAATTTTAAAAGATCGATCAATCGGTGTTGAAAATGGTATCAGCTAAGTTTGAATTAGTGAAATTCCATGGCAAGACGATTTCAGTATGTGGAGATTAAAGATGTGTGCATTGTTAGTACACATTGGTGTTGTTGATGCGTTGAAGGAAATGATTATACGTCGAATGGTGATCTAATAGATAAAAAAGAGAAAATGGGGTGATAGTGAAGGCTTGTAGTACGATAATCTTGAGTCTTGGTGATGTGTTGCCAAATGCATCACATTTATATAGTAATTTTGTATAGTTTTTAATCATTTAACGTTCGTAAATATCGTGTCTTAGATACTTATTTGTGTCTTGGTATTAAGCAGGTGTTCGTGGGCTAAAACGAGAGAAAAAGAGTCTAATGGGAGGTGAAACGAGTGCACGGATGAATAAGGAATAAAAAGAAAATAAAATCTGTCAGATCACTTATTCATGCCCCATGAATAACCTCAGGAGTTATTCATGCCCCGCGAATAACTGAATTGGGTTGCAAAATGACTATACTGCCCTTAATGAATCCAGCTAATTACCCTTGCTGCCCTCGCGAAATTATCACTTATTCGCGCCCCTCTAATAAGTCAGGGAGTTATTCATGGGGTCGCGAATAACTCTTCAGCCCATAAAAAGCCCATTTTCGCAATTAAAAACCTAGCAGCCGTTTGGGGAGATTATTATCGAGTTCCAGAGCTAAGGAGGGGCGATTTTGAGTACTTTTTGCAGTTCCATTCATTCCGGTTGGTGCCAGAGCAATCCAGAACAAGTTTTGAAGCCGAAATCATGAAGATGCAAGGCTAATCATCCTGCGGTTTCTCCGGGTGAACGATTTGGTTATTTTATCAATTGTTTTATGTTTAATACTTATTATTGGGATTAGATTTTGTGAACACCTTAACGGTCTTTGCGTCTAATTGTATGTTTGACTGATCTAGACAGTTTGGTTGATTAGTATTATTGCATTATGTTATCGTATCTTGGTTTTCTTGCACTAGGATTAATTTAACTTTGCAATTAATGTTATGATAGCTGAATTGGGTCGAACAACTTAAACAAAGTCATGTCTATGTGATTTCCTAGATAGGGTATTAACATAATTCAGTTGATAATTACCAAATCAGAAACCCGGAGTGACCGTTTTTCCATATTATTGTCTTTTCTAAAAAAAATCAATTGTCAATCCGTTTTGCAGCACTGCAACACTTTTACATTAAACTTCATAAAATTAGTTTAGTTAATCTTAATTTAATTAGAAATTAGTAACTTAGCACTTTCCACAAACTCCTCGTGGTTCGACAACCCTACTCCCTATACTGCAGTCCTTGTAGCTAAGGAGTTGTTTTTAATATAGTTTTTGATTAGCACTCGACACGCAATCAAAATGGCGCCGTTGCCGGGGAGTTCGTGCGCTTAGTGTTTTTAGTTTTATTTTTTTTTTCAAATTAAAAAAAAACCAAAAAAAATATTTTTTTTTCTTGTCTTGTATTTTTCTCTACTTTGTTCAGTATTACGTTGGGTATGTTAGTTTTGCAGGCGAATTGAATTCAGGATGAATTGGGTGGATTATGATGCATGTGGGTGTTGCGAGAGCCCATATCATGTGATGCAAGATTGTCCAATCGCCCGTCAGAGAGTTGAAGCTTATAATGCACGAAAAGATCGTATTATCTTTGGGCTAGAAAAAGATGAAGGCTCACACCTATCACCCTCATATTATTGGCCACAATATCAGAACTGTCAGCAAAGATACTACAAGCCAAACATCTATCACTCTAGGGAACAAACTGCAAATTACTACATGAATACTGATCCGATTGTTCATGGAGGCCAGAGTGTTGACTACGGTTATCAGCAGCAACAAAACACTGAAGAGGGAAGCAATGATCAGCTGAGTGAGATTTTAGAGGCCATAAAGGCTGTCCAGGAAGATGTTAAGGCGATTCGAAAGGACAATGAGGTTAGGGACAAAATTGTGGAGGAACTATTTAAGCAAGTTGGTCAGATGGAAGCAGAATTAGCCCTTGAAGATGTGACGGTTGAACCGGATATGGTTAACGTTGATGTGACTGAAAAAGTTGAAAAGGCACATGTGGACCAGGTTGTGATGGAGGAAGCCTTAGAAGAGGAAGCTACAAGCTTTAAAGTAGACGTGACTTCGTGCGTACAACCACTTGTAGACACACCTGCTGAAGAACCAGTGAACCGGGTAACCTTGGTGTACCCTAACCATCCTTCTATATTTATGAGCAAAATAGACAAAGTTGAAGATGATGGCTTGAGTGGGCAAAAGAGGAAGGTGAGGATTGAAGACCTTGGACAAAGTATAGTGAAGTGGCCCAGCAATGATCCTGCAGACATGTCAAAGATAAGAAAGAAGATAAAGATTCGACATGTCAACTACCGAACATACATTGGGAATTCGGTAGGCAAATGTTCTTCGAGACCACCATGAACAAACATCAGGTATTATTGTTGTATATTTTGTATATTTAGTTGTTTTATTTATTTTTATTTTTATTTTTATTTTGAGTGTGTTTGAGTCAGTTTTATTTTTGTTGGAGTCATGGGATTGCTTGATATGATTTGAATTGCAAGAATAGATTGCCCTGCTCATACTCAATCTCCATTCGGGCATGGACGATCTGGAAACCACTAATGTTTGCAGGTATCCCGATTTGTTTGTTTTGTTTTTTTTCTTGTTTCTTTGTTTCAGGTTTGTTTTATGGCTGCGAATGAAATGCTATACGGCCGACATTGGAGGGAATTGAACGGACTCATACGCGTATTGCTTATCCAGGGGAGTCTGTTCCTTTTATTTCTGTTGTATTTTATTTTTAATTCTGCTTTATTTTATTCCTAGCTCACATTGAGGACAATGTGCTGTTCAAGTGTGGGGGTGGGGAAATTTTGATTTTATTTGTTTTTAAGTCTTTTAAAAAATCAAAAAAAAAAATAAAAAAATTAAAAAAAAAATGTCCTAAAAGCGGTCTGATCGGGCATGAAAGCGACTGTTTCAATGCGTTCATTCTGTCTCTGCTTGTGGTGTGTGGGTCCTTAATCATGGTCTAATTCTTTAGAACAGACATATGAACCGTTTTCAGCAGGTATTTTAGAAAAAATTTTTAGAATTTGCCCGATTAGGTGTAACGAGCTGTCGGTAATAAATGCATGCACACATCGGTAACCTATTTCCACACTTTGGTGAGATCTTGAGCCTACTAGATGATAGATTGATACATATATATTTTCATTTGTTGAGTGTAGGCCAGATGTTTCTCTGTTGCAGAACTTGTGTGATTTGATACATGCCGAGGTTGTAGACTAGATATGCACATAGATGACAAAGGCAATTTAGGTTTCCCCGTTTTCTTTTGATACCCATTTATTTGTTATGTGTTGACCCGTTTACCTAAAATCACCCTTAGAAGCCCATGTTGAGCCTATACCCTTTCATTTGATTAAACCTATTACCCAAATTGACCTGTTTACCTTTGTGTAATAAATTGATGACATCCATCGTGTTTATGTTTAGTTCAAGTGATTGAGTTATGTTTAAGCTGTGAAAAAAAAAAAAATATATATATATATATGAAAAAAAAAATGAAAAAAGAAAAAAGTGAAAAAAAAAAAATAGAGAGTATGTGTATGGGTCAAAAATGACCAAAGTTGTGTGATTATTGTATTATGGTGCTTAGTGAATAAGGATGGTCATTCAAGCGTGTTGAAACCCTTGTTTTAAACCAATCGTTAGCCAAATCTATCCTACCTTTACCCGAAGCCCAAAACCCGTAAGTCCTTTAGATATGTGCATTGTCTACAGTTGAGGTGTGATTGTTATACAAGCCTATGATAACAGAGTTACATACTTGGTTTTTTGAGTGAATAATACTAGCGCATTACATGCTAGTCCAGATATTAAACCGAGTGGAGTGAAAAAATTGTGAGGGGTGTGTTGCATGAGAATAAAAACCGAAAGCATGTTAGACTTAGTCGGGAGAATTCTGTTTTAAAAATTGTGCATCATGGTTGCCTGTTGAATTAACACATCTAATGATGATCTATGAATGGGGTATGACTTTGGACCCTAACTAGTGCATGGCGGGGGCGTTTGAGGTATTTGTTACTTGTTCGTGGTAAGGTTCTGAGCAGATTTGCTTGAGGGCAAGCAAAAGGTAAGTGTGGGGGTGTGATGTGTTGCCAAATGCATCACATTTATATAGTAATTTTGTATAGTTTTTAATCATTTAACGTTCGTAAATATCGTGTCTTAGATACTTATTTGTGTCTTGGTATTAAGCAGGTGTTCGTGGGCTAAAACGAGAGAAAAAGAGTCTAATGGGAGGTGAAACGAGTGCACGGATGAATAAGGAATAAAAAGAAAATAAAATCTGTCAGATCACTTATTCATGCCCCATGAATAACCTCAGGAGTTATTCATGCCCCGCGAATAACTGAATTGGGTTGCAAAATGACTATACTGCCCTTAATGAATCCAGCTAATTACCCTTGCTGCCCTCGCGAAATTATCACTTATTCGCGCCCCTCTAATAAGTCAGGGAGTTATTCATGGGGTCGCGAATAACTCTTCAGCCCATAAAAAGCCCATTTTCGCAATTAAAAACCTAGCAGCCGTTTGGGGAGATTATTATCGAGTTCCAGAGCTAAGGAGGGGCGATTTTGAGTACTTTTTGCAGTTCCATTCATTCCGGTTGGTGCCAGAGCAATCCAGAACAAGTTTTGAAGCCGAAATCATGAAGATGCAAGGCTAATCATCCTGCGGTTTCTCCGGGTGAACGATTTGGTTATTTTATCAATTGTTTTATGTTTAATACTTATTATTGGGATTAGATTTTGTGAACACCTTAACGGTCTTTGCGTCTAATTGTATGTTTGACTGATCTAGACAGTTTGGTTGATTAGTATTATTGCATTATGTTATCGTATCTTGGTTTTCTTGCACTAGGATTAATTTAACTTTGCAATTAATGTTATGATAGCTGAATTGGGTCGAACAACTTAAACAAAGTCATGTCTATGTGATTTCCTAGATAGGGTATTAACATAATTCAGTTGATAATTACCAAATCAGAAACCCGGAGTGACCGTTTTTCCATATTATTGTCTTTTCTAAAAAAAATCAATTGTCAATCCGTTTTGCAGCACTGCAACACTTTTACATTAAACTTCATAAAATTAGTTTAGTTAATCTTAATTTAATTAGAAATTAGTAACTTAGCACTTTCCACAAACTCCTCGTGGTTCGACAACCCTACTCCCTATACTGCAGTCCTTGTAGCTAAGGAGTTGTTTTTAATATAGTTTTTGATTAGCACTCGACACGCAATCACTTGGTGATAAAGTTTTACTAGAGGAATTGAAAGAGAATAAAGTTGTAGATGTTTGTTAGAGACTTTGTGCATGACCAAATCTATTGCAAACAAATTGTATCTTAGGAAAAGGCTTTATGCGTTTCAAATGGGTTTGATGAAGTCACCTGAAGAACATACATATGAATTTAACAATTTTATACTTGATCTAAATATTGAGGTAGAAATAGAAAAAGATGATGAGGCAATCATGTTCTCATCATCTCTTCCTCATTAATATGAAAGTTTTTATTAATACTTTGATGTATGCTAAAGATACTTACTGCGAAAGAGGTTCTTGTTACTTTAAATTCAAGAAAATTAAAGAAGTAGACAAATTCCAAAAGAAGAAGGTGGAGATGGTTTGTTTGTGAGGGGAAAACCAGATAACAGAAGTTTCAAGACCTTAAAAGGTTCAACTTTAAGGTCTAAGTCAAAATTCAAGAGGGATTGTTTTGTTTGTAGTTCGTATAAACACTTGAAAAAAGGATTGCCCTGAATGGAAAAGAAAGAAACACGAAGCCAGAAATTCTAAAAAGATATATATGGTAATCATAACTTACAATATGACTTTTCTGATGGTTGTGAATCTTTTGATGTATTGTGTGTCACAATTGAGGAACTCAAAGATGAGTGGGTTATTTACTCTATGTGTTCTTTTCATGTGACTCTAGTTAAGGCAATGTTTAAAGATTTAAAGAATGAAAACTTGGGTCAGTTAAGCTTGGTGATGATAGGCCATGTGAAGTTCCTGACATTGGCACAATCACTTTCAAAATGAAGAATGATAGTCAATAGATATCATGAATGTAAGGTATGCTCCTAAACTGAAAAAAAAAATGTTATCATTGGGAACTTTTTAATGGGATGGTTATCATGTTAGCTTGAAAGATGGGAAAGTAATAATGATTATATGGTCTCTAGTTGTGTTAACTGGAACCATAAAAGATAATAATGTGTATACTGTGAAAGCTAGGCGGTTGTAGTCCTAGAATAATCAAAAGCAGAAAGGTTGAATTTCAAGGAGTGTTCTATAAAGATGTTATTGGAACACATTTGAATAACATTTGAAATGGTGATAAAGAAAAAAAAAAGAGTTTAGATTGGGGTGAAGCATGATATAAGTAATGAAGACAATGATCAATATGGTGAAACTAGTAGCACTTTTATGGGATCATTTGAGAGAGATTCCACATACTCCTTAGACAGGGATAGAAACAAGAGAAATATAGTCAAACCTTTGAGGTACAAAGAAAATAGTGACTTATCAGTTGTTGCAGCAAAACAAGAAGGCATAAATAAACCCTTGTCTTACAATGATGTTATAAGTTCTACATACAAAGACAGGTGGTGTGAATTAGTGAAAGAAAAAAATGTACTCATTGATTAAAAATGATACTTGGGAATTGGCTGACAAACCTAAGAATCAGAAACTGATGTCTTGTAGTTGGATCTCTAGGTCAAAGAAGGAATGATAGGGAATGATGGTTCAAAGTTCAAGCCTAAGCTTGTCGCAAAGGGGTTTACTCAAAGGGTTGCCGTTGACTATACAAAAATATTCTATATAACTGTTAAACATACTTCAATCAGAGTCATATTGTAAATAACAACAACATTATATTTTGAACTAGGGCAATTGGATGTAAAACAACATTTTTACATGGTTATTTGGATGAAGAAATATACATGACCCAACCATTAGGTTTTTTTACAAGAAGGTTAAGAAAACAAGGCGTGTTTATTGAAGAGGTCATTATATAGACTCAAACAATGGCATAAGAGATTTGATAAGTTTATGGTAACACATGGGTTTTTCAAAAGTTTATATGATTCTTATGCATATTTCAGATAATATAGTCCAGGGTACTTTGTTTATTTACTTCTTTATGTAAATGAAATGCTTATTGCATGTAAGCACAAATAATAGATAAAATCAACAAAGCTAATGTTGAAGACGTACGCTTGCGGTGATACAATGGTGAAGAGTTCATACACGAGCAATATTTCATGTACGACATGATTTTAAGTCAAAATTAACTAAAATAAAATCATATAAGAAGCAAAGATGGATTCACGTGTCACGTGTGCGTAATCGTTTCATAACACTTTATATATCACACTAGATTAAAACCACGTGTGTCACATGGGTGAAATAGATGCAAACATTTTTTTTGCTAAGTAATAAAAAATACATATCCTTAAAAAATCATGAATTACATGGGTTGAATATTGTAAATTTATATGATTTAAAAACCCTTATACCGCACAGATTCAATAAACTTGTGTGTTACATAAATATGACAAATATAATGTAATCGATTAACTTAAATAATACTTAAATATAATAAACTCTTATGTATTATTTATTTATTATAATATTTTATTTTATTTGGTTAAAAATTTGTGTATTACATGAAGTTAGATCAATAAATAGTATATATTTATCAATAAGCAGAGAAAATAAAAGAAACAGTTGAGAAAATACATATTTATTAAAAAGGAGATGTACGAATTACGATTTAATAGAATAAAAAATATGGTTTAATATTATTACTGGGAAGAGATATAGAAAAAAATGATACTTTTGTGATTTTCTCTATATTATGACTAGATTATACTTTGGGAGCGTCCCGGTTGATAAATCTAATATGAAATATCAATTTTACATATGAAATAGACTAATGCGCTTTACAGTTACATGCAGGAAAACTTCGGGTGGCATCTACTCTAAAATAGTTAACAATGTATCTCCAATGTTAATGCCTAACCTAAAACAATGTATAACTCTAATATTAATACCTAACCTAAAACAATATACAACTTCAATGTTAACACATGTTGAAAATAGAATTCATATTTACCGGTTTGGACATAATTAGTGACTTGCCTATACATGATTAATGAATTACCTAAACACTTTATGTTTTTTTTCCTGTATACCCACAAAAAAATAGTCGTCTTTTTCTCAATTTTTTATATAGCACTATGGTACTCGTTGGTCAGATAATAAAACGCTCGTTAATTTGGTGTAATTTTTTTCTTTAAAAAATCTCGTATATAAAAGATATTAATGTTAAAAAATTATGGGAGGAAACATGAGAAAGAAAAATCCAATTTTGTTTTTTTCTTATTAAAATCACTTAATGCCACATGATATACCATTTTTAGCTTTAACTTTATAGAATTAATGACATGTCATTGCCACGTGACACACTCAAAGGGAATGATGCGCTCTTTGAATGTCATGCAGGATTTATTGCTTTTAATTATTATAATAGATAGATAAGTTATAACATCTGACCTCTCTCACCACCAATATTGTCTGCTTTGCCCCGATGGGTCGTCCATCCAGAGCTCACGGATTTGTTTTTGGTTGCCCAGTGAAGACTTCCATGAGGTCACCCATCCTGATACTGCTCCCACCTGAGCACGCTTAATCGTGGAGTTCTCCTCTCATCCATTAACATTAAGCCCCAAAACGCGTTGGTGATTTAAGAGGCATTGGATTACATATGAACCAAGGATCTCTCCTTGCCACGGCCGATGTGGGATTTTCCTGGGGTGTCACATTCACCCCCTGTTAGAGTCTCATCGTCCCTGGCGAGGTATGCACCACGATCCCGAACGGCACAGGAGTGGCTCTGATACCATATGTAACATCCGGCCCCTCTCACCACCAATATTGTCCGCTTTGCCCCGATGGGTCGCCCATCCAGAGCTCACAGATTTGTTTTTGGTTGCCCAGTGGGGACTTCCCAGGAGGTCACCCATCCTGATACTGCTCCCACCTGAGCACGCTTAACTGTGGAGTTCTCCTCTCATCCACTAACATTAAGCCCCAAAACGCGTTGGTGATTTAAAAGGCATTAAATTACATATGAACCAAGGATCTCTCATGGCCACGACCGATGTGGGATTTTCCCCGGATGTCACATAAGTGGCGCAGGATTAAAGAGGCTGGGTCGGCCGACTCCCCTCCCCAAATTTTTGCTCAGAAGTTTTGAATGTATAGTCTTTATATGGAATTTTTTTGGTATATACGGTTTTGACCCCCGTTTAAAAAAATAGTTATATAAACCAAAACTTCAACCCAAAACAAAATAAATGTAAAGCACAAATCCTAAAGTCCTAAGCCAATAACTGCATGAGTTGGATAGTAGATTCAATGAGCAAACGATGGAGTTGTTATCTCTTAGCTATTCGAGTTCAGCTTGGTAAAAAGCTGGAAACGAGCCGAGCTTGATCTTAAAACAAAGCTCGTTTAATAATCGAGCCCGAGCTCAACCTATCATGTGAAGCTCGTAGGGCTCGTCGAGCCCATTCATTTAAGCTTGTTTACTAAACGAGCCCGAGCTGAACTTCATTTATCGAGTTTCGTGCCTATTATTTATATTCTTTTTATTTAAAATATTAACTAATATATAGTAAACAAGCTGAGCCCGAGCCGAGCTCAAGAAATTTGTAACGATCTAAGTTCGAGCTTTGAAAACAAAGCTCCAACCGAGTCGAGCTCAAGATGGAGCTCTCATAATTTTTTCGAGCTCGAGCTTAAATATATATTTTATAAAACACAAAAGATAATATAAGAAATGAAACTATGAAAAATATAAAAGATTTAGGTGGTGTTTGTTTTATGATGAGAAGAGCTTCTAACCTCTTATGCCTGCGTCGCGCAGACGCGGACAGACATTTGAGGCGGGCATCTCGTTTGTTTTTTAGAAGACATAACCTCTTCTAACCTATGCCCTTCCCTTTCCTCGTGCAGACTTTAACCCACCTTTTTTTTATCTCTTCTCACCCACATAACACACAACAGCAGATCATCTTCTTCTTCATCCTCCTTTTCCTCCTTCCTCCCTCACCTTCCCTCTCCTCCCCTTAACCACCGTTGTTGCCTCCCTCCACCACCGCTGTCGCTTTCCCCTCCACCACCGCCACCGTCGCCTCCCTCCTCCCTCCACCACCGTCGTCGCTTCCCGCTAAATTTAGCTAAAGAACACACCCACACAGATAGAGTTCGTTATTCCTTATACTCGTCACAAACACGATCAAAACCCTTAATCAATCACTTAAACAATCGATCGATCGATCGGTTGCCCAACAATTGTCTGTGAATGACGCGAATATTGCTGAGCATCCCATCCTATCACCATCATCGATAAAGATGTTCGATTTGTGGTCATCATCGAGCTAGTGGGAGGGGTTATGGTGTTAGGTGTTGGTGCGTGTTTTATTTGTTTTATAGAGTGATGGAGAAAAGGGGACAAATAGATAGAGAGGAAGAACAAAGGGATGTGTTGGTGTTTGTGTTTTAGATAGATAGAGAGAGGGAGGGAGAGAGAGAGAGGGAGGGGGGGGGGGGGGGAGAACAAATAGATTATGGTTTGTGTTATGTGGGTGATTGGTGTGTGTGTGCAGTGGCGTAGCTTTGTTGGGGCGGGCGGGGGCGGCCGACCCCCCCGAATTTTCGTGCAGAAGTTTCGATTATATAGTATTCGTATAGAAAATTTTGGAAATATAGGGTTTCGACCCCCCGAAACTGGTTTTCGACCCCCCGAAACTAGTGACTTCCGACCTCCGGCGACTTTCGACCCCCCGAACCTTCGGGTCAAGCTTCGCCACTGTGTGTGTGTGTGTTTATTTGTTTATGATTTGTGGATATTTGTGATGGATTATGGTTATGATTTTGGGTTACACTGCAGACGTTAAAAAAACAAGCAGTCTTCCTTTTGCAGACTGCAAACCTTTGTTTCACCTTTTCTTCTGCAAATATCTACAAATGTAATCCGCAGACTGCAGATCTTTTACCTCAGATAAAACAAACATCACCTTAATGAAAAATAAATTAAAAAATGTTAATCATGAATAATTCCAAAGTAATATGATTATATTCTTTGTCGTAAAGTTAACAAGTAAAATAATTATAAATGGAAAAACACAAAATATTATAAATGAATTGTAATAATAATAAATAATAAGTGTGTTTTTAATAAAGTGTAAAACTCATTAAAGCAAAAGCAATGTAAGATTTATAAAAAGTAAAAGAAGAAAACTACTAAATGAATTAGGAGCTTAACCTAATGAGAAAATGGCTTCTTTCACATCTCCCCCTTTCCCTCAATAACATATTACCAACCATACACAAACCTAGTTACCTAACTAATCAAGTTAATCAGGTAATCTATATTTATATATATATATATATATATATATATATATATATATATATATATTGCAAAGGGATTAATCCTACATGTCATACTCTTATGCAATCTCTCATTTGAGAGATGCCACATAGGATGTGATGTGGCAACTCTAGACCAATTAAAAAAAAAGGAATATATATGGTTTAAATATAGTTTAACATAATCTATTAAATACCTAATCTACTAAATATAAATATTAAACCTTTATTATTTTCTCTCTCATGTTTTCTCCCATAACTTTTAAACGTTAATATCTTTTATATACGAGATTTTTTAAAGAAAAAAATTACACCAAATTAACGAGCGTTTTATTATCTTTCCAACGAGTACCATAGTGCTATATAAAAAACGGAGAAAAAAACGACTATTTTTGTAACCCGACAGGTATTGTGTCAGGTTTGGGATTAATTTAAAAAAAATTGTGGGTTTGGGTCGGGCCTGAGATTAGGTGATACCCGACCCAATTACCCGAAACCACATACCCAAATACCCGAACTATATACCCGATCATATACCCATGAATCTTTTAACGCGTCACATAACCATTAGACTAATGCGTTCGATATTTCAATAAATAACTTTTTTTCCTTATTTCATGTTAGTTCTTTTTAGAATAATCGATTACAAACTTCCGAATTCATTTGACATTATATAATATTTTGTAATGGCACTAGATTTATACCCCGATGCAGAGATTCGTTTTTTTTTTATATATTTGAATATGATAACTTATGACAGAGATTTGTTTAATAATAATAATAATAATAATAATAATAATAATAATAATAATAATAATAATAATAATAATAATAATAATAATAATAATAATATTGACAAGTCATTAATTATGTTGTCATATTAGATATTTCAACCCGGGACGCTCCCAGGATAAAAACTAGTTTAACTTATATAACTTGTAGTACTCACGAAAAGTATCCACAAGAAGTAAATGGTTTATGTATGTCTTGTTTAATTATAAAATGAGTTCATAAATATTTTATTTGATTATAACCTTAGGCACAACCTATGACAATCTACACCAAATGAACATTCCCTAACTACTTAACTATGATGGAACAACACCATTGGGCAATTCCCATTGATCATACCAAGTGTCATATCATAATTATACTAGCCATTGTGAGGTGACACAATCACGTAAGTAACAATAATCCGTCTTCCAACTAAAACAATAATCAATAACATTAGCACAATGAAACTGCATTCATGTATTAACAAGTACGATCAACAAAATGCTTAAACACATGTTACAACACTAAAGTTGATTTGCTGCTTGTTAACTTGACATGTGATATAAATATTCGATTGGTTACATGCAAGCGAAGCTTGAACTTTTGGATGGAGAAGGCTGAAAGTCACGAGACCCAATTTTTTTTCCAAATCGTTGGGAGCCGGACTCAAAAAATACATTTTTAGATAAAACCGGGAAAATTTCCACGACCGTGCTAAAAATCGGTGGGGGTCGGGGCACCCCCTGCCCCTCACTAAGCTTCGCACTTGGTTACATAAACACAACTTACATCGATTCATTCACTAATCACGGGCAAGATATATACGTTACTACACCAACAGAATGTCCCCTAATTACACTAAGCCACTAAGGTGTGATGGCGCCTTAGAGTAACCATAATAAACATATAAAAAATAGATAATGAAAAATGACACAAGAAATAATAAATATGAAACCAAATTGTCACATTCCAAATTGCCAAAACCGTCCCTGTTCTCCTCTTCCTCATATCTCTCCTCTTCTCTTCCTCACCTCCACTCTATTTCCCCTTCACAACAGCTCGTCTTCTGCAGGTGATCTTGTGCTTATTCTGATTTAGGGTTTAGGTATGTATGTATGTATTGCTTCAATTAATGTACTAATTTACATTGTAGTGTGAATGAAAACAATTATAGAGTAATGGCAAAATGGCACAAACCACAAGGATTGTTTTGGTAATTAACTCCCTTGTTTTTGTTCATAGGAGGGGGGGGGGGTTAAATACATTATTTTGGGTTTTATAATACCAAGTTTTCATGGGTTTTTAATATTAACTATGCATTGTATTGTAATGTAAAAAAAAAATAAAATTCCCTAAACCTAATTAAAAAGATGGATACTAAAAATGCACTTTAAGTTATAAAATTAACTTTTACAACGATATAAAACTGTAAAGAATAACGTAATAACATACTTGAATATCCAATTTATATATATTTTCTAGTTTAAAAAACATAGATACTAGAAATGCATTTAAAGCGTCTTTGTCAAGGTTATTTGTCTCTTTAGATCATCCTTTGATTGTGCTGAATAATGTATTTTAATTTTATAAATGGTATGAAAACTCATAATTATAATCTGTACCGGGTATGACAAAAAACCTTATATGGGTTGTGGCCTGTGGGTATCAGTTATAGATAATAACCAGTTGTGGGTATGGAACGGGTATAAATTGGGCACGGTTCCAGTTGTTGTATTAAGATCAAAATACGTACCCTATCTATACTCTACGGGTTGGGTTCCGGTATAGAATGTCCGAGTATAGAAAAAACCAGTTCTGGTGCTTTCCCTGGGTTTGGTTCCAGGTACGATTTTTTTCTTCACCTCTAGTTCGAAAGAATCTAGTCGACGACTCGACGTGAACTTCTCCAAAAACCCCCCAAGCGGCTCTTAAACTATTGTGGGCTGCTATATTTACTCCAGCCCAAAATAATTCCCCAGCATGAGTTGATTCTTCTTATGGCCCAACCCAACTAAATGAATAAATCACGAAAGCCAACCTTTTATATTAGATTGCCATAATAATGCACCAATGCAGTTTGAAGTTTGACCCTCGTTCATTAGCATCTCTATATCTCAAATTGCAAAAAAAAAAATAATAATAAATAAATAAATAAATAAATAATAATAATAATAATAATAATGATTTTTTTTTTACATAACTCCGTTTCTTCATAATCTACGAGTCAAATGCCTCTTTTGAATCACGAGATGATACTATCACAAGATTTAACCGACCTGTTATCCACCAATCCATCATCACCATATACGCAAGCATACTCATAATCATTCCCACCATCACCGTCTATGCAAGAAAATTTTTGTTTCTTGTGATGCCATCAGATATTTCCTTCTCAACACCACAAGGTTCTCAACTCAACGATTATAGATGGTGATATGGTTTTCGTACAAGCGGTACAAAAAAGTTACAAGATACTACAAAATCGCACAATTTCAACATAAATTTTAAAACGGAACATACATCAGATGCAATTTCTTAATTGATATGCCATGACTCATTATGTTTCGTTCGGAATATATAAAACCATATATATTTTTCAATTTTATAAATTATAAGCTTAATCTCTACTACCTTATTAAGGAGGAGAGATAGGTAAGAAGGTAATTTTACACAATTTTTAAGATGGGAGTTGAAGAGTCCCTTCACAAATTTCCAATATTTGGCCATTTTGTTCCCTTTATGCCCTTGTGTACAACCTATAATGCTTATTGTATATATGTGTAATGCATACTTCATATCCATTTCAACATGTAACCCCTTCATAACACCTAATTAAACCCCAATTCAATTTCAATAAAACCCAAGCTTTTCATTGAATCCTTCTACAAATCTATCTATTTAATAATAACAAGCAATGTTTGTGATGATTCTATTAGGCTTTGTTGGAGCTTATAAACATTGTAGTAATTGGACATTTTTGTCTTTTTTTTTGTTTGTTGAATTGTATAACTCTTTAAAGCATGATGTCTAACCTCATATAATACTAGGTTTGAGACCCGTGGGGACCCACGGTGCAAACCATAGTAAATAAAAAAATTATATGAAACTAAGAGTTGTATTGTTCAAGTTTAGTGGCTACAAACGTAAAGTGTTAAAAATAACGGTTAGCCTGAAATTTTTTTCTTATATAAACGTCATGCGTTGATATTAAATGAGTATTAAAAGTAAAACTAACATATAACTATGGTTTTCATGTCAAAGTGGATATTTTTTATAAGCCCTCAGTAACGTTAGTAATGAAAACCGATTACCTATTATGATTAGTACTAAACCAAAGTATAAAGTTTTGAAAAAAATAACAAAGGTATGAATACATTATGTTTTTGTAAATGACTTTTTATCATATTTTTATTTTTAATGTAATTGTAATTAGTACATAACTTGGTTTATTGACAAAATGCAACGCACTGTTCAAAGCACACAAAAAAAGTTTAAAATAATACTTTATTATTGAAGTTGTATATACATAACGTCAATAAAGATAATTAAAAAATTGCATAAAAATTACTCACATTCTTCATAAATCCTGAAAGACTTCTTTGTACACAACGTTTGATGTTTTGTTCGTCAATTCACCATTTTCATCTACTATAACAATCTTAAGTCCATCTCGACTTCTGACCCTTGAAAGCGCAACATACAACTGCCCGTGTGAAAAAACTGGATCCTTCAAATACAACCCAACTCTGGATAAGGATTGTCCTTGACTTTTGTTTATTGTCATTGCGAAAGAAACAGCAAGTGGAAATTGCCTTCTGTTAAATTTAAAAGGAATTTTCTTATCTGAGGGGGATAAAGTAATTCTTGGAATAAAAGTTCGCATTCCAATGTTACTTCCTGATATGATTTTCGCTTCAATGACACGTTTTCTCATTTTAACAACTTGTAACCTTGTCCCATTGCACAAACCACTTTTCTGATCAATGTTTCTGAGTAACATTACGGGAACGCCAACTTTCAAAACCAAACGATGGTTTGGTATTCCAGAAAACTTAAGACCATTAAGGACATCAGGAGAAACTAATCTTTCATCAACCTGTTTGTTCACATCTTCAGACTGGCAAACACTATCCGAACTTAGATACTCAACTTCGTCACCGGGAAACATTGAAAGTAATATATCATTAATTTCATGAACAACTTCATTCTTCGGTGCCAATATAGCTCGATCTTGAAAATAAGTCGGAATGTGGATGTTATCCAAAAGTGAAGGATAAACAAAGGCTATCAAATCAGAAACAGGATCCGAAGATTGAGAAATAAGTAAGTCATCAGGTATCAAAATAACATCTTGATCATCACTTATTGTATCAACCTTTCCTTCTCCTATATCCAGAAGCCAAGATGCAAACTTTTTAGTTTCCTCAATATCAGAACTGCAGCTTCCAGAAAGCAACCGCATATTTTTTGTTAACTCTAAAACAGTGCATTTGTGCCAAATGTATGATGAACTTAAAGAGGCATTAACAATGTCATGTTTATCTGTTTCTTCATTAAGGTCACCAATTATCAATCCAGCAACTTCAGAAACCGTGGGTAGGTTGTAGGTTCTACCATCTTCTTTCCTCATTCTGTTTAATCGAAGCTTGACTTGTGCATCAGGGTTCTTCTGAAAACAATCTCTCGCCATTCTATAAGATTTCACCAAGGAGTTTTTGGCATCCAACATTTTTTTCAATTCCTTTACAATTTGAAATTCAATGGCCTTTTCTGATGAGTATTCCTCATCTGCATCACTATAAATAAAATGAATACATTAGAATCGAAAGTACTTAAAAATCCTTAAAGTTTTCTACAAAAGACAATAAAAAAATAGCATACCCAACAACATTGATTCTATTCGAAACTTCATTTTCAGTATCATATATGTATAGCTGAGAGAATACTGGATTTTGTCCACGTGATGGTAAAAGATTTCCCAAAGCATGGTAGTTCTCACCACTTATACGATAGATGAATGGAGCATTACCATGATTTATAGACCTATCAATTTTTCCACCCATGGATGTAAATGCAAACATAGAGTTGAATCGTCTTATGTTCTTTAAAAAGAATTTGCTTTTAGAATCAACTCCATTAAAATACTCTTTATAACTGTGTGGCGCCTCCTTAAAAGGAGGAAGCATAACTTTTCCATAACCACAACACAGAGAGAAATTTTTTTTAGTATTACTTCTATTAAGCCCTCTAGTAGATTCACAGCTCCACAGTCTAGCATTACAATCTTCACAAGTGACATTCTGATCACCATGGTCCAAGTAAGCTAAAAAAAGATATTCAAATTTATTAAATGTACCATATTTCTAAACATGAAGTCTGCAAGTTATTGAAAGTATCGAAATATCTTAAAAGTGAAGAAGATCAAGGGTTACTTACATATTGGTAAAGTAGTTTTTTGGGAGAACCGAAAAATATGAAAAAGTGAAACAATTATCAATTAGGTAGGTATATAATGAAACCAATTGTTGTTGGGCTGAATCAGATATTAAGAGTAAAACAATCGGGCCTATGGCTAATAATAAACATTCAACCCAATAAGTTATGTAATATGTATGTTATGTATTTTATATGGGATTGTTTTAGTAACATATTGGGCCGATCCATTTTTCCTTGTATCACAACAATATATTTCGGTAAAAAAATTGAAACGATTTACAACATTTATGTTACAATCTTTTAGTTTTAATTAGATATGAATCATACAAAAATAAAACTGAAAATTATGTTTGATGAGTACATCCACCAATCTAGTTGTATCTATATATACTCAACATAATATTCAAATGGATGAAAACATACTTATCAATCAAGCAAACACATTTATTAAATATTATGATCGTTATGAAACTTAATAAAAAGAGGAAACCATATCATGGTATAAAGAGAAAATAACAAAGTAGAAATTGTTCAAAATTATTAAAAAAACAAAACATAAAGCAATGAAACTGGTTGACCATAAGCATAGAAAACAAATCCTCTTCATTTTGGGTTTAGGAAGACGAGAGGCTCAACGTAATTTTAAGTTACTCCATACTACCACCACTTCCAATCTTAGTTGAAGGAATTGGTGTGCTTTCATCATCAGAGATCGCGTCAATCAGTTTACGCTTAACCATTTGATACTTGAAACTGATAGAACATTGTTCTCCTTCAGCATAAACTTTCTTATCAACAATGGAAATTGGCGTATCATTATCGCCTGTGTCAGATTCCTAAACAAAAAATAGTTACAAACATATGTATTAGAATCATCAGTGATTGTGTATGAAAGAAAAAATAAGTAAAATGTATTACTATGAATATAAGTGTTTGTGCAAATGGTACCTTGGAAACAGAAATAACATTAGACGGCATTGCCATGAGAGATGTGTGAAGTGATTCTGATTCAGCAGGCTGTTAAAAAAATATGCAAAAACTTAGAAATGTAATAAAGTCTTACATAAATAAAATTTGCTAAGTTATGTGAAATGGAATTCGAATATGTACCTGTCCTACATACAACTTTTTCTTAAGATGCGAGATAATTGTTGGATCATCAGTTATCTTAGTTACACCATAAACATCATATTTGTTGTTTAAATTGAACCCAGAGACAAAGATTTTAAAAGCAAACTCTCTGTCTAACAAAGTCTTAATCTCTTCAGGATATTCAACTGTATCACCAACCTATATATAAGGAATAACCAAATACATAATTATTACAAAACTATAATTAAGGAATTATTAAAAATAATTTTATACTTAAAATGTAGTTAAAAATATGGAATACCGTATTCAACTCAAGCAATTCAGAAGCACTTTTACTAATAAGTTGTGCAACGTCACGATGAAACAACGTAAGCGATACAGCACCATTAACGTCTTGCACACGAAGCTGAATTTTAAACCTAGAAAAAAAATTTGAAAAAAAAAAAACAACAAAAATTTATAACTAAGTTGGGTTGAAATGAAAGTATATTTGTGAAAATTATAATAGATGTTAAAAATATATCCGACCTTGGTGTAGGCTCAACTTTTTTGGCACTACAACTATCATTCAAACACTCGTAAACCTTTTCTTCCTCAAAATCTGAACTTCCTTCACCAACCTGCTTGATTATATAATCAATACTACATTTTCTGGTGCATTTGGGGCATCCCATGTAGTACCAGCCAATTTCGGTAAACAGGTCTTTAATAGTACCCAATAATACCAAAGCCTGCGCCTGTATGAATATTATAGTTTGTTACCAAAATAAGATAGTTTATGGTATACATTGGAAATTAATATTAAATAAAAATTAAAATTTTAACCTCATTACAATTTTTTATATTTAATTATAAATATCGTATTTAAGTATGAACATTATACTTACCTCTTGAATCTCACAAATGTCGCCAATGTTACTAAAAGGAGTGTTATGGACAAATTCATCTTCATCAGAGCAAAACATAGAAGTTCCATATGGTTGATGAGAAGAGGAAGGATTATCATCGATTTTCTTACCCAACCTGATAAAAATAATTTAATCAATACACATTACATATTTATTGAGACTGTTTATAAAGGTTGTGTAATTCGTATTGAAAAACGTAATAGTACATACCCTTTTTTGTACAGCTTTATATCTTCAATATCTCCATTTATGAACAGTCGACTAACGCGATCTCCAAAAGAGTTAGAAACATACGGTTTTCCTATAAAAAAATTAGGAAAAAATATTTTATTTATTTAATAAAAAGAAAATTTAGAAGTTAGAACTTAATTTATAATGCAATAAATAATGTATGTATAAATATAAATATAACTATATATATTTATTAACATTATACAACCATTATAAAACTTCAAACGGCCAAACTGCATTATTATTATAAATTCTTTCTCTGTTTGATGAGTTGCAACATATTTAGACATCTCCATGGCATAACTATCCCACAACGTTAAATAGATGCGCAAGCCCCTTCAAAAAAGTACAAATTATTTTAGTAAAAAATAAATAAACAATTTATAAAGGTACGTAATTTTTTTTATATATACAATGCAAAAAAAAAACAAAAAAAAAAATAAATAAAGAATACATACTCGATATCTTGAATTTCCATTGTTAACCTCTTTTTATCAGCGACAACCTTTTTTTCTTTATCATCATTGCTGAAGAACTTGTTAACATGTTCAATAACATCTAAGATCAATTATAAAATAAACATTAATGAAAGATAACTTATAAAACTATTATTATTGTTTGGTTGTGATAAAAAAAAACTTTAGAACGAAAATATACCTATTGTAACATATTCATCAACCTCCTTATCCAGAATTCTTTGAAAGGGCACAAAAGAGAAACCAAAATCTGGACCTTGGAAACCATGATATTCGGAAAAATTGAGTATTCATATTCAAGCAGAGTTTGTTTGGGTTTGGAGCATACTTGTATTTAGAGGAATTGACCCCAACTCCTGGATTTCTTATAATAAGAGAAGAATTTTCAATCAGAAACCTCTCGAATTTAAAAAACAACCGCTTAAATACATTCGCTTGAATCCTGTCACCCTGTTGATTATAAAAAAAAAAAATAAGATAATTGATATACATTAAAATTAAAAGCATCACAATTAAAAAAAAAAGTTATGAAATTTAAAAATAATAGGATATAAAAAAAAACGTGTTGTTAACTTTTACATTTTCATCACATAGGATCATTTCAATTGAGTACACATCATTAGGATTGCGACGATCGGGTAGACGCCAAACCCGAATAATCTTTAGCTTTAACGCCACACTGTTTCGGTTTACATGAATTTGGTTAACCATTCTAAACTCATTTGCATCTACAGCAGCCATTGATCTTGTTAACTGGGAAAAAATGATGTAAAAACCAAAAGATGACTTCAATAAAACAACAAATCAAAATCAAAATAACTAATGTTTAAGTAATTAAATATGAGAAACAGAAATTAACCTAATAATATATCTTTGCGATTACTCAAAGTGGTTCCAACGTGTCTTATTACAATCGTATGTGAATTGGTTTGACTTGTTTATATAGTTATTGAATTTATCGAATAATAAGAAATGGATGAAATGGTGGGCGGTTAATTAGCATTGTTTTAAAGGTTATAACATTATGTATTGATTGAATTTAGTCAAGGTCAATCATTTATTGATTAAATGGCGTATGTCAAGCATTATATAGGTATTGATGTAGGAATTAAATAAATTCAATAATAACAAATAGATTAAAGAGTGGAGGGTAATTAGGAACCGAATTACGATTGTTATTATTGTTATAACTTTATGTACTGGTTGAATTTAGTCAAAGTCAAGTAGTCAAAGCAAAACAGCCGTATGTTAAGCATTATAGTTAGTTGTAATTTGTTTTGATATATTCAATGTTATTTAACTAATGTTCTTTATATGTTATGTCAAGCATTATATAGGAATTCAATCAATTGAATAATAAAAAAACGGATGAAAGAGTGGAGGGTAATTAGGATTCGACTTACAATTGTTATTATTGTTATAACTTTATGTATTGATTGAATTTAGTCAAAGTCAAGTGTGGATGTCAAGCATTATACTTAGTTGTAATTGTAATTTGTTTTGATCTATTCAATGTTATTTAACTAATGTTCTTTATATGTTATGTAAAGCATTATATAGGTATTCAAACAATTGAATAATAAGAAATGGATGAAAGAGTGGAGGGTAATTAGCATCCGAATTAGCATTGTTATTATTGTTATAAATTAATGTATTGATTAAATTTAGTCAAAGTCAAGCATTGAAATCATTAATGGCGAATTTTAAGTATTATACCTAGTTGTGATTTTTTTTTTGATCTATTCAATGTTATTAAACTAAATGTTCTTTACATGTTATGTAAAGCATTATATAGGTATTCAATCAATTCAATAATAAGAAATGGATGAAAGAGTGGAGGGTAATTAGCATCCGAATTAGCATTGTTATTATTGTTATAAATTAATGTAATGATTACATTTAGTCAAAGTCAAGCATTGAAATCATTAATGGCGAATTTTAAGTATTATACCTAGTTGTGATTTTTTTTTGATTTATTCAATGTTATTAAACTAAATGTTCTTTACATGTTATGTAAAGCATTATATAGGTATTCAATCAATTCAATAATAAGAAATGGATGAAAGAGTGGAGGGTAATTAGCATTCGAATTACCACTTATATATTATTGTTATAAATTAATGTATTGATTAAATTTAGTCAAAGTAAAGCATTTAAACCATTAATGCCGAATTTATATGATTGTACATATTTGTGATTTTTTTTGATCTATTCAATGTTACTAAACTAAATGTTATTTACATGTTATGTAAAGCATTATATAGGTATTGAATCAATTCAATAATAAGAAATGGATGAAATAGTGGAGGGTAATTAGCATCCGTATTAGAATTGTTATTATTGTTATAAATTAATGTATTGATTGAATTTAGTCAAAAACAATGATTGAAACCTTTAATGCCGCATGTCAAGGATTATACCTAGTTGTTTTTTTTTTAAATCTATTCAATGTTATTTAAGTAAATGTTCTTTATATGTTATTATATGCTTTACTAACATGCTTGAAAATTGGACAAGTAAATGCGTATTCAAAGTAAATTTGTTATTGTATAAGGAAACCATAAATTTCGCAATTACATTTATCAATTCATTATGAATGTTGTGAGTAAATTCAGTTGTGAATATGTATTCTAAATTATACCGTATTGCCACCACGGGTTAACGTATACATATTGTTACAATTACAACATACTAAATATTCGGTAAAATTAGACATCTCCATGTCAATATACCAAATGAAAAAAAAAACATAAAATTTTAATGATTATTGATTCACACATTGTCGTACTCATTTATTGATTTGACCATAATTAAATCTTAGTCAATGTGAATAATTACACATTTAAATTAAAATTAATAAGAAGTTGTTGACCATGGTATGTCGAAACTTTAATGTTGTTGTTTCGTAAGTTTTTAGATAACAAAAACCTGTTCATGGATTTAGGCAATGTCTGCACAAACACGTAAAAACCAACATTATAATAACAAATAAGGTTTTTTTACTTAAAAAATATTAGAAACGTCATACCAAAACTCGTGCGGAAGGGTCATGAATAACCTTGAAGAATTTGTCACCCTTGTGATAAGCCATATTGAAGTTATTTGTCCGAATGAAATCCTGTTCTTCGTATGCAAAAAACAAACTTTTGTTAAAATATACATAAAGTCACTCATACTAAAAACTGATTTTAATTATCTTGTTTTATGAAATTCGGTATTTTGTTTTTTTTTATATAATTATTTTTTATATTCACACATACTCAAAACCGATTTCAATTGCAATCTGTTTATTAAAAAACACAATCATATATTCAATGATTAAAGCTGAGCAGAATTACTCGCGTATCGATTACATCCAAAGCAGAGAGTTGATTGTAAACAGAATATCAAATGGTTTTAATAAAAAAAAAAAACGATTCTATTTGGTTTAATATGTTAGTAAACCGATGTGGATGGATTTCAAAAATTGTCAGAAACATAATCGACAAACAATAGGATTAGAAAGTTATTTTAATAAGAAACCGATTGTATTTATATTTTATGTAAGATGGTTTCAAACATTTACTTTTGGGATTTTATAAAGGGTCAGAAACATAATCGAAAACTTGTTGATAATCACATATTTTGTAGAAGGTTGATAGATATAGGATTGTCATTTGTCTTTGTATAAAAATAACGATACAATCCTATTGTTTTTATCTTTTATGTAAGATGATTGCAAACATTATGTATCAATATAATAAAAATGCAGAAAAAGATTCAAAAACATTTTCTAGATTCATCTAAGATTGATGAAGAACATACCTTGCAAAAATGACAATGAGAGAGGAATGAGAAAGGAATTAGTAGGATAGGAAGGAGGAAGATGTTGTAACATACAAATGGATGTTGACAAAACTAAATAAAAAGAGGTTTATATAAGACTTAGTCTTGGAGCCCCATTTAGGATTTGGATCCTTCAAGACCCTCTAAAAATTTAGGATTCAACCCTAGTGTTTTCATTTATTATATAGATAGATATGTATTTGTTGCCAATAATTCTATCTCCTTCTCTCTGTGTATTACAACTAACTAAAAGAAAACTTAATATCCTGATTTATGTATCAAATACTTTTAATTTAAAATTACCATTTTGGTAAAAAAAAATATTTTTTAACTTGGGTTACCTTTACGTACTTACTCATGTTTAAAAAACCGCCGCAACGCGCGGGGTAATTTACTAGTTTAATACGGAGTAATAAAGAAAGGGATATGACTAGTTTGGGCTTAAACCGGGTGCTCCCAGTCCCATAGTCCCATCCCATGACTCCCATCTTCCACCCAATCACACCTGTCATTCCCCACATACAACCACTTGATGCTTGATAGTGAGGCCCACCTCTATAACCAGCCCACATCTTGTTATTTGACTAAGAGAATGATTAATTTTGGCCTTTTACTAAATCTGAACCGATGATGTTTTGCTCAAAATAAGACACAAGTGGAAAACATTATCATTGTCGTTTGTACTTAACTGTTCATTTAAAACCCCATAAACAATGTAGGTTATTTATTTAAAAGTAAACTAAAAAAAAAATACACAATCCACATAACAATAAAAGCATACAATTCAAATAATGTTTGAGGAGTAGTTTACTTTTAAACTAACGGCGGAATAAGCATAAATAGTATTTAAAAAATTTGACTGGTTATCATCATCATACTGACATTATAAATTATAATAGTTTAGTAACAAAATACAAAAAATATGCTCTTTAAGTAAATTTAAGCCAAAAAAGTAACAATATGACATTTTCTTTAAAAAAAGTGAACTATATATCACTTAGAGTCGATAATATAGTTCCCGTCAATGGTGGAGCTTGTAAAAAAAATTGGGGGGAGGGGGGTTGTTAATACGCATAATTTTTTTGGACGAATACATATAAATTTACACTATTGAGAAAAAAACAGAGTGGGGGGAGGTGACACCCCCTAACCCCAAGTAACCTTCGCCGCCCCTGATTCTTGGCTAGTTCGGTTTGACCAAAACATCTCATTACATGTAATTGAACATCTCAAATGGTCAAACTAAATTAGTTTAGCACGCCAACTTGATTATGACTCGTTTATTCGGTTCACATCTTTATTACAATCCACCAACCTCTTTACCATATACAAATTGATTACAATTTGTTTTAACATGCTAACTCATGGTAGTGTCCGGGTTACATGGTTTTAAGCATGTTCAAGTTGAGTTTATGTCTTTCATACTAATATGGTTTTTGTTCAATTTTATCAAACTCGCATGTTAATCCGATTCACCGACTAATTGTTAACCCTAAAGGGTACATACCACAGTTTTTAGTTATTTACATTTTATCATCACTACTAGGCTGTTTGTATGCATATCATTCGCTCCACGGGCTTTGACTTCCACAAATCAGGGGTCAAGTTAACATATATGATTATTGCTAGGTCCGTTGTGGCCTTACGAACGCGGCTATGAAACGGCAACGAAACGGCCATTGATTATTTTATTTGTATTTATATTTATGTTTTCATTTTCTTTTTGGGTACATATGATATAACTATAGAGTCATATAGACGTCAATATTAATTAAATTTGGCATATGCCTTTTAGAGAGAGGGTCCAAAATTCAATCTTTAGCAATGGTGTAGTTCCAATTTTTGGTGTAATAGTATAGCACATGTAAATCTTTGGCGTTAAAAAAAAAAATTTGGTATAAATAGTTGAATTAAAAATTATAGAAATAATGGAAATAAATAATCCCAACTATTAACTATTGGCCAATAACAGTCCCAACTACAAAAATTACCAATAGTGGTCCCAACTTTCGGCATATTGGAATATAATGGACCCAAACTAACGGCGTTAGCGTGGTGCTGACGTGGCATGCCATGTAGGATGACACGTAGGATGCCACGTAGGATCATTTTGCCACATAGGATGCCACGTCAGCATCACACTAACGGAGTTAGACCTCCATTAGTTTGGGTCCATTATATTCCAATATGTCGAAAGTTGGGACCACTATTGGTAATTTTCGTAGTTGGGCCTGTTATTGGCCAATAGTCAATAGTTGGGATTATTTATTTCCATTATTCCTATATTATAATATAATTATAGGATTAGGTTAAAATGAAAACAAGGTTGAGTTGGAAGAACCGTAAGAACCCCGACGTAAAATGTGAATTTAAAAAAAATTACACACTGACGTAAAAACGGGTAACTCCGCCGTAAAAAAATTTGAAAAACAAAAAAAAAAAAAATTACGATGGTTTTAAACTGGTGCAAAAAAACCAGCACACCAATGTTGACTTTTAAATTTTTATTCAATATTTTATTATACTTTAATTTACAATCACATAAATTCTTTTTTGAATAAATTAAGTGTGTGGTTATAAAGTGAGTTTCTGCTGTTCTTCCAACTCAACCATGTTCTCATTTTACCCTTTCCCTTTAAGGCTATAATTATATAAACACATATTGAAAGGACGAGAATAAACATCGTACAACTATATGTTTCATATTATACGATGCCATGCATGTTTTAACAACTTGATACAGTTTCCTTACAGGTTTTGCAATATGTTTTTAATCACCTTGTAATTCACCGAAAGTTGCTTATCTGTGAAAAAGCCTTTGGATTTGATACCTAATACGAACATTCTTTTTATAAAATGTTAATCCATATCAACAAATATATTTATGGAACTTTATATTAATTGTTTGGTCAAAAAAATTGTGATGCTGATATGTCAATATGACTATGATACCACTCCTTGAGGCCAAGCAATGACAACCTTTTTGGACCAGAAGTACAATAAGGGAGTGACCCTCCCTTGTACCATGTCTTTTCTTCAAAGATGAAAATGATACATAATTATTTTAAAGAAAGTATCAAACCTATACTTGTGTTATTACTATTAGTGTCTTAATATGTTCATGTAAATTTACTAAACCAATTTACGTGAAAAAAAAGTGATACCATTTTAAATTACATATTCATGCTTTTGTGGGGTAAAGTAAGTGATAGATTCAAGAAACCATGATTTTTCAATTTCAGTGGGTTCCTTTTGGTAATTTTTTTAAACCATATAAGTTTCTCACTTAATTTTTTTCGTTTTTTTTCCCAAACCAAACCTATAAAAGTGGGATGGATCCGCCATTGAGTAAAGTAAGAAGAAGCGTATTTGTAATTCTTAGCTTATTGGTGAAGTGCCATGTTAAAGGGTGTCTATTTTGAGCTTGTCCTTACTATATGAAGCCACTCATGCATTGAAACACTAGATATCTCATCTAAGACCCTCTTTAATTTTATAAAATAACTAGTTTAACCATCGGGAGCATCTTGGGATAGACAAATTTATTATGAAGTGACAAAAGTACAAAACGTGTGTACCACAAAAGGAATATGCCGTTTTTTCATTAATATTTTTTTTTTTGCAAATGATCAACACTCGATAACTCATAAAACATACTTCTAATTTTACGTGTGCACCTCTTGCTCAAGTGAAGTCTCTGTTCCCAGACATGATTAATTTATATTATTACTAGTGGTAATGCCCGCGCGTTGCAGCGGGTTCATTACGCGAGGAAAATATAGTCAGTATCTTTTTTCGGTACCAGAACCTTCTATGAAGTGGCATCTGAAATTCCCGATATTCAAACGTGTTAACGTGTTTTCAAAGATTAAAAGACCGAAAAGATTGATCTAATGTTTTGTTGTTTACCTTTATGTGTGAAATTTCTTTCAATGGCCTATCAGCAAAATAGGCATGTAAAGCTCTTGGAACAGCCTGCAATGCACAAATCCATTAAACCCATGTTTGCATTGCACAAATCTTTCAATGGATGAGTTGGGTAACATGTAATTTACATACAGTTTGAGCCACGCCCACCAAAAATAATGTTCATTTGTTTTAAAAATGTTAATAAAAAATTAATGCCCTAAATATTATTCAAAAGCTATATTGTACATAAACGTATTAAAATACACTTTACAAACACGTTTAACCCGTTTTATTTTTAGTTTTTTTACCCATTTGTGGAGGCAAAATTTTGTGGTTGCCTTGTCTTACCTGGTGAGATACGACTACAACAGGCGCGCGTTGTCGTTCTAACTCAATAATAACCGGCTCCAACCTATTATATACACAACTGCAAACTTTTGACGTTGCTTAAATTACCAAAACTTTAATTATTTACTTTCTATATTTTCAACAGAGATTTTTCCTTGTATTTGAATTCAGTACCTTTGTATCACATCGAGATACGACTCTCCACGAGGATATTGATACCTGAGTTTGTCTTTCTTCCTTGACCTTTAAAAAAAAGACCATTGAATGGAAAGGTATAAAATTACAAAAAAAAAAAAAAAAATTGAATATTTCATATTTAACATACTCGTATTTTTCATGCATGTTCTTCTTTATTTCTTCATACACCAGCATTTATCTCATCAAGTGCACGCCATTGTATCTATAACGTAAAGAAAGTACACAAATTTTACGAATGATAAGTGATCAAAGAAGCAATTTATGTGACATGTAAAACTAACCTTGGGGAATCCAACAATTTGATTTGCAGTCAAAATTGTTCGTTGCAATGTGCTTGTCCAAATCTAGGTGCATAAATAAAAAACAATATAAAACATTGCAAACTTTGTGCAACAAACAAAGAAAATGCAAATAGTAAAATAAGTAATAGTTCTTACACAAGTAATTTTTTGAAGGCAAGATAGTTCATGTAGGCCTTCAATTGAATGTTATAAGAAGAGGACTTGAATTTCACAATCAATCTCATTAAATTTGATCCTTAGGGTTACGGAACTTGAAGGGACAAGAGGTTAATGATCTATATTGATGAAGGAAGAAGGCAAACAATTGAAGGGTATGGATGGAAGAAGGAGGGTAGTATTGTAAAAGTCTTTTGATATTGTAAAGGAAGAGGTGGATGAAATGCCTATATTACCCTCTTAAGTGTCTTAATTGTCCCAATTATGCCCATAATACCCTTAAATTTCTTGCTTAAATATGTTGTACATGTTGCTTGTTAAGTTGTACGAAAATACAAATTACCTTGTTGTACATCACTCCTCCTTTATAATGTATTATAGATAATTTTGACCCTATACTATTATTCCATTTTACCTCTTCAAAAGTAACGGCATTTACATAAATGGTTCTTGTTTTTTCCACACACTATACTATAACTCCTCAACTTTTGAAAGTTTTAGTTTTATCCCTTACGTATTATAAAAAAATCTCTCTCTTCAACTAGTAATGGTTCAAGTTCTATGATAATCACAAGTCATAACTTTAGAAGTAGGTTTAGAGAGTGTGTGAATTAATCGTTATAAAAAAACAAATAAATGTCTTTTAAATAACGTGAACATGGTATATAAGTAGTTATATAAGACTCAAGTAGCACTATGAAGTTTAGAGGGGTTAAAATGTCTAATAAGAAAGTTGCAGGGTGCATTTAGAAAATAATGAAGATGGCCAGCGAGTATGGATTATGGAACCCCAATCGGCTATCACCAGCCACTCCTTACCACCATCCAAGAAACAATTGAAATTATAAACTATGATATACTAATCGGTGAAATCAATAATATAGTCATGTAACACTATTATTTAATCATGCAAAGATACGGAAAAAATAGTTCCTATATACATATTTTTAGTTATCATGTCTTGTTTCTTCTTTCTTTACAAATGTTCCTTGTTTCTTTTTATAATACGGATAGTAAGAACGTTATGATTGTAGGAACCGTTCGTGCAAAATAAATAAATAATTCTTATTAATTTTTACAATAAGCAAAGAAAAATGAAAAAACCATTACAACTAAAAAGAAAAGAAAATACAAGAAGATGATGAGAAATTAGAATAATTGTGGCTGAGGATCGTGTTTGACACGGGGCCCTTAAAACAAATTCCGAGCCTACCGGAGACTCGTTTTGTTTCCCAGGGTACAACAGCCGAAGCAGTGTGTACTGCCGGAGTGAGCACTAAACCTGACTTGTACCTTGATCTTGATAAGAACAGAGAAGAAAAATTGCTAGAGAGATTTTAGAGAGGAGTAGTGTGTTGTTGGTGTGTCTGCTGCAATGCCAATACCTTGGCTTTTATAGGAGCCAAGGGTTGGTACAAGTCAAAGGAAGTCAAAGAAATTAAATGCCAAAAATTAAATGTCATTAAACGTCTTTAACGGCATTTAATGCTGCTTTTAATTCTCAGTCAAAACTGTTGACTCGTCAGTTACACTGCAGCTCTGAACCGTTGGGAGTTCGCGTGTGCGTCAGATGCACACTGGTGTCTGACCAGCCACGCAGGCACGAGTTACGCGCGCGCGCGCCACGAAGTCGCGCACCACGTAATCCCGTTCTACGTCACGAGTCCGCCACCCACGCGCCATGCAGGACAGGACGCCACCTGTCTCTGACTTCCAGTGCCACGCGCAGTGCTGCGTCCGCGGACCATCCCGTGCTCCGCATTTACGTCAGCGGAAGTCTTCGTTCTCCGCGCCCGCCTACCTTGCTGAACCACCTGCGCACCATCAAAAATACTAAGGCGGCTCTCAAGCGGCTCGCGGCGACGCGAGTGTGCGAAGTGCAAAGTGCGCCATCAAAGCGCCACATTGCGCCTCATCGCCCACGCCACGCGCGCGTGTGCGAGTGCGAGTGCGAGTTAAGGGTGCTTCGCACCCTTCGCGACTTCCATAGTGTGTGATTCCATGGAACACTTAGGATGGGGAGTCCTTCCTTATAAACAAGTCCAAGACTCATCTCCCTTCCAATGTGGGACAAGTTCTCCTTGCCACTTTCCATTTCACATTCCCAACTAGTTGTTTCACTCCTCTACTTTTGAGCATCGATATCTCATTCATCTTTGCTCCGTTTTGGACGTGGTTTGGTTCGTTGCGGAGCTCTCACAACATAGAACATAAACCCACAAAGAAATATATAAATAACCATCAGTTTCAAATATATATTTTTGTCCAAAACTTAGGGAAAATCATTTTCCCAAAATTGTGAAAATAGCATTTTCACCTATTTTTCCAACAATCCCCCACATGAATGGAGATCGCCCCGTTCTTCTCAAGTATCAAAATTACAAGTCGACAGTTGAGCATTGCAGGATAGGTAGGCGTAACCTTTGAACCTTCCTTTGTGAAGCATACTTAGCCTACTAGCGGTATGTAGAACTTGATGTCTTTGAACATACCCCCGTTTGTGTAAACGACAATACACTTCACACAACACTCTCCCTAGTTATGCCAACTCCTCATTGTCGTGTCCTTTAATGGTCATGGAACACTGTCCTGGTTCTGCGAGAGCTCTAGGATATGCGCCTCCCCACATATCCATTCGAAGCGACCACACTTCTCTCTAACATAGGTGATTCAAACGAATCATTAAAAGCATCATGGTTACTTGATTACGCTCAATCATTAACCTGAAAATATGCTTAGCCTTCTCCTCAATGTCACTGATTGGAATGGACTAGGAAGTATATAACTCCCTTTATTTAGAGTTGGGGTACTCCCCCCACAGTGACTCCCTTTTGGTCATATGATTAAGTTGTCCTATTGAACCTAGATCTTGGGATCTCCAGTCAACTAGGTTAGGTTTCCCTCATACTTCCTTTTTCCAAGGGCTTTAGTCCCATTCCTCTTGACGACTTATAAACTTGCTCATTGCTTAAGCCTTTCGTTAACGGGTCTGCAATGTTATCTATTGATTTAATATAATCAATTGTGATAACACCCGTATTGAGCAGTTGTCGTACCGTGTTATGTCTACGTCGAATATGCCTTGATTTGCCATTGTACATTGAGCTTTTAGCTCTACCAATTGCTGATTGGCTGTCACAATATATGCAAATAGCAGGCAATGGCTTTGGCCATCTTGGAATATCTTCCACGAATTGACGTAGCCACTCCGCTTCTTCTCCCGATTTATCTAAAGCGATAAATTCAGATTCCATCGTGGATCTAGCTATAACCGTCTGCTTAGACGACTTCCAAGATATAGCCGCACCACCAAGTGTAAACACGTAACCACTTGTAGATTTGGAATCTTTTATATCCGATATCCAGTTTGCATCAGTGTATCCTTCGATCACTGCTGGATGACGGGTATAATGCAGTCCATAATCTCGTGTGTATCTGATGTATTTAAGCACCCTCTTTATACTTTTCCAATGTTCCTCACTTGGATTACTAGTATATCTACTTAGCCTACTTACCGCGTAAGCCAAGTCGGGTCTGGTACATGTCATTAGATACATTAGACTGCCAATGATTCTTAAGTACTCTAATTGAGCAACACCCTTGCCTCTATTTTTACTTAGATGGTGGGTCGTATCAATCGGACCTCGAGCTATACTCGTGTCTCCTGAATTGAATTTGTCAAGAATCTTATCCACATAATGAGATTGATTTAGCACAAGACCATTTTGGGTTCTAACGATTTTGACTCCAAGAATCACGTCTGCTATACCCATGTCTTTCATATCAAATCTCGCTTTTAACATGTCTTTAGTAGATTTTATCATTTTGTCATTACTCCCAATGATAAGGATATCGTCTACATAGAGACATAAAATAACATAACCTCCTGGTGTGTCTTTCGAATAGACACATTTGTCGCACTCATTTATTTTGAAACCATTGTCAAGCATGACATGATCAAACTTTTGGTGCCATTGTTTTGGAGCTTGCTTCAAGCCATACAAAGACTTGACGAGTTTACATACTTTGCCCTCTTGTCCTGGGGCGGAGAAACCTTCAGGTTGCTCCATGTAAATCTCTTCATCTAAATCACCATTTAGAAATGCGGTTTTTACATCCATTTGGTGAACTTCCGAATTTCGTAAAGCCGCTATAGCAAGAACCAATCGAATCGACGTTATTCGTGTGACAGGCGAGTAAGTATCAAAATAATCTAGACCTTCCTTTTGTCTAAATCCTTTGATTACCAACCTAGCCTTGTACTTATCAATACTTCCATTAGCTTTCATCTTCTTCTTGAATATCCAACGATATCCAAGTGGTTTACAACCAGGCGGAAGATCTACTAGCTCCCAAGTATGATTTTGCAATATAGAATCTATTTCATTCTTAATTGCTTCTTTCCATTGAGGCCCTTCCGAAGAGGTGACCGCTTCGCGGTAGGTATTGGGCTCACCCTCAACCATGTAGCTCAAGAAGTCTGGACCAAAGGATTTTTCAACCCTTGCCCGTTTGCTTCGTCTACGCTCACCTTCTTCTATCTCAGGTCGTTTATGTCTTTGATCATGAACATCATCGTCAACCGGTGTTGATGAACTTGAAGGTATATCTTCAAACGGTATAGATGATGTTCCATGTGTTTGTCCTAACATAGGAAACACATTCTCAAAGTATGAAACAACATTAGGACTTGCCTCTATGAAAGTGTTTTCGTGGACATCAGGATTTTTGGACTTATACACCAAAAACCGATGTGCACTACTTTCGTGTGCGTAACCAATGAAAATACAATCAACGGTTTTGGGTCCTATCCTAAGAGCCTTAGGAGGTGGTACAATCACCTTTGCTAGGCACCCCCACACTTTGAGGTATTTGTACGATGGTTTTCTTTTGAGCCATAATTCATAAGGAGTCTCGTCCCTATTTTTGAGTGGTATCTTGTTCAAAATATAATTAGCTGAAAGAATGGCGTCCGCCCACATTTCGCGGTTCACGCCCGAACCAATCAACATGGCATTCATCATTTCTTTTAATGTGCGGTTCTTTCGTTCCGCGGTGCCATTTGATTGTGGAGAATAGGGAGCGGTACACTCGTGTACAATTCCACTTTTTGCGCACAAACTCGCAAAAGGTGCAACATATTCGCCCCCTCGGTCGCTTCTAACAGCTTTAATTTTCTTTTTAAGTTGATTCTCAACTTTATTTTTGTACAAGATAAACTTGTCTATTGCTTCGTCTTTGCTCTTAAGCAAATATACATAGCAATATTTAGTACAATCATCAATAAACGTGATGAAGTACTTGTTTCCACCCAATGTGGGAACCGCCTTTAAATCACATACATCGGTGTGAATTAAATCAAGTGGTTCGGTTATTCGTTCAACCGGTTTAAACGATGATCTTGTAAGTTTGGATTCAACACAAGGTTCGCATTTAGAATCGGATTCAATGTGGAATGTAGGTATGCTTTTTAATTTCATTAAACGTTGTATTGAACGAAAATTTGTATGTCCTAGTCTACCATGCCAAACATTAGAAGACTCGATCATATAAGTAGAAGTAGTAGCGTTTTCATTCATTTCATTTTTAACAACCAAAACGTTCATTTTAAACATACCATTAAGGGCATAGCCCTTGCCTACAAACATTCCACGCCTAGAGAGAACAAAATTATCCGATTCAAACACAAGACGAAAACCAAACTTGTTGAGCATCCAACCTGACACGAGGTTCTTGCGTATCTCTGGTACATAGAGAACTTTGCTCAACTTGAGTTCCTTACCGGAAGTCATTTTCAAGATCACATCGCCTTCACCCTTGATGTCGGCGGTAGCCTTATTTCCCATATAAAGCTTATCTTCACCCGTCAGTTCCTTGAATGTCGAGAAAAGTGCCTTATCTCCACAAACATGGCGGGTTGCACCCGTGTCAACGAACCATCCTGATGGGTTGTTATCTCCCACCATGTTGACCTCTTCAACCATAGCTCCGTGCTCGGTTATCATCGCCACTAAAGGCATTCCATCATCATCCACCATATGCGCACGCTCGCGCTTTGGGTTCTTGCATTGGTTAGACCGGTGCCCGATCTCGTTACAGTTGTAACATTTCCCTTGGAAAGATTGAGGTTTCTTTTTCCCAACCTCCTTCTTTGGTCCAAGGTCAACCTTTGCTTTTCCCTTGTTCTTCTTCCCACCCTTAGCCTTTTTAGCCTTTGAGGATTGCCCATGTTCCACCATATTTGCCTTAGCCTCGGCGCGCATTGTGGTGGATTTTGAGCAATTCTATTATCCTCTTCAATACGAAGACGAACAATAAGCTCCTCAAGAGTCATCTCCTTTCGTTTGTGCTTGAGATAATTCTTATAATCAAGCCAACTAGGAGGTAACTTTTCAATCATTGCTGCCACTTGAAATTTCTCATCAATAACCATGCCCTCGGAATGGACTTCGTGTAGTATAATTTGCAACTCTTGGACTTGGTTCATCACACTTTTGGAATCTACCATCTTAAAGTCCAAGAAACGGGCTACAACGAATTTCTTCGTTCCAGCATCCTCCGTTTTGTACTTTTTGTCTAAAGAGTCCCATAATTCTTTGGCAGTCTTTAGAGGATAGTACAAATTATACAACGAATCCACGAGTCCGTTTAGAACATAGTTACGACATAGGTAATCCGAATGCTTCCAAGCATCTAGCGTGCTCTGAAATTGAGCATCGCTCTCCCCGTCTTTTTGTTGGGGAGCGGATTCCGTTAAGAACCTCGCAAGGCTCAAGGTGGTCAAGTAGAAGAACATCTTCTGTTGCCACCTTTTGAAGTGGTTACCCGAAAACTTTTCGGGTCTTTCAGCATGGTTCGCCACAGTAGACGCTCCCACTGTGACGTTAGGCAGGGGTGTTCCGACAACGGTGGTGTTTTCCGTAGTTGACATTCTGAAATTTAGAAACCAACTAAGTTAATATATAAGATAAAAACGCTGTTTTAAAAAAAATTAACTTAGTTATTGTCAACAAAATCTTCTAATTTGATTTAGCAAACTATTTAAATACACCAAAGTGAATAAATAGAGACCACCCTAAGGTAGGGTCTTATGCTACAATCAAGAAGATAGAAAGAAAAGAAAAAAAATTAAATCGCAAGATTTCTTTGTTTCCTTTTCCTAAAGAAGCCAAGAGATTTATCCTCTAAGTCCAACTTTGAGGAATCACCAAATGGTTCAGTAGTTCTTCTAGGAAAACCAAAAGATTTATCCTCTAAGTCCAACTTTGAGGAGTCACCAATTGATTTTTGTAGAAAATAAAAGAACAAAGGGATTTTTCTCTATTTTATCAAGAACCTTGAAAAATAGAGAGACAAAAAAAAATAAGAACTGTTTTTAAAACACAATTCTAAGTGAATCAAAACTTGTTCGAATCACTAGAGAATGGTTTTTCGTGATACACGAACGGTGTTTTAAAAATTTTGTTTTAAGATTGTAGGAACCGTTCGTGCAAAATAAATAAATAATTCTTATTAATTTTTACAATACAATAAGCAAAGAAAAATGAAAAAACTATTACAACTAAAAAGAAAAGAAAATACAAGAAGATGATGAGAAATTAGAATAATTGTGGCTGAGGATCGTGTTTGACACGGGGCCCTTAAAACAAATTCCGAGCCTACCGGAGACTCGTTTTGTTTCCCAGGGTACAACAGCCGAAGCAGTGTGTACTGCCGGAGTGAGCACTAAACCTGACTTGTACCTTGATCTTGATAAGAACAGAGAAGAAAAATTGCTAGAGAGATTTTAGAGAGGAGTAGTGTGTTGTTGGTGTGTCTGCTGCAATGCCAATACATTGGCTTTTATAGGAGCCAAGGGTTGGTACAAGTCAAAGGAAGTCAAAGAAATTAAATGCCAAAAATTAAATGTCATTAAACGTCTTTAACGGCATTTAATGCTGCTTTTAATTCTCAGTCAAAACTGTTGACTCGTCAGTTACACTGCAGCTCTGAACCGTTGGGAGTTCGCGTGTGCGTCAGATGCACACTGGTGTCTGACCAGCCACGCAGGCACGAGTTACGCGCGCGCGCGCCACGAAGTCGCGCACCACGTAATCCCGTTCTACGTCACGAGTCCGCCACCCGCGCGCCATGCAGGACAGGACGCCACCTGTCTCTGACTTCCAGTGCCACGCGCAGTGCTGCGTCCGCGGACCATCCCGTGCTCCGCATACGTCAGCGGAAGTCTTCGTTCTCCGCGCCCGCCTACCTTGCTGAACCACCTGCGCACCATCAAAAATACTAAGGCGGCTCTCAAGCGGCTCGCGGCGACGCGAGTGTGCGCCATCAAAGCGCCTCATCGCCCACGCGCGCGCGCGCGCGAGTGCAAGTTAAGGGTGACCCTTCGCGACTTCCATAGTGTGTGATTCCATGGAACACTTAGGATGGGGAGTCCTTCCTTATAAACAAGTCCAAGACTCATCTCCCTTCCAATGTGGGACAAGTTCTCCTTGCCACTTTCCATTTCACATTCCCAACTAGTTGTTTCACTCCTCTACTTTTGAGCATCGATATCTCATTCATCTTTGCTCCGTTTTGGACGTGGTTTGGTTCGTTGCGGAGCTCTCACAACATAGAACATAAACCCACAAAGAAATATATAAATAACCATCAGTTTCAAATATATATTTTTGTCCAAAACTTAGGGAAAATCATTTTCCCAAAATTATGAAAATAGCATTTTCACCTATTTTTCCAACAATGATTTCTCGTTAGGGATGCTTCATGTTTTATGTACATCTATCATCCATGAGTATCCAATATACTCGTTTACAATGTTATATGGTTGAAAATTTTCTCGTTGAGAGTTAAACACACGTAAAATAACTTATCAAATATTTAAATACACTTTTTTTTGGATGAAATTATATTATTATTTGTCAAAACAAGTTACATTTAGATGGTGGGTAAGTGGGCAACAAGCTGCGCCGCTATCCTCTTTTAAATCGCAAAGCCTATCCTGCTAAACACAAACCCTTGGTTCTTAGAGCTCTGCGAGTCACTATGGCCACCTTCTGCACTCGTTTCAGAAAACGTATTGCCTCAGGAGCCAGAGATCCAAATGTGTCAAAAGCAAACGGCAGGAACACATATGTTATTAAAGAAGACTTGAAAGTATAACAATACAAATTCCAACTCTCTAAATCCAAAATCAATGGATTTGAATCCTTCTTTTTGATGGTTAGAGAATCAATAGACTAGAATCCTTCTAATTTTATGGTTGGGAGGCTGGAAAAGACATTTTAACTGCAGCAGGGAATGGTTAGCATTCGCAAATTTGCTCTCCAAAATCAGCAGGTTCGAGTTTAATGGCAATAGGGATGTTTGGACCTGGAGTAATGTAGTTGGTGATGAATTCTCGGTTAAACATGTCAGATGGTTGCTGGACCAAGCTAAAAATGGAGTCGCTTCGAGTGTTATCAGGAGATGGGAAGCGTGGGTTCCTCCTAAATGCAACGTCTTCCTGTGGAGAGCCCTTCTTGGTAGAATCGCTGTGAAATTTGAGCTTTCGAAGAGAGGTGTTCCTATAGACGATTTGAGCTGTGCTCGTTGCGGGTACGGGGTAGAAGACGTTAATCACGCGCTCTTGAATTGTGTTTTGGCCAAAGCGGTTTGGTGGCATGTCTTGGTTTGGACTCATATCCCTTTCCCTCTCAACATCGATTTCGTGGCTGATCTGATGACTTTTATTGAAGATAACCCAGGTTCGAAGATTTGGAAGCCCATCATCCATTCCATTGTGTGCGCTACAGTTTGGCGATTATGGTTGGCTAGGAATACAAAGATTTTTGAAGGAAAGTTCGTTCCGGTTTGCAAAGTGGTGGACCTTATCAAAGAAGACTCTTTTGTATGGATCGGCAATCGCTCGAATATAGTGAACCCACTTGGGTAAATTGGTTAAATTTTGACATTGGTGCGAGTCTGTAATTGGGGGTGTCCGGTTGGGCTAGTTTGTTTCTGTTTTGTTGTCTCTTTGTTTGTTATTGTTTTGTTCCCAGCTGCTTGCTGGCTCTTTATTTTATAATAAAGTGTTTTGCCGTTAAAAAAAAAAAGAAAGAATCCTTCTAATTTTGATTCTATAAAAATCAAAATAAGAACTCATGGCCGCCGGCCATTAGGGTTGGTGGCCCAATGGTAGAAGCAAAGCTTCTAGGAACACCTAAGGGGGAGGTCATGGGTTCAAGTCCCACAAGGAGAAGAAATTTGCCGTTAAAAAAAAAAAAGAACTCATGGCCGCCGGCTTACGGATATGGTTATCGAAACTTGGATCAAATTAATAATTTTAAATACTTTAATGTTGGACTTTGTTTTGAGTATGCAAGTTTTGATGATTACCATGATGATGTCCTACAATTGAACCGGTTAGTACCATAATCTATAAGGCTGAGGGGTGTGGTGGTCGGGGGAGGGATCGGTGGGTGATTTGGCACCCTCTGCCGACGGGGAACACCGCCCCCCCGATGAAGCTTCGGCAAAAACGGGGCTTTTTCCCCGACCTCACCGTCCCATTTCCCAATGTTATTTGAATGTTTGGGCTACTTTTTGGAAGAAAAAAACAATAAAAAAAGGGAAGGGGGAAGGGGGAACCATTTCCCCTAGAAGGGGGAGGAGAAGGGGGAAATGACGTGGCGCTGACGTGGACAAGGGGGAAGGAAGGGGGAAGGGTGACCACACCCCATAGCCTAAGTAAAACTTTTTTTTGTTGTTTTCAAGATACAACCCATATATTTAGCTAGTGAAGTTATCATACACAGTGTAAAATAAATTAAAAGAGTGGGAAGGATAAAAAAACACAATAGATCATAAAATATGGTCACAAAATATTACACAATGCTAAAAAATATAACACAATGCCGAGGAAAAAAACACAATAAATCACAAAAAAATAACACAATGAAAAAAATAAGAAAAAAAACACAATGCCACATAAAAGATACAATGATCTAACATAAATTCTAAAAACTACAAGCTAAAAATATAAAAAACCAAAGACCTAAAAACTAAGATCATAGGGTTCGATGAAACGGTTCCAATGTCGCTTGAGTGAGTTCAATCAGAGCCTGTTTGATACCCTTCATATGACTTCCTGTTTTGTTTCACTGTGTATTTAATCCTAACCCATGCTTAGCTAACCATTATATTTATTTTAAAGTATTCAAAAAATCTGAATACAATCCGTTTTGCGTTTGACACAGGAAAAGGCCCAAGCAAGAAAACCAAAACCAACGCCCTATAACAATCTTAATAAAACATCATTTCGGTACGCTCCAATGTAAATTTTTTGGCTGGCATACGCAAGATGTCAAAACATTGACATCGACCACTATTTTTCTTACTACAGCTGAATATGTACCTAACCAACTATACGCTCACAATACTTCTCATGTTTTGTACAACCAACTGTATAGTAGCAACAACTCCCATACCTATGTATAAACGTACATGTATGTCTTAATAGTAGTCGAGTTTGTGATGTAACCCTATTTCCTACACGTTTTCCGCAGTAACACACGTGGTAAAATACAAGTTATCACTACAAAATACATCTCTAACGTTGCCTCACATACGACGCTTCTCTCCTCCTCGTTGCCCTCTCCTAGTTAGATTTTCCACTCTTTTCATGGACAACGATGGATTTCTCCACCCCCCCCTCTACAACCTCCATCCATACAAAAAGCATCTCCAATGTGGGCTAACATACGGCGCTTCTCTCTTTCACGTTGAAGTTGCCCCCGCCTAGTTGGATTTCTCCACTCTTTTCATGGACAACGATGGCTTTCTCCACCCTCCCTTCTACAACCTTCATCCATTAGCGTACGTACCCATAGAAGCGGACTCATGGTATAACCATGTGGGGCCTCCACCCTCCATGAATATTTTTAGTGTTATTTATACACTAAAATTCTAAACATCTCATAAAGTTTTGGTTAAGCGCCTCATAAAAATACTCTAGATTGCCATGCCACTACATTCCCACAGATTTCACCCTTCCCTTTCTCTTCTCTTTCCCCTCCACATTGACTGTAATTGGCTGTCATATCTACCACAGATGACCATGTACAACACGTTGTGGATGTTCTAAAAAATGCACCTCTTTGATTTTTGAAACCTTTTATAAGAACTTGCATCACCGATGCTAGAGTAAACTGCACGGATGATCTCTATGGTTAGCCTAAGTTTAAAGTATGCTCATCAGCTTTTCAAAATTACCCAAATGGGATACGTGGTTTGGATTTTATTGCATTGATGGTCCCTGACTTGGATGGACATTAAGTTCATCAATTAATTCCATATGAAATTACTATATTTCCCCTCTTTAAAAAACAAATATTATAAACTCTCTATGTCTCTATCTCTCTCAACCACCACTACACCCATCTACTGTAACACCCCAACCGATGGCGGAATCATCGAGGTGTCACGTAGTGACGATTGTTCAAAAGCACATGGTACTAAAATGTAAATGTTATTGAATAAACCAAATTGTCTTACATGAAAATGGAAATTACATTGTCTAAATGGAACGTAAATATTGAAATAACTGAATTAAAATGAAGCACTAAATGTCTCCTGCTAAAGCACTAGATCAAACTGCACCTGAAACATGTACAAAAATAGGTTTGGTCAACATAAGAAATGTTGGTGAGCATTCCTAGTTTTGATATATATAATAGGTTAAAAAGATATACAATTCAAGTGCATGCTACAGTGCAAATATGTAAACTATGTATCATACAAATGAGCGAAATCAACCCTGTGACTGTATAATGTACTGTATGAACGGTGGTGTACTCATCCAATAAATGGGTGATAACTTAACAATGGCCACGGATTCTCCGATGAAAAAGGGGGAGAATCAATCTAGGCGGGTTGTCAATCCAAATAGCGCTATCCAATGTTAAGGTCGGCTTGTACCATGTTAATGATTTCACTAAGTACAAATGTATTCCACATGTATTGTCTAAGCATAAAGCACGTTGTAAGCAATGCACATAGTACTAGAATTGTATTGTGAAAATGTAAATTTGTATTTGAAATTGTAATAGTGTACATGTAACACCCCAAAATTGTATAAAAGCAAAAAGGGGTAGGAATACTCACTGTCTGTCTGTCTATGTAAGCTTGAAATTGAACTGGACAACGAAATATGCGTTGGAAAATATTCCAAAGAATCAACCTAAAGAATTTGATAATGTGTAAGGAATAACTCTAGGATACATGAAATTCTAGGGTTTCGAATTGGGGATAAACGTTTATTTGATTAATAAATAAATTGTTTATTAAAATATAAGAAATTTAATGAATAAATAAATAAAAGTCTTTTTGTAAAATTTTAAGTTAAATATTGTCACAACATAAGATTTTGATTATGAAAATAATTTTTATAAAATTATTTTCTTGAAAATAGAATATTTACTTTAATTATTTCAAATTGTCAAAATATGACTTTAATATCTAAAAATATTAAAATTAAAGAATTTCTGAATTAAAAATTGTATTTCAGTTCTAGATAGTTAGAAATAATTTATATAAAATTTTGGTGCAAAAATATTGAAAAATGAATTTATTATGATTTATTTATGATTAAAACTAACAAAAATTAATTTAAAATATAAAAGACCGGTTTTTCAGAATTAAAAATAATTTCTGAAATGTTTAATGTTGTACAAGTTTAGGGTAATTTTTGTGGAATTTTATAAAATCGTTTAGATATTTTTATTAAATTTTATAATTTTAAATGAATAAACTTGTAATATTTATAATATATATTAAATAAATTATTTTTGAAAAACTAAAAATTGTATGTTAAACCTTTTTACTAGAATAACATATAGTAATTTTTGTAGAATTATTAAAAGAGTTTTAGCATTTTAAAACGAATTTATAAAAATATAAGCAATATATATAATTTATCTTAATTGTTTTTGATTAAAAAAAAAAAAAAAAAAAAGAGTTGCCATGCAGGGATCGAACCCGCGTGGCTTTTGTTGAGGGGCAGCTGTCTATACCAGCTGCTCTGTATCACATTTTTGTTTATAATTGATTTCAAAATATATGTAAACAAAGTATCAATAAGTCATCTTCCCCAATTCTTAAGAACAAGCCCTAGCTTCTTGAATCAAGTCAATTAACAATCAATAGCCTCAGAAATGTTAGGGCTATTGATCGATTGATCATGATTAACAAAACCCATCAAAAATAAACAACTTACAAATACGATTGAATTCGAATTGCTCAGTCAACGCAAAAGGTCAAACGAACCAAAAACTCATCAATTTGCGATATAGATTAATTGTGGTGTGTTCTTGATAGTTGGGTTATGTAAATCGGCACTGTATGAGTGTATGTATGTTTTTAATCGTAGAGATAACTCCTTTATATACGAATTGGAATTTGTTGTTTAAGGAATGTTCATCAATGGCCACCAATCGCTGAAATTGACTGAATTGACGCGTTAATTGTGTATGGATTGATGATTAGTCGTTTGTCGGTCAAACCCAAGCCATAATTTGTGCGGATTGAAACCAAGATTTCAGCTTTGAAGCTGACTTGGTCTCCTGGTCTGGTCGCGTCGCGTACAAGGAAGGAAGAAGGAAGGAGCTGTCAGCGTTTTAGGAAGGGATTTATATAAATCAAGTCAAAGTTTAAACAAGAATGAGCCTTGGCTCAGTTGGTACGTGTGTCTGTGTCTGGTCCGGCCTTGCCCGGGTTCGATCCTCGGCATAGGAAGGGATTTTACTCTTTTTTTTTTCACAGATAAGGGATGAGGGGAGTAGGTGCTGGGCCAGCTGTTGGGCCTGCTTCTTGGGCCGGTTTGCTGGGCTCCGAAATGATTAAAGGGGTTTGGGCTTGGGTTTGGTTATGGTTCATGTTGTTGTTGGGTTATAGGTTTGGTTTAGTTATATAAAAAAAATCTTATTATTATTATTATTATTATTATTATTATTATTATTATTACAAAAATAAATTAAAATAAAATAAAAGTGACGGATGTCACATCTACCACAACCAAAACACCACCACTACCGCCAACCATGTACCACCACCATTAATCCCGCCGGTACCCACGAGACCCGACAACATCTCCACCCAACCAACCACCCCCGAACAACAACCATCACCGACCACCACCACCACAAAACCAACCACCACTTCCTTCTCTGTCACCTACAGCAACACAACCACTATATAAATTATTTCGTTCTCCAAATTACAACTCAAACCAAAGCCCTGGCCTCTCTCCATTCATATTATTTTTTTATACGGTGATGGTATTTTGGTCATTTTACATGAATTAACTGAGAAATTTAACAATGTTAGCTTGTAAGGACTATGAGGGTTATGAAATGCAACGTTGGAGACCATTAAAGTTAGATGAGGGACATTTGTACAATTCGTACAAACCACATGAACCATTCGTACAATTTACTTTTGATGCTAATTTAACTATCCTTAGATGATTATTTCACATGTATTATAAGATAATTTTAATTAGGCTCTGTAAACTGATTATATAAAATTTAAAGCACAATAAGTGTGTTATAACTTATCTATACTACATTATAAAGGGGAGACATGAACAAATATGTCCAAAATGTCAAAGTTAAGATGACATTTGAAAAGGCACAAATATAAATCACTAAATTTTACCCACTTTCTTCCTTATACCCATACTAACAAACTCCAAAGCCAAATATTCTCTTTAAATGAACGTTGCAAACAATTGTCTGCCAAGGAACGGGGTGAAGTAAAGAACAAATTGAACCACTTTAAACTTACAAATGCATCGTGTTCCCGCCGCGAAGCACGGCACCCTACTAGATGGCAAACAAAAAATAAAGACATTGTTGTGGGTGTGTCATGTGACATTACATTGTTGGTTCAAAAATGAAATTAAAGAAATACATGAATAGAGATGAGTGAGCAAAAGTGTAACTACTCTTTATATAAGCAAAAGTTACGTAGATAATGGTGCAAAAACAATACAAATTTACCCCAGCTCACAAGAACGCCCGCAGCAACACGCGAGTTTCCCACTAGTACATTATAAGCTACCATGTAAAAACAAAAATATTTCATTCTTCTAGTCGTGATTGTGGAGTGGGCATGAGTTTCTTTTCATTTGAAAAGACCTAATCAAACATCATAAAGAAACATAAAATGATGAAACCATTGAATTTGAAATGATTAATTATTGGACATTATTTATAGTAATAGTTGATCATGGCATACATCATCATCGTCATTCTTCTTCCTTTGATTGCGATTATAGCAAGTCAGTTTATTCTATCTTCCCTGCAAATCAGATCCATAATAAAGTTGCCAACCTTTTTCCTGCATTTTATATCTTTTTCTTTCAACATTGTCAGCTTCTTCGGCCATGTGCGACTATTAACTCTTCGGTCAAATGTCTAAAGAAAAATAATTAAAAATGAAAATTGTACCCAATACACAAGTTAGAATTATAATCAAATAAATTATATAGAGTCAAGCCAGTTCATTACTATTAGATAAGATTAAAAAATAATGTTTTGATAAAATACTCACGATTTTCCTTAAGATAATAATCATTTACTGTAACTTCTTTTTATATAATTATTCAAATTTAATAATAGGAGTAATAGATTTAAATAATCTAAACTATTGGCTATTAGTCGCTACCGGGTCCCAACTAACGAAATATCTGCTAGCAGTTTCACCTTTTAACATATTGGCCACCAACTGACCCAATCTAACTGAGGCCTAACTCCGTTAATAGATGATGACATGAATGCCTATGTAGGTGCTGACGTGTTACAAAATTCACATTTGGCAGCTACCATGGTAGCCACCACCACCAACGTTTCAACCACCACCACCACTCAACTTTATCACCATTGCATCACCACCATCACCATGACAGCTACCCCACCACCATTACCATCATCATCATCTTCCTCCAAACCTATAAATCGAAACCCCCACCATTACCGTCATCATTTTCTTCCTCCAAACCTGCAAATCGAAACCCTCACCATTACCATCATCATATTCTTCCTCCAAACCTGCAAATAGAAACCCCTGCCATTACCATCATCATTTTCTTCCTCCAAAACCTGCAAATCGAAACCCCTAACTTGCAAACCCTAGAACCCATAAAACCCTTAAACCTGTAAATCGTCACATCTAATGTCACCAACGTGCAAACCCTAGAACCTGCAAACCCCTAAAACATGCAAATCTTTAGCTCTATCGGCATATGAATGTTTTCCATTTTGGACCGACAATGATTTCCGACTAATCATGAAGTTTCTTATAAGGTTGTTCTTCTTCGTCATCATCACCTGCAAATTTGAGTGGTGATGATATGGCAGGCCCTCTAGTGTGTCATGGTTATGTTGAGCGATGGAGACGATGATGGTGATGGGCTACGATGAGGGTGGTTGGCGAACGACAAAGAGAGTGAGGAAAGTGATAGCAGAGCAGCGGTGGAGGGCGGTTTGTGGTGGTGGATCGAAGATGGTTATGGTGTCGATGTGGGTTTGTTGTTTGAATTTAGGGCTGATAAACACAAATACATGTTGTTTATCAATTATTTAACAGAAATGCCACATGACTCGCCACGTATTATCAATTTTGACACACAAAATACCACATCAGCATCATACTAATAGAGTTAGGCTTCAGTTAGTTTGGGTCTATTGGTGACCAATATGTTGAAAAGCGGAACTGTTAGCAGATATTTCGTTAGTTGGGACCGGCAATGACCAATAACCAATAGTTTGGAGTATTTAAATCCATTACTCCTTAATAGTATATAATCAAAACAATTATGAAACTTTGTTGTTATATAATGATGTTTTCTTCTTTGTAGCTGTCTTTTATTCAAGTAACTTGAAAAAGACAGTCAACTGATGAATAAATTTCATTCAAGTTTATTTAGATTGACAGATAACAAACTTTGTGTAATATTGTAACATAGTATATCATCGTTATTCTAATTATTTTATATAAATAAAGAATGAATGAGATTCCTTTTAATATTTTTTTTTTTGGTTAGGATTATGCAAAATAGATTTGTAAGAATTTAGTCAATTTACCATACAGATAAGATTGCCGGTTGCAGTGGTATTCAGATAACCTTCTTTAGATGATATCACCGGTTGTATTCTTATTCGTGACAAAATGTCATACACAAACAAGGAGTTTTACCATAGTGGGGCCTCCGAACGATATGTTTTTTTTTTTTTAAATTAGTGACGGGTCAGGTCACCAACGTTGTCTGCTACTGATGGCGCAAATAACCATTTTCCTATTCCTATGAGTGTGCCATGTGGCTAGACTTTTGGACAATAGTTTTTTTAATCTTAATCAGGGGCGTAGGTTCTTGAGGGCCCGAGCCCCCCCCCCCCCCCCCGATCCCTACCTTTTTTTGGGGCAGTGGTGGAATTTTTCAATTTTCGTAGGTAAATTGAGTCCGGGTTGAGTCCGACTCCTACCGATTTGATTTTCTGGCCACTACTTATCGAAAAAATTTGAGGTCGGCCCCACCGATTTGAGAACCAAGCTTCGCCACTGATCTTAATCAGAGTTATAATCACTTAATTTAGCTATTTTTATAAGGGGAAATGAAATTAAATAATCCCAACTTTGGGGAATTGGAAGACAATAATCCCTGAAAGTTGTAAACTGGTAGTCCCGATTTGTCTTGTATTTTATTCTATTGGACCGAAACTAACTGAGGTTAACTCAGTTAGTTAGTTGTTGACGTGGCAGCCCACGTGGCAAATCTATCACACTTGGCAAAAATAAAGGCTGGGCCACTATTTTTATACACACACATATTTTATATTTTATATACACACACATGTTATTATACACACACACACACATATCTGTCTTCTTTTCCACTTGTCACCCACAACCAACAACCCACCATAACCACCACCTGTCACCACACCACCACCCACTGCCGCCACACCAAGTCTCTGTCCCTCCACCTTCATTCACTGTCACAAACAATCTGCAACAACCACCATCCATCTCCACTCCATTGAAGCTATTATCGAAGCTTAACCATATAAAGAAAACAACGATTCACCTTCTTCATCCTCTATACAGAGAACAGAGCCTAACCGTAACCCTAATCGTGCATCCTCTGTACAGGTACATCATTGATTCATTTCACCGTAACCCTAACCGCACATCCTCTGTTAGGGGTTTTAACTGGGGTTGAATGACGGTACTTTATTGGTGAACGATACTTTATGGTGTACGATGGGGAAGGTGAATTGTACGATGGCTGTGTAGCTAGGGTTTTTAGTGGCAATGGGGGTGGAGGTTGACGGGAATGATGGTAAATGGTAATGGGTGGTTACAAAGGTGAAGGGGGGTGGTATGCGATAGTGGGGAAGAAGAGAGGAAAAACAGGGGGGGGGGGTAGAAATAGGGTTTTGGTGGTGGTGGTGGGTGTCGTCGGAGATGGCGGTGGTTGATGGTGGTGGTAGGTGGTTGTGGTGAAGATGATGAAGATATACGTGTGTGTATATATATAACATGCGTGTATATAAATTATAGATTAAAAAAAACACATCACAAGATAGTGGGCCTACCTTTTTTGCCAACTTTACAGATTTGCCACGTCAGACGCCACGTAGACTGCCAGGTCAGCAACTAACTAATTAAGTTAACCCCAGTTAGTTTCAGTCAAATAGAATAAAATAAAAGAGAAGTTAGGACCGATAGTTTACAACTTTCTGGTTAGAATTATTACTTTCCGATTTTCAAAGTTAGGATTATTTAATTCAATTTTCCCTTTTTATAATTATCCTTCAATTTACAAATAACCAATTAATATTAGGGCGAACGAGGCACTACTCGTGAGTTTTTTAAACTTCACTGATTTTAACCAATCCTACACTTTCACGTCACTTTACTGATTTCCTTCACTGAAATATTTTTTTGAAGGCAATACTTCACTGATTATTTACCAACAATCTTTCAAAAAAAATTTAGAGAGAGATAGAGACAAAGAGGAGAGAGAAAAAGAAAAATCACGGGTACCAGTCTGTTAACTAGAACCAGAATCTGGCTCACGGGACCACTACCAGCATGGGTGGCGACGGTGTTACCGTGCTGGTAGTGAGGTACCCGTGCCCAATTCTGATAGCGCCCTGTCTGCCCTTATATACAGTTACACCTAATCTATAAACTTTGCGAATATAATCAACAAAGTTGACGTCAACTCTTTGGTGTCCCCTTTCTCCCGCAAATCGCTATCTCTCAGCATAATATCCTCATCTGTAGTCACTATATATCTCAGTATCAGTAAATTACAACCACCATTTATTAACTTCACACACCCCCTTCATTTCCATTGAATTTACTTCAGTGGTCTTGTTTCATATATTGTTTTTTTTTCTGGCCCATCACATTCAATGTTCCTTGTTACCTCCCCTCATGTTTTTGTCTCATCTTTTTAGATAAAACATACCCACCAATCTTTTATCTTATTTTACATGTTATTTTACAGATAACCAACCAACCAACCCATTCTGTTCCAAGATCCATGGCTAATTCATTCTTTTTGTTTATGTTTTGTTTCTCATGTGTTATTGTTATTGGAGTTTGTGATTCTTTATCTGATCAAGAAAAAGATAGGATTGTTGAGCTGCCTGGTCAGCCATCAAGCGTTGACTTTGCACAATACTCTGGTTATGTTACTGTGAATCAAGCATCTGGGAGAGCATTGTTTTATTGGTTGACTGAGTCACCTGCAAGTCGTGATCCAAAGTCAAGGCCTCTTTTGTTGTGGCTCAATGGTGGTCCTGGTTGTTCTTCTGTAGCTTATGGAGCTGCTGAAGAGATTGGTCCTTTGCATATAAATTCTGATGGGAAGACTCTTTTCACAAATCCTTATTCTTGGAACAAATGTATGCCATTTATTTTTTTTAAATAATAATAATAATCCAATTTTTATGTTGTTTGTGATTCATGGGCGGATCTTTCTACGGGCCAGACGACGCTTCGGCCCACCCAGCTTTTTCGCTTAGTAGTGTAAATTTTGCCGAGAATTTACCAAAAAATTTATATGTATTGAGCCCGGCCCTACCAGATTGAGTCTGGCGTTTTTTGTTCAAGATCCGCCGCTGTTGTGATTAATCTTGATTCAATATTTTAATGTGTTGGCAGTGGCAAATTTGTTATTTCTTGAATCACCAGCAGGAGTTGGTTATTCATATTCAAACACTACATCAGATCTGTATACTTTTGGTGATGCAAAAACAGGTATGATCCACAAGATCTCTGCAAAAAGTTTTAAACTTTTTTTGTTGGTTAGAAATATTTTATTGTGTTTCAACACTTTTTTCAAGATTGTTGTGAATTACTTGATTAAACTGCATAAAGTTGTGATCTTTGTGATCTTTTAGCATAAAGTTTCTTAATTTTGACTTTTGGATGATTTTGGAATTTGGGTATATTGTGAATTTGTAGCTGAAGATTCATATGCATTTCTTGTTAATTGGTTTGAGAGATTCCCTCAATACAAGCATAGAGATTTTTATATTGCTGGAGAAAGTTATGCAGGTTTGTTCTTATTACACTCACTAATAATATTGTTACATTGGTTTGATACATTTGCACTATTTTGGTTTGATACATGTTCTAATGCATATATTATGTAACTTAATTTAGGTCATTATGTTCCGCAATTGTCTCAAATCATTTATGAAAGGAACAAAGGAGTAAAGAATCCGGTTATTAACTTCAAGGGTTTCATGGTATATACTATGCTGAATTATGAACATCAACATCATTTGGTATTATACCACATTCCATAGTTTCTAACTTTGAATCATTCTTTTTAGGTGGGAAATGCTGTAACTGATGATTACAATGATTATGTTGGCACATTCGAATACTGGTGGACCCACGGTTTAATTTCGGATTCTACTTATAAATCACTTCAAAAGTCATGTGAGGGAAGTTCGTCTGAGCATCCACCCATTGAGTGCATTAGGGCTCTAAGTTCTGCTGAAATGGAACAGGGACGTATTGATCCGTATAGTATATATACAAAACCCTGCGGTTACACCTCATCACTAAAGCGCAGAGGACGTTATGTAAGTTAATTATATTAAAATCTCCATAGAATATACCATACGAAACAACGGATTCAAATGTCAAATTAAGTAAAAGACTGTAAGCTTATTTATTTATTTATTTTTTATTAAAAATGACTTTTTTTTTCTTTTTATGAACAGCCATGGATGCGCGGCGCATATGATCCCTGCACAGAAAATTACGCAAATCAGTACTTCAATCTTCCCGAAGTTCAAAAGGCGTTTCATGCCAACATAACTAAGCTTTCATATCCATGGAAGACATGCAGGTATGTTTTTAAATTTTTAATTCTTTAGCTTTTTTTTTCCGCTCCCTTGAAGATCTAATTTCTATGTCATATTTCCGCCATTGCAGTGATATTGTTGGCGGGTATTGGACAGACTCTCCGCTGTCAATGCTTCCCATCTACAAGGAACTCATCGCTGCTGGCTTACGTGTATGGGTATTCAGGTACAGTTTCTTGTACTTCATCTACTTACTTCACATTTTTTTTACATTATAACATATATTATGTTTTGCCTAAGCACCGGAATTGACATAATGGTTTCAAATTTCAATTATACTGATGAAAAGTTTATAAAAAATGTATGCAGTGGCGATACTGATTCAGTTGTTCCGCTCACTGCAACAAGATACTCAATTGATGCATTGAATCTTCCAACAGTCGCCAACTGGTATCCGTGGTATGATAATGGGAAGGTAATGCGCTTTAATTATTATTATTATTTTTTGTACAAATATTATACATGTATATTACTATATACATAGTTCTCTGAATATTTTAACGATTTTCTGGTTAGGTTGCTGGATGGAGCCAAATATATAAAGGGCTGACATTCGTGACAGTAACAGGCGCAGGGCATGAAGTACCATTGCATCGCCCTCGACAAGCTTTTATACTTTTCAGGTCATTTTTGGAGAACAAAGCAATGGAAGGAAGCCAAAACTCCATATAGGTTCGCTTTACGGTTTGCATAATAAGCAAAAACTGTATAAAAAGTCATTATTTATGGGGTCGCAGAAGAAGAAAGAAATAAGGAGATACCCATTCATTCTTGCTTCCAAGTGATCATAATTTGCTAAGTTACATAGTTAATGATTGTTATATTCTTGCCACACCAGATGTGGCGAATCGAAGAAAACATTCATTAGTGAAATTCCTTATATAGTAATTTTAAACATTTTTAAAGTAATTTCATTAAATACATATACAGTTTTATGTTAATATAATCTGATTGTTGAGAATGTTTCTTGGCTACCAAAATTTATGCTTTGGTGGAAATCTAATGGTGTTGTATTTTTGGGCTTAATGATGAAGGGTTTTGTTTGCTTATTTGAGCAAAGCCTTTTAAGTTATTTGGGTCTAGGCCATCTTGTAATTTGGGCTTTATGCTAGTCATGGGCTCATGGTTAATTAGTGGTGGGAAAAAAAAACCCAACCTGGTTGGGAAACCGGATCTGGCGGGTTGTAATCGGGTTGAGAACTTGTACTTTGAAACCAGTTAAACCTGAACCGAACGTGTTAAAACCCATTCCAACCGGAACCGGTTCCTACAAAAACCGGTTTTGACCATGATTGTCTCAAACTGGTTCCAATACAAATAAGGTCTGGGCAAAAAAATCCCGGTTTGTGTACCTCTTCGGTCAATTATTGGTCTAATCGATTCTTTTGAGTAGGGCTGACAATACGTAATCTGTATAAGACATGATTAGAGTTGTTTACTGAAAAAGTATACTAAATGATTTGTACTTCTTTTAAATAATTAAAATTTGAATACTAAAATCCATCATTTCTCATTCTTTGTACATAAAACATATAACTGTATTATAAACATGAGATATAAAGTAGTTAAACGAGTTGTGTCTATATCTAGAACTTGTGTTATTCGCGTCGTAAGACACATGTTAAACCCGTTAAAACACTATTTGCCAAACCTACTTTTGTCTTTGAGTAGGGTATGTTTAGTGTTGGTGTTTAAGAATGGGTGAATGAGAATAAAAGTAAGTTGTTTGGTTGAAAGCTATGGGCTTGAAAATCCATGACACAAGTGTTTAGAAAAAAAAAAAAAACACCTATAATGTGGTGGCTTTTGAAAAGGCAAAAATCGAGTAGTCAACTTTCAAAACTTAATGTACAACTACTTTTTTTTTTTTTTTTTTTCAATTATAAACACGTTGGTATAAGTAAGTTATGATCTAATGTATTCATAAATTATGTCACTTGTCGTTAATGTGTGTGAACTGTATTACTAGTTTGTTTATTGTCTTTTTGTCCTTTTTTGGTTTCACATGCTCTTTTCGCTGCAAGGAAATTTCGCTACAAAACTATGTTTTCTAGTGGTAGCACTCAATTTATTAGATAGAAACTTAACCTTCACTATTATATTAGGATGTTATATTATTATGGATACTTCTATAATATAAATAGTTGGTCAATAATACACAATACTTAACGTAATTATATAATTTTATATGGTATCAAAATTTTAGAGTTACTGCTTTATTATCTGTTGTTTTTTTTTTCTTGTCTCCCTGTCGTTTGTGCCGTCACATATTGATTGGTCATCAGCCCTCTTTCCATACTTTGTGTAAATACATTATTTCTTTGTTTTTTTCTTTCCTTCTTATTCCGAGAATGCATTCTACAAATATAATTATTAAGTTTTGTTTATTCTTCTATTGTCGTCGTTGTGCTGTCACAATTGTAACTCTTATCATCATGCCGTCGTTGTGCCGCCGCAGTCGTAGCTCCTGAAACCCTAGCCCTATTTTCATGCCTCTTGCTGCCACCGCTATGGTTGTAGATCTGTCGGTGTTGTTTTCCCCTATGAATTTTTCTTGGGTTTATGTTTCTATGGTTGTTTTTTTGTTACTTTTTTTTTCACGATTGTATGTTCTTATTTATACCAAATATTCATTGTTTTTCGCTATGGTCTAAGCATCCAATTTCCTTCCTTGGTGGGAGTATCACGCTAGAAATATTACTTAGGGTTGATTGTATCATCGTCAATATACTCATATTTATAATATATGATTTGATTAAGTTTGCTTTGTACTTGTCATCAATATACTCTTATAAGCGTGTGGGGAGGGGGTTGTGAGGTGGAGACATGTTATTGGTTTGTATTTTTTTTATATAAATTTAACACACAAACAACTAATAATAATCCGATTCCTTTCACCCCCTCTCACTTCCTACCATATTTTAGGCTTGAGAAATGGACCCCACAGTGTCACATGGCACATCATCCCCCCCCCCCCCCCGTCCACTCCCCATAGTCTAAGTTCTAAATAGTTTATTAAAGATCCAACTAAATTGAATTGGGTCTAGGAATTTAAGAAATAGTGAGAATCCTTGATCTCTCTCAATTCTAAAATCCAGGACTTGAATTGTCTTCTCATTAAATTCCTCTTGATTTATTAGAACTAAAAGAATTTTATTTAAGCATCCCATTGCTTAGTTGAAAGATTCCATTTGAATTGGAATATGGTCATAGTGTCATTCACTATGACCCGTTAAGCATCCATGGCTGAATGGTTAAAACACATAACTCATAATTGGCGAATTCGTAGGTTCAATTCTTACAGGATGCATGCCAATGGACCCTCCAATAAGTTTATTGGAATTAGCTATGTATTAATGAAATCTCATCATCCATACATAAGGAATAATCAATGGCGGACTCATGATTTTTTTTTCCAATGGGGTCCCTGTTTTTGGATGTTTAGAATTTTTCACAACCAAACACTAGAATTTTTGGGTCGGTCGTGGTTCAGGTCAGGTCGGGGGCATAAAAAATACAATATCATAATAAGAATACAAGATCATTACTCATTAAAAAACACACAATAAAAATACGATGTGACATTCCAATTTTAAGTAACTTTTATGTCATATTATGCTCCATGTCCTTATAAGAATGCAATAAAAGAATAATGGGCTATTCAAAGCCTTAAATAGAAATAAACAAAAACCTAATATTACCATTAATCCAAGTGGTCGAAAATCCACGTTGCTACACACGAACATAATTTTTTTTGAATAGAAACTTTCATTAACACCGGCAAGCACTCAAATCGAGTACCGCCACAAACTAATTACACATATACAATGGGTATTTAGACCAATCCTTCCATATAATATCTTTGAATTTCGACCTAAATTTTAACCATAAAAACGATCTTGATTTAACTTCCGCCACTAAATCCACAATCTTCATCTTGATTTTAACCATAAAATTTTAACCTAAATTTTAACCATACACACGAACATAATGAACACAAAGAAATGAATATTTCATCATAAGCCTTGTTTTTTAATATAGAATAATAATCATTGATTCATTTCGAGTCTTTGTCGCAAATATTTTTCTTTATATAAAGTTGTTTTCAAAGAGCCGAATGGAGTCGAATATTATTTTTGTATTATTAGATATTGGTTTTGTAGGTAGCAAAGAACGAAAGGGCAACATTATTTTGTAACATATGTTATTTTAAGATATCGATTGATGGTGATATCAACTTCTTTTTTTACAAAGCAAAGCTAGTGGAACCTCAAAAATAATAAAGAAATATCATCAAGACCTCAAGTTCCATACTAAATGGGCCCTGTCCAAAAGAAACTACCTTTGTACACAATTACCAAATTGCCCCTCACCCTAAACTTAAGGTGTTGGACTTCAAGCTTAAGTCACATTCCACTAGCCTCTTTTTAGTTTTCACACATATTATATTGTTAAAACTTATATTATATATTACAACAAATAGTTTTCGTATTAAAACATTATGTTCAAGTAATGTTTATTTTAATAGATATAAATATTCAATCTACAAATCTCTAGAACCTTTTAAAGTTCAACAATCTATGGGTATAAATGTGATTTCTCACTTTCAAATGAAGTTACTTAATGGCTAAGAAGTGCATTTTAGTCATTTTCCATGCTTTGTATATTAAAGTTCATCCATACCCATAATGCCTAAAAAAGCAATCGAGCCAAGATGTACATAAATTTGAATCCACATAGCTTTTTAGAACAATAAGACCTTTTAAAAGCTAAAGAAACTATGATATCATAAGAAATCACTTAAACAAGAAAAAAACATGTCAAGGGTTAGCAACACATTGATAGGTTTCTTGAACCTATTGACACTCTTAGTTTCAATTCCAATCATAGGTGGCGGTTTATGGATGGCGAAAAGCACTGCCACATGCGAAAGCTTCCTCCAACGTCCGCTTATGGTGGTGGGATTTGTGATCTTGCTTGTATCGTTGGCTGGTTTTATAGGAGCGTGTTTTCATGTGGTGTGGGCGTTATGGTTGTACTTAGCGGTGATGTTGTTCTTAATCGCGGCCTTGTTGGCAGTGACAGTCTTTGGGTTTGTGGTTGTGGGCCCGGGTGGCGGTATGGATGTCCCGGGTAGAGTTTATAAGGAGTATCACTTGCAAAGTTATTCACCTTGGCTAAGGAAGAGGATTGAGAATCCTACTTATTGGATGACCGTTAAAAGTTGCATATTGGGATCCAAGACTTGTAACAAGATTGTTATGTGGACTCCTGCTGACTATTGGACTAGAAACTTGTCTCCAATTCAGGTACTAAATTTTTTCACAAGTCAATTCCCCCCCCCCCCCCAAAAAAAAAAAAAAAAAAAAAAAAAAAACCCGCATGATCTAGTTGTCTACCGGTATGGTGTCTGCCCCTTCACAAAAGTGACGTGTTCAAATCCTTGCAAATGCAAGATTAGATGATATTTAGGTGTAAAAAAAATATATCCCACAAATCAAATATATTTTAAATCATTGTATATGTTAATCATCTTTGGTTAATTTATGCAGTCGGGTTGTTGCAAACCACCAACCGCGTGTGATTACCAAGAACCAATGATGACACAAGATCCCGACTGCTATAAATGGAGCAATGATCCGAATTTATTGTGTTACGATTGCGACTCGTGCAAGGCCGGAGTGCTAGAGGATGTGAGACGGGATTGGCACAGGCTCTCAATTCTCAACATCATCATGGTCATGCTTCTCATCTTAATTTATTTTGTGGGTTGTTGTGCATACCAAAATGCAAAGAGGGTCGATAGCTACAATACATATGAGGCTAGAATGTATAAAGCTAGGCCTAAATGGAATTTTTATTAGTAGTTACAATAGTTTAGCAACTAATTTTGTTTTATGGTAGAATTATAGTGAACTTACAACTTACTACATGTGTATATAAGGAGGTTTTGAAATATAAAATAAAAAAATGAATTACATCTTAATCTAAGATGAATGATATAACTTGAAACTTCTACAGAGTGCACGATTAATGTTGATAAATATTATATTAACTGAACAACGAAGTGTTATAAATTTAACTAAGTACTTTGATTAAACCACTTTTTTCCAAAACACACAAAACAAAGCATAAAAATAATATTCTAAAATTGTTTTTCTAACAAAAATGTTAAAAAATGTAGTAAATTAAAAACCTGATTCAGATCCCACCGAGCCAAAATCCTTTGTGTTTTATCAATATTCATTCATATCATTTATTTTAGATTTTTTTGTCGGTTTAACATCGATAAGAAAAAATTTCAAGAAGATGGTATTAGTTAATTCAATAGTTATTAAAAATGTTATGTTCTAGTGTTATACAGACATACTAGTTGGTTCAATTTACATAAGATAAAATGAATATCTAAATGAACACTAATACAAGTTAGAAAGTGTAAAGTGCACATTTATTTAAGACTAATATACTTTCCGGCATCAACGAACCTGTCGCTATACGCAAGGGTTCAAAGGGCGCATCACCCCTTGATGGGGTTCAAGGGGTTGAGCCTTGGTGGAAACGGATAACCTGGTTGGTTATCATTTTAAAAGTCTTTGGACGAACTGATTATCACTAGTATAGTAGTAACCAGTACATTACCATCAAATATGATCAACAATTATATCGGTAGTACCTGCGATTAATAATAACATAAGTTATTATTAAAAACAGTGATCAAAGATAACTTAAGCGAACACAAAAAGTAGGTTATTACTGACAAAAGCCAATCATCAACGATAACCTCCTATTGACAAAGTTACCGTTAATGGGGACCACATTATTGACAACCTTTTTTACCGCAACTGGTACTCTCCCGAAACGATATATTGTTTCAATATAACAATTGATGGTCTCCCAACTATAAAATGAAAGCCTTTGGTTTAATTTCGGTATGCATTTTCACAATGGTAAAGTATATGCTCGTTTTCTTCTATTTGAATTGTTAGAATTGAGTTTTTGAGAGTACCATTGGATAATTCAAACTCTGCTAGGTTATGTTTTCAAAATGTGATTTAGTAAACAACAATCTCACACAAACCATATTTCACAATTGGGTTCTTCTATTAACTTGACTTAAAGAGCATACATAATTGTTTTGTTAAAATAATAAAAACATAGAGAAATTGCAACTTGTACAAGTGAATGCGTTTGGGATGATGACCATATTCATATTTAGTATCTATTTACACCTTAAAAAGCAAGCAAACTGTTGACTTGGTTCTTAACTTGAGCATTCGGTTTTGCAGATTGGACATAATTTCTTCATCAACAACCACTTCTTAATGCAATCCACATGATACTCATGTCCACATTTCCCCATCCTTCCAATCTTATCCCCATTCTCGTACTCTTCCTGATCAAACAAAAAACGAGCCAAACCCAGACGTACATCATATTTTTTTTTAAAACATATAAAACTAACTAAAAAATCTTCAAGATTAAATATTTATCTTACAAGGCATATGGGACAAGAAACTTCCTCCTGGTTTTCATCAGCACAGTGATATTTTTCAATTAAATACTTGGACATGCTATCCTCGGACAAACCCGTGCTAACAATCCCTATCCTTTCCTCAAGATGGAGCAGTTCCTGCCAAAATTCCAAGATACTAAATAAAAAAGAAAGCAAGAAACTAAATAATAATATTATTAGGTATATAACAAATTATTATCAAACCTCATAAGTCATATTGTCGATGTCTAGTCTCATATCCCTGTATTGATCGGAGAAGCTCCTGGAATTACCATAAAAGGGTGCTTGATCCACCATCATGATGGTCTATGTAGACAAGGATTCAAGTTCAAATTAATCGTATTATAACTATAAAATAACAATGTGCACCTTTTAAAAGGATAAAAAAAGGATTGCATACCTCATGATGTCCCATTCTTTCATGGAATTCTGTAGATGGTGTAAATCTGTCAACAGCTAGCCGTGGCCTTCCACTCCTGTAACCACTACGCCATCCTCCGGCAGAGCTATGCCTAGAATAATTTCTGGAAGAGAAATGATCCGGTGTGTGCAGTCCATCGGTTGATGAAGACCCACCATGTGCATAGTGGGGGTACCTTGAACCGTTCCCATATGATGACTCGGATCTTCTAGAATGGTTAACATGATCTTCCCTCATAGATGGACCATGTGAGGAAGAAGCAGGATGCCTGCTGAAAAATGGATCACCAGAACCCCCTCCAATGTGGACTTGATTCATCTCATGTCTCGAGCTGCTGCTCATATCTGTTTTTATATTTCATTAAAAAACATTAATAGTTAATATAACCTTCACTTTTTCTATCATTGCAATTACAAACAAACAATCACCTGAAGGGGAAACCCTTCTTTGAGAGGAAGCAGCATAAGGCGGAAAACAATTCCACTGCCCACCATTAGCATGTTGACCAGGGGTAGAATGGTAAAAGTGAGAAGAATGGGCCGGTACGTGAGATCTTGTGATGCTAGGCTCCAAATCAACTCTGAATCTACGTCTCACATTTCTAGAAGATTCTTCATCATTAATAGTGAGATTACTCCTATATGAAGGCGCACTTTGAAAATCAACAGATGGTTTCTCCAGTGGTATGTGAGAAGAACTGGATGAGCTTCCTCCTGCGCTATAGAAGCTACCTGACCTCCTCCTTTTAAGAGAGCCGCCATTGCCAGCTAGGCGGTTCGACTGATCGGCCTCCACATCACGCATACTTGGAGCATTATAATTAGTGCAATGAGTGTGGCTAACAGATGTCAAAGATCTAGTTTCGGCCATTGATGAATGTGCGTACGGATCAACAGGCACATAAGGTTGTACTTCCATGCTAACATTTGCCCTGCTTTCCGAATCGTGATGTCTTGTCATATGATTCATCTGACCAACAAAAGGAACATTCTCTGGAGCAGCGTCCCTTCCTGGTAAAACTCCATATAACAACAGTGAATTACAGACTTAGAGTCATTACTCATTACAGTATTCCTCAGGATTTGTATATTAAATTCTTAATATATATATATATATATATATATATATATATATATATATATATATATATCAGAGTGTTACCTGTTGGAAAGTAAGACTGCTCTGTTGGAGTATGGTTGCCTCCGTGTTGGTCAATTCCAGATCTTGTAAATGGGTTAGATGAGTGTCGATGCCTCATCTTTTCAACAGATAATTCTATTTTGCTTCTTGGTTTAAAAAGTTACTATTTTGCCAGCCTGTACATATGTGAGGAAAAAAGGTTTAAGATTTAAGATGAGTAATAGCAAATATACAGTGTAACTACCAATCAGTCCCAAAAAAGTGACTGAAGAAATGCCCTAAATAATTAAAAAAATATTGTCAAAAAGAGAATTTAAATAGTGTCTCAACAGAATAGTTCACACTCATATAAACACCAACATTATTTATTTTTACTAAGCGTATGATTAATAAATGCTTCAATAAAAGTTCATACAGATCACTTGTGTCTTCTCACGTACCTGCAGTTGCAACCTATGCTTGCCAGACCATGCAACGACATTCAACCTTTACCTATTAATTTAAGTAACCAAATCTAGAAACAACAATAATTAAACGCTCATGACAATTTCATCAAAGTAACTAATTACTAATGCTACTTATCTTTAAAAAACTCCCATTGCTTAGAACAGATTTGATTCCTGTTTTGAGTAGGCAGTTTCAAAGTAACTAAAACTACAAAAATCCATCAAGCCGGGTGATAAAACTGAATGTTAAACTTGATGATGCTTCGTAAAGTTACATCCATACCTATTAAAGGCACACTATGAGTCGAACCTCAACGCGAGATGCCTATCTTATTTTATTGACAAGATAGGATCAAAAGGTACCCCATATATATCTCCCTGGAAACTGATCTATATAATTCAAATCCTGCACTGCACAAAAAAGGTTATCCTGAAAATAAGGAACTGTTACCTAATATATAAGGACCCAATGATTGCGTTTTCGAAAATAGATTTAAGGGCCACATAGAAACACTACTTAAAACAAACAGAACTTACAAGGGGAAGGTGCCCAGTAACGGGAAAGATACAGAAAAGAACAAATATGACCTCCCTAATTGTGAGGAAGCGTGATTGGTCCTTAGAACATATGCTTAAACAAGTTCCGCAATCACATTTTTTTATAGTAACTCTATTTAACATAAATCAATGACCTAAAACCACCAACGATGAACCTCGGTAGAATGAAGTTTACAGCTCAACAGAGTTTACAATCAATAGCTACGTCTCCACCACAAAGGGCCACATCACTTGTATATATTTCTTGCCATATGACAGCAATTTACAATCTTCATAAAATTTGAAAGTAGTCTTCAAGCGAATACCCCCCAGATCTGTGCATCGTATGCCCACAAATCCATGAAAGCCTAAAAGCTAATCCTGTGGATCCATTTTTCTCTAGTCTAGAATCATCTAGAATACAACAAGTTCCATCATGCCATAATATGATAATAATAGTATGGACTTTAACAAGGATCCAGAAAAAGAATCCAGAACAAGCACCAAAGATTCTTTAGTACCAATTGCACCGATTGGCAGTAAGTTGTCCATTGAATAATTATAGAAGTAGACACGGCATGCTACTCTTTCCATTGGATTGCTGATGTCACAAATGACCTCAAAATCATATATATAGTGAAGAGAATTGTCGTCGCCTCTTGTATGCTTCTGAGTCATAACATGAATTACAATGGAAACCCATATCATTGTATCCTTCTTAAAAGTGTGTCCAAAAAGTCAAAAATGACCGTTACCATCATTTTTAAGACGTAGCACCTCATAAAATTCTAGCACAAGATTGTGGTAATACTTCTATACAATGGAACCTGGTCTAGATATGTACAAGAGGATGCTCTTATACAACTATTTGCATCTTTTATAATATACTAACCTTGATGAGGACATACTATAGAAATTTGGAAACCTTTTGTCGCTCAGATAGGTCAAAAGTGCCTGCAATGAATGTAATGTCATTTGTGATTCAGAAAACAGCGGAAGACAAAACTCCAAATAGCTCTCTGTTAGGTGAAGATCCAACTGATGGCTACACACTACAGCTAACTAGATATGTATAAATGACTAAAATGGGTTAGGGTGAACAGTCGTCCAATGCCCTTATTGGGAATTTTCTAAAGCAGATCCCATGAAGATGCAGAAGTTGAAGCAACAGAGCAGAAAATCTGTTCAAGAGACGGTTGTGATTCATCACTCACATCCTAGCCCTGATAATATACCAGCAGACTCTGATACAAGCTAATGATCAAAGGATTTTGATTCTATACAAGAGCTTATTTTTCTTAATCTAAAGAAAAAACAAATTATCTTAGTATCTGTAAATCAATCAGACTCCGACACAAGCTAATGATCAAAGATTTCTTAATATCAAGTAATAATCTTAGTAACTTTTTTCAAATTAAAAAAAAAACGTAATTGAAAAATAAATCAACATGTAAAGAGAAAAATAAATCAGCAAGTAATTGAAAGTTGAAGCAGATTAAAAAAAATAACATTAGCTGAGACATCAGCGATTCAGTTTCAAGATTCAAACTTCAACTTGTATCAATCAATGACTGTGTGGGAGAAACTATAAAATAGGTAGTTTTACTGTTTCACTTGTGTTTATAACCATAGCTACCAAGCAGGAAAATTTGCAATTCCTTATTATAACTTTCATTGGTTAAGATGCTCACAGCCTAAACAGTCTCTTCCTTCTTAACATATGAAAAAGAATCATAAGATAATAGCCAAATTCTAGTTACAAATACCGACAGCCTTTACAAGCTCATAAACTTTGGAATGGGTGATTACTAAAGTAAACATCTTCTCTCTCATTTTCCCCTGTGCTTTCTCATAAGATCATACAGAGTGATATTTTAATGACTTTTGTGTGACTAAAGTCATAATAAATAATAAAACAAACATCTGAAATATGAAAACTCATATATTGGTAATAGATACATAGCATAAAGAGCACAGACCGGGATTACGTAACAGTTTAATTATGACTTTTTCATGCTCAAATAGGACAAATAATTAGTAACCTGTTACAATATGAGTTGTTAAAATTACAGACAGCCAGTGATACTAAGCATCATTTGATGCAACCTAGTTATTTACTGATAGGACACTCCTATCCACTATGATATGGGAAATGATTGTCCACTCAATTTTCAAGGAACTTAAAGTTCACATCTTTACAAATGTGAGGCAATTACAATTTCCCATTTATCCTTTTTCATACTTATACCTTAGAGCTACATTCGGTGACAAAAATAAAACGAAATAACAGGAAAGTCTTCTCATTTGATTATAGGACAGCAAGTCATCTCTCCAATATAAAGCGGCATGTACAATCACGATTCAATCTTCGCCTAAAATGGGGATGAACGATATGATATGACGTGAGCTGCAACCAACTTCATCAATGGGGTTCATATAACTGACAATAAATGTTTTCGAACCCTTTTTTTATATAACCACCTCTTCTATTTATTCTTATCATAATTTTATAAGGTTTTTTACATGCCCATCGATAACATGTATAACGGAAAGTAAGGGCAATCGCTGCAAAAAAAAAAAAAAAAACATATCACACTTGGGGGAGTGTGGGTTAGAAAACTAAGGCGCAAGGCTAAACTAGAAACCGGAAATGCAAACCAATTTAACTCAAGACAAATAATTCATTAAAGACATGTTTACCAAATAGCAAAAAATCCTAAAGCAAACACAAAAAAAGATTCAGGAAATATGTCCAACATCTTTTAACAGATTAGACAATTGCGTATAATAACAAAAAAATACATAAGAGAACATCTCAAAACTCTAATTATTGGTAGAGTAGTAGTATGTCTTCATGTTTTTCCACTATACATAACATGTTCAAATATTTAACACAATTCCTTTTTCTGTTTGACCACCCCAAAGGATTAAGGATCCAAAACGTTTCACCCAAAACGCATCGGATCGTTTATATTTTGTCCAATGGTTGTGTAAATGATGCACTCAATCCAACTCGGTAACTCACCAACCCAAATCTGCACTCAGTGGATGCCTCTCAATTATTATTATGCCTTTATTATTATAAAAAGGCATCCAAGTCATCAAACAGATAAAAAAAACCATCTGATGTTAAGTTAAAACTTAAAAAGTTAAAGATCAAAATAATCAATCAACTACAGACCATCCAAACATGTAAATGACCAAATCAAACCCTAAAAAGTTAAGCAACAAATCAGCCTCTCAATCGTCTTATAAACCTTTTGTTCATCGCACACAGATCCTTTTTCTTCTTCTTTATTTTTCAAAAACTAAGAAGGATTCCTTTAAATCGTACGTAATATTCAATTATTCTCCATATAATAATAATAATAGATGTATAAGTGTGTCGGTATATATATATATATATATATAATCGGGTAATAATTACAACATAAAACCCCAACAATCCTTCGTTCAGGCGCAATCAGATTAGATTTTTAATTGTTAGTTAGATGATCAACATCGGATTTGAACCGATTAAACGAATAATAATAATAATAATAATAATAATAATAATAATAATAATAGAAAAGTAAGACAGAAAAGAAAACGATCGGGTAAGAAGATGAATGATGGTAGCGATGAAGGATCGTACCGGTGGTCAAAGATCAACGACGGAGATGAGATGAGATAATTAAGAAGGAGGGAGGGTTTTCTTTTATCTAATGGAGGATGCAAAGCGTTTGCGTACGGTACTGTGTTGTTCATTTGAGTTCGGTGGTGGTTACCAATCCTTATATAAACTAAACTTTTCCTACCAAAAACTTTATTTCAATACCCGACCCGACCCGACCCGACCCGACCCGACCCGGTTTTACGTACATCCATCCAAAACAAGTAAAGGAAGTAAGGAACTAAAGTTTGTTTTTGGTCAATGGGTTTGGTATATTTACCATTTCGATCCCTAATGTAACCTTTCTTTTTTATGTTTATCATTGTGGTTTAGTTTTTTACTCTTTTCGACTATCCGACACTAATCCTGTTAGATTTATATCTATTAAGTTTTATCGTATGATCAAAATACTCGGTTAATTTTGTTGTGTATTTCCTATCAGATGATTGTGAATTTAAATCCTATAAAGTGTAGATGAGATTATTTTATATGTTCAAATAAAATTATCATCCATTGTCGATACTTGATTGGTTATAAAGATATTAATCAACCCTGAAATTTATCATCCATTCAAATTAGCCCTGAGGTGGAGGCACCGCCTCACTCCTCTGTATTGATTGTTATCGACCCAATTGTTCCTGTGGAGGATCCTATTCCTATGGATGTCCTTGTTGCTATTGTCCTTGTTGTTACCGTTGTCCCTGCTACCCCTGTTGTTCCTAGTGTACCTTTTGAGGCTAGATCTTTCTAGCCAGCTCTTGTCATTCCGGGTACCCTTGAGATGGTAGGTTCGCCTCAGTATCCTATTGGCATGTCTATTCCTGAGATGGTTGGTCCGTCTCAACCTGTTGGTGTCTCTTATAGTCAGCCCCGTGATGAGGCACGTATGCCTGCTTTTGCTGTTTCCTCCTTGCTCGCTCTTGAGCAAGATTTCTTGTCCATGACGAAGACGCTTTCCTCCACTATCTCCCATGTTGATACACAGATTCGGTCCATTTGGGCTCGCATTATAGAGACGAACTCTATAATGACTCGCATTGCTGATGATCTGTTATGTGTGGATACCTTGCATGGCCTTCCTTTTGGTGAGTACATGGATCGCGCCTAGCGAATTTATGATCACATTGTTGCCATGGACGCAGCCATTCGGCTTAATGCTCCACAGTACGCTCCTCGGCCTCCTTCCCAGCTTTAGTCGAGTTTCTAGTGGATGGTGGATGTTGGATTGTGACAACTGTTAGAGATGGTTCTAGTAGTGATGGATGTTGTATCTTTTGTATTTTACCTAGCTAGACTGGTTATAACTAGCGTAGTATGTTATGATATTTTGTTTATTTTCAAACGATGTATGTGGGATTAGATATCACCACCTTTTGTTATGTATGCACAAGTGATGTAATCGTTATTAATGAAAATGAATGAAAATCATGATGTATTTGTTGGCCCAGAAACTGAATTTGCAGCGGACAATATTGATTGTTTCAAAGATCACGGTCACAATATATGAACAAACTATATTATATGATTGAAAGTAATGTATATGATTCGAAAGAAACAAAGAATACAATAGAATTCTGGAAGTTTATTAACGAGAGGATTGTGTAAAATGAGACAATCTTGATAAACTGATAATGTGCCGCATCCCTCATTCTTAAATGTCTTGAATTGTTGTGTCTGTCCCTCAACCGTCATAACTGTTACTTCATACCGGTTTGAATCCCGCCAAAATAATCAGTTTAACCGTAGGGGTATAGTTGTCCTTTTGCATCATTCAAATACTTGAAATATCCTTCGAACAGTGGCCTTCCTTTCTGATCAGATTGCAGCTTATCAATGTGGTCTTGAAACAATATGTGCATCCAGACTTGATGTCTTGCAGCCTTGACCATGATCCCTTCGCTTCATTTGTTTTGACCCATATACTACTTTGCCTAATCTTATAAACTATGCTATGATACTTCTACTTAATACATATTACATACACAAATATAAGTTTAATATTCACAACAAACACAAATAAACTAGAGTTATATTTACAAATCAACACTCGCCCCTAAATATAACTAGGGCTCATGGGACTTGTTGGTAGAGTTTCTATGGCTTCTTTAAGGGCTATTTCGGCTTGTGTGAAGTCGAAATTTCTTCTCTTCATGTACCTTTTTGCTGCCCTCCAATCACCACCCATGTACAAAGCAAAGTCTTCTTCATTTGGCTTCATTTCTTTGTTTGATGATGTTGCTTCCATAGACATGTTTGGTGATGTGTTTACCCTTCTAACTTGACTACTTTCATGCCTTTCATTCATCATTTTTGCGGCTGTTTTCCGGGCATTCTTGTGGACTAAATATTGCCAATCTAAAACATCAAGGTATTGTGCATACAAGATTCGCATCATATCTTTGTCCTCATAGTCAAATCCCAATTCCTTTGCAATCACAACCCATATATCATAGGTTGAAACTCTTCTATATCCACCTTCTCTTTGCACCATTATATACAAATCATATAATTCCACATATTTTCCATTTTCAAACCTTGGAGGGATTGGCCTATTCATTATTCCTAGGAATTCCTTTAGAAACCAAGAAACCATTTGTATGAATGGTCCTTTAAGAATGTTTCTATGTGCCCAAGGGAATTCCATGTCATGTATAATATCCAACAACTCAATGCACTTTTCTAGTGAGTCAATATTTATACTATTAACAACATCATCTATTTGTTTCATTGAGGAATCGGCCTCGGCTGAAATTGACTCATAGTAGTCATTTATGTAACTATCTTTCATCTTATTATGTTCTTCTTCACCAATTTTCAACATGGCCGAAATTTCTTCTTTGGACTCACTAGTGTTTTCTATGAAACGGAATTGCATGCTTTTGTCTTTGAACATATTTTCCACAACACAAAAATTTCCCACAATCTTTACCACAAAACCTTGTAGTAAAAGTTGTGGAAGACTTAGTATGTTGTCTTCCAAATCCGTTGAATAAAACACATTGGGTATGACCAATTGTTGATCTTCAACGGTAATACTAACAATTCCAACCCCCCTTATGAATACAAACTCATTCCTAATCTTGCTTTCAACCCCAAAAGATCTCTTTAACTTAAGAAAGAAATCTAAATTACCCGCAATATGATTTTGTAGATTAGGACTTACATACCAAAGATTCTTCCACAAACCAATATCGGATCCTTGAAGAATGTAATCTTCACCATTTCCAAATGACTTCTCGGGATAATATGATATCCCGGTGTTGATGGCATCTCTTATCAATTGTGCACCCTCATTCCTCTCCTTTATGCCACAAACACCAATTAAGTGACCCGGTTGTTTGCAATAGAAGCACTTCCTTGTTTCAATGCCCCTTCTTCTTAGTTCCGCTTGTCTCTCTTTCTTTCGTCTATAGCGTGCCAGATATTGTGGCCTAGGACCCGAGTAGGAAATCCTTGATGATTCGGACATAATTCAAGACAATGGAACTTTCTGATGTGACCGTGTAATAAAACAGAAAACTATAACAAACTTTCTGAATATTTTTATGAAATAAACTGATCGAATTAAATGGAATATATAGATATGATTGGAAACAGACGATATACCAAAGATCCTGATTCAGTGTGTGACAACAAGTAACCGTATAACTATGAACAGAACCGTAATGTTTTATGACTGATTAGGGACTAAACAGTTTGTGATGAAACAGTATGATCAACAACAAAAAACTGATGCGAGAAACAAAACAACAAGAACAGAAACAGAAGTCTCAAAGGGAACAGACTAACATATGATTACGGTTACAGAAACTGAACAAGGAAACCTTGCTCTGATACCAGATTTGTTGGCCCAGAAACTGAATTTGCAGCGGACAATATTGATTGTTTCAAAGATCACGGTCACAATATATGAACAAACTATATTATATGATTGAAAGTAATGTATATGATTCGAAAGAAACAAAGAATACAATAGAATTCTGGAAGTTTATTAACGAGAGGATTGTGTAAAATGAGACAATCTTGATAAACTGATAATGTGCCGCATCCCTCATTCTTAAATGTCTTGAATTGTTGTGTCTGTCCCTCAACCGTCATAACTGTTACTTCATACCGGTTTGAATCCCGCCAAAATAATCAGTTTAACCGTAGGGGTATAGTTGTCCTTTTGCATCATTCAAATACTTGAAATATCCTTCGAACAGTGGCCTTCCTTTCTGATCAGATTGCAGCTTATCAATGTGGTCTTGAAACAATATGTGCATCCAGACTTGATGTCTTGCAGCCTTGACCATGATCCCTTCGCTTCATTTGTTTTGACCCATATACTACTTTGCCTAATCTTATAAACTATGCTATGATACTTCTACTTAATACATATTACATACACAAATATAAGTTTAATATTCACAACAAACACAAATAAACTAGAGTTATATTTACAAATCAACAGTATTATGGTAAAATATATTATTGTATTGTGGTTATCCTTCGTTATGGTTGTTATCATCATTATGATTGCAACTATTATTTATTCTTGCCTTGTGATTATCCTATTCTGATGTGGTGATTATATGGTGATGAGTTGCGAATCTTGTGGGATGTTTGTTTTACTAGTATGACGTTCATGACAATATTGGTTAAATATATGTCTAATTATTCTTTGATATTTGTTATTGAAGTATAAAATGGCGCCTATGACAAGACAAACAACGCAAGACCCGTTTCCTACTTCTCAGGCATAACTAGACCAATTAATTGCTGACAAAGTTGCTGCCGCACTGGCCTAGTTCGAGGCCAACCGCACCGATCCAAGCGGGGGCTCTGGCGGAACTGATAGCCAAGGCGACAATAATCGCAAAAGATCTACGTCAGGTATACATCATTGATATGTCTTGTATCTGGGGTTAAATCCCAAATTGACTTATCTTGTGGTGGCATTATTGTGTAATGTTGCAGAATCTGGCAATCATGTTCCCTGTACTTTCAAAATGTTCCTGGATTGCAAGCCAACTAGCTTCAACGGCACCGAAGGATCCGTTGGTCTTCTGAAATGGTTTGAGAAAACTGAAGCTGTGATTCGTATCAGCAAGTGTACTGATGAACAAAAAGTCATGTATGCTACAAACCTTTTTCTAGACAACGCACTGACTTGGTGGAACAGTCAAGTGCAATCGATGGGTGATGAAGCAGCCTATGCTCTTTCATGGCCTGATTTGAAGGAACTAATGATTAGAGAGTATTGTTCAGCTAGCGAAATTCAAAAAATAGAAACTAAATTCTGGAACCTCTCCATGATCGGGGCGGATGTTGCTACCTATACCTCCCAATTCCATGATCTTTCTCGTTTGGTACCCCGCCTTGTCACTCCTGAGTCGAAGAAAACTGAGAGGTATCTTTATGGTTTGGCCCCTCAAATTCGTGGCATGGTGGCTTCATCAAAGCCTGCTACTATGCGTGAAGCGATTGATCTTGCTCTCAGCCTGACAGAGGATGCTATACGTATTGGCACATTGTCGAAAAAGGCTACTGATGGTAAAGTTTCTGAAGTTAAGAACATTGTGGTTGAAGGTCAGTCTTTTGGTCGTAAAAGAAAGTTTTCGGGGAACAAGGACCACAACTCTTCTGGTAACAAATATGGGTCTAATCGAAAAGGTAAATGTTTTGTTGCCACTACTCAAAACGGCGGTAAAAGACAAAATTCCCAAGGTAATGGTGGTGGAAATCAAACTGTTTGTTGGAAGTGCAAAATGGTTGGTCATAGTGGTGAGAAATGCTATATAGGGACGCCTGCGGTTCCTAGTGACAAGCGCCCGTGTTATGAATGTGGATCCACTGACCATTGGAGGAAGAATTGTCCAAAGCTTAGAAATCAAGCCCAAGGAAGAGCCTTTGTTATCTGTGCTGGTGAAGCACGTCAGGATCCCAATGTTGTCACCGGTACGTTCCTCCTTAACAATCACTATGCTTCTATTGTATTCGATACCGAAGCCGATTTTAGTTTTGTGTCTATTGAATTTAAACGCTCTCTTGGTTTAAAGACTAGTAAACTAGATACACCTTGCTCCATAGAATTGGTTAATGGTAGAACTATAGAAACAAATGAAGTAGCAAAAGATTGTAAATTGGATCTTTGTGGGCATGAGTTTAGTATTGATCTTCTACCAGTCCTCTTGGGTAGCTTCGACGTCGTTATTGGTATGGATTGGTTATCATCAAACCATGTGGTCATGGTATGCGACGAAAAGTTAATTCGAATCCCTCTAGTGAACTGTGACGTTCTCTCTATCCATGGGGAAATGCGTGGAACGCCTTTGCGAATCATTACTTGCATGAAAGCCCAGAAGTGCTTGCGGAAAGGCTATTATGCATTCTTAGCGCATATTGTTGATAAGAAGTCCAAAGAGCGTAAGCTCGAAGATATTCCTGTGGTAAGAGATTTTCCGGAAGTTTTCCCTTAAGATTTATCGGGATTGCCGCCTCCCCGACAAGTCGAGTTTCATATTGATCTTATTCCTGGAGCTGCTCCTGTGGCGCGATCACCATATCGATTAGCTCCCTTCGAAATACAAGAATTGTCCAACCAGTTACAAAATTTGTTGGACAAAGGTTTCATTCGACCATACATATTTGCAATTGCGCAACGCGCGGCCATCAATACCATTCCTTTTTACTAGACTAAACGTGTAATTAAATCCAAGCAAACCTACATTCCCCACCGCCTACGCCCCTTCATATTTGCAAATAAATACCTGTCACCGAATTATCATCCTTGTCGTTTAACACAATCAGTCACTAAACATGGTGAAGTCAGCAGGTTCGTATATATTTGTATTTGTCTACCACTGAAACTGTTTGATTTTATTATTATATGTTATATACGTGTTTTGAGTTATGTTAAATAATTAGGAGAAGGAGAGGAGTCATCTTCATCTTGGTATCTTAAATATGCACCGCCATCGGTATATGTTACTACTACTACTAGACGTTTTTACTTTAGAGGTCAGTCAGTATTGATTCGATCAATTTGTTAATTAGAGTTTTGTATAGGGTTCAAAACTGCACGAAAGCATGACGCTCACTATGGATGAGCGTTTTGAGCCTCCTGATGCTGATGGAATAAGGTTGGTTGGTTGGAATGAAATATTTCTTTTTTCTTGTAATTTGTTTATCACGTTTTTCATTTTGTCCATGTATTATTATTATTATTATTAAGGGCATGTTTGGATAAACTTATTTGAGGCAAAAAGGACTTTTTGTTAAAAGGACTTATTAACTTATTACTTTTTAAAAAGGAGTTTTTAAAAAAGTGTTTGGATTAGCTTATGTGGTGGGGAAAAACAATAAGTTGATAAGTTAGTTTGTAAAAAAATGTTTGGTTTAACTTATTTAGGTAAAATGACCAAAAAGGGTAAAAAGGGGGAAGGTGTAAGGATATAATAAGGGCATGTAGGTAAATAACCATCAATAAGTTATAAGGAGGTTCAAAAAGTCACTCCTCTCTTACTTTTCCAAAACAACTTATCATAGGCTTACAAAAAGTTAAAACAAAAAGTCATTTTCCTTTTGCCAAACACTTTTTGTAACTTATTAACTTTTTGGAAAAGTTATAAGTTATAAGGAGGTGGAAATAAGGAGAGCCAAACATGCTCTAATAGGAGGCTGCGCATTTCAGAAGAGACTAAAAAATATATGCGTGAATTCAAAGAGACTCAAGCTCGATTCTGGCGTCTTCCAAATGTTCCAAAAAAAAGAAGTTAAATGCTGTGAGCCTGCCTGCCTGCCTTGATAGTATAGTAGCATTTTTTATTTGTATATTAATCCAATCTGTATTACAAGTAATAATTTGATCAATTATTATTATTATTGTTATTGTTATTGTTTATTATTATTATTATTATTATTATTATTATTATTATTATTATATAGACAAAAGATCAAATACAAATAAAATTATCGTGCGAACATACGAACTGAAGGGAACAAAAAAAAAGTGGCGGTGACATTTTCGTAAATAATGACCACCACTCTTTGTTGTATAATTACTCTAGTGTATATAATTACTCTAGAGTAAAAAAGTGGCGGTGGCATTTTCGTAAATAATGACCACCACTCTTGTTGTATAATTACTCTAGTGTATATAATTACTCTAGAATAATTACTCTAGTTACGCTAGTTATATAACTAGAGTAATTATATAATTACTCTAGTTATATAAAGTTTCCAATATTTACAGAAATGCCACCGCGTGTTTTTTACTTCAGTTTGTACTGTTCGTACGATGAAGCCTATTTGTACGTGAACTTTACTCTTATTATTATTATTATTATTATTATTATTATTATTATTATTATTATTATTATTATTATTATTATTATTATTATTATTATTATTGTAGGGTGATAATCATCAGAACAAAGTAAGAAGTGGTCAACCTTTGGGCCTCAAGAAGCTGCATATATTAGGGACTTATTTGGGCATACAGCCAGTTCCAAAACAACCTAGGAACCCACTATATCAAATTCTTGAAGATAAACACACGTCCAAAATTCTTCAAGGAAAACCACAGCTCAATGCGGCTGCTGCTGAAGACGATCATGTTCCTCCAACTCAACTTTCACTCGGGCAACGTGAAAGCGATGACCGTGCTGGTAGGATCACTAAACAGCTTTTTAATTTGCCAACTGAAATTGTATTCTAGTTTTTAGGAAGAATAGACATATAACTAACTAAGTACTATCTTTAAGAGGTAAGTACTACTTAAACGGTCCATCGACATACATGCATGTATGTTATATCACTCCTTATATATAGACTAGTCTTCATTTCCTTTTGTGATTTATCCATGTTAATATATCTTTCTTTGCCAGAAATATGTTGAAATTCATCTGCTTTTGATTTGTTTTTTGCTTAACAGATGTTACTGCCTCAACTGAGGCAAAGCAGCTTGCTACCTGTGGAACCAAAATACCCAATGACTTACTTTTGGACGATGTTACATCTGTTCAAGAACTTAAAAAGGTGAGCTTTATCAAGTTTTTAATGGTTAATTATCATTTCTAGAACTTCTAGTTATAGTTGCTTCTCTACTGTCGTTAAATGTGAGAGGAAGTCGTCTAGGATTTTATTTGCTTTGGTCTTTTTAATAATTTTCATCCTTTCGGGTGGTATTTGATGGTGTGGGGATTGCTTGATGAATATAGAAGTAGTGATGGGACCCGTAAAATGACCGATGAATCAGTTTTGACCCATTACACAACCCACCGTTTTCCACTTATTATCGCACATCGGGGTGGGGCCCCTGTTTCACCACCTACGTTTTAAAAAGCGCGCCTTGAGCGCGATTAAGCGCACTGAGGCGCCAGGCTCTGCGCCTTATGTAACCCTAGGCGCACCTTGTACAAGAAGCGCAGGAAAAGCGCGATTTTTTTGCCAAAAAAAGCCCCTGAGGCGCGCGCTTTTCGTACGGGAGGTGTTTTTATGTTTAAAATTGTTATATATGTAGCTAAAAGGGTTATTAAATCATGTATAAACCTTATTTGTATCTATATTTTGGGTAAATGATGCTAAAAACCTATAGCATATATACAAAAAAATTATATAATCGTCTTGCGCTTCGCGTACGAAAATCCCACCGCTTTTGCACTTTGCGCCTCGGTTTTGGACCTCCTCGCTTTAGTGCGCTTCGCGCTTTTTAAAACCAAGTTCACCACCTACTAATAACTGCCCGTTTTAACTTAACCATTTTTGACCCGTTACCTAACTCACCGTTTCTAGTGATAATATCACACATTAGGGTGGGGCCATCTATTTCACTACACTAAATTCTACCGATTCTAACCTGAGCCAGTTTTGACCTGTTACCCAACCCACCATTATAATCGTAATATTTCTTGTTCGCTGTTTTTTGTTTGTTTGTTTTTAGGATCATTGCGGACAATGGCATCATATGCTGTATTAGTTAATGAGTAGTCTGAATGTTATATTGATTTTGCCTATGCATTAAGGTTTTTACCACTCATAACCAGCCACCTCTATTGGCCCAATTGCAACTTTTTATTTAACAAGTGGGCTTGATAGGCTATTTAATGGTAGTTTTCTTGATCTGGTGGTAATATTAAATATAATATTGACGCCGGCTATTTGGTAACCGCTTTGCGTTTGAATCTGACCGTCAGATTGAAAAAAGGAACGATCCTGGCCGTTTAAATTACATATCCAAGAATTTCGGAGCAGTTATTTCAACATGTTCCCGCCTGATTCTTTACCCACGATTTCACCCTTTGAATGGTTATTTCATAATGGTATAGTTGAGCAGCCGAAATTTCAGGAAAGTAATCCTCCACTATCTATAACCGTTCCTCCTAAGAATTTTCTGGAAGGTTGCCAGCAGCAGTTACCTCCTCAAATTTTGAAGAAAAAAAAAAAAAAAAAACTTAATACGCTCCAGCAGTTGTCTCCACCCCACGTACCTCCTCAAATCTCGCTTGAGAGCCTCTGCACCGCCATTATAAACTCCCCACACTGCTTCGTCCTTTCAGAAACGCCCAATTAATTTCATGGTCCCTGCTCATCTATCTTCAACATTAAAGCGTTCTTTAATCGCGATCGGGTAAGCATCTGGATTTAAGTTACGGTTTCTTATAATTATAATTTTTATGTATGTGTTTGCGAACCCTATGGTTAATTTATTTAAATTTGATGGAATCATAAAGGGAGATGGGGCTATATTCGGTGAAATCTAAAAGGGCTATGGTTATGGTGTGGCAATTAAGTCTGGGAATGCTTCAAAGATTCATGTTTGTGTAGAAACCTGATTCGTTATTGTTGAAGTCAATAATTCTTCATTTGATGAGACTTGAGGTGATAAACTCTATACCTATTGTTGCTTCTTCGCTGAATTTTGTATTGATCATTGAAAAATGTTCTATTTAAGTGGAAATCACAGATTTAGCTTACTTCGAGGGTTATATTGTTTTCAGGGGAGAAGGGAATTTTGTACTCTGAGAGGGTTCTCGCTGTTGAAATCATTGATTTAAGGCCAATCGAGTAAAATTTGTATGTGCTTTTTTAAAGGGGAATCAATTTTAAGATTACTCCTGTTATTTCATTTAACTTCACGATTTCATTTTAAAACCTTACTATTTTGTTGGTTCAGGAAGCAAAAGGGAGAATCCTCTTCGATCGTGTCGAAACCCAAGAGTGACAAGCTGCCTGCATCTCCTTCAGTTGCTTCTCCAAATTTCGCTCCTCCTGATGATGCTTTAATCTGCCTGTTTTATATGAAAATGGGAAACATAACCAAAATTGACAAGGCAACAAGTAAGTAGGTCAAGATTACAACATCTATCATTTTGTGAGCAATATGATTTGTCTATGAGATTCTTATTGGTTCATATGTTGGAATACTTGCAGCTATCACCACTGTTATTGCAATCACAATCCCTTTCTTTGGTGGCCTTCTTGGTTTCTTTGGAGCTTTTTGCATTGACACAAACAAGCTATTATGTAATGTCAACTGACAATGGCTTGAAGAAGAAAATATGGGGCTGTGAATCCATTTAAGGTGTGCCCTTCTTCTTTGTATCCATATAAATATCACTTTTAGGTTATTAGTTTTGATTTTTTAAAATTTTTGTTATCTACTGATACATTATGTTGTTAATTGTTGTTTTTATGATTTTTTATTTATTTAGTGTAAATAGTGCGAATTCATACAGTTTGTGGTTAATTAGTTGATCAGGGCGAAATTAATCATCTCCACCGTTTATTCATACTCCAGTCACTTGCTTCTTGAAGAACAGATATCGTCATCTTCAATTCTTGAGCCATCCATATCTGTAAGTTCGATTCATCGGCTTTAAAACCGTTTTTTTTTTTTTAATTTACTGTGTTTCATTGGTGAATGTGTTTGTGCAGAGTTATTTTCCCTCTCAACGAGTAAGATTGCTGGTACTCGGGTACCGAAGTCGAAATATGTGGAGGTTATTTTGCTATGTCTCATGGCCGGACTATGAACATTTGGTGAGAGCTAACTAGGATCTGTGTAGGCATATATATGTTTATGTACGTAAGGTGTTCGATTAAATACTTATTTGCTTTTTGTAGTTATGTAAGAGTTAAGCACCGCTGGAAGCCTGGAACAACAAGATGGTACTGAAAATGTTGGATTAAATGAAGCACCAGCACGATTATGTTTTATGTTCCTTTTATATCTTCCAGTTAACATTGAACTTTTGGGTTAGTTAATTCCTACGATACAAAATTTTTGTTCATTTGGTTTCGCCATGCCTTTATTATAGTGTTTATTAACCGATCGGTTACATGTATTGTTATACAAAAATGATTACTTATTAAGAAATTAGAAGTGTTTAGAGCTGACCCGATCCATTTGAAAACTTTTGTTGTATCAAGGCCATTATTAACAAACACAGAAGTCAGTCAATCTTGGTGAGAGGAGGAAGTGGAGTAGGTAAAATTGAGACAAAGTAATGCTTATGAGAGGTACATCAGTACAGAAGGAAGAACAATTGAAAAACAAGTTTTAGAGGTAAGCACTATGTAATGTGAAATTTTTTTAATGAAACTTTATACCTTTATAGATCACATTTAGTTATAATGAAACAAATGAGAGACTAATTACATTTCTTATCATTATAATCCAGCTTTAGAAGCCTTTGGGAATACAAAAATTATGAAGCACAACAATTTCAAGTTAAGAGTCAACATAATACATTCATATATATTTCTTTTGCTGAATTCAAAGTTAATTTTTAGGAAAGTTCACATGACCGAGTGGTAAATTTGCAGAGATCCAATTCGATAAGCAAAGAAAGATATCATGGGTAAGCCGTTAAAATCTCTAAAATACCCTTTCAATATTTAAGAACTATTTAATGCCAAACAGGTAATTGAGATGTTGGAAAATTTTACAAATTGGTTTTGCTAAATGTTGATGGATACTACTACTCATTATTATCATTTATTGATAAAGCAGTTGAAAAAGGGGTCGTTAGCCCGAGTGCAAGCCACGTCATTGTTTATGCTCCAAAGGCAAAGGCTTTGGTCAGGAAATATATTTGGTCAAACCTTCACATACCCTTTAGATGTTGTTAGAAGGCAGATGCAGGTTTTTGTTTTCTTTTAAAGTTTTTTATAGTATTATGTGGTGCTTGATTTTCATGATGTGACTTGGTTTTTAGGTTAAAAATCTTAAAGCTGGTGGTGATGTTTGACATGGGAGTACATGGAAGCAGATTACCACAATTGTTTCTAAACAAAATTGGACTCAACTATTGTTGGCCTCAGTATTAATTACATCAAGGTAAATACATATTGGTCAGGTATTGATCAAATGGTATTCATCGATTTTGTTAGATTGGAAGTGAACTTTGAGTGTCCGAAGGTGATTTCACCTCTTCATTGTTTTGTAGTCATTCATCTCCATACAATCTAATCCCAAAAAGAATTTTTATGAAAGTAATGATCTAATTTTAATCTCATCAATTTAAATAGTTTTTGTAATTTTGCAAGGTTGACTTCGGAACAACAGTCGATTTTATCCAAAGAGCATTTAAGGCGACATTAGAAAGGTTATTGTCTATCGGTGTGATTTCTAACGGAAGACTTAACATTACAAATGCTGGTGATTCGCGTGTTGTTTTGGGGCGAGCCGTTAAGGCTACCGGGGAGGTGGGGCTTGAATTCATTTCCGAGGTTTCATCATTTGATTTTGAGTTGCTAATGAGTTACACTGGCAAAACAGGCGGGGTCGAGTCGGGTTGGGTAACGGGTCAGTTCGCATCAGACCAGGTTAGGTGAGATCCGGTTCTGAGCATGAAGTCATTAACTCAAATGCATGTATGCAAATTCGTTTACATACTTTAGTATTATTAATACTATTCTTGCAGGCAAAAGTATTACATTATGGTTCCTCAAGTTTGATTACTAAATCGTGCAAGTGGAAGTCTTGAGGAGTCTTGGGCATTTGGGTCAAAACTGACATTATTAAGGTAACTAATTAACTTACGCAAAAATGATTTTGATCATTGTTTACAATTAGATAAAGGAAAAGATCTTTATGACAATGATGTGCATAAATTATAACATCCAACTCTTAAGTTGCTACTTGTGACAGGAGGACAAAATGATTGTAGATCTTACACCAAGGTAATGCGCATAGTTTGAATTTTTTTTTTTCATTTCTGCGACCATGTGTATAAATTTTATTTCTGATTTTGCTAATTATATAGGAGTTTAGTAGAAGAGTAAGGTAGCGCCAGTGGACGCAACAGGTGTTGTAGATGCTTTTGTAGCCGTAGTATTATCACAGCATCTTGCAGATGTCTCATTGCTCAAGGTATAGCTTTAACGAAATAAGTCTTAAATAAAACTATTTCTTGCATAAAATGATGTTGTTAATCAACAAAGATGCAGGAATTTTTTCTGTTCATTTATGACACAGTTCAAACCCATTTCAGCTTTCATGTTTTTTTTTTTGAACGGCCAACGAAACGATCTCCGAGCCCCCGGGTACTTAGGCCAATTCCCCTTGACCTGAACCCGTCTGCCGGACCGCCCAGATGCGCAGGAAACCCTTGGAATGGGAAAACTTTCGCCACCGCTTGGAGTCGAACCCGGGTAAAATCCGTTCAAACTCTTCATTGCGATGTCCATTAACCAGTTGAGCTGAGTAGTCAGGACTTCAACTTTCATATATAATACATAGAATACCAATAATTAAAAAATTATTAAATTTGGATTACTAATTTTAATAATAAAACTGCTTATAAAAGTTCAATACTCTGTTGAAGCTTTCAAGATATCATTTTGTTACTATATTCAATCTTTGCTAATACTATGTCACTGCATTTATCAAACGAATTTGCAATTATCCAGTTTATATTAATGTATTCATTTATGTTTTACGTCAAGTATCTCTAAACACGCCGGCTATTTGGTAACCGCTTTGCGTTTGAATCTGACCGTCAGATTGAAAAAAGGAACGATCCTGGCCGTTTAAATTACATATCCAAGAATTTCGGAGCAGTTATTTCAACATGTTCCCGCCTGATTCTTTACCCACGATTTCACCCTTTGAATGGTTATTTCATAATGGTATAGTTGAGCAGCCGAAATTTCAGGAAAGTAATCCTCCACTATCTATAACCGTTCCTCCTAAGAATTTTCTGGAAGGTTGCCAGCAGCAGTTACCTCCTCAAATTTTGAAGAAAAAAAAAAAAAAAAAACTTAATACGCTCCAGCAGTTGTCTCCACCCCACGTACCTCCTCAAATCTCGCTTGAGAGCCTCTGCACCGCCATTATAAACTCCCCACACTGCTTCGTCCTTTCAGAAACGCCCAATTAATTTCATGGTCCCTGCTCATCTATCTTCAACATTAAAGCGTTCTTTAATCGCGATCGGGTAAGCATCTGGATTTAAGTTACGGTTTCTTATAATTATAATTTTTATGTATGTGTTTGCGAACCCTATGGTTAATTTATTTAAATTTGATGGAATCATAAAGGGAGATGGGGCTATATTCGGTGAAATCTAAAAGGGCTATGGTTATGGTGTGGCAATTAAGTCTGGGAATGCTTCAAAGATTCATGTTTGTGTAGAAACCTGATTCGTTATTGTTGAAGTCAATAATTCTTCATTTGATGAGACTTGAGGTGATAAACTCTATACCTATTGTTGCTTCTTCGCTGAATTTTGTATTGATCATTGAAAAATGTTCTATTTAAGTGGAAATCACAGATTTAGCTTACTTCGAGGGTTATATTGTTTTCAGGGGAGAAGGGAATTTTGTACTCTGAGAGGGTTCTCGCTGTTGAAATCATTGATTTAAGGCCAATCGAGTAAAATTTGTATGTGCTTTTTTAAAGGGGAATCAATTTTAAGATTACTCCTGTTATTTCATTTAACTTCACGATTTCATTTTAAAACCTTACTATTTTGTTGGTTCAGGAAGCAAAAGGGAGAATCCTCTTCGATCGTGTCGAAACCCAAGAGTGACAAGCTGCCTGCATCTCCTTCAGTTGCTTCTCCAAATTTCGCTCCTCCTGATGATGCTTTAATCTGCCTGTTTTATATGAAAATGGGAAACATAACCAAAATTGACAAGGCAACAAGTAAGTAGGTCAAGATTACAACATCTATCATTTTGTGAGCAATATGATTTGTCTATGAGATTCTTATTGGTTCATATGTTGGAATACTTGCAGCTATCACCACTGTTATTGCAATCACAATCCCTTTCTTTGGTGGCCTTCTTGGTTTCTTTGGAGCTTTTTGCATTGACACAAACAAGCTATTATGTAATGTCAACTGACAATGGCTTGAAGAAGAAAATATGGGGCTGTGAATCCATTTAAGGTGTGCCCTTCTTCTTTGTATCCATATAAATATCACTTTTAGGTTATTAGTTTTGATTTTTTAAAATTTTTGTTATCTACTGATACATTATGTTGTTAATTGTTGTTTTTATGATTTTTTATTTATTTAGTGTAAATAGTGCGAATTCATACAGTTTGTGGTTAATTAGTTGATCAGGGCGAAATTAATCATCTCCACCGTTTATTCATACTCCAGTCACTTGCTTCTTGAAGAACAGATATCGTCATCTTCAATTCTTGAGCCATCCATATCTGTAAGTTCGATTCATCGGCTTTAAAACCGTTTTTTTTTTTTTAATTTACTGTGTTTCATTGGTGAATGTGTTTGTGCAGAGTTATTTTCCCTCTCAACGAGTAAGATTGCTGGTACTCGGGTACCGAAGTCGAAATATGTGGAGGTTATTTTGCTATGTCTCATGGCCGGACTATGAACATTTGGTGAGAGCTAACTAGGATCTGTGTAGGCATATATATGTTTATGTACGTAAGGTGTTCGATTAAATACTTATTTGCTTTTTGTAGTTATGTAAGAGTTAAGCACCGCTGGAAGCCTGGAACAACAAGATGGTACTGAAAATGTTGGATTAAATGAAGCACCAGCACGATTATGTTTTATGTTCCTTTTATATCTTCCAGTTAACATTGAACTTTTGGGTTAGTTAATTCCTACGATACAAAATTTTTGTTCATTTGGTTTCGCCATGCCTTTATTATAGTGTTTATTAACCGATCGGTTACATGTATTGTTATACAAAAATGATTACTTATTAAGAAATTAGAAGTGTTTAGAGCTGACCCGATCCATTTGAAAACTTTTGTTGTATCAAGGCCATTATTAACAAACACAGAAGTCAGTCAATCTTGGTGAGAGGAGGAAGTGGAGTAGGTAAAATTGAGACAAAGTAATGCTTATGAGAGGTACATCAGTACAGAAGGAAGAACAATTGAAAAACAAGTTTTAGAGGTAAGCACTATGTAATGTGAAATTTTTTTAATGAAACTTTATACCTTTATAGATCACATTTAGTTATAATGAAACAAATGAGAGACTAATTACATTTCTTATCATTATAATCCAGCTTTAGAAGCCTTTGGGAATACAAAAATTATGAAGCACAACAATTTCAAGTTAAGAGTCAACATAATACATTCATATATATTTCTTTTGCTGAATTCAAAGTTAATTTTTAGGAAAGTTCACATGACCGAGTGGTAAATTTGCAGAGATCCAATTCGATAAGCAAAGAAAGATATCATGGGTAAGCCGTTAAAATCTCTAAAATACCCTTTCAATATTTAAGAACTATTTAATGCCAAACAGGTAATTGAGATGTTGGAAAATTTTACAAATTGGTTTTGCTAAATGTTGATGGATACTACTACTCATTATTATCATTTATTGATAAAGCAGTTGAAAAAGGGGTCGTTAGCCCGAGTGCAAGCCACGTCATTGTTTATGCTCCAAAGGCAAAGGCTTTGGTCAGGAAATATATTTGGTCAAACCTTCACATACCCTTTAGATGTTGTTAGAAGGCAGATGCAGGTTTTTGTTTTCTTTTAAAGTTTTTTATAGTATTATGTGGTGCTTGATTTTCATGATGTGACTTGGTTTTTAGGTTAAAAATCTTAAAGCTGGTGGTGATGTTTGACATGGGAGTACATGGAAGCAGATTACCACAATTGTTTCTAAACAAAATTGGACTCAACTATTGTTGGCCTCAGTATTAATTACATCAAGGTAAATACATATTGGTCAGGTATTGATCAAATGGTATTCATCGATTTTGTTAGATTGGAAGTGAACTTTGAGTGTCCGAAGGTGATTTCACCTCTTCATTGTTTTGTAGTCATTCATCTCCATACAATCTAATCCCAAAAAGAATTTTTATGAAAGTAATGATCTAATTTTAATCTCATCAATTTAAATAGTTTTTGTAATTTTGCAAGGTTGACTTCGGAACAACAGTCGATTTTATCCAAAGAGCATTTAAGGCGACATTAGAAAGGTTATTGTCTATCGGTGTGATTTCTAACGGAAGACTTAACATTACAAATGCTGGTGATTCGCGTGTTGTTTTGGGGCGAGCCGTTAAGGCTACCGGGGAGGTGGGGCTTGAATTCATTTCCGAGGTTTCATCATTTGATTTTGAGTTGCTAATGAGTTACACTGGCAAAACAGGCGGGGTCGAGTCGGGTTGGGTAACGGGTCAGTTCGCATCAGACCAGGTTAGGTGAGATCCGGTTCTGAGCATGAAGTCATTAACTCAAATGCATGTATGCAAATTCGTTTACATACTTTAGTATTATTAATACTATTCTTGCAGGCAAAAGTATTACATTATGGTTCCTCAAGTTTGATTACTAAATCGTGCAAGTGGAAGTCTTGAGGAGTCTTGGGCATTTGGGTCAAAACTGACATTATTAAGGTAACTAATTAACTTACGCAAAAATGATTTTGATCATTGTTTACAATTAGATAAAGGAAAAGATCTTTATGACAATGATGTGCATAAATTATAACATCCAACTCTTAAGTTGCTACTTGTGACAGGAGGACAAAATGATTGTAGATCTTACACCAAGGTAATGCGCATAGTTTGAATTTTTTTTTTTCATTTCTGCGACCATGTGTATAAATTTTATTTCTGATTTTGCTAATTATATAGGAGTTTAGTAGAAGAGTAAGGTAGCGCCAGTGGACGCAACAGGTGTTGTAGATGCTTTTGTAGCCGTAGTATTATCACAGCATCTTGCAGATGTCTCATTGCTCAAGGTATAGCTTTAACGAAATAAGTCTTAAATAAAACTATTTCTTGCATAAAATGATGTTGTTAATCAACAAAGATGCAGGAATTTTTTCTGTTCATTTATGACACAGTTCAAACCCATTTCAGCTTTCATGTTTTTTTTTTTGAACGGCCAACGAAACGATCTCCGAGCCCCCGGGTACTTAGGCCAATTCCCCTTGACCTGAACCCGTCTGCCGGACCGCCCAGATGCGCAGGAAACCCTTGGAATGGGAAAACTTTCGCCACCGCTTGGAGTCGAACCCGGGTAAAATCCGTTCAAACTCTTCATTGCGATGTCCATTAACCAGTTGAGCTGAGTAGTCAGGACTTCAACTTTCATATATAATACATAGAATACCAATAATTAAAAAATTATTAAATTTGGATTACTAATTTTAATAATAAAACTGCTTATAAAAGTTCAATACTCTGTTGAAGCTTTCAAGATATCATTTTGTTACTATATTCAATCTTTGCTAATACTATGTCACTGCATTTATCAAACGAATTTGCAATTATCCAGTTTATATTAATGTATTCATTTATGTTTTACGTCAAGTATCTCTAAACACGCCGGCTATTTGGTAACCGCTTTGCGTTTGAATCTGACCGTCAGATTGAAAAAAGGAACGATCCTGGCCGTTTAAATTACATATCCAAGAATTTCGGAGCAGTTATTTCAACATGTTCCCGCCTGATTCTTTACCCACGATTTCACCCTTTGAATGGTTATTTCATAATGGTATAGTTGAGCAGCCGAAATTTCAGGAAAGTAATCCTCCACTATCTATAACCGTTCCTCCTAAGAATTTTCTGGAAGGTTGCCAGCAGCAGTTACCTCCTCAAATTTTGAAGAAAAAAAAAAAAAAAAACTTAATACGCTCCAGCAGTTGTCTCCACCCCACGTACCTCCTCAAATCTCGCTTGAGAGCCTCTGCACCGCCATTATAAACTCCCCACACTGCTTCGTCCTTTCAGAAACGCCCAATTAATTTCATGGTCCCTGCTCATCTATCTTCAACATTAAAGCGTTCTTTAATCGCGATCGGGTAAGCATCTGGATTTAAGTTACGGTTTCTTATAATTATAATTTTTTATGTATGTGTTTGCGAACCCTATGGTTAATTTATTTAAATTTGATGGAATCATAAAGGGAGATGGGGCTATATTCGGTGAAATCTAAAAGGGCTATGGTTATGGTGTGGCAATTAAGTCTGGGAATGCTTCAAAGATTCATGTTTGTGTAGAAACCTGATTCGTTATTGTTGAAGTCAATAATTCTTCATTTGATGAGACTTGAGGTGATAAACTCTATACCTATTGTTGCTTCTTCGCTGAATTTTGTATTGATCATTGAAAAATGTTCTATTTAAGTGGAAATCACAGATTTAGCTTACTTCGAGGGTTATATTGTTTTCAGGGGAGAAGGGAATTTTGTACTCTGAGAGGGTTCTCGCTGTTGAAATCATTGATTTAAGGCCAATCGAGTAAAATTTGTATGTGCTTTTTTAAAGGGGAATCAATTTTAAGATTACTCCTGTTATTTCATTTAACTTCACGATTTCATTTTAAAACCTTACTATTTTGTTGGTTCAGGAAGCAAAAGGGAGAATCCTCTTCGATCGTGTCGAAACCCAAGAGTGACAAGCTGCCTGCATCTCCTTCAGTTGCTTCTCCAAATTTCGCTCCTCCTGATGATGCTTTAATCTGCCTGCTTTATATGAAAATGGGAAACATAACCAAAATTGACAAGGCAACAAGTAAGTAGGTCAAGATTACAACATCTATCATTTTGTGAGCAATATGATTTGTCTATGAGATTCTTATTGGTTCATATGTTGGAATACTTGCAGCTATCACCACTGTTATTGCAATCACAATCCCTTTCTTTGGTGGCCTTCTTGGTTTCTTTGGAGCTTTTTGCATTGACACAAACAAGCTATTATGTAATGTCAACTGACAATGGCTTGAAGAAGAAAATATGGGGCTGTGAATCCATTTAAGGTGTGCCCTTCTTCTTTGTATCCATATAAATATCACTTTTAGGTTATTAGTTTTGATTTTTTAAAATTTTTGTTATCTACTGATACATTATGTTGTTAATTGTTGTTTTTATGATTTTTTATTTATTTAGTGTAAATAGTGCGAATTCATACAGTTTGTGGTTAATTAGTTGATCAGGGCGAAATTAATCATCTCCACCGTTTATTCATACTCCAGTCACTTGCTTCTTGAAGAACAGATATCGTCATCTTCAATTCTTGAGCCATCCATATCTGTAAGTTCGATTCATCGGCTTTAAAACCGTTTTTTTTTTTTTAATTTACTGTGTTTCATTGGTGAATGTGTTTGTGCAGAGTTATTTTCCCTCTCAACGAGTAAGATTGCTGGTACTCGGGTACCGAAGTCGAAATATGTGGAGGTTATTTTGCTATGTCTCATGGCCGGACTATGAACATTTGGTGAGAGCTAACTAGGATCTGTGTAGGCATATATATGTTTATGTACGTAAGGTGTTCGATTAAATACTTATTTGCTTTTTGTAGTTATGTAAGAGTTAAGCACCGCTGGAAGCCTGGAACAACAAGATGGTACTGAAAATGTTGGATTAAATGAAGCACCAGCACGATTATGTTTTATGTTCCTTTTATATCTTCCAGTTAACATTGAACTTTTGGGTTAGTTAATTCCTACGATACAAAATTTTTGTTCATTTGGTTTCGCCATGCCTTTATTATAGTGTTTATTAACCGATCGGTTACATGTATTGTTATACAAAAATGATTACTTATTAAGAAATTAGAAGTGTTTAGAGCTGACCCGATCCATTTGAAAACTTTTGTTGTATCAAGGCCATTATTAACAAACACAGAAGTCAGTCAATCTTGGTGAGAGGAGGAAGTGGAGTAGGTAAAATTGAGACAAAGTAATGCTTATGAGAGGTACATCAGTACAGAAGGAAGAACAATTGAAAAACAAGTTTTAGAGGTAAGCACTATGTAATGTGAAATTTTTTTAATGAAACTTTATACCTTTATAGATCACATTTAGTTATAATGAAACAAATGAGAGACTAATTACATTTCTTATCATTATAATCCAGCTTTAGAAGCCTTTGGGAATACAAAAATTATGAAGCACAACAATTTCAAGTTAAGAGTCAACATAATACATTCATATATATTTCTTTTGCTGAATTCAAAGTTAATTTTTAGGAAAGTTCACATGACCGAGTGGTAAATTTGCAGAGATCCAATTCGATAAGCAAAGAAAGATATCATGGGTAAGCCGTTAAAATCTCTAAAATACCCTTTCAATATTTAAGAACTATTTAATGCCAAACAGGTAATTGAGATGTTGGAAAATTTTACAAATTGGTTTTGCTAAATGTTGATGGATACTACTACTCATTATTATCATTTATTGATAAAGCAGTTGAAAAAGGGGTCGTTAGCCCGAGTGCAAGCCACGTCATTGTTTATGCTCCAAAGGCAAAGGCTTTGGTCAGGAAATATATTTGGTCAAACCTTCACATACCCTTTAGATGTTGTTAGAAGGCAGATGCAGGTTTTTGTTTTCTTTTAAAGTTTTTTATAGTATTATGTGGTGCTTGATTTTCATGATGTGACTTGGTTTTTAGGTTAAAAATCTTAAAGCTGGTGGTGATGTTTGACATGGGAGTACATGGAAGCAGATTACCACAATTGTTTCTAAACAAAATTGGACTCAACTATTGTTGGCCTCAGTATTAATTACATCAAGGTAAATACATATTGGTCAGGTATTGATCAAATGGTATTCATCGATTTTGTTAGATTGGAAGTGAACTTTGAGTGTCCGAAGGTGATTTCACCTCTTCATTGTTTTGTAGTCATTCATCTCCATACAATCTAATCCCAAAAAGAATTTTTATGAAAGTAATGATCTAATTTTAATCTCATCAATTTAAATAGTTTTTGTAATTTTGCAAGGTTGACTTCGGAACAACAGTCGATTTTATCCAAAGAGCATTTAAGGCGACATTAGAAAGGTTATTGTCTATCGGTGTGATTTCTAACGGAAGACTTAACATTACAAATGCTGGTGATTCGCGTGTTGTTTTGGGGCGAGCCGTTAAGGCTACCGGGGAGGTGGGGCTTGAATTCATTTCCGAGGTTTCATCATTTGATTTTGAGTTGCTAATGAGTTACACTGGCAAAACAGGCGGGGTCGAGTCGGGTTGGGTAACGGGTCAGTTCGCATCAGACCAGGTTAGGTGAGATCCGGTTCTGAGCATGAAGTCATTAACTCAAATGCATGTATGCAAATTCGTTTACATACTTTAGTATTATTAATACTATTCTTGCAGGCAAAAGTATTACATTATGGTTCCTCAAGTTTGATTACTAAATCGTGCAAGTGGAAGTCTTGAGGAGTCTTGGGCATTTGGGTCAAAACTGACATTATTAAGGTAACTAATTAACTTACGCAAAAATGATTTTGATCATTGTTTACAATTAGATAAAGGAAAAGATCTTTATGACAATGATGTGCATAAATTATAACATCCAACTCTTAAGTTGCTACTTGTGACAGGAGGACAAAATGATTGTAGATCTTACACCAAGGTAATGCGCATAGTTTGAATTTTTTTTTTTCATTTCTGCGACCATGTGTATAAATTTTATTTCTGATTTTGCTAATTATATAGGAGTTTAGTAGAAGAGTAAGGTAGCGCCAGTGGACGCAACAGGTGTTGTAGATGCTTTTGTAGCCGTAGTATTATCACAGCATCTTGCAGATGTCTCATTGCTCAAGGTATAGCTTTAACGAAATAAGTCTTAAATAAAACTATTTCTTGCATAAAATGATGTTGTTAATCAACAAAGATGCAGGAATTTTTTCTGTTCATTTATGACACAGTTCAAACCCATTTCAGCTTTCATGTTTTTTTTTTTGAACGGCCAACGAAACGATCTCCGAGCCCCCGGGTACTTAGGCCAATTCCCCTTGACCTGAACCCGTCTGCCGGACCGCCCAGATGCGCAGGAAACCCTTGGAATGGGAAAACTTTCGCCACCGCTTGGAGTCGAACCCGGGTAAAATCCGTTCAAACTCTTCATTGCGATGTCCATTAACCAGTTGAGCTGAGTAGTCAGGACTTCAACTTTCATATATAATACATAGAATACCAATAATTAAAAAATTATTAAATTTGGATTACTAATTTTAATAATAAAACTGCTTATAAAAGTTCAATACTCTGTTGAAGCTTTCAAGATATCATTTTGTTACTATATTCAATCTTTGCTAATACTATGTCACTGCATTTATCAAACGAATTTGCAATTATCCAGTTTATATTAATGTATTCATTTATGTTTTACGTCAAGTATCTCTAAACACTTAACCGTTAATATTTGGGCAATTGATTTAGTCTTTTACATCCTTAAATTTAGGTGATAAAGTGAGTGTCACACAAAGAAAAGTGGGCAACAACAGTGGCGTAGTCGGAAGGTGTTTCATCCAACATAAACACATGTTTAAATGATAAGGAAACAGTATTGTTTCTATTACATTTAGGATATGTGTTTATACCCCTTTTTGAAGTCATAGCTGATCCAAGATCCCATCCTCAACTGACATTTTCCTATTGCAGGTTAAATAGATATTTTGACCCAATTTTTAATGGGTCAAAACTGATGGGTCTGATATATATTTTATTAATTCTTAAATCAAATTATACATGTGGTGGATTATAATACTTTCTTTTTATATTTTCGATGAATAAAACATTTTTATTATTTAAATAATGTAGCTATATAAATGTGAGTGTTATCATTAGTATCAGATTTCGGTACTCGAGTACCTTCAATTGCTCTTAGAACTCACTATGTTAGGATAACTTAGCTGGATTGGATTAAAGTGAAGAAAACCATTGCTCAAATTAGATGGTTATTGATAGTGTAGACTCAATGTATGGGAGCGGATTGTTGATTTTGATCGATTTAGTCTAGCGATCCACTTATAATACCAAAGCTATAGAATTAATTTTCAAAGCATTCATATATTGGAAGAGGCCAAGAATCAAAATTTCAGTCACTTGACAGTCCATGAGATACCATTGTATGGTGTTTTTTTTATCTTATTTTGTTTTGCTTAAGGAACTTTGATGGAAAGATTTTGATGTGATGTTAACTGAAAATGAAATTGTTTTACTTATGTTACAACATCGTATTAATGGGTATGCATGATTGTTTTGGGATTATAGGTAAAAGATAGGTGCAAAAGCGAATGAGGTCTACTCCAAAATTGACTCGAGATCGGGGATAAAGCTTACCTGTAGCAAAATGAATCTAAACTTTAACATGCTTTTCTTTACTTTTTTTTTCTAAAAATTTCCTTGTCTTGTATTATTGTATGATGAGGAATTCAGTTGAACGTTTTGCATACCGCTATTATACGTTAAATCTGATATGTAATTACTTAATGTCTATAACATTTTAAATTTATTCTTTTGTTTTAACTTTATCAATCTATTGATCTCATTGTTGTGTGCCATGTTACTTCAGTTTTGAAATACCCGAACTGTGGAACTGTGGACGGGTACACAACTACAAGGTTTTAATATACCCATCTTTACCCAAACCCATTGTAAGCTAAACCCATCATGACCCAACAACCAACTCAACCCAACCCAACCTACCCATTTTGCCACCCCTAATTATATATATACACACACTTTACCCATATATATTATATTTACGCGTACTATGAACATTGTGTTTAGGTAAGTTTTTTTTTTACAATATTTTTTAAAGGGAAATATATTATATTTTTTTACTGTTATATATGTGTGACTAAAAGAAAAAAATATAATGTGCATATGGTACAACAGTATCAGGATGCGATGGCAATTTGTCATTGGGCTGGTACTCCAGATCTATTCATAACGATCACTTGTAATCCACGGTGGCCTGAAATTGAGAGGCATGTGCGGCAGAATACTCCTGGTCAGTTAACATCTGATAGACCTGACATTATTGCTCGGGTTTTTAAAATTAAGGTTGACGAGTTGATGCGTGATCTAAAGAAAAATAATCATTTTGGGAGCGTAAAGGCAGGTATGTTTTATAAAATATTTCTACTGTTAATTTACATCAAACTTTTGTTTTTAAATTTGTATCTTATGCAACGATTTTTTTTGTAGTTATTTACACTATTGAGTTCCAGAAGCGTGGCCTTCCCCATTGTCATGCTCTTTTATTTCTGAACCCTGAAGATAAGATTAGAGATGCAACAGACATTGATAAAATTATATCCGCAGAGATACCTTCAGAAGTGGATGACCCCCTTGGGTTTCTGGTGTTCCTAATCACGTTTTACAGTTAAAGATCGGTGTTCCTATCATCCTGTTACGTAATATAAATCTACAAAAGGGCTTGTGCAATGGCACTCGATTGGTGGTCACTCAGATTACTCGTCGGGTTATTGAGGCTGTGATTATAACGGGTACTCATGTTGGTAGCAAGGCATTAATTTGTAGAATTGATATGACACCTACCTCAACTTCTTGGCCTTTCACATTAAAAAGACGGCAGTTTCCTGTGAAGGTATCTTTTGGTATGACCATTAATAAAAGTCAGGGACAAACGTTTAATAATGTTTTTGCATATCTTGTAAAGCCTGTTTTTACACATGGTCAACTATATGTAGCTGCATCCCGTGTAACATCACGTGCCGGCCTCCGGTTCTATGTTGACAATAGCGGAAAGTGTTCCAACAAACGTACCAGGAATGTTGTATTTCGAGAAGAGTTTTATAATTTGCCCTTACAAGGAAGAGATGATAGTGGATGATTTGTTGTATATATTGGTTATGTTGTTATGGAATTTTAAGGTAAAACGATGTGTTACAATTCGAAATGTTCTTATTTACATCCTTAATATGTCATACAAGGTTATTTACATTATTAATATGTGATGCAAGGTAGAGTAACTGTCAGTTGTTTAGTTTCATTTGTTTGGTTAGTAGTTGTTATTACGAATTAAGCTGTTTACTTTTGGGAGTATTTTATAAATTATCAGTTGTTTTCAAGGTATTTTTTTGTTTTTTAATATATCAGTTTTATTGTAATAATGTTTTTATATATGTAGGTAACACACAAACAAATAAAATATATACAATGTTCACATTCTATATTAAAAAATTGTTATCTACAACATACAAATATTAGATAAGTTATATTAATGAAACCAAATGTATGCTTTTCACGCTTTTGTATATAGTTTTATATACAAAAGTTGTTTTAAATTGGAGTGGTAGCAAACAATAAATAAAGAAATGAAAATTTTATAAGTTTTTGTACTATTTTATTATACAAACCAACCAACATTTTATTGTACAACCCGTCCAACGGACGGGTATAAAACTAGTTGGTATTTGAGGCTAGAGCTATTGGTCCATGAAACAATTAAAATGGCTGTTTTGAGAAGTAAAATTCTTTCCATTGGTTATATGGTTTGGTTTTTGCCTATTGGTCTATTTTTTTTGAACTTCTAAATGAAATCATATTAATATGAGAATAGAATTTTACATAATGACTGGTAGACGGGCAACAAGCTGCGCCGCCACCCCTTTTTGAATAGCAAAACTAAACCTACTAAAGACAAATCCTTGCCCCTGGGGGGTCGAACAATTGCTATTGGTCTATTTCTTTTTGGTTTCTGTTACTTGAACCATTTTTGACCCGTTACCAAACTCGGACTGATAATATCACACAGCATGACCGGCACATGCATGCCATGGAAGCTTGATGGTTAATACATTTTGCCATTTCAGGTGACAGATGAGGACATGGAAGCATATAGGATCAACAAAGATGATCATGAGGACCCAATGAAGGACTTCCTAAAATAAAGTATTGGAAACCATTAAAAAAAAACAAAGAAAAATATTCGTAAAAGTAACAAGTTTTTTAGTCATCTCTGTCGATGATCACATATTCTTAAAAGTAATAAGTTTCTGTTAGCCTTTAGAACAGCCTACTGTTCTGTTCTTTTGTTCTCGTATTGAGCATTTGTTTTCTTATTTTGTTTGGTTCAATTCACACTGTCCTTACATTTATGGACATACAACGAGTTATCTGACAAGGACTGTCACGCTCTAGATTCTACTGAACTGGAGTAGTTAAGTGGTTGATGGATCCAAAGTTCTTAATGATTTTGGGGACTTCTATGATGGCCAAGATGATTATTAGGCAATAAAGTGGTAAAAATTTTACTATGAAAATTGCTTATGAACTCAGACAAGGTAAACTAAATCTGGTAGTTAATATTTTGCCGATGCTTTTGTCCTATTTTACGAGTTGCTTCTTTTTTCTTTTTTTTTTTTGGGTCAAGCTGCAAACTTCTATATAAATAGAAAATATAGGAGTTGCTTTCTAGCTTCCTAGTATGTAACTTTATACGTGATGACAAATGATCCTCCCGCAGGCTATGACCGAATAATCCATCTTGTGCGAGAGCGACGCAAACAACTCGGCGAGGCAACGATGCATGGCACACGCTCGTGGCCTGGGTATAGTGGCGAAGCTTGAGATTTTAGTCCGGGGGGTCGAAAATCATCAATCAAGGGACGAGACCTAAATTTTTTTTCTATAACTATGTTTCGGATTATATGTTCGGGTCGGTGATTCGATTTAGGTCGAGTCAAACATTAAATACAATAATATCAAAGTTCTAAGCATTGTTTAACAAAAAAAATGAACAAAGACACCGTTATGGTTTTATTCTTCTCCATAGTATAATCTAATAACATAAACATTAATCAAGTCATAATTATTTTCAAACCTAATTGCCCAATTATCCAAAGCAGAATAATAAAAATAAATGACGAACTAGACATAATAATAAAAATAAAAAAAACACCATCGCCAATTGCAAATTATCCAATGCAGAACTTCAACACTCAATGACAACAAGGCAAAAACTAAATATTATGAAAATTGAAAAATGAAATTAGGTGTGTACCTAAATGGAATGATCGGCTTGAATGCTTGATTCTTTTTTATTTTTGAATGAAGACAAATATTATATGGTTCAAACATGAAAATGAAAGTATACACTCTTGGGGGTGATGACTGAGATTCAGAGACACAGAGGAGAGGGACGAGTTTTTGGTTAAAAGTTTTATTGGGTTTAGGCAATTTTAATTGGGTTTTTAAATTGGGTTTTCCTAAAGAAAAAAATGGGCTAAATAAAACAATTGGGTTTTACCTCTCAAAATGGGCCAAAAAGAAAAAAAAACAAAGAAAAACGATAAACCCGGCAAAACAATCGATATTTGAGAGTTTTGTATCATCCGATATATCGTTATTTTTGTTTTATATAATATAACTATTTTTTTCCTTTAAAAAAAGGGGGTCGAGACCGTATATACCTAAAAATTTCTATACGGATGCTATATAAACGGAACTTCTGAGCGAAAATTCGGGGGGGGGGGGGGGGCTGCCCCTCCCCGCCCCTTCATAGCTGCGCCTCTGCCTGAGCATGCAATAAAGAAAGAAAAGGTCGCCCTGCATGACCTTTTCGTTACCATGCGACCGCGCCGTGATAGAGAAAGTAAGACAACGGTGCAGGTAACGAATCAACGAGTCACCAATCTCAGACGCCTTTGAAAACCTGTACAGTTGATGTAATGAGTAAAACAATAACAATATTTTATAATAATAATAATAATAATAATAATAATTAAAACAATACCTATCTTTCGCTCCTGGGACACCGTATGTCTCGCCACCAATGGTGGGCCACCATACAACCATCTCATCCAAATCCAACCTGTGGATGGCTATAGTGTAATGATCCTGTACGAGCTCAACCTCCTCGTACAGCCCAGTAAAGGTAGCCTAGTCATCCAAAGACATCCGCTTCTCATGCTCGAACACCCTAAACTTGATCTCCGGCTCGTCCTCCTCCTCACCGGCCACACGTGGGCGGAAGCGAAATGTCGATAAAAACTCGATAACTATTAGCCTGTAAGCCTCCCCATCGCACATGCTAAACAACCGATCCCAAACGCTGCCCTCTGGAACCCACTGCCTCGCCCTTTCCTCCGCGTCTAACGCCCTCAGCACCTTCCAGTCGATTCCGTGCTGTCCAGAGACTGGTCGCTCACGTAACATCATAAAGCGCTCGCGCGCGGTCGTTCCCTCTGGGAACTGACCAAGGGACCAATTTTCGAGGGCCCCCCGAACACGAGAGAATGACCCTCGTCTTCCATACCTGCAAGAAACACATATATGTACTAATTAGTTTCGGCGCTATATAAGCACTTATATTCAAATGTTATAAACTAACTAGTAATACAAGTGGGGAACCCGCGCGTTGCCGCGGAGTCAATAATATAAGGCGGGAATATAATTCAAACCTTAATATGAATAAAAAAAATAATGTAGAAGTTATATGTATGTATGCATGTATGTGTGTATCCTCTATTTTTTTAGGACTATCATCTCCTACTTGTTAAAGATTTGCAACTAATTGAAAAAGACAGTTGCTTTTCAACATTACTACTTATTTGGATAGGGAGGATTATACAAGTTGTATTAGTGACTTATAATGTGCCATCAAATATTGTACATAGGGGCACAATAGGAAGAAAATGGTAAAAGTTAGGAATTTATGCTTGTGTCTCTTGATATGCCATCTTAAAATGGTTGTGAAATTACTATCCTAACCATCTCTCCTCCTTAATAAGATAACATAGATAATTAGTTTAGGCGCTTGAAATATAAGTGGTTATATTTAAATGTTATAAACTAATTAGTTTCAGATTTTTATAAAAATTTCGGCAGAGTTTCCTATGTTTTTGTAACGCTTCACGCAAGTTATTTTTATTTATGTTTCAACATGAATGTTGGTAACGTTTTGCAAACTGACCGGTTGCTCTAAATGTTTTTCAAATGTTTTTAAATTTTCCGACACCCATATCTAAATACACCATTGCGACATGTTCGAATATACTGTCGCGATGTATTTTGTTACCTTACCGTAATAAATCTCATAGCATTTTTTTTACATTTCAACTCGTCACGAAGCACATGGTAACACACTAGTTATAAATAGTCAGGTGCCCGCACGTTGTGGCGGGAAACAAAATTTAGTTAACATGTGCATTGTGTGTTGTAGTTTAAGCAATTATATTGTAAAACTTAAATTTAAAAGGTCAATAAGAATTTGTATTATAATATAGTATAGATGATTTCGGTTCATTTTCGTTTGTTTTTGTTTCGGTTATTATTTAACCATAACATATCATTTTTAAATTAAAAAAACTATAGCAATACTATACTCAAATTAAAGAGAAAAAATGTTCGTTTATACGGTGCAATAATATTAGGAAAATATTAACGTATTAAAAAATTACGAACGTTTAAAAATCGTGAGGGTAGTTGGTTAAAACAAAGGTGAAAAGTGTAATTGTTATTTAAATAAACAAAAGTTGAGTAAAGTTGAGGGGAAAAATGTGTAAATATTGTGTAAAAGACATATTTACCTTTAAAAAGTAGTTAATATATGTATTGTGTATTGTACTCTAAATAATTATGCTTTTAAAACTTACATTTTAAGAGGTAATTGGAAAATCTATAATCTATAATCTATAACTTATAATAAAAGAATTGAATATTGATGAGGTGACATTCAATGGAGCCTCAACCCTCCTTTAAATGTGTCACGTGGCACGTTGAGGTGAGAGTTTTTAATTTATTTTTTTATTTTGTTTTAATCCATTCTCCTACACTTATCGAACCCTTATCTCTTTAAGAATTAAAAAACAAATTTAGATTTTTCTCTCTAATGTTTCCTCCCATCATTTTTGAACGTTAATATCTTTTATATACGAGATTTTTAAAGAAAAAATTACACCAAATTAACGAGCGTTTTATTATCTTTCCAACGAGTACCATAATGCTATATAAAAAACGGAGAAAAAAACGACTATTTTTTATGGGGTTTCGTTCATACAGGAAAAAAAACACAAAGTGTTCAGGTTATTCATTAATCATTTTTTTCTTTTAAACCAGGTTCTTATATACAATGTTGAAATTTAGCCCAATCGCCATGCTATCATTAGAATTTTACTCTTCTAAAGATGGATAGGTATACTTTATCAAGAGAAGCTAGGAGAAAGAATCACACAACAATGCAACACATGGTGTCATCTTATAACAAGGTTATTTTTTTATTTATTTAATTAGAAGAGTAATAATTATTACTATGAGTATTAGTATTATTAGAATGGTTATATTTTTCAACCCCGAGACACTTCCGAGATAAAAACTATTGTATTATTATAAAATAGTATAGATATAGATTAATTAATATGGTGTATGGTTTCTAAATACCTAATTAATAACTTGAACATCATAAACCATAGGGCCAACTCCCAGGGTTATGGTTTATGAGAAGTTCAACCGTTTGGTATTCCGTTTCTAACCACAACTTAACAGTTAACACTACTTGCTTATAAATACAGTCCTTGTTGTTTTCATCTTCATCGCATCGTAGTCGTAACGGTTATCGAAAAACAAAGGTACGATTCTCTCTCACGGTTTATTATTTGCATAAGTTATTTGAATTTTTTTTTATCCATTCTTTGTTTAATTTCCATGTTAACTAGTCCTAGTGTCCTTCACTCTTCCTGATGCACGCATATTTTTCTCATAAATTTGTAGATTGCATGCATATATGTATATGCGATTATGCTCCTACTATTGTTAGAGTTATGATCCTTAATATGTGAAGTAATATATATAACGACATACTATTCATTTTATAAATATGTTAAGATGGTGATTTTTTATATAATTATATCCATGAGATGGTACGTTTATGCTAACTTTTTTTTTATATTCTTTAATCCTGCTTTTAAGTGATGATGTCATTGACTTCAAGTCAGAAGCGGCAAGAAAGGAATTGGTTGGATCTACCATCCGATGTAACGGCCAATATACTTAGCAGGATTGGTATGGTTGACATACTTGAGAATGTTGAGAAGGTGTGCACTGCTTGGCTTGATATCTGCAAGGACCCTGCTATGTGGAGGGTCATCAATATGAACGACTTTTATACTTGAGAATGTTGAGAATGTTGATTACTTGTTTGTAAATGTTTGTCAAAATTCTGGTTGTTATACTAGTATTAAAGATGTTATAACACGGGGCTAGTCATTACATTAGCACACATCCTTTGTTAAACTATTGGCATTTAGTAACATATAAAATATGCCTTAAATTGGCAATTTATCTGCCATTTCTTTTGCCACGTAATATGTATCAAAAATTGTATTTATGCAGTTGCTTCCATTGTCGGTTGTGTGCTGCCTGATGTTATCTTTTGTGTTGTTTCCCTTTGCCCATATGGTTGCACTGTCATCTGCATTTTGGTAAGAATGTTTGAAAAATGGAAGCCTTATACGACGTCTGGCCACGTGATGGAGACGCTGTATGAAAAGGGCAACAGACGGCGACGCAACGTCGCCAGACACATTTTGCCTACGTTTAGGATGCGACGCCTAAAAAGACATTAAGATGTCACACGTGAAAAATGCAAACCAATTTACATACATCATTTGCACAAACTAATACGCATACGATAAGTGCTACACCAGAGTAACATCTGTGTATAAAGAAATCGATAACACAAACAGAAAATAGACGTGTGTAATACTAGTTTAGATCAAGTCAAGGTCAATTGGTTGATGTCACCCTCTTGCATCCGTATGTCGATAAGCGCTACACCAGATTCCACGCTGTCCAGAGATCGGTCGCTCACGTAACCTCATAAAGCGCTTGCGCGCGGTCATTCTCTCTAGGAACTGACCAAGGGGCCAGTTTTGGTTCCCCCCGAACATGGAGAATGACCCTCGTCTGCCATACTTGCAAGAAACACATATATGTACTAATTAGTTTCGGCGCTTGAAATATAAGCACTTATATTTAAATGTTATAAACTAATTAGTTTAGGCGCTTGAAATATAAGTGGTTATATTTAAATGTTATAAACTAATTAGTTTCGGATTTTTATAAAAATTTCGGTAGAGTTTCCTCTGTTTTTGTAACGCTTCACGCAAGTTATTTTTATCTAAGTCTCGACATGAATGTTGGTAACTTTTTGTAAACCGACCGGTCGTTCTAAATGTTTTTCAAATTGTCTGGTTTTTAAATTGTCCGATGCCCATCTCTAAATACGCCATTGCAACATGCTAGAATATACTGTCGTGATGTATTTTGTTACCTTACCGTAATAAATCCCATATAATTTTTTTTTTTACATTTCAACTCGTCAGGAAGCACATGGTAACACACTAGTTATAAATTAAGCAGAGAGTTCAGACTGAAAAGTCTGAAAAGTTGTTTCACCACGGCCCGTCGAGGCCTCGATGGCCCGTAAAAATGGATTAGGTTTATACATTTAATGCCTCAACGGCCCATGGAGGCCTCGATGACCCGTAAAAATGGATTAGGTTTAGACATTTAATCCACCGGAGGCTGTACCGATGCCAGAGGTCGCCCCTGATGCCCGACAACATGTTGGCCGCGTTTATCACGCTATTAGGTTGCCTGAGACCACGAGCCAGCTACTTCAGCAGGTTCTGGATCAGATTGGGTCGATTCGGACTGAGATGGCGGGGATGCGGGCGGATATACGGTGGTTGGTGCAGAGCGAGAATGATAGGAGAGCAAAATTGGGTATGGAGCCGCATGGGGCGTCCACCAGTCAGCCGGGTGGGTCGGATCAGCCAGACGGGTCGGGTCAGCCGGATTGGCCGGGTCAGCCGGACGGGCCGGGTCGGGTCCTTAGTTTGTATATTTTGGATCTTGTATTTTGAATATTATCGTTTCTTTATTTGAACATGTTTTATTTTGTATGTAAATGTTTGAATGTTATGCTTTATTTTATTTTATTGTTCGTATCTTTGGTTTTGTTTAGTTCGGCAATATAAACGTTAATAAAACCAAACATTCATATTCACATCCATATAAAAAAAAATCATATTATAAAAATAAAAAAAATAACATTTATAAAAACACCAAATATTTATATTCACATCTCTAACCCATTTTAAACACCCACACTACACTTATAAAAAACCAAACAATCATTATTCAATCATTGCCAATGATTACAAATGATTTGTAATCATTTAGGGTAAAACGGCGGCTCATCGAGGCCCTGATGGGCCGTCGTTCTGTCTGGTGGGGGCTTGACGGGCCATGGAGGCCCTGATGGGCCATATAAAGGTTGTGTAGATAAAACCCTAGTTGTGTAGATAACCAACTCCTAAATTAATTAATAACTTGAACATCTTGTTGTTTTCATCCTCATCGCATCGTAGTCGTAACGATTATCGAAAAACAAAGGTACGATTCTCTCTCACAGTTTATCATTTGCATAAGTTATTTGATTTTTTTTATCCATTCTTTGTTTAATAATAATTTCCATGTTAACTAGTCCTAGGGTTTATAATGATTGCGGAAAACTTTATTTTTGTTTGTTGGTTATATCCTTCACTCTTCCTGATGCACGCATATTTTTCTCATAAGTTTGTAGATTGCATGCATATATGTATATGCTTGTGATCCTTAATATGTGAAGTAATATATATAACGACATAGTATTCATTTTATAAATATGTTAAGATGGTGATTTTTATATCATATCCATGAGATGGTACGTTTATGCTAACTTTTTTTTATATTCTTTAATCCTGCTTTTAAGTGATGATGTCATTGACTTCAAATCAGAAGCCGCAAGAAAGGAACTGGTTGGATCTACCAGCCGATGTAACGGCCAATATACTTAGCAGGGTTGGTATGGTTGACATACTTGAGAATGTTGAGATGGTGTGCACTGCTTGGCTTGATATCTGCATGGACCCTGCTATGTGGAGGGTCATCAATATGAACGACTTTGATATTTCAGCTGATAAACCACTCTTGTGTGAGGATGCTGTGGATAGAAGTCGAGGTCAATTGGTTGATATCACCCTCTTGCATCCCTATGTCAATAGACTTCTTCTGTATGTTGCTGATAGGTATATATGGGAGGTCACTGTGTTACTGTAATTTATTTGTATATGTTCTTTGAAGACAAAAATAAAGTTATCTTTTGTTTAATTAGACCATGTGTAATGGTAAGTGAAAAATTTCAAGCCATATGAGGCATTGAACGACACGTGGGTTTCACATGGGGCTTGAAATGAAAAGGGAGTGTAGTGGTAAGGTGAAAAATTTCAATCCCCTTCCAATCATTTAATATTATTTTTTTTTAATTTTTAAACTAAGGAAAAAAGAATTTGATTGGCCCATCTATTTTTTCCACGGCGTGCTTTTTTTTTTTCCTGGCGCTCAAAAAACGTTCCAAAACACTTGGAGGGGGGCGGTGTTGAAATCAGGTGGGGGCGTGGATTTGTGCAAAAACGCCCTAATTCCCTTACCATTCTACATGGTCTTATAGTTGATTCTATACGTTTTGCAATTCATCAAAAAATGGAAGCTAAAGTTTTATAAGCATTTAAAGGTTATTGTAATGAAAGATGGCAGAATTTACAACTCAAAGTTTTGCATTTAAGTATTCCGTAATATGCACTAGTTATTGATGTTTTGTTTCAATTGTTTATGTTTGTTTAACAGATCAAGTCAGCTTAGACGTCTCGAAATGGTAAGTAGTTATTTATACAGAAGGTTGAGTTATTCTTTGATGAAGTTTCCTTTGTTGGAGGAACTCAACCTTTACTCAATAAGATTTACAAAAGAAGAGATTGAAACTGTTGGCCGTCATTGCCCCTTGCTAAGAACACTCAAGGTGAATGAAAGAGCCTTTGGATTATGGTCTGGAGATCTTGATGATAGGTTAGCTATAGCTATTGGGCAAAACTTACATGGGTTAAGGCACCTTGAACTCACTGGAAACAGCATGACAAATAGTGGGCTGCAGGTGATTCTTGATAACTGTCTTCACCTTGAAACGCTTGACTTGCGTGCATGCTTCCACATTGACCTCAAGGGAGAACTAGGCAAAAAATGCTCTAAACAGATAAAATATCTAAAACTTCCCAACGATTCTCTTGAAGGTTGTCCTTATATTTATGATGAAGATAGTAAGTTCTGTCCATGATGATAACTATTATTTGGACTATGACTTTTACGAGGACTATGATGACCTTTTTAATCGTTCTGGACAATATTATTAGTAGTCGATTCATGAGTTTGGAGTCTACAGTGATGGCAAAGATGGTGAGTTGGTCGAAGATGTTATTTATAGCTTGTTAAAAGCACATGTAAGTAAATGTTTCATTTGATGATACTAATTTTGGTATTTGTTTTTTTCAAAGCTGCAGCCTTTTCTTGCAAGAACATTCTTCTTTTTGACCTTGCTCCAAAACTCAGACAAGGTAACTAAGTTTGGTATTCATTGTCTTTGTAATACTGAAAACACTGTTATTGGTCATTTTCTTTTTGTGCTCAAACTTGGTAATACTTAAGATTTTGTTTGGGTTTATTATTTTATCTTCTCTTATGCTTTTTTTACTTGTTTGGGTAACTTAAATTTTGAGGTTGACTATGCAACCAGCCCAACCAGGGGTGCCCAATATTTGGGTCCAAACCATACTGAATTGAAATCTAGCAGAGTTTCAAAATTGTTGTGGTCTTAACCGAAACCAAATTACTTAATCAGTTTTAGTTGTGGAAATGTTAACTAAATCGCCTGAAAAAGTTCAGATATTTCATATTTTTGTGTTAAACTTGAATATCTTTAGCAGGAGACGAGTTATTGGGTTTTACTCTAAAGTTGTAAATATGATTACTCAAATGGTAATACAGGTTTCGATTTTGGGAAACTCTATGGAATTCATGAACTGTGTTTTGGTTGACATATAAAAGCGTTTAGTTAATCAGGCCATATTTAGATTAGAGGTGTACAAAACTTGATTTTGGCCCAAACTGACCCGGTTTTTTTAGTTCGGTCTCTAAACTAGTTTGGGCCAAACGGTTTGAGTTAAGGACCGGTTTTGGGGTTGAAAACCCCTAGCCCGACCCATTAGTTTGGTAGGTTTGGGCTTTTTAGCGTTTAATTGGTAAAGGCTCACTCAAATTGGTTCGGGTTGTAACTGGTTATCAGCATAAAAATCCCAAACTTACCAAACTGTTTCGTCGGGTTGGACCCAAATCGGTTTTACTACTGGTTACGAGCCCAAACTGGTTTTTTGTACCCCTAGTTTGGAGCAAAAACATGTATTTTCTGGACACGCTAACCGGCCCACGCCAGGCTGCCTCAGGCCCAACACGTGAGAGGTAAATCAGCCTCACTCAGCGGCAAGGCGATTGGCGCTAGGGAACAGATTCGAACCCGGGCTATTCCGCTTTTGGAGCAAGTTTTTACGCCTCTTTAACCAACTGAGCTACACGGCGGGGGATGGTACAAACATTAAAACCCTTTGAAAACGTCAACGTGTTAATGTTAGGATGAGAGAAGTGAGGTGGAAGTGAGGTAGAAGTGATTTGTAGAGTTAATTGGCATGGGCCATGGTGTCTATGGTTTACAAGAATTTCATAGATGCAATCAATTTACATGCTAGGTCCCACCGTTGACGTTGCATAACTCTCATGTTCCCTTCGTTAGTCGTTAGTTTTCTCTGTTAAGCGACTGTAAAATGTCCATTTTACCATTGGAAAAAAGATAAAAGAACAAAAACCAACATATAAGAAAGGGTATTATTCAAATTGGCTGTCAAAAGAATATATAGAAAAGGATATTATTTTCATCTTTTTGAAAGATATTCAACTCAACAATCGTGTCGCCACTTTCTCATTGTCAAGGCATTCACAATAACGTTTTCATTTCACCCTTAATCTCAAAGTTACGAAGAAAAAGTAGTGTTCATTCATTTATCGGATACACCAGATTCTCTATTTTACTATATATCTCAAATATATTTAGTAGAGAGTAAATTCATTCTCTAAATATAACATTGTGAGAGTATAAAATTGATAAAAAAAAATTAATAAAACAAGCGTTTTTGAGTAAGATGAAGATAAAATGAAGAATGAGTTGAGAATGTAGTTTTTAGTTAAATTAAAGAGATTAAGATGTTGATGTGAATGCTCCTTCACTTGAATTTTTTTTTTCATCCCATGGTGTGTATAATTTGGATCAGATTGAATCTGAATTAGGAATTGGATATGAACTATATCCGGTGTCTATAATAGAATATCAGTTAGGTTTTAAAACTATGGAGTTCACACTACACCTGATTTTATGTTCCTCATGAATCTAACCTTCAAAAGCTATTTTTAACTCCAACTTATCTAAAAGTAGTGTTTTAAGGTTGGAAGAACAGGTTGAGATCTGTATTGCACTCATAGTTAGTGCAACAAATGACATAATTACTCTGTAAGATTGCTTAAATTATTACAAAGATAGGTTTATCTGAGGTTTCGTTTTTTTATGTATAGATGGTTCTCCCTTTGTAAGTACCGAATCCTAGGGGTGTTCAGAAAAACCGCAAACCAAATAAAAACCGAAAATCGAACCGTAACCGTAACCGAAAAAACCAATCCGAACAACAAATTTGGTGTTTGGTTTGGTTTTAACCGAAACCGAATTGCTTATTCGGTGTTTGGTTTGGTTTTTGGTTCTACATTTTTTTTATTTGGTTTATTTGGATAACCGAATAAACCGGTAAAATAATTAATTATTAAATAAAAATAATAATATTTAATAACTCATATATAATATATAAGCCCAAAATATTAAACTCAACCCAAAATAAATAAAGCCCACCAATTTATAGAGATAATAATCTGAGTATAAACTAGTAAACTAGGGTTCATTTTACTAATTCTAATTTTTATGATGTTTCTGTTTACGTGGTTTGATTTTTTGGTTTATATTTATTGCAAACTTTCTTTTCGGATTTTGGAACATATAGGTATATAAGTTAGTTGACCTATGTTTTCATGCTCTGTCGGTATTTCGTCGGAGTTCTCACCTGAAAACACCTCCGACCAAAACTCATCATCCATCTCCGTTGTAAGGAGGCGGCAGCGGCGAATAGGATCTCTGAAACGGCATGGCGGGCAGAGAGCGATACAAGGAAGACGTATGGTATGACGCACCTGCTAGGAAAAGAAGAAACGGTAAAGAGGACGATGGATTGAAGGATATCATGGTCACTAAGTTTTTTGTATCAAACCTCCCTGAGGGGTGTGGGTCGTCTGATCTTTTTGGAGTGCTTAAGGGCTATGGGAGTATTCATGGGACTTATATTGCTAGGAAGTATGACAAGCTTGGTAAAAGGTTCGGCTTTGTTTCGTTTGTCAATGTCAAAGATCCGATCGGGCTAGAGAAGGAGATGAAGGATGTGTGGATAGGGTCCTACAAATTGTTCATTGTTTTGGCTAGGTTTGTGGATGGGGAGCGTGTTGTGAGGAAGGATGAAAAACGCTGGGTCCCGGTGGAGGAGAAGGTTAGTGGTGATAGGGTTCCGGTGGATGAGGAAGTTCCAGTTGATAATGGGACTAAGACAGGGTCTGTTCAGGATGAGGGGAGGTCTTTCCGGGACACTTTGCTGGGTGTGACTAGGGCTGAGAGTATGGTAGACATCGTGGTTGACGATGGGTTTGTAGGTAATGCTTTGTGGAAGGGGTGGGCTTTGTATGGAATAACTAAGGACTTCTAGGCACTATCTTCGTTGAATCAATGGCTGGTTGAGGTGCGGCTACAGAAGGTTAAAATCCGTTATGTTGGAGGGTTGTCTGTGGTCTTGGTGTTCGAGAATAAGGAGGGTATGATGGATCTGTTGATGACAAATGATGTTTGGAATAATGTTTTCTCGTCCTTGGTACCTTGGGAGGGGCAACAAGCTTCTGATCATCGCATTGCGTGGCTAAGTATTTACGGTATCCCTCTGTGTCTTTTTGATGATAGGGTGTTTGATTTAATTGGTTCTAAATTTGGTAGAGTTGTTAAGTCTGCCAATATTGATGTGTCCACGGAGAATTATACGTTTGCCACGATTGGTGTACTTGTTAATAAGGTGCATCGGATAAATAAGATATGTAAGTTGGTATGGAGGAATGTACCGTGTACGGTGTTGGTGGAGGAAGATATAGGGGAGTGGGCACCGGATTGTATTGAGGTGGATGATGAGGAAGGTGGGTGGGATCAAAAGAATGATAAGAGTCCTATGAAAACTGTTGTGTCTCCTGTGCGGGATGATGTTGAACGTAGGGGGGGTTTGGATAGTGATGATATGCTGCATGGTGTGCATGGAGATGAAGTACGTTCAGATAAGGTGACGGAAACAGTGGATGCGAGTAGGGGCGTAGGAGTTATGCAAGAGGTTAATGGGTTGGGTTTCAGTATGCCGGAGGAGGGTGGTGTATCGGGTTCTAAGAAAAAGAAACGAGGTTGTTTTAGGAAGAAATCTAGATCAGAGAAGTCGCCTTCGCCTACGGGGGTTGAAAGACCCAAAAAACGTGCTAGGGATGGAGAAGATCCTTATGATATTGACCGCTTTATTTTTAATGTTAAAGAGGGTATGGAACGGTTGGATGAAGCGTACAATGATCAACAGGAGATTGAGTCGGAAAGGCGTATAGGGGAGAGTGTGCATGCTGGGGTCGACGTGAATAATTTAGATGTTGATATGGAAAAGGAGGTTAGTTAAACTGTTAACTTTGGACATGCCTTGGGAGTGACTGATTTGAATGGATTTGAAGAACCTCTTAGGAAGATGATTGGTGATGAAGGCTTTCAATCGGTGTCCTCATGAATTGTTTGTCTTGGAATATTAGAGGACTGGGTTCCGCGGGTAAAAGTTCGTGGTTAAAGAAGATTAAGGTTAGTAACGAGGTTGGGTGTGTAATGATTCAAGAGACGCAGTTTCAATCGCTTGATGGGATAAATGTGGGTAACTTTTGGGGTACGAGAGATTTTGAATTCAAGCATGTTGATGCGGTGGGTCGTTCCGGGGGCTTGTTATCTATATGGGATCCTAAATTGTTTGTGAAGGACTCGGTTTTTAAACATAGATATGTACTTGGAATCTCGGGTCACTTGAAGAATGATGGCCAGAAAGTTTCGTTTGTTAACGTATATTGCCCGCAGAAGCTTGTTGATAAACGAGCGGTTTGGGATGCGATTAAGAGGTTGATTTCGAATGACGGCGAGATGTGGATTGTGGCGGGTGACTTTAATTGTGTTCGGGATCGTTCGGAACGTCGGAATTCTAAGTTTAATGAAGGAGAGTCTCGCGAGTTCAATAATATGTTGGAAGATATTGGGTTAAGTGAATTTTTGTTGCGGGGTAGGCGCTTCACGTACATAGCGGGAAACAAATTAAGTCGTCTGGATCGGGTTTTTTGTCTCTTGGCCGGTTTGGAATAAATGGAATGGGGCGGAATATAGAGTGTTGGATCGGGTGGAGTCGGATCATTTTCCTTTGTTGCTCAAGATTGAGGCGCGTAATTATGGTGCCAAACCGTTTAGGTTCTATAATTCGTGGCTTTGTAGAGAGGGTTTACAAGAGGTCGTTGAAGACGCCGCGGGGGTAGTTCAACCTACGGCTGTTCCGGATCTTATGATGTTGAGTAAGTTTAGATTATTGAGAACAAAAATAAAGGAATGGGTTGTGAAGCAAAAGATTGTGGAAACTGAAGAGGAGGACACGATTAGAGCTGAACTGAATGGGTTGGAGATGGAGTTGGAAAACCGGGATTCGACTGAAGCCGAAGGTTGGGTTTTTGATGAAGCGGTTAAACGTTTAAAGGAGTTAGAAGGTTTAAAGGTCCGGGATTTAAAGCAAAAGGCGAGAGTTCGATGGGCGAAAGAGGGTGATGAGAACTCGTCTTATTTTCACGGCGTTATTAATTCGCGCCGGGTTTCTAATACGATTCCAGGTTTGATGATTGATAATGTTTGGGTGACGCAACCGAAGATTGTTAAGCGGGAGGTGTTACGGTTTTTTAAAAATAAGTTTGTCGAAGACTTAAAGGTTCGGCCGAGTTTAGTAGTGGACGATTTAAAGACTTTGGATCCTTTGTCTGCTGAGGGTCTTGTAGTGCCGTTTTCTAAGAAAGAGATTAAAGATGCGGTTTGGGATTGTGGGAGTGATAAGGCGCCGGGTCCGGATGGGTTTAATTTTGGCTTCATTAAAAAATTTTGGCATTTGTTCTCAGGCGATTTTGTTGAGATTTTTAATAATTTTGCGGATACTGGTACCATAAGCAGGGGTGTGGGGTCTTCTTTTATTACGTTGGTGCCTAAGGTTAATGACCCGGTGGGTTTGGGTGATTATCGGCCTATTAATCTTATTGGAGTTGTTAGTAAGGTTGTGTCCAAGGTGTTAGCGAATCGGTTAAGGAAGGTTATTGATGGCTTAATTTCCGAAACGCAGACGGCTTTTATAGCTGGAAGATACATCTTGGATGGTCCGCTTATTACTAATGAAGTTCTTACCTGGGCTAGAAAGCGGGGAAAGAAGATGTTTATGTTTAAAATTGATTTTGCTAAGGCCTATGACAATGTTCATTGGGAATTTTTACTGTCCATTATGAGACAGATGGGGTTCCCGGGGTTGTGGTGTAGATGGATTAAAGGGATTTTGTCGTCTGCCAGATCGTCGGTGCTTGTTAACGGCTCCCCCACGTTTGAGTTTTCTTGTGAAAAAGGTCTGCGGCAAGGTGACCCTATTTCCCCGTTCTTATTCATTATAGTCATGGAAGCCTTAGCAGGTATGATGAGAAAGGCGTGTGGTATGGGTTGTTTTAAAGGTATTATTCTTCCGAATAGTAGTGTCACTCTTTCGCATTTGTTATAAGCGGATGATGCCATGATTATGGGCGAATGGTCGATGAGTAATTTTGATACGTTACGCCGGATTCTTAGAGTTTTTCACTTATGCTCGGGGCTCACTATTAATATACAAAAGTCTACATTGTTTGGAGTTGGTTTGGGGATGGATGAGATTGGGGGTATGGCGAGGACTCTTGGGTGTCGTGCGGGGGATATTCCGTTCAATTATTTGGGGATTAATGTAGGTGCTAATATGGGGAGGATTAGGAATTGGGACCCGGTCGATAAAGTGGTTAAAGACAGACTTTCTAAATGGAAGGCGAAGGTATTGTCCATTGGAGGTAGACTGCTGGTCTTAATCAAGTCAGTTTTGGAGAGTTTACCTTTATATTGTTTTTCTCTTTATAAAGCTCCGGTTGCGGTTATTGATTGTATTGAATCTATCATTAAGAGATTTTTGTGGGGTGGTGACGCGGATGTGAGGAAAGTGCATTGGGTGGCTTGGGAAAAAGTCACTTTGCCTAGAGTGATAGGTGGGTTGGGACTTAGTCGTCTTGGCGAAAGCAACAATGCTTTTCTTTTAAAGTGGCTTTGGAGGTACCGGGTGGAAGCGGATGCTATGTGGCGCCGTGTTATTGATGGGATTCACGGTTCGGCTCATTGTTGGGAGACCTATCCGAGTAAGGCTCTTTTCTCGGGTACTTGGTCTAAGATTATTAAAAGCTGTAGTAACATTAAAGTTGGCAATTCTATTGGGACGAATATGGTTCGGGGCATCTTGGGTAATGGGAACAATATAAGGTTTTGGTTGGACCCTTGGCTTAAAGAGGTGCCGCTTAAAACTTTATTTCCGGAACTATTTAGGCTCGAGAAAAATAAGTGGTGCAGTGTGGCAGAAAGGTTATTGGAGTTTCATGGGTCTGGGCCGGTTGCGTGGGAATGGAAGAGTTATCCGGTGGCGGCCCAACAGGTGGAAGATCTAATTGAAATTCATAGATTGATACAGGGCCACCGGTTAGAGATTGTTCCGGACAAATGGGCTTGGTATGCTACAGGCCCAGTTTCTTTTTCGGTCTCTGAAGCTAAGGGCTGGATGATTTCAGCGCGGGTTACGGGTCAATCCAGCTTGGGTGGATTTCAGTGGTGTAAGTGGGCTCCGCTTAAGTGCAATGTGTTTATGTGGCGTATGATGCTCGATAGTGTTCCGACTAAAGTGGCTTTGGGGAGAAGACATATTTTGAATGGTGACTTGATATGTGATTTGTGCAATGGTGATGAAGAGAGTGTGGACCATATATTTACGGCTTGTAGTATGGCGGTAGGGGTGTGGCAGGGTATCGCTAACTGGGTACATCTTCCGCCTATTTTTCTTTTTTCTGTGGAAGATTTGATGGTAGTGGTTAATTCCTCAGGGTATAATAATAGAAAGAAAGAGATTTTAGTTGGGATATTTATGGTTGTGTGTTGGCGGCTTTGGAAAGCGAGGAACGAGAGAATTTTCAAACAAAAGTCGGCTACCGTGGTGGAAATTGTGGCAGATATTAAGGCGCTTACTTATTTATGGTTTTGTAATAGAAATAAAAGTGGTGGGGTGGATTGGAAGGGTTGGACGTCTTTTACTTTTGATGTGATGTAAATATTTGTGGGGCTCCCGGCTTGGGAGTTTCCCGGTTGTGTGTTGCTAATGAAGTTTGCCTTTCAAAAAAAAAAGGTATATAAGTTAGAGAAAAAAACTTCATTTCAATTTGGTTTGTTTGGTTGAATTTGGTTTGTTTGGTTTTAAACCGAAACCGAACCGAATTCAATTTGGTTGAATTTGGTTTGGTTTTCGTATTCCTAATTTGGTTTGGTTTGGTTTTGGTTTGAGGTACAAAATTTTGAAAACCGAATAAACCGAATCGAATAAACCAAATAAACCGTAAACCGAACCGATGAACACCCCTACCGAATCCTATGGATCTATCAATATCAGTTAGCCACAAACGACTAGCGGAAACAGTTGTTTGTAGCGATTAAAGAAGATAACACACAGACCTACTTTGCATACGCTTTGTATTGAATACGTGAGAGCAATATAGACTTTATTTGATTCGCTAGCCTCTTCTATTGGCTCGATTCATACACCCTTTTATTAGGATTCATACACCCTGGCCCACCTCATACACCAATAGAAGACTGCCACATACTCAGAATATGATGTCACACACCCTAAAATATGATGTCACGGGGTGTATGAAACCTAGAACCCTTTCTCATTTTAGTGGTAGTATTGGTGTCATATTTAAAGCTTGAGCTATTGGTCCATGAAACAATTAAAATGGTTGTTTAGAGAAGTAAATCTATTTCTATCAACAGGTTATATGGTTTGGTTTTCTACAACTGCTTAAATTCCAGGTTTGTGTTTCTTTTTTCGTTTCTGTTTCACCACACACTAATATTGACCCGTTTTAACTTGAACCAATTTTTGACCCGTTACCAAACTAGACTGATAGTATCACACACCCGGGCCAGACACATGCCATGGAAGCTAAGTGGTTGATGGTTTATACATTTTGCCATTTGAGGTGACAGCTGAGCAAGGCCGGCTGGGAGGGTGAGCCGGGTGGTCACCGGCTCCGGGCCCGACCCTTAAATAGGCCCGAACGTTTTTTTAAAATATGCGCATATATATATTAAATTCTATATTTAGGATATATATTTGTGTTTTATACATTAAAGTCTTGTTAGTGGAGTTGGAAAAACTATGGGTGGCAAAATGGGTAAGTTGGGTGGGTTTGGTTGTTGGGTCAGGATGGGTTTGGGTTAGGATGGGTATGGGTCAAGATGGGTAGATTAAAAAAATGGGTTAGAATGGGTTGGGTCAGGATGGGTTTGGGTATGGATGGATTGGATTAAGATAGGTTCACATTAAAATAAATTAAAATTTTTTAAAAAAATTAAAATAACAATAAAAAATTTAAAAAGTAAATAAAATTAAAAAAAAATAAAAAAAAACAAACAAAAATAAACTTAAATATAAAATTTTAGGGGATCTGAAGTATTTCATTTTGAACCGAACCGGTTCGACCCTATCGGGCTGGATAACAACCCGGACCGCTACGACCCGGCCAGGCCGGGTAGCGACCAGAACTGTTTCGACCTGACCCGTCCCGTAACGACCCGGACCGTTTCGACCCGGCCGTTTCAACCTGACCCATCCCGTTTCGACCCGGCCAGGTCCGGTAGCGACCCGGACCGTTTCGACCCGACAAGACCGGTAGCGACCCAGACCGTTTCGACCCGACCGGGCCCGGTAACGACCCAGACCGTTTCGACCTGACCCGTCCCGTAGCGACCCAGATTGTTTCGATCGGGCCGGGCCCGGTAACGACCCGGACCGTTTCGACACGCCCGGGCCCGGTAGCGACCCGGACCGTTTCAACCCGGTCGGGCCCGGTAAAGACCCGGACCGTTTCGACCCGACAAGACCGGTAGCGACCCAGACCGTTTCGACCCGACCGGGCCCGGTAACGACCCAGACCGTTTCGACCTGACCCGTCCCGTAGCCACCCGGATTGTTTCGACCGGGCCGGGGCCGGTAACGACCCGGACCGTTTCGACCTGCCCGGGCCCGGTAGCGACCGGACCGTTTCGACCCGGACCGTTTCGACCCGACCAGGCCCGGTAACGACTCAGACCGTTTCGACCTGACCCGTCCCGTAGCGACCCGGATTGTTTCGACCGGGCCGGGCCCAGTAACGACCCGGACCGTTTCGACTGGCCCGGGCCCGGTAGCGACCCGGACCGTTTCGACCCGGCCGGGCCCGGTAGCGACCCGGACCGTTTCGACCTGACGGGACCGGTAGCGACCCGGACTGTTTCGACCCGGCCGGGCCCGATAACGACCCGGACCGTTTCGACCCGACCGGGCCCGGTAACGACCCTGACCGTTTCAACCTGACCCGTCCCGTAGCGACCCGGATTGTTTCGACCCGGCCGGGCCCGGTAGCGACCCGGACCGTTTCGACCTGGCCGGGCCCTATAACGACCCGGGCCGTTTTGACCCGACGGGACTGGTAGCGGCCCGGACCGTTTCAACCCGACCGGGCCCGGTAACGACCTGGACCGTTTCGACCCGACCGGGCCCGGTAACAACCCAGTCCATTTCAACCTGACCCGTCCCGTATCGACCCGGCCGGGCCCGGTAGCGACCCAGACCGTTTTGACCCGACCGGGCCCGGTAACGACCCAGACCGTTTCAACCTGGCCCGTACTGTTTCGACCCGACCGGGCCCGTTAGCGACCCGGACCGTTTTGACCTGACCGATCCCGTTTGCAACCTGGACCGTTTCGACCCGACCGGGCCTGTCAACGACCAGACCATTTCGAACCGAATGAGCCGGTCAACATCCCAGACCGTTTGGACTCGATTAAGCCTGCTAACGACTCGAACCGTTTCAATGAGGTTGGTCTCGTTAACGATTCGTGTTGTTTCGACATGGTCGTCCGTTAACGAACCGAACGGTTTCAAACCGACTGGGTTATCAACAAATGCAAAAGATATAATTTTTTGTTTTTAGTGACATTGATTTCTATGAGGCACCAACACTTTTGGTGTTGAGTGAGTTTTAATTCAGATTTGTATATGATTATCTAAAAATACCCATCCTGACCCATTTATTTTTTTTGACATACCCATCCTGACCCACTTACTTATTTCCTACAATTAAAATTACCCATCCTAACCCCCTTGAAAATTATACTAAACCCATTTTAACCCACAAGGTCAAATTTTAAACCCAAAACAACCCAAACTCAACTAGATGGGTTGAAATTGCCAGGTCTAGGAAAAACCATCTTAATTTAATGTAGAGGTCTCAAGTTCAATCCTTGGCTTTAGCACTATACTCAATTTTTTTTATAATTCATTCCTCTTTACAAAATTTTGGGCCCAAATTCTTTTTCGCCCAAGGCCCAAATTTTTTTTTACGTTTTCGAAGACGGCCCTGCAGCTGAGGACAGGAAAGCATATAGGTTGAACAAAGATGATCACTAGGATCTAATGAAAGACTTCCTAAACTAAGCTGTGTCCAGAATGTATGACACTGCGGTTCTTGTAATTGCTTGCTTTAAACTAAGTTTCTATCTCAAGTTTTTTAGAAAAAAAATAAACATAAAATAAACATAAAATATTGGAAACCATTTAAAAAATACTCAAAATACAAAGAAACATATTTTTAAAAATTAATACTCAAAATACACATAAACTTAAACATAAAGTTTTTTAGAAAATACTCAAAATAAACATAAACAAAGTTTTTTAGAAAATACTCAAAATACAGAAAAAAATAAACATAAAATATTGGAAACCATTTAAAAATTAATAAAACAAAGAAACATATTCATAAAATTAACAAGTTTTTTAGGCATCTCTCTATCGAAGATTGCATTCGGTTCCAATATTAGTATGTTTCTTATTGATCTCTGGTGCTCCACGCCCACAACACACAATCAATTCATCTCTTCTATATCGTATTCGGTATTCAAAAAGGGGTTGCGGCGCAGCTTGTTGCCCGTCTATCCGCGCCTCACTTGTAATTCTTGTTGCTTTTAGTATGAAATGAAAGGGAAAAAGGGAATTATCATTTAATCTTTAGCACAGCCTACTTGTTCTGTTCTTTACTGTTCTTATATTTATGGATCATACAACGAATTATCTTACGAGGACTATAACCATCTAGATTGTGCAGAACAATATAAGTTGTCGATGGATCCTAAGTTCTTCGTGATTTTGGAGTCTTCTATGATGGCCAATATGATGAATTAGGCAATGAAGTGAGTTAAAAATGTTGCTTATGAACTCAGACAAGGTAAACTAAATCAGGTTCAACGAGCCTGGCGAGCTTCACATGCCAGACTCAAGCCCGGGCTCGATAAATAAACGGGCTTTGTTTTAGGCTCAAGCTCGGCTTGAGCTTGATAATGCTCGGCTCGTTTCAAGCTTTTTACCGAGCCGAACTTGAGTAGTTCGCAAGCAGCTCGGCTCGTTTGCATCCCTACTTTTTACAAATTCAATATAAATATTATGCATGGCATTTTAACATTTTTAATAACTAACGCGTATCGGGCATCATGCATCAGATTTTGGTCTTACATTGCGTCGGATAGGATCACCACGCGCTTTTTAAAACCAAGAATGACAGCTAAAGTATTAATAGCACTATGATGAAGACCCATCAATATGCTATAAATAAGGCTATATGCAGATAAGACCATGTCAAGTTGTCACAAGTCTTGAAGCATTTATGGCATAGTTTTCACAAACAGTTGGAATGGATTTAATCTTATGTGGGTCATTGTTCATTTAATTTAAACAGACAATTCTGATCAAATAATTGAGCCAAAGCTTATTGTAATCTCAACCTACCTGCACACGCCTTGTAACACATATCGATGACGGCTTTAACACAACTTGTATTCTTTTCTATTGCTTTATTCTCAGCTCAGTCAATATCTGATGCAGTAGACACCATACCTGCAGGTCAAGCACTCATAGACAATTATATGATTGTTTCGTCTAATGAAATGTATGAATTTGGCAAAGTTTTGATTATCCAACCGACACATTGCTAGCCGGAATGAAATTCGGGAAGGATTTGGCCGGTAACAGGCCTAGATAGGCACTTGACATCTTGGAAAAGTATGGATGATCCTTCTCCAGGTCTGTATGTAAGTTGGATGGATACGAATGGATATCCACAAGCGTTTGAAAGGCGAGGTTCAGTTTTACAATTGAGGTTTGGACCATGGACCGGCGTTAGGTTTAGTGGTTTTCCTAGTAAGCCAAATCCTATATACACGTATGATTTTATCTTCAATGAAAAGGAGGTATATAGTATATTTCATCTTATTAATAGCTCAATTATGTCAAGAGTGTATCTTAGTCCAGAAGGTAACGAAGTGCGCTTGAACTGTATTGATCCCACCCAAGGTTGGATGCCATATTTGGCCACAACGGTTGATATGTGTACCCAATATGGACTTTGTGGTGCATATGGAATATGTAACATTAACAGTTCGCCCGCATGCACTTGTATGGAAGGTTTTCAACCAAGATATCCAGTACAATGGAACGCAGGAAATTGGTCCGGTGTAGACCTGGCAATTTCAACCCATCTAGTTGAGTTTGGGTTGTTTTGGGTTTAAAATTGACCTTGTGGGTTAAAATGGGTTTATTATAATTTTCAAGTGGGTTAGGATGAGTAAGTTTAATTGTAGAAAATAAGTAAGTGTGTCAGGATGGGTATGTCAAAAAAACAAATGGGACAGAATGGGTATTTTTAGACAACCATATACAAATCTAAATTAAACTCACCCAAGTTGATGCCTTATAGAAATCAATGTCAATAAAAACAAAAAATTATACCTTTTGCATTTGTTGATCATCCCAGTCGGGTCGATAACGGACGGCAATGTCGAAATAACACGGGTCGTTAACGAGATCGATCTCATCGAAACGGTCCGAGTCGTTAGCGGGTTTGATCAAGTGCAAACGGTCTGGGTTGTTGACCGGCCCGTTCGGGTCGAAATGGTCCGGTCGTTGACGGGCCCGGTCGGGTCGAAACGGTCCGGGTCGCTAACGGGATCGGTCAAGTCGAAACAGTCCGGGTCGCTAACGGGCCCGGTCGGGTCGAAACAGTACGGGTCGCTACGGGACGGGTCAGGTTGAAACGGTCTTGGTCGTTACCGGGCCCGGTCGGGTCAAAACGGTCCGGGTCGCTACCGGGCCCGACAGGGTCGAAACGGTCCGGGTCGCTATGGGACGGGTCAAGTTGAAACGGTCTGGGTCGTTACCGGACCCGGTCGGGTCGAAACGGTCCGGGTCGCTACGGGACGGGTCTGGTTGAAACGGTCGGGGTCGCTACGGGACGGGTCAGGTTGAAACGGTCCGGGTCGCTACGGGACGGGTCAGGTCGAAACAGTCAGGGGTCTTTACCGGGCCCGAATGGGTCGAATCGGTCCGGGTCGCTACGGGACGAGTTGGGTCGAAACGGTCTGGGTCGCTTCCGGGCCCGGCCGGAGTCGAAACAGTCCGAGTCGCTACGGGACGGGTCAGGTTGAAACGGTCTGGGTCGTTACCGCACCCGGTCGAGTCAAAACGGTCCGGTTGCTACCTGGTCCGTCCGGGTCGAAACAGTCCGGGTCGCTACGGGACGGGTCAGGTTGAAACAATCTGGGTCGCTATCGGGCCCGGTGGAGTCGAAAAGCTTCCGGTCGCTAACGGGCCCAGCTGGGTCGAAACGGTCCTGGTCGCTAACGGGACCGGTCAGGTCGAAACAGTCCGGGTTGTTAACCAACCCGATAGGGTCGAATCGGTCCGGTTTAAAACGAAATATTTCGGATCCCTTAAAATTTTATTTTTAAGTTTTTTTTTTTTAATTTGTTTTTTTTCCTTTTTAAATTTTTAACTTTTTATTGTTATTTTAATTTTTTTTTTTTTTTAATTTTAATCTATTTTGATGTGAACCTATTTTAATCCAAACCATTTAGACCCAAACCCATCCTAACCTATTTTTTAATTTACCCATCTTGACCCAAACTCATCCTAACCCAAACCCATCATGACCCATCAACCAACCCAACCCAACCTATCCATTTTGCCACCCCTAGTCCGGTGGTTGTCAAAATGAAAAACCGTTAAATTGTGGGAGTGTGGATGGCTTTCAAAAACTTTCAGGTGTGAAATTACCAGACACCCGACATTCGTTGTATAATCTGAGCATGAACCTTAGCGAATGTGAACATGCATGCAAGAGGAACTGTTCTTGCACAGCTTATGGAAATATGGATATTAGAAGAGGTGGAAATGGATGTTTGTTATGGTTTGGTGACCTGATGGATGTTAGAGTATATAATGAAAATCAAGAACTTTACATAAGAACTGCCATGTCCAAAGTATTAGGTATGCAAAAAGTTTATTTCTCATTCATATAAATATGTTTCAATCCGAGTATAATTCGTGCAATAGTTGACCCACAACTTAAGTTAACATATGGTTGTTCATCTGTCATTTCCATCATATACAGGCATTCAGTAACAAAACGTTGATGGTTTATATGTCTTTCAGATGTGGAATCTCGCTTTAACAAGAAAGTAATTAAAGTTGTGGCTGCAACTATGGTTGTTTTGGTTCTGATGGGCCTAACCATGGGAGTGTATGCTTGGAAGAAGAAAATGTCTCCTGCTCGAAATCAAGGTAGTGCAATATGTACAACTATTATTATCCAAAGCACGCCACAATGTACAACTAAGGTTTTTTTGTTGAACGACAAACGTTACTCCTACTCCCCTTTACACCAATTATTCTAAATTACTCACCTTGTCCACGTGTCAACCTAGAACACCCCCCCCCCCCAAAAAAAAAAAAAAAAAAAAAAAAAATTCTCTTAGAGGCATGTACAGTTAAGTATGCACCATTCTGGCATTCTTCGTGTAATCTTAAGTATCCAGATGTATTGCTTTTTAGGTAATCTGGCGAATGCGCTTTCTGAGGATTTTACTAGAGGGGGCCAGCAAAAAGATTTAGAGTTGCCGTTTTTCAGTTTTTCTGAATTATCTAAGGTGACTAATAACTTCTCGATCAACAATAAACTTGGAGAAGGTGGCTTTGGTACTGTTTACAAGGTAACATATTCATGCATATTTGTTTTATATTACAATAAAGTATGTTCCATAAGGTAAACAAAAGAAATTGTTCTTGGAGATCAGTAGAAGGAATATCATATGCTAATGGTTATGTTACTAATCTTAAGGGTGTAATGGAATATGGGCGAGAAATAGCAGTGAAACGGTTATCTGAAACTTCTACACAAGGACTTGACGAGTTTATCGACGAGGTTAGATGTATTCACAGGCTTCAACATCGAAATCTTGTGAAGCTTTTGGGATTTTGTGATCAAAAACATGAAATCATGTTGGTTTATGAATACATGCCCAACAGAAGCCTAGATTTGTTTTTATTTGGTAAGGATCTCTAAGATTGATGCACTTCTTTAATCTCAAAACACTTTCTGTTTTTTGATGTCCTATGTTAATCAAAAGTTTCCTCGTATAAAGTTTAAGCCAAAGATAGTTGCCCAAATTCCTCCAAATTGGGTAGTTGAGTTAAAATTCGGAATTTTTGCATTAAGAGTTTTATTCCAATACTATAATAAGTTGACACAATTTTGTATTTACCTGTGTGCAGATGAGACCCAAAGTTCAGTGCTCGGTTGGACCAAACGGTTCCACATCATCAATGGGATTGCTCGGGGACTTCTTTATCTGCATCAAGATTCATGCCTTCGTATCATACACAGAGATCTAAAAGCTGCCAATATTTTGTTGGACAATGACATGAACCCAAAGATATCAGATTTTGGGCTTGCTAGAATATTTAAAGGATACGAGGCTATGGCTAAGACAAAGAATGTGGTTGGAACTTAGTAAGAATCTTATACCAAATTTCAGTTGCTCGGGTCGAGTCCATGTGGTATGCTCATATCAATTGATTTGTCATTTTTTTTTTTTGCAGTGGCTACATTCCTCCAGAGTATGCAGTTCATGGAGTTTTCTCTGTAAAATCAGATGTGTTTAGCTTTGGTGTTTTAGTTTTGGAAATAGTAAGTGGGATAAGGAACCGAGAATTCTCTTCTCACGAGCACCGTGACACCCTTCTTGGACATGTAAGCTCACTACACATTGATCAATGTTGTTTATTTGGAAGTTGATTTGATAGTACCCTCAACGTACAATTATTTTATAAATGATTCCAGTTTAATTGAAATATATACTAAAATTATAACGACACATGTAAATACTATGCTTGACCTTTCGGTTTTGCAGCATAACACTATCTCTAGTTAGGAGTTTTAACACATATGATTAACTTGTGTATTTTACTAATAATTTACTAAATGTGATGTATAGGCATGGAGACTTTATAAAGATGGCAAGTGTCTTGATCTGGTTGCTCAACCTATAGTTGATTCATGTGTCGTCGCTAAGGTACTACGATCAATACACATCGGTTTGTTATGTGTGCAAAATCATGCAGAAGATAGGCCAACAATGTCATCTGTGTTATTGATGCTGGGTAATGATGGTGTATTGTCTGAACCTAAACCACCTGCATTTTTCATAGAGCCTGAGCTTGACCCATGTGCATACACGACACAAGAACCTTCGGTCAATAATGTGACTATTTCACTAACAGGTCGATAGAGTGAGTTTGCATGTCAAAGTCCATAAACAATACAATATTTCACTACATCTCCCCATTTGTTGCATGAATATTGCCATATTTTTAAAATTCCAGATGTAACAACCTTTTTCAAAACAAAGTAGATGCCGTCTGAGTATGCCATGTGCATTGATGATGTCCCGAGTTGGTTGAGAGATGCATAATGTTAAAGCTACCAGAGTAGACGATATTAGTTGGGACAAGACTTGGGTGATAGTGAAACTTAAACAACATGAAGTGATCAATGAATGAACCAACTTTTAAGTTTCAAAAAAAAAAAAAAAAAAAAAAAAAAAAAAAAAAAAAAAAAAAAAAAAAAAAAACCATTTGACTAACCTGTGCCTTGATTCAAACGTTTGGCACGCCACGAGCTTGCTTAAGGACCATAAATGCCCCACATTTCAATGGTAGTCCTTGAATGCGAGGTTATACTAAACTCTATTGCAATCATGTGCGTAATTGATGAGTGATGACACCTTGAAGTAAACACAAAAGTTGATAACATCGTGCTCATGACATATCTAAGGAAAAGAAATTCATGTGTTTATAAGGCAACCGCGGAGTATAATATACTCCGGAACATATAATGGTCTACCATCACCTCACTCTCCTTAGCCCCTACTAGGGAAGTTTATGCATTTTGTGTAATCTTTATAAGGTAGGCAGGTAAAAAATCTCTAGCTTCCTAGTTTCCATTTAAATAAATGATACTGAAGTATAGAAATCGATAGATATTGTTTTACCAATCAGTGAATATTATTCACTTGTTCAAAAATAAACTATGCAAATAATACGCTAAAAGATAATGTGTTGAGATTTTGTTGTGGATATTATGCTTACCTAACATTTTTCATGAAAATAATTAAAGTGTGGTGTTCCACCACTTTTTTCATGTGTGCATCTCTGGAAATAATGCCAAACATGATTGTTAGGGGAAAGGGATTCTAGAAATCCTTGAAAATGAAGAAACTCTCAAAAACTTAATGAGTGGACCACATTGCTCCACATGGTCCATGCTATTATATCATATTTTATTCAATGAAGGTTATTTGTGTAATTTTACCCACTCACTCACATTAATCACACTATAAAACCCACCTTTCTCTCTTCATTTTTCAAATCATTAATTCCCCCCTCTTTCTTCTTTGGCTCCCCCTCTTCCTCTGTTAAAGCACCTCCACCACCACGAACCACCCTATTCACCACCACACCACCCAACCACCACCGTACCACTGAACCACCCTTTGCCGTCGTTGTTTTCGCCACTGTCATCGTAGGAGGACCATTGTTTTTGTTCATCAGAACAGTGCCATCATCATCGAAGCCGACCACCTAAGATTCATCATCGTCGCACCTGCCTCTTACCGGTTATGCCTTTTTTATTTTTTATTTCTCTAGTTATATTTTTTAAGTTTATTATTAGGGGGTATAAGTTTTTTCGAGCTTGTTATATGTTCCAGCCCTGTTTTTTTTGTCAATGTTTTCTGGATGTTTGTTAAAAAAACATTTATAGATTCAACTGAAAACCTTGTTTTTTTCATAAGGATTGTTTAGAGGCAAACAACTTTTTTTTTATCAGATTTTGATCAGATTGCTCCAGCCCTATTTTTGTGGCATCTATGTGTTTTGTTTTTTTTTTAGTTTGTAAAAATTTGTTTTTTTTCAAGTTGGTGGTTTAATTTTTTATTTGTTTCAAGTTGGAAATAATTGTTATTTTTTTTGTGTGTTACTAGCATCTCTTTTTTTTTTGGGTGATTGATTATGTTAAACATTGAAAAAGTTTTTTCGTTTTGTGTTTTTATGTTCGTAGTATCTTTGTGTTTTATTTAAGGTGTTTTTATCCTCTACATTTTTGTATGATCTTTGTGTTTAGTTAGGCTGTTACATGTGTAGCCCATCTGTTTTTTTGCAGTCAAATTAAGTTTTATGTTTAATAGCATATCAAATTATGTTATATGTTTACTGCAGAATACATAAGTGTTGTCTGTGCTTTTCATATTACACATGTAATACTCGTCTGTTCTTGCACCATGTCTGTCTTTTTTTTTCGTTTTCTAATGTATGAGTTTTTTATGTTACGTATGTCTTTTTTATTACAGAAAATGTATGTTTTTGTGTTGTCTTATATAGGCTTTACGAATCAGAGGATGATGGGCTTGGGGGTGGTTTAATATATATATTTTTTTTGTGTTTCTATTTTTTTTTTTGGGGGGGGGGCGTGGTTTGGGGTTTTAGGTGGTTTAATATTTTATTTTTTTTAAGTTAGAAATAATTGTTGTTTTTTTGTGTGTTACTAGCATCTCTTTTTTTTGGGTGATTTTATTATGTTAAACATCGAAAATGATTTTTCGTTTTTGTGTTTTATGTTTGTAGTATCTTTGTGTTTAGTTAGGGTGTTTTTATCGGCTATATTTTCGTATAATCTTTGTGTTTAGTTAGCCTGTTACGTGTGTAGCATATCTATTTTTTGCAATCAAATTATGTTTTCTGTTTTCTAGCATATCAAATTTTGTTCTATGTTTAACATAGAATACATAAGTGTTGTCTGTTTTTTTCCTGTTACTCATGTAAATAATTTTTTTTTTTAAATAATTGTTGTTTCACATGTATATAAGCTGTAAATAATTGTTGTTTTTTTGTGTGTTACTAGCATTTCTTTTTTTTGGGTGACTTATTATGTTAATCATCGAAAATGATTTTTTGTTTTGTGTTTTATGTTTGTAGTATCTTGTTGTTTAGTTAGGGTGTTTTTATCGTCTATATTTTCGTTAGGCTGTTTACGCCTTTTTGTTATGTTAGCCCTTTTACGTGTTTATCATATATGTTTTTTTGCAGTCAGATTCTGCTCTATGTTTTCTAGTATATCAAATTCTGCTATATGTTTACTGCGGACTACAAAAATTTTGTCTGTGTTTTTCAGTTACACATGTAACAATTGTGTGTTTTTGCACCATGTCTTTCTATTATTTTTTTTGGTGTTCTAATGTATGAGATATTTTTTATGTTACCTATGTCTTTTTTTACAGAAAACGTTTTTTTTTGTATGCCCCCTATTGTGTATTATGTATTTCTTTATTAAGAATCAATTTTTTTTTATAAAGACTCATTTTTGTTAAGGTGTTTTATCTGTGTTTAGTTATACCATATCTGTGTTTAGTTAATGTGTTACGTGTGTAGCATATCTTTTTTTTTTTGCAGTAAATGTGTGTTTGTGTGCAGTCAGAATGTTTTGATGTTTGCAGACTACAAAGTTTTGTATGTGTTTGCAGACAAAAATTCATGTTTACACACGTAACACTTGATTTTTTTTAACCAGATTTGTTTTGTTAATAGTCAAATCATGAATTCCAACCCCAGCACTCCCCTTGGGAGGTTTTTGAGGCCCGTCGGCAGCTCATCCCTATCGCACCCAAGCCACCTCAAATTGAACCGGTCATGCCATTTGGACCTGAATTACCCCCACATGTTGAATTAGATGTACCCCCTGTTGAAGCTGAACATGAACCCCTCTCCCCTGTTGCCCCGGTCATCCCGCCCGTAGAACCGGTTATACCCATAGAGCAGGCGGACGATGGGTTTGTAAGCGACGATGATTTTGATTGGAATGCGGCATTTGATTACGTTTTCCCCGAAGAATATCCGCCACCAGAAGACTATATGACACCGGAGGATGATGCGCATGATGTAGCTCACACACCTGAATGGGCTGTTGGTTACGAATCAGACCCAGGGGCTGAATATGAAGAACCATATGAACCTAAATTTAACAAACCTGGGCTGTCGGTTACGTCTCAGGAAGGTGGGCGTATTAGGGCAGAATGGGAGGGTATAGGTTATACCGAGGAACAGTGGGCTTTTTATGTCAAATATGGTTACTGGATGCCGTCTGCTATTGTTGGTTGCAATGCAGGATGTCTGGGGTTGCATATTACATATGAAGAATTGGCTTTTTATGAGAAGAATGGTTATTGGATGCCAAGGGGTGGTGTATGAATCTTTTAATACTATGTTTTTGTTGTTGATACAGGATGAACAATATGTTTGTGTAGCTTTTTTTGATTAGTATGAAAAAAATGTTGTTGGCTGATGCATCTTAACATATTATGTTGTCTCATGTTGTGAGCTTAATCTTAAAGTTATATATTATGTTTGTTATTTTTAAAAGTAGTGAATATTAAAAAGAGAAACCATTTTTGCCTTTTCGTTACGGACGCAACAACTCTGGTGTTGGTACAATAAAACCCAAAAAAAATGTGGTAATAAATCTGATTCTGAACTGGTGCTGGAACAATTGCTATAAATCTGATTCTTACGTACGAAACACTGCGTATGTTACATATGTAACACGACGTGCTGACAGATTTAGGACCATGGTCACAAAAGTATGAGAGAGATGATGTGACATGTGTGAGGTCCACTTGTTGTAACATCGCGTGATTTCTACTTTCTATGTATTTTAAATTCTATACTTAACAAATTCCAAGTTCGCCTTATTCGTTTCTTTTATGTTACTCCTACCAATTCTTGACGAGTCGTCATTATAATTTATCCTATTCAATTTAGATTTTATAACAAGAAACTTATTTAGTTAAGATCTTAATATATACTTATTATTAATAAAACATATATATATAATAATAATCAAAAAAAAAAAAAAACAAAACATAACATGAAATGTTATGTAAGAAAAAATTGCCGTACACTTTTTTTTGTCATCTATTTATTTATTATTTTTTTTCTTTTTCTTTTAAATATATATTTACCACTAATTAACTTCTAACCACCCTAATTAATTCATTAAATACCCAACCCTCTCACTCCAACTATAAATACACCACTCCTATCCATTCTAACACTTGCTCATTTCTAAATCCTCTCTAATCTCTCAAGAATTCTCTCAAGAATAAGTGAGTTTCTCACTTCACCTTCAACCTCTCTTCTACTTTCTTCACTATCCTCTTCTTCAAACCCTTTGAGGAAACCTCTAGGACCTCTCTCCTATTTGCCATGGCAAATAAACATGAGTAGGGCACCAATTTGAGGCCTCAAATGTGGTCATCTTCTATTATCTTTTATGCACTAGGTTGTTAATAATACCAACCAAGTTCACCAACAACTCAATGATGGAGGGACTTGTGTTATGGTTCATGGTTGACAAAAGGAAGGCCAAGGCTCATCCAAACTAAGTCACCATACCCTACTTCTTAAGTTATATTATATAAATACTAAATTATATAAACTCTACTAATTTAATAACTCGGAAAGGTTTGTGGATACATCCCTACCTTACCAATACTTGACTCTCATGACCATCCGAATCACCTTTATGGTGGTTTGTGTTTTGGTTCGCCTAAAAGGCTTGCTTGACTCTTATGACCATCCGAATCACCTTCATGGTGGTTTGTGTCTTGGTTCGCCTAAAAGGCTTGCTTGACTCTCTTGAATCCATTAATCCAACTCTTGAACCTAAAACGCCTTCCTTTTTAATTCTAGTTAATCGGAGCTAAAGCTTAATCTTTCAAGACTTACTTTTTGGAACTCTATCAAACGCACCCAAAGGTGAGTTCATACTTGTCCCCCTTTTATCCTTTATTCTTTGGGGCTCAACATGTATCACTATCAAAACTCAAATGATTTTAAACTCTACAATCTATTATGCTTAGTCTAAAGTCTATCATATTCTAAATTCTATCATGCGCAATCTAAAGTCTATTATATGCTTGTACGCTATGCTATGCAGAATTATTTACTCTAACATACAAATGTTCATATAGTTGACAACCCACCTTGCATGTATAGCGCTATAGGATTGGCTATCCGCCCCCTACATGGGTCATGTTAAGCAAAATTCTTCGTGGCTAGTCGCCGTTTGTATGGTTCTCTTGCATATGCCTATAAGCAAAACTTTATTATACTATGTATGTATGTATGTCAAAACTAGTATGCTCACCAATGCTTTATGTGTTGACGGATATTTTATACATGTTGCAGGAAATATTTATTGCAAGACATTCAAGAAAACTACTTAGGATTGGACATAGAAACTCACTCTAGTTCAAGTTATCATATTCTTGTTGTTGTATTTTTCGTTATATGAACTACTTGTATTTCTATTTTTAGACAATAAATGAAATTCTATCTTTAAACTATATTGTCACAAAATCTAGTGTCATGAAGTCTTTGAACAATCTACCACAAGTCTCGCCTCGATGTTTCCGCCATCGGTTGGGGTGTGACAGATTGGTATCAGAGCCATGACTATAGGGAATTAGGAAAAATTGTCATGTTTGACCTAGACTATAGTTAAGTACCTTTTTGACCATTCCATTTATCATGCTTAAAATACTCGTTCTCCCTATCTTGCTTCTACTTTATTCCTTTGGTCTTAAAAAAAAATTACCTTACTATTTGGTGGATTATTCTACACTCGAAGACGCTCGTATATCACAAACGAAAGAAAATCACCGAAATAGGCGTGAAACCCTCACTTTGGTGATAACTTTCAATCCGCGTAAATTCTTTGTGTTTTTGAAACTACACCAAAATAGGAGTGATATCCTCACCTTGGTGGAAATTTCACAATTCTCCTTCTAGTGGACACTTACCAATTGAAGGTTAGAATTAATTTTCTAACCACGTTGGACGAAGTGTACAAACCACACTCAAAGAAACGACCTCGCTAAGATAGGAGTGAAATCCGCAACTTAGCGATTAGTTTCAATCCTTGATTATTATTTTTTTAATCTCGCCAAAGTCTCAAATTTACTAATGACAAGGAACATGTAGTAACTGGAAGGGTGAATACCGTTAACCGAAATTTTCGGCGAGAGTATTTCCACCTATTAGGCCAAAGCATGTTTTCAAACTCAAAGGTAAATTCGAACCACTTTGGTTAGTCTTAGTTCCGTTCCGGAACACTCCAATGGCTTGCTTAAAACAAGCCCCTCATTTTATGTTAATATTATTTTCAATGATGTTTTCATGCTATGTTTTCACTACATATATTCGATTTAAATTTTTTTACTACTCGCAAAGGCTCTCAAGACTCGCATTTACAATCTACTCTCGCGATGTCCAAACAATACTAATAATCGCAACCAACATAAATCAAAACTCCTTTATGTTGACTAAGTACACTATACTTGCTTATGCATACGTGTTATACTATTTGAACAATGTGAAACTTGCGTCCTATACGTGTAACTTGAACTTGCATACTAAATCTATGAGAACAACTTGAGCTTATGTATTTTGTTTATCTAAATTTGCATCAATTTCACCGATCTAATCTTACCCACAAACTTTTCATTGTTAACCAAAATTCTAGTAACTTATTTCCTAAATTCAAAAGTCACCTTGTTTAAAAACGCTTATGAAAATTTTCCTATGTATGATTCTCGAACATGTCTTCCCGTCTCAACAGCATCGATCTCAACCAACTGGCGAGTTTATTGCCTAAAAAATTGATCAAGATCCTCCCTAACCTAGAGACACCAACAAACCCAACTCCAAACTCCAATGATACCATCCAAGACAACACAAACCATGTAAATACTAAACCTTCTACCCATACCCCTACCAAACAAACGAAAAAGGATAACCGAAAACGCAAAAACCTCAAACGAAACCACACTTCGACAACTCCTAAGACTCTGAATCCCAACAAAAAGCAGTACCGAGGAACCTTTCCGCTATGCGACAGTTGTAAATATCACCATCCCACTCACACACAATGCAGCATATGCACCAACTGTGATTCATATGGTCATTTAAGCAAAACATGTCGCCACACCACTAAACCACGACCCGAAAAACCTACTACCACTACCTTATTCACTAAAACTAATGAATGGATATGCTCTGAGTGCAACAACCCAACCCATGGACCCAACCAATGCCCAAGACTTGCCATGGTGATCTATGATGCTGGAAGACCCACTCACCACGCTAAAGAAGATTGACTTTTCTTTTCTTTAAAAAAAAATGAGAATTTCCTTATGTAATGTTTTCAAGAAATTGTTCGGATATAAATTTTTTTTTATACCATCGTTATCGTAGTTACACTCATAATTTAACGGCAAAATTCAAATATCGCAAAACCCTTTTCTCCTCGCACACGATCTTTTTCAAAAAAAAAAAAAAATCTACAAAATTCTTCCTACTATTTCTAAGAGGATGCCTATTCTTCTATATAATCCTCGCTTTCAACCCACTAACAAATGTGTGTGTCGAGCCTGTACGACAAACAAGATTCTAAATGATAAAAAATGTTTGAAATAAATTTTCTTTTTGTAAAACATGACTTGTGAGCAAACACGTTAAATCAAATAACCTACTTCTTTATAATCCCAAAACCTTTTCTCTTGAAATCGTATCACGAGTCAAAATATTCTTCAACGCCAAACTAAAATTGTCAATAAACTATTTTCCTCACTTAATAAAATGGTTTTTTTTTCATAAATCAAACGACCATCTTCGATAAAACTTTTACACTAAATTTTCCTCACTTCAATTAAATCCGTTTTCTTTAACATGCAACGGACTAAATTCTTTTACCATCAAACTTGACCCTTAGTCTTGAAAAGCTAGATTGCTCGCGTACCCATAAAAACTCAATAAACTCAAATTTTATGTTACCCTCAGTCAAAACATTCTTTTTCACGCGTGAATGTTTTCATTTAAAATCCAACTGTCCATACTCTTGCTTTTTTTTTTTTAACTAAACGTATATAAATAAAAAAAAAGTATATATGTTTTATTTAAAATAAATAAAACATATATCTACGCCAAAACACGTACGATTAACAACATCAAAAACTTGCTTAATGCCTTTTCTCATTATGTGTTTGCATGTCACGTTATTTGTTATGTTTACAACATCAAAACTGTTTAATGCTTTAGTTTAATGTCTTTTCCTTTGTGCATAAGTATTTTGTGTCCACTAGCGACCCACACATAACTAAGACAAATTATGTGGACCATACGACAATTGGACTAATTACGGGTGCACACGTAATTACGAAAATTGTGCGCATGGAAAACATAACAAGTCCCAGTGTGTGTAACCTATCATGGCTTGAATAACAACACGGATGAGGTATGATAACGACATGGTGGATACGCCGCAGGTACATCCTATACATAAATGTCCTGTCATACTACCAAAAGTAGAGTTATTCGTACCATGAGAAGTTTTGGGTGTCGAGTTTAAAATTTTGACCAACATTTACGTTATTTATCTTTTGCGATACCATTTATGTTATAGTTTACTAGTCTAATTACGCTTGCATCATTCGTCTTTTATGCATATCATAACCTTGTTTTGAACCACACTTTCCACTATGCAACATCATCCTTGCTATGAATAATCTATACTTGCAATCTCCATCGAACTTCGTTCCTTCCTCGTGCTTTCCTTACTTAATCAGCAATCCTTCCATTATCAAGGATCTATTTCTAAATCTCGTAAGCTCTGGCCTTAATCTCTAAAAGCATTTATACACTTAAAACAAGATCCGTCTCTCACCTTCTTATATTTTCTTGACTAATTATATACTAGATTTCAAAACTAAATAACTATTATTTATTTCACAAAAAAAAAAAAAAAAAAAAAAATCTGTTACAATAGTCCAATTTCTCGTTTATTTTAGTCGCCTTCAAAAAAAAAAAAAGAAAAAAAAAAGAGAGATTTTTCTAGTAAAATCTTCAACCTTGTGCAAACCAAAAATCTATTACTAAATACTGTTCATTCCCACATCTAGTCACTTATTATACCCACATATTTACTATTCCACCCAATTACCCAATGACATTTTTTTTACAAGCCAAAACTTCCACTACTTCTTATGTGTTATACAGTGTATTTACTTATATTTTCAAATTTTTGCTACTTCATATATGTTATATACCGTATATTTACTTATCTACCCGAAATTTGTTACATTAACCCCATACTCAAACCTACCTATATGTACCATTTTTCTTTTACTAATCACCAAAAATGCTTTAGTCGGTTACACTTTCAAATTTCTACGTATAGCCTTAGGTTAAAATTTTTAAAAGTACTTCTCCTACGAGCATAATTATCGCACAGTGACTAGATACCGTATTTGATTTAAACATAATAAACTAACTAGTTTTTGTTTTTATTAAACCCATATCAAACCACCTACCTATTTTTCAAAAGGTTGACTCTTAATTAAATTTCGAGACGAAATTCCCTAAAGTAGGGGAGACTGTAACATCGCGTGATTTCTACTTTCTATGTATTTTAAATTCTATACTTAACAAATTCCAAGTTCGCCTTATTCGTTTCTTTTATGTTACTCCTACCAATTCTTGACGAGTCGTCATTATAATTTATCCTATTCAATTTAGATTTTATAACAAGAAACTTATTTAGTTAAGATCTTAATATATACTTATTATTAATAAAACATATATATATAATAATAATCAAAAAAAAAAAAAAACAAAACATAACATGAAATGTTATGTAAGAAAAAATTGCCGTACACTTTTTTTTGTCATCTATTTATTTATTATTTTTTTTCTTTTTCTTTTAAATATATATTTACCACTAATTAACTTCTAACCACCCTAATTAATTCATTAAATACCCAACCCTCTCACTCCAACTATAAATACACCACTCCTATCCATTCTAACACTTGCTCATTTCTAAATCCTCTCTAATCTCTCAAGAATTCTCTCAAGAATAAGTGAGTTTCTCACTTCACCTTCAACCTCTCTTCTACTTTCTTCACTATCCTCTTCTTCAAACCCTTTGAGGAAACCTCTAGGACCTCTCTCCTATTTGCCATGGCAAATAAACATGAGTAGGGCACCAATTTGAGGCCTCAAATGTGGTCATCTTCTATTATCTTTTATGCACTAGGTTGTTAATAATACCAACCAAGTTCACCAACAACTCAATGATGGAGGGACTTGTGTTATGGTTCATGGTTGACAAAAGGAAGGCCAAGGCTCATCCAAACTAAGTCACCATACCCTACTTCTTAAGTTATATTATATAAATACTAAATTATATAAACTCTACTAATTTAATAACTCGGAAAGGTTTGTGGATACATCCCTACCTTACCAATACTTGACTCTCATGACCATCCGAATCACCTTTATGGTGGTTTGTGTTTTGGTTCGCCTAAAAGGCTTGCTTGACTCTTATGACCATCCGAATCACCTTCATGGTGGTTTGTGTCTTGGTTCGCCTAAAAGGCTTGCTTGACTCTCTTGAATCCATTAATCCAACTCTTGAACCTAAAACGCCTTCCTTTTTAATTCTAGTTAATCGGAGCTAAAGCTTAATCTTTCAAGACTTACTTTTTGGAACTCTATCAAACGCACCCAAAGGTGAGTTCATACTTGTCCCCCTTTTATCCTTTATTCTTTGGGGCTCAACATGTATCACTATCAAAACTCAAATGATTTTAAACTCTACAATCTATTATGCTTAGTCTAAAGTCTATCATATTCTAAATTCTATCATGCGCAATCTAAAGTCTATTATATGCTTGTACGCTATGCTATGCAGAATTATTTACTCTAACATACAAATGTTCATATAGTTGACAACCCACCTTGCATGTATAGCGCTATAGGATTGGCTATCCGCCCCCTACATGGGTCATGTTAAGCAAAATTCTTCGTGGCTAGTCGCCGTTTGTATGGTTCTCTTGCATATGCCTATAAGCAAAACTTTATTATACTATGTATGTATGTATGTCAAAACTAGTATGCTCACCAATGCTTTATGTGTTGACGGATATTTTATACATGTTGCAGGAAATATTTATTGCAAGACATTCAAGAAAACTACTTAGGATTGGACATAGAAACTCACTCTAGTTCAAGTTATCATATTCTTGTTGTTGTATTTTTCGTTATATGAACTACTTGTATTTCTATTTTTAGACAATAAATGAAATTCTATCTTTAAACTATATTGTCACAAAATCTAGTGTCATGAAGTCTTTGAACAATCTACCACAAGTCTCGCCTCGATGTTTCCGCCATCGGTTGGGGTGTGACACTTGTCATATGTGCTTTTCAGAAAAATGGCACTTGACCATTGTGCCCTTATTTTGTCATCTACCTTATTAAATCTATTAAAATAATATAGAATTAATCTAGGCTATTGATCACTTTAGATCAATGGCTCTCATAAGGTTTACAAAGTTTCTTCATTTTGAGTGGATTTTTATTTTAACCACCCCCATATATATACATATATATATATATATATAAGATTTTATACAATATTCAAGTATAAAATTTTGATGTATGTATCACACTAATACTAATATACTATCATGTATGCATGTATAATATCTTTGTATATATTATTCAGAAAAAAAGTTATCTTCACTGTTTTTTTTATATTTGTCAAAAAAGATTGAAACGAGATACATGTTCTAGAAATCAATTTTCTGCATAATATAAAAAACAACCATATGTAAATTATAAAAAGAAAATGGCATCGGATTTTAAATATATGGCATGCGAAGCCAATATCATTTGTTTATTTATGTACAGTAATTTGGAATAGTCAAAGTACCGGTCATGCTTTTGTAATCTAGTATGAGGTTGCTTCGAGGAAACTCTCGCCGCCATGTGAATCTTACGTCATTTACATAACAAGTCATACCACTAACCTTACTTAATTATTATTTAAACTTTTTTTTTTCTGAACGGTCATTTATTATTATTTAAACCACTATTCAACCTTCAACTTTAATTATGTGTTTAAACAAACGTGATTCATGTTTAAGCGTGAACTTGATGTGTACGATTGATTAAAGATAGTTGAACCCGATTATCTAATCGGATCTCTAAGACTCTAACTATCTAATCTTAAAGTTCTTTCTTTTTAGCGACAAATGTTACTGCTACATACTTTAAACCATTAATACTAAACTACTCATGTCATTTTTACTCGGTTTAAGCATGATATCTTCATCCACAAGAGAAAATTTGCTAGTTTGAGATTCTAACACATTTTAACTTTCAAAATTATTCAATAATTCAAAACTTAAAGCTTTTATTATTTACTTTGTCTAAAATGCATGATTCGTTTTGGTTTATGTGTGTCTAATTTTTTTCTTTTTTTTGTTTTTAACAAACTAATTAAGGAGTTAATAGTTTTCAAATGCATTCAAACAATTCAACTTAACCTGTATTTGTCTAGATTACTCAACTTAACCTATAATATTGTCGATTCATTGTTCAGAATGATGTCAAAAATTGGATAGCGTAGTAACCGATTCAAATCGTATTAATTAAAGAAAATCTAAACAACTAATTTTTTTTAATAAAATACTAAAAACTTGCACGAACACCTAATGTATCCTCTAAGGTTGTCTGTTGTGGACACGCGAACAGCCCGACGCGAGCCATTCGTGAGTCACGTGGCTCGCGAACACCACAACAGCCCCACGCCAAGCCCCGCGTGAGCAAGGCACCGCGAGCACAAGCGATCACGGTCACGGTGCTATTGTCTTGGATTTTGAGTGAGACGCGAGCGATAGTCTGAAGCGAGCCATAACACCCCCACACGAGCGATTGCCGGAGTGATTGTTTGGAGGTGGTCGCGCCCACTCGCTCGCGCACCACAACACACAGTCTAATTGTATACTGTCTAATTGATGGTACGTAGTATATTTTTCCTATTAATGTAGTAATAAAATTATTACCAACCAACCAACCAATACCCAGTAAATCCCACAAATGGCCATAGCTATTCGTAGGGTCTGGGGAGGGTGGGATGTAGGCAAACCTTACCTCTACCCGAGAGGGCAGAGAGGCTGCTTCCAGAGAGACCCTCGGCTCAAAACAAACAATAAGAAGCAAACTAGACTAGAAATACAACGGCATAGTAACATAACAGGTGGTGGCAGGAAAGCATAGTAATAAAATTATTAACAATATATAATTACCATGCATATTATTTTAATATGTCACTAGAAAAAGATTAATTTATATATAATATATATACATTATGGTTTTTTTCTGGAATATAAGTTTGTAGTTTGTTGAGTTAAGATATATTTGTTTTTGTTACCTTAGTATATAATTGTTTGATACATTGACTAGTAAGATAACACAAAGAAAGAAAACGATGCCTCCACTTTAGTCCAGAGTGATAATAAATGGGAAGAAGTTGAAAATAGTTATACATGAAGTCTAGAGATAGGTAAATAAAAAATGTATAAGAGTCTACGAATGAATGGCAGGTAGTATGGAGTTTTGAACGACGACACTGTTAGGTCGTTGTCGAACTTAAGACTTAACAAATTACAAGAATTTGATATTTAGTAAATATGCTTTCTTATAAGAAACTTATTTTTTTTTACTTTGCTTCGTCCTTATCACTACTAGAAAAATACCCCTTTCTTGACGCGCATTGCGCGTCATAAAAGGGTGTTTATGACACACATAAAAGTGTCAAGGAAGAACATGTCAAGAAAGGTTTATGACATGCAGGCGCGTGTCATCTTTTAATGACGCGCGTTTATGACACTCCTTTATGACACGCTTTTTTGACACGCATTTATGACACACTCTTTAATGACACTCTTTCATGACATGCATTTACGACACACCTTTATGACACTAATTTTGCGTGTCATGTTTTTTTTTTACCTAAAAAAAATTCTGCAAAATAACTAATAAATCTGGATTTATATTTATATTTATAATAACAAAATCAATAAATTTCAAAATAAAATTGCATATATTATATATACCACAAAAAAATTACAATTAGTATTTGTCGAATCCTACCACTAGTTACAAAAATATTGTGTCAATACATTACATTAGTCTAGACTAAACGTACGGATAACTTGAAAATGAAGGTTGCGGCATAACTAGACCACTCTTCACGAATGGCATTAATATCCGCATCCGTGTTAGCATCTACTCCTCCCCCTACCTGAGACAACAATTAAATTAATAAGATGAAGGTTAATGTTCGTGATGGTTTTAATTTCAAGACGAGAATTATTAGTAAGAACACAAACACGCCTGTTGATTTAAAAAAAAAAAATCATATACAGTTCCATAAAACCAACATAATTTGTGATCAAAATAAGTTAAGTTAATGATTTATTTACCTAATGATGCTACAATGCTAGAACATACCTAACAGCTTCACCCTGAAAGATCCACACACACATACCAGTACAATAAAACCTAAATTTGCACATGAGTAAAAAAAGTAGTTCCAAAGGGTGATCTTTATAGCATTTGGCTAACGAATTAGCAAAGAAATCCATAAGTTGGTGGTGACCCAGCCTAAAGTTCTTCATGTATATTCACAAAAATATAATGATAAAGAATTAACATACAAATGAAAGTTGTTCGTTAGGCAAACAGTCAAAGCCTAAAAGTACCCACACATGACTCTTTAGGTGATACAAGGTAAGCCTGTGAATGCTCATGAAGCTCACTAAAGATTTTAGTGTTGCTGTGTTCATAACATAAGTTGAAAAAGCAATACAAACTTTTTAATACCTAAAAAGATTCAAGTAAAAGAAATATTTATAGAAAATACATATATTACTCACTTTCTAGGCCTTCAAGAAGTTGCTGCAAATGATTATATAGGTAGTACAGAGAGAGCTCGTGAATGCTCATGAGTCGCATCTTGCCTGTTTAAAAAATACATAAAGCGTTGGCGAAGCAAGACAAATACTAACAAAAACAAATATATATTACTCACTTTGTGGGCCTCCAAGATGAGTGCAATCTACGAACTGTTGGTGAACCTCATGAGCCCATTTAAGTCATGGTTTTGCATCACTGGATAAAACCAAATTCATATATTGGTATTAACTAACTATTACTCCCAAGGTATTTACAGATAATCATTTTTCATAAATGTAACATCACTCCAAGGTATTCTGTTGGATATCGAGATTATCGACGCTTCTGTTTCTATCTCTTATTTTTAGTTTTGTTTGTTTGAGATTAGTTCCGATCTTTCTGGACTTTTTTGTATTTATTTTGGTCTCTTTGTTATCATTCAGTAACAATGAAAAAGAAGCAGCTTTGATTGCCAAATTCTTCATGGTATCAGAGCGGGCACAAAAACAAAAACAAAATTAAGATCATCAATTATATTTCGATGGCTGGCGATGAAGCGGACAGGTCATCCAACAACGGTGCCGAGCTGGTCGACGCCAACTCACCATTCTATCTACATCCTTCGGACTATCCGAAACAAATGCAGGTTAATGAAAGCCTCACGGATAACAACTTCAACGATTGGATTCAAGAAATGACAAATTTTTTGTTCGCAAAGAATAAAATAGGATTCGTGGACGGATCCATAAAGAAGCCAGACAAAACCGACAAGAAATACATGAATTGGATGCGGTGTGACGCCATGATAAAAGGATGGCTCACCACTGCAATGGAGAAGGAGATAAGAGCTAGCGTCAAATATGCAAACACGGCTGCGGAAATCTGGAAGGATCTACATGAAAGGTTCGGTAAAGAAAGTGCACCAAGGACGTATGAAATCAAGCAATCAATCACCATGACTCGCCAAGAAGGATCCACTGTATCAGCCTATTTTACAAAGTTACGTGGATTATGGGATGAAATAGACACCATGTTACCGATCCCTCGCTGCGAATGTGAAGGGTGTTCATGTGATACTGGAAAGAAGTTGATGGAATTGAAAGAAAAGGAAAGGTTGTACGAGTTCTTGATGGGGTTAAATGCTGATTTCACGGTGATTAGAACTCAGATTTTAGCCATGAAGCCAACACCAACGCTCGGTGCTGCGTATCATCTGGTTGCAGAAGACGAACAGCAGCGAAACATTGCTGTAGGAAAGAAAACAACGCCAGAATCCATGGCATTTCAAGCAACGCAGCAGCGAAAAAGAGAAGGACAGGCCCAAAAGAAACCGTGGCAGAGGAACGAAAAATCACAACCGAACACCAAGGCTGAGCACTGTACATTTTGTGGAAGAGATGGGCATGTTCGTGAAGGATGCTTCAAGGTTATTGGGTACCCAGAATGGTTCTTTGGAAAGGGAAAGAAAGAGGATGTGAAACCGAAGGCTGCAGTTGCGGAAACAACACCTAGCCCAGTCCCCGGCCTCAGCGACGAACAATATGGAATGTTTCTAAAGTTCTTCGGGAAAAAGGACGAGCAAAAGGAGAAGAGCAACCCTCCAGCGGCAAACATGGCAGGTAGAACGGATAAAAATTATAATTGGATTATGGATTCGGGGGCGACTGACTCCATAACTCATGTACGAGGATTGCTTGACAATCTTACTACCGATACAAACGAGTTGCCTGTCACCATTCCTAACGGACAAACCATTCCTGTAAAGGGAAATGGGGATGTCCTCTTCAAAGGAGGCGTTAGAGTAAAAGATGTTCTTTTTGTACCAAATTTTAAATGCAATCTCTTATCTGTTCGTCGACTGACAAAAGACTTGCAATGTGCAATTACGTTTTTTCCGGATTTCTTTGTCATGCAGGGATTGAGGACGAGGAACTTGATTGGAGCGGGTAGATGCAGTGGTGGTCTCTACAGAATGGAAGCAATGCATGGAAATCCAAAGGCAATGACTGTGGAGAAAACAAATTTGTGGCACAAGAGACTTGGTCACCCGTCTAGTATTAAACTCTCTCATATTAGTTTTTTAAAGAATGTTGGTTTTCATTCCGAAAAAGATCTTTGCGACTCTTGTGTTAGAGCAAAGTTAACTAGATTGCCCTTTTCAACTAGTTCAATAAAAACAACTGAATGTTTTGATATGGTGCATTGTGATATATGGGGGAGTTATAGAACACTTTCGCTTTCGAGTGGGAGTTACTTTCTTACTTTGGTTGATGATTTTAGTAGGGCCGTGTGGGTGTACATACTCAAACATAAACATGAGGCCAGTGATTGTTTGATTAGCTTTTACAACATGGTTGAAACCCAATTTTCAAAGAAAATAAAACGTGTTCGTTGTGACAATGGGGGGGAGTTCACTTCGAATAAAATGAAAGCGTTCTATAATGATCATGGGATTATTTTAGAAACGACGTGTCCACACACCCCACAACAAAATGGGGTGGTGGAACGGAAGCACCGACATCTTCTAGAGGTTGCTAGGGCGTTGAGATTTGAGGCTAATCTACCGGTCAAGTTTTGGGCGGAATGTGTATTAACGGCTACGTACATCATTAATAGGCTTCCATCCAAAGTTATAAAACAACAAACACCTTACGAGGTAATGTTTGGAAAGAAGCCGATGTACAATCATATGAAAGTTTTTGGGTGCTTGGCGTATTTTCGGAATACGGACACTAAAGGTGACAAACTTGAACCGAGGGCTAAAGCGGGAGTCTTCTTGGGTTATCCTTTTGGCACTAAAGGATATAAAGTTTATGATTTAGAAAAGAGGAAAATTGTGATCTCTAGAGACGTGCTTTTCTTTGAGGGTGTTTTTCCATTTTCCATGAATAGGCCCATCACAGTTCAAGGAGATAAAGAGATTGTTGAAGAGTACCAAACTTATTTTGAAACCAATAATCAAATGGAACAGGTACACGTACTGTTGAATAATGAAATAAACATGAATGAAGCTCAAGGTCCCACAATGGGTGATATGTTGTCAAATGATGAATTGATGGTGGGTACACCATCACGTGACCCTTCCCTTACGCATGAAGTTGAAGATGACATGCACACTCCAAGTTTTTCCATGCAAAATGATATACAAGAGGATAATAATGAGGGTCAACAAGAAATGAATAACACTGTCCATCGTGAGCAACGGATCAGAACGCAACCGAGGCACCTAAAGGACTATCAAGTCAAGCTTCCACCTTCTGTTGACCACGCACACCCGTCTTCCGATCAAACCTCCTCCACGGTACATCCTCTATCCAATTATGTTTCTTATGATAAATTTAGTGTTGCTCACAAAGCATTTCTTGCGGCCATCACAAGTCACGATGAGCCGAAAAATTTTTACCAAGCTTCACAGGATGAACGTTGGAGGGAGGCGATGAAGAAGGAGATCAAAGCTCTTGAGCAAAATAAAACATGGACACTTGAAACGTTACCTCCGGGAAAGAAAGCGATTGATTCAAAGTGGGTGTATAAAATCAAATATCGACCGGATGGGAGCATTGAACGGTTTAAAGCGAGATTAGTTGCCAAAGGTTTCACCCAAATGGAGGGGGTGGATTATCATGAGACATTTGCGCCGGTTGCGAAGTTGGTTACGATGCGAACCTTACTTTCTTTAGCAACAAAACGCAATTGGATCATTCATCAATTGGATGTAAACAACGCGTTTTTGCACGGAGACCTTGAAGAAGAAGTCTATATGAAGATTCCTCAAGGTTTTTCAGAAGAGAATGAAACTCGGGTATGTCGGCTAAGGAAGTCTATTTATGGGCTCAAACAAGCTTCACGCAATTGGTATCACAAGTTTACAACCGTTCTTTTGGACATGGGTTTCATTCAAGCTAAAGCTGATCATTCCTTATTCCTTTATAAGCATGAATCTATATTTGTTGCAGCCTTAATCTATGTAGATGATGTGCTTGTTGTTGGAAACGACATGGCAACAATACAACAGACAAAATCACAGCTCAATGATCTTTTTAGCATCAAGGATCTTGGACCATTAAAGTATTTTTTGGGAATCGAAGTGGCTCGAACAAAAGACGGCTTGGTGTTAAGCCAGCGAAAGTACACCCTCGACATTTTGCAAGATAGTGGACTTCTCGGCTGCAAACCTAGTCCTTTCCCCATGGAATCTACTTTGAAGCTTGGTAAGGGGGAGGAAGAACAAAAAGTCGATGCAAATAAATATCGGCGTTTAGTGGGGAGATTATTATACTTGCAAGCTACTCGGCCGGATATCACATATGCCGTAAATATTTTGAGTCAATTTGTGTCCGATCCTCGTCAAACACATATGGAGGCAGCCACGAGAGTGTTACGGTATCTCAAGGCCACACCAGGTCAAGGAATTCTTTTACCTAAAGAAGGAGGAACTAGACTTATTTCTTATTGTGATGCAGATTGGCTTGGTTGTCCCCTATCGAGACGTTCAAGGACCGGATATCTTTTATTGCTTGGAGGAGCTCCAATTTCATGGAAGTCAAAGAAACAATCTGTTGTCTCGCGTTCCTCGGCAGAAGCGGAATATAGAGCTATGGCAACAACGGTTAGTGAGATCTTGTGGGTTCGATGGTTGTTGACGGAACTTGGTGAATCACAACACGGTAGCACCACTTTATTTTGTGACAATGAAGCTGCTCGACACATAGCGAATAACCCGGTTTTTCATGAAAGAACAAAACACGTGGAAATGGATTGTTATTTCGTTCGTGAACGTGTTGAATCAAAGGAGGTGGAGCCAAAGTATGTTGAGACGAAACTTCAAATTGCCGATTTGCTTACAAAACCACTTGGGACCAAGAGACTTCAAGAGTTACTAGTCAAGCTGGGCATGAAAGACTTACACGCTCCAGCTTGAGGGGGAGTGTTGGATATCGAGATTATCGACGCTTCTGTTTCTATCTCTTATTTTTAGTTTTGTTTGTTTGAGATTAGTTCCGATCTTTCTGGACTTTTTTGTATTTATTTTGGTCTCTTTGTTATCATTCAGTAACAATGAAAAAGAAGCAGCTTTGATTGCCAAATTCTTCAATCTAGGTTAACTTGTACTAATAAATGAAATGACATATCAATCCTTTATCCTAAATGAAGCTAAGAGAATATATGGGTTAATCGTTCAATGCCGGTTAGAAAACAAATATCCAATTTAAATGCAGCAGTGAAATACGTAAAGATCTTAAGTGTGTAAATTCAAAGAATGACACTATTATTATATACCAACAAAAATCCAATTTATTAACTCACAAAGAAACTTACCACTTAATTGTGTGCTACTGAGAAATGTTGTTTTTATACATAATAAGTATTAAGTGTATTTGACAACTAAAATTTATAGGTAATTAAATTTCAACTTACAGTAGCAAAATGACTGGCTCCATTTACCACAAAGTAAATAGATATCAGCTAAGCATTTTGGCTTATTAGTAAAGGGGCATCTTGTCTGCATAATTCAAACCCAAAGAAACAATATAAAGCATCAATTCAACCCGAAAAACTATAAGTAGTTAAATTTTGGTTTATAGCAGCAAAGGGGCAGGTTCTAGCTAGTACAAAGTAAATAGTTTTCAGAAAGGCATTTCCTCGAGCACCTTATGTGCATGACCTAAACTCAAAAAAAAAAAAAAAGGATATAAAGCATAACTTATTTCAGCCCTATAATCAAAAGATTAATCAAACACATAGTAAAAAATTAAGATGGTAGTTAATATTTACGGAGTGTTTGATATTACTCATAAAACCTAAGAACAAAGTAAGGAAAACGAAAGTTACCTAACTTGGAAAACGATTTGGGCAATGGAATTTCCTGAGGCATCAAACATGAACGTAGAGTCGTGAATCAATCGTTTGATCTGGAAAATGGAACAGTGAAGCAATCGTTTGATCTGGAAAATGGAAGTATGAAGAAGACATGAAAGTGGGTTGAGGGTTGACGGAGAGGTGGGTGTAGGTTGGATGGAGAAGCGGTCTGTAGGCTAGGTTTTTCAAATGAAGAGGAGAAGGGGCTAAGGATGTTTATATACCTAGGGTATGAGTAGGTGAGTTACACTAAAAGATGACACACATGGTTTGGAGGGTGTCATGTTTTTTTTGCTATGACATTAAAAGAATGACACACAAAAATGTGTATCGTAAATTTATTAGATTTTATAAATCATGACATTTTTTTTATGACACACGCCTTTGAATGTCATTAATTGAGCGTGTGTCATTGTTCGTGTGTCAAGATATGTATATTTTCTAGTAGTGTATCTAACTTACTAAGTGGCGAAAGACTCATCTGAAAATGATCTTTCGACTTGTTATTGATATCCACTTAATTGACCATATGAATAACATAATTAGAATTTATGTTGCTCCTAAAAATCAACCAACCTCCTAAGTAGTCCTCACTTACAAACTAAGAAATGAACTTACCTTTGATTCAAAATACTCGCTCCAACACTAACAGACTCCTCCTCCTCCCCACCCCCCACCACCCACACACGAATTTTGTACATGTTTTATGATGTTTTGAGGGAGGCCGAGAAAGTGGAAAAAGAAGGCAATCCTAGGATAATCGGCATATTGGTGTATTTAGAAGGCTCGTAACAATAAAACCAACCAAGATTTTAGATGACATTAAAGTTCTTGGTTATCTATGATTGAGGAATCGGTCAAGGCTAAGCTTCTTGGGTTGGTTGTATGTTTAAGTGAGATAATTTTGTTTAGTTTCGCTAGTGGCGAAGCTTGAAAAAAGTAGTAGTGAGGGCCAAAACTTACGAGACCCAAATTTTTTCCTTTTAGTGGAGGCCGGAAGATCAAATCAGTGGGAGTCGGACTCAATTCATATAAAAATTACCAACAATCGCAAACTTCCACCACTGTGCCAAAAAAACGAAGGGAGACGAGACATCCCTCGACCCCATTATCCTTCGCCTCTGAGTTTCGCCTTGCTCCCTTTTGTATTTTTCTTGCCGGCTCCTTTTAAGTTCTAATTAAATTGTTTCTTGCCATTTAAAAAAATATATTTATATATGACTTCTCAAAATTAATCATCACATCATAATTAGTAAATTCCACTAATAGGAAAGCAAAGGTGAGGTTTAAAGATGGTAAGATGTAGACAGTCTTAGCTCTACCCCATAGGAATAGATTGAGAGGCTGCTTCCAATGAGACCATCGACTTGATAGTAGTTTTGCATGAAACCTTAAACATAAGGTACAAAATATTTAGAAATTAGGGCAAACCTGATTGGTGCATGTACCCTCTTGTCTTTTGGCTATCAACGTCACCACATGATGTATGATTAACCTTCGGGCGTTTTAATGTTATTTTCAAGAATTTTGTAAAATAACGTTAAAACTAGTACAATTTTACTTTCCCGTCAAGAGCCAACATATATATGCACACCTGATGCTGAGCTTTACCTCTCAAAATTAATACCACATGAAAAACTAACCTTGTGTTCCTGAGGTAACTTAACGAGAGAAAAGAAAGGAGATGAAAGGAAAGAAACATTTGATTGTGTTCCCGAGTTTCATTTAAATAAGGAAAAGAAATGAAAACATAACATGTTGTGTTCCCGAGTTTCACTTAAGAAAAGAAATGGAAGGAAAACTAGGCCAAATCCTTTAATTTAGTTTTCCTTCCAATTTGAAAGGAAATGATATGTATCATTTCTTTTCCTTTCATTTCCTTCGGTTCTTTTCCCTCCTCAAGTAAACTCGCGAACGGAGCATAAAAATCAAAATTTGAATAATAACTTTTTAAATTCAATATGTGAATATTTTTACCAAATAAAATAAACGGGTTTACGGATAAATCTTTCTACTAAATATTTGTGTTTTGATTCACATGTTTAATAGACAAATTGTATAACTCAAAAGATTTTGTGTTAGACTATGTGTTGTGGGTCGTGAGAGAGCAGACGTGATTGGTCAAAAGTTTTACGTGGCTCGCGAACACCACAATACACACGCGTGAATGTGGCCACGAGCGAGGCCACGCTACCACACTCGCGTGGGTTAGTGGGTGTAAAAGAGCTGACCGTTGGCAATTGATTTTTTGACCATTGAGGCTCGCTGACCTTTGGTCGCCGACATTCCCTTTTGTTTTTAGAAAGGTTTAATTTTTTTTTTTCAAATTAAATTATCAAATTTTCACTCATTACTCTCAACAAAAAAAAAATGGAATTGAATGATTTTTCTTCGTTCGACTCTTAAGCGGAAAACGATTTGATTATGGAAGTGGGAAAGATATAAGTTGAGTACTTGATTGCTCGGTCTCGATGGCAAAGGAAACCTACGCTAACGAGACAACCACCGCTTGATCGTGATAGAGAGGGAGCAAACGAAACTTTGATACGACACTACACTTGCATTATTCTACATAACATGATACTAGAGGACCAAGGCATGACTATTTATCAAAATTACCAAGATGATGCCACACGGCACACGTGCTCAATCGACAATCACTAATATTCAAAAAACTCGACAACATAAAGAATATCAAGAACTGTGAGATACACGGAAACCTTCGCCATGAATTGGTCGAGCCTTTATGGGCTAGACGTCCCGATGATCTTGTCTTGTACTAGATTAGTTTTTTTTTATAGTTTGTATTCTTATTAACATTAATCTAACATTTTTTATTAATTTTATTTTTGTATTAATATTACATTATACAAATTTAGAAAGCCTAATAAATAAAAATAAAATAATCTGAATAAAGTCACTGCTCACTTTAAGCCACAACAGAAACAAGTGAGTGAGCTACAATTTTATTATAGTGTCATGTTAACGCGCACTTAGCTCAATTTAGAGGATCAAGTAAGGTAAACCACACCACACCACGAACTTTTAGGAACAACCCTGCAATATTATCCATTATGAATTAAAGGGTCAAAAGTAAATTAATGGACTTAGAATTAGAATTTGTTTACATAAACGAGTACTACTTTTTTTTTGAACGGCCAACAAATTTCAACAAACTATTTCTTTCTAATAAATGTTCGATTGAAATTCCGTTCCAGATTTTGTTTTCTTCAAACAAGACAATGTATGTGTTAACATTTTATGCCATTAGCATTTAGCAATATAGAGTGCATTCGTTGTTTGAGAAATTAATTCCACACAAATATTCACTCATATCCACCCAACGCTCCTAATCACACTTGTGCTTAAGCCGTTCACACCCCACCCCACCCCACTCATGCCCTATGGGGGTGGATTAACTAGGGCTGTACACGAGCCGAGTCGAGTCGAGCCAGGCCCAGCTCGAGCTCGAGCTCGAACTTAAACCGAGCCAGCTCGGCTCGGCTCGTTTTTATGGTCGAGCTGAAAAGTTGAGCTCGAGCTCGGCTCGTAAATGTTCGAGCCGAGCTCGAGCTGGCTCGAACCAGCTCGTTATATTTTTTTATTATTTTTACAAATATTTATTAAATAAAAAACAATAAAATTACACATAATCATGTATATTTTTTTTTCTTTTTCTAAGTTATGGTTTATTTATTATGAAAAGATGGGGTAGATAGGTAGTATGAGCGGGATTTTCAAATTTTGAATTTTAGAATTAGGTTTGGAGCCAAAATATATTTGTTTCATCTAAGTATTAATTACACATACACAAGCCTGAGTCGAGCCATATGTCGAGCCACGAGTCGAGCCATCGAGCCGAGCCACGAGCTGAACACCCCTGGCTACAAAACGAGCCAGCTCGGCTCGGCTCGAAAACAAAGCGAGCCTCTTCGAGCCGAGCTTTTTTCGAGCTTTTTTCGAGCGAGTTTCGAGCGAGCTTCAAGCCGCGAGCTTTTTGTACACCCCTAGGATTAACGCCTTTTTGGACTAATGTAGCGTTGGGCTTTAAACGGTAACATGGTCTAAGATAAAACTTTTGTGTTTGTCGACAAGAAAATAATTTTTTTACTCAATTTAACACAAGTATTTTATGTAAACTTATCATAGGCACGGAATATTCACGTGTAAAAATCAGTAATTACAAGTACCTATACTGAGAAGCGAATAATATGAGTACCGGTGCCAAAAATGATTCGGTACCGTAAATTCAGGACGGAACCAGGAATTCAATACGATACCGGTACGATATTAATAGAGCCTCTTACAATTATCATGTTAAAAGATGATCAGAGAGGAAACAATGAGCCTTTTCATTTGGATTGAGATATTTTTTAAGAGTGTAGTGAGAGTGAAAAAAACATTTATTTTTAACATTAAACTTTTATAAACATTAACTAATTATATCAGCCAGAATCTTCGAGTTGTAAGCCAAAATTATGCCGACAAATTGGAGTGAGAAAAACATAAGATAAAATTGATCATAACCTAGTGGTGTAAACACAAATAAAAAACGAACGATGGAGAATAGACAACGATTAACAAAAGACTATACTTTGACACTAAAAAAACACAGATTAACTATAAAATTAAGGCATAATCCATAGATTAACATTAAAGTTTAAAATTAACCTTAAATAACAAAAAAAAGAATATTAGTTGGGTCCATGTTCACTGCTTATGACACCGTCAAGATGTCACCCTTCACACGTATGATCGACATCACAATTTACAAAGTCCATCCATTATATTATTTAATTATATAGCCATGACTCCACACATAAAACATTTTATTATTATTACAAACAGACACATATATGAGCCATACTTACAAACAAGAATATATGTAGCATCATCATCATCATCATCATACAATAATATTTATGATATTAGTATCATTATTTTTATTTAACCATGGATAGAGATCATCGGAAACGGAGTAGGGCGGCGGACGGCAGCGGAGGAGGAGGAGAGAGAAAGAAGGAGAGAGAAACGAAGGGAAAAGATATTATAGAAACCGAACCGGTCGTGGTGGTGCCACCACCGACGGAAGATGAGGTGGATGAATTCTTTGCTATCTTGCGCCGGATGAGAGAGGCGGTTAAATATTATGAAAAAGATAAAGGTGTACAGAAATTATCCGACCCGTCACGAGAAGTCGAAGAGGGTGTGAAGAAGACGACAGGGGTTGCGATTTTGGATCTTAATACGGTGCCTGATGACGGCGAGTAGGTGGTTGTACGGTGGCGCGTGGGGTTCGTGTTTGGTTGGTTGATTGCGCATCTGGCGTAGGTTAGTAGTGGTATTGTTGTTATTAGGCTTTTTTCGGTTGGCTATCTTGCGCTGCTGCTGATGTAAGTTACTTACCTGGGATGTTCAAAGTATGATGTTTTGTTATTATTCTCTCTTTTGTTGCTTTTCTTCTACGTATGGTCAATATATTATTTTGTTTAAGTTGATTGAACAGTACTAATATATTGGACAGCTAATTAGTTCTATATCATGAAGACATGTTTCATGTGTTGGAAACTCATGATTAATATTCTGAACACATGTACGTATTTGATTCTGACTTATTGATGCATATAGTTGCTAATTCTTTTTTTTTTTTTTTTTTTATGGTTACATATCTTCTCTTATGTTAAATGACGGATCTAGAAATCAATTTTAGTAGTAACGTTTTTCATTCTTTTCATTTTAGTAGAAACGTTTTCCAAATTTCGTAAAAAAAAAAAAAAAACCAAAATTTCCACTATTTTTTCACTACGCGAGCGAAGTTCAGCAGCAACGGACGCAACACCTAGCTCTATGCTTGGTCCGCCCCTGCTTATGTTATTAATCGAATTTAATTGACAAGATGCTAGGTTTTTCAAGAAAATCAAATAGGTCATACAGTTTTATTGTTTTATTTGAACCTAATGAAAAATTACTTTTTTGATCATGCCATAAATTTTATAAACTTATGCTACATCTTTTAAATTATAATTTAACACTGTTAAATAAAAACTACTAATTACGAAATTGTCTAACTTATACTGAAAATTTAATTGATTGTATTTATATTAACATGTAAAGAGTATATGTGTATTATCAATTAGTTTTGTATATTATTGAATTATATACGTAACTCACACTATTCTCTAAGATCAAATCCAATGCACTATTCATGACTTACATGGTGCATTCAATAACATTTGTTGCGTTGTGATGTTTTGGTGGGCTTCGCATATGGGGAGAAGTGGCTACATGTGTTTCATGGCAAGGCGCAACACTATTGTGAGTTTTGCATGTGAGGAGATAGAGTGCTAAATGCGCTTCATGGTAGGGCCCTACACTATTGTGGGCTTTGCATGTTGGGAGAGGTGCATAATGCTCTTCATGGTAGGGCTCTACGATAAATTTGTTTTGATTTTCTATTGTAATACGTGTATGATATATTGATTAGTTTTAGTAAATTCTCACGGTTTTAACGATATTTTAAGTTTTTAAGATAACTCTTCCACACACATAGTTTTTATTTTAGAAATTTAATATTTAATATTTCTAAATATAAATTATAAATTTATATTTTTTATACAAATAATGTGAAAATAAAAGAAATCTATTAATTTTAAAAAGAATTTAGTTATTAAAAAAAATATAAAAATATGATAACGTGGAAATGTAATTATTAATAAACTATGTTTGTAAGAATGGAAAAAAATTATTCGTTTTTTGTAAAATATGATTTGACAACCGAATGATTGTGAAAAAAATGTAATGTGGTTTGGAGTTTGAAGTTAAATAAATCCCCTTTATTTATTTAGATAACATGTTAAATTTATGGGAAAATCAGCGAAATGGCCTTCGACTGAAAGAAATTACCGAAATAGCCACCCCAACTGTTTTGGGAGAGTCGGCTCACAGGTCCCGAGACGTCTTCATGCGACTTTACTGGTGAACTAATAGCCGATTGCCACGTGTTAAAAATATAATAAAAAATCTTCACAGATCCTGAAACGTCACAGCGACGCTTCTGGCACGGTTGCAAAAGACGTTTTAGGCGTTGGGAGACGTCATAGAGACGTTTCCGGCACAGTGGAGACGTCATAGAGACGTTTTAGGCGTCGGGAGACGTCACAGAGTCGCTTGGAGATTTTTTTATTAGAGGAGAGAGATTTGGGACACGTGGCTTGTTTTGATTGGTCACCGTCTCACCCGTATTTGGAGTCGGCTCAGATGCCTCAGGATGGGGGAACCGTCTCTCTCGAGACGGTTGGGGTGACTATTTCGGTAATTTCTTTCGATCAAAGACCATTTCGGTGATTTTCCCTAAATTTATATTTGGATCATTGTGTTATTGGAGTAAAACTAAAATCCAAATGAAGAATCTCTTTTATTTAGATGATATAGAAGTCGCTGGAGTAACCCGAACAACACAAATCCTTATTTGGGAAGTTTGAATTGGGGACCCAGCTTCCACTTTAGGTCTCGAGTGGATCGAGTAGTGGTTGTAGAAAACTTGAATCAACAAGTCCTCATCATGTGATACCACCTCTCACCTAACATATATGCTTGCGTCTTTTATCATAATATATATTGACTATAGGAGTAGGACTTTTATCATAATATCGTTGTAAGGCCAGAGATGTCATAATATTTCGTATAGGACTTAATTTGAAGCATGTATATTGTGTAATTTATGGCAGTTTTGACTAAATATATACGTCAAATTAGTGTTGTGTTACTGTTTTCTGGTTTGGAGCCTGCCTGGATAACCTTTGAATATTGAGATCACTTTCGAATTCAAGTTCTCCAAAATCTTTAACCGGATAAGGCAAAGGTTTCAAGAACGAGGATAGAAATTTAAGTGAAATTCGTATGAATTCGATTTCTCAAAACATGCTAAACGATTCCTTTATATATATAGGGGTTTCTACAGGTGCGATGCATAGTCTTGATAAAGTGTACACTCAGCACATGCTAACTTGTATTAATGCATGCTATATAGGGCTGCAAACGAACCGAATTTTCAACGAACAGTTCATGAACCGTTTTACGGGAAGTTCGTTTGTGTTAGTTCGTTTAATAAATGGACGAACATGAACAGAGGCCGCGTTCGTTCGTTAATGTTCGTGAACGTTTGGTAACTTGCTCGTTTGTGTTCGATAGTTTAATAGGGTTTTTAATTTTTATATTCTTTTATTTTTATTTATTTTACCCAAATAAATAAATAAACAAATAATTTTTGTAGGTAAATATATGACTATATGAGATCAATAACCCTACTTTTAGTCTCCACGCTCACTGCTAGGGATGAGCTCGGGACGGTATCGGTACCGAACCGATACCGATCCCGACAATACCGATACTGAAAAGTCCAATAAACCAATACCGATATCGATACCGAACACATACGGTACGGTACGGTACGGTACCGGTATGGTATCGGTATTTTACCTTAAAATACCGATACCATACCGATCCCCTACCGATACTGATAATACCGAAACCGAAAATCCATAAATATGGGTACCGATACCGAGCCCGAAACCCCTCGGTTCGGTATCGGTTCGGTACGGTATCGGGACGGGACGGGATCGGTATTCGGCCTTGTATGCTCATCCCTACTCACTGCTAAGTATATGTTTCATTCTTATTAGAAAGTTAATATAGATTTGTTTGTGTTTGTCTCCGTTCATGGGTACTTCTTTATGTTCGTTAATTTGTGTTCAATTGTGTTCATAACTTCATAAACACTTGTTTGTGTTCATTAACGTTCATTTGTGTTCGTGTGCGTTCATGAACAAAATTAACAAACGAACACAAATGAACACGAACAAAAAAACTCGTTCGGTAAGTGTTTATGAACTGTTCGTGAACACAATTTCCTTAACGAACGAACACGAACAAGGCCTTGTTCGTGTTCGTTCGGTTCGTTTGCAGCCCTAATGCTATATTTTCTCATCTAGTCTTTAAGTGAATCTAGATTCTTTAATATATTGGAAGATTTCTTTGTGTTCATTCTTTGATTTCTACAAGTGCGATGAATAGTCTTGGTGAATCTGACTAACTGGTCGTCTGGTCGACTTCTTTTTTACCTTACAAAAAACCATGGACCTGTCATTGTCCGTGATCAAAGACTATGTTTGCATACATTCACAGGTTCTCAAAGTCTGTTCAAGAATGTAGTTGCAAAGTTGATTATCAAGAAAAAAACAAACTATACAACATCCCTTTCAACAGTTATTCAATGAACCAACTGAGTATGAAACAACATACTTTACTTCCAAAGTACGTTGTTTTGTGGAAAGTAACGAGTGCAAGTTTGGCAAGGACCTCTTTGCATATATTTTCTCATGGCCACATCTTAATTGATTGGATAATAATAATAGTCAATGGTATATATTCTCAACCACAAGCATGTGGAAATAATGGACATCAAATTCGCCTAATATTCTTTCCTTAAATAATCACGAGTCTTTTGTTAGCACCAAGAGACGCCACCTTAGCCCTCCCCCTCTCACAATGTCCATCAGTGGGCATTCGTATCAGCCGCCATCTCCTCTATGTTGGCCATGGACAGCCGTTGGAGATGCCCGAGTATACCAATCCCATCTCCTCTATGTTGGCCATGGACAGCCGTTGAAGATTAATCCTGAGTTCTAAATTTTGATCGGTAACACATAATATAAGTTACAACTTACAAGTAATGATACAATTAATGCTCAACAAAAGAAAATTGTATGAGGCTGAGGGGTATGGGTTCGGTGGAGGGGATCGGCAAGTGAGGTGTACACCTCTGCCGACGGGGAACACCCCCCCCCCCCCGATCGGTGCTCGGCAAAAACGGGAAGATTTCACCGATGGTACCGATCTGATTTTTATTATTAAAATATTGTGTGTGTGTGTGAAAAGGAGGGAAAGGGTGAAGGGGGAAGGGGGAACACCACCCCCCTTGATGGGGGAAGAAGAGGAAGAAGATGAGGTGGCAATGGGGGGTCGGTGACCACACCCCTCAGCCTGAGAACTTAAAAGTAAATCAAGAAAAATAATTTTTTTAAACAATAAAAAGAGTTGAAGAAAGAGAGGAGCAAAACCCATTGAATTAAGAAAATTCAATGTTTATCATCTCATATTGGTTAGTAAAAAATAAATAAATACAAAATACAAACTACAAAGAGTATAAAAGAAAATTTCCAGCCCAAATTTATTAAAACGATAAATAAATCAAACAATATATAAAACAACTTTCTAATCCCATATTAATCTATAATCTATAAATATATACAAAGTTATGTGGCATATTGTGAGAATTTAAAAAAAAAAAATTCTCTCATGTGCAGTGGTGAAGCTTGACCCGAAGGTTCGGGGGTCGGAAGTCATCGGGGGGTCGGAAGTCACTAGTTTCGGGGGGTCGAAACCCTATATTTTCAAAATTTTCTATACGAATACTATATAATCGGAACTTCTGCGCGAAAATCCGGGGGGTCGGCCGCCCCTCCCCGCCCTTACTATGCTTCGCCAGTGCTCATGTGCAAGGCACCCGACTTTTTTTATGTGGTGATTAATGAAATAGATAGTTAAATTATATATAAGTATAAAAAATAGTTTGAAACGAAAAGTTACTATTCTACAATTTTTTTAGTCGACAACCGTTAGATCATGTTTATTTATCTTTAAAATAGATCTTCACTGCTTATCTATTGATTGTTTTATTCAGTGAAAATTGAACAGGTGTGGCAATCATTAACATATGCTCACTTTAAACATTAGAAGAACATACCATCATTATCATCATCATCATGACATATCCTTTTACACCAATTTGGGTTTTGTTTTCGGGTTCATGTCGCAACTTTAGAGTGTATTGAGAAAGCGACAGTTGTACATAAACGAGTGTTTATACTTTACCAAAAAAAAAAAAATCTAAAAAACGGTTTATTTCTTTTATAGTACACATATTTTATCACTTCATATTAGATTTGTCTATCTCGGGACAACAAAAATCTAAAAAATGGCATATTCCTTTTATAATACACGCATTTTATCACTTCATATTAGATTTGTCTATCTTGGGACAACAAAAATCTAAAAAACGGCCTATTCCTTTTATAATACACGCATTTTATCACTTAATATTAGATTTGTCTCTATCGGGACGCTCCCGATGATAAACTAGTAAGAAAATATATGTAATAGAAAAGAGACCCAATATTATTAAATTGATGTTGGAAAAATGGTAGTGGAAATTGATTTTTCCCTAATTTTGGACTTAAATAAATATATTTATATATGTGTTGTATAAATAGTTATTTGAGGGTTTGTGTACTACATTGTGAGAGCATCACAAACGAATCAAACCACGTCCAAAATAGAGCTAAGATGAATGAGATATCGAAGCTTGAAAGTTGTAGGTTGGAACAACTAAAGATGAGAAAATGGATTAAGTTTTGTCCCACATTGGTGGGATGACAAAACATGAAGTGGTTTATAAGGAGGAGCACTCCTTTGAATATTGTTTAGCATGAGCCAAACACTAGTGGAACTCGCACTCGCACACGCGCGCGCCGCACGCGTGGCGTGGGCGCAATGTGGCGCTTTGATGACGCACTTTGCACTTCGCACACTCGCGTCGCCGCTTGAAAGCCGCCTTTGTATTTTTGACCTCGTGCGCGTGATCTAGTACATGGCGAAAGGTTGACGTAAGTGGTGCGCATGACCAGATGGCATTCAGGTCTGCGCACTTGGCGTTCGTATGGCGGGTTCTATATGATACGAGTCAGTCATCTGCGGATGACATAGCGTTATGTGCGCAGGGACTATATTGCGCGCATGACCAGGTAGTGCCAAGCACCCTGGTCAGCGCGCGTCATCATGTCCTGTGCGCAGCATACGAACACGAGCTGATGCGTCAGTTCCTACGCAGTCTCAGGTTGTTAGACTGTTTCAACTCGTGTAATAAACCAAACGTAGGTTTCAAGTCATGCCATAAAGAACTTGACGGTTTCAAGTTCACCACTTAAATCCAATATTATGGCTAATTAATCATCTTATTTATTTGATATTAAATAAGTTTAATTAGTCATCTTTATGTGTGTTGAGTATATATAGAACCACTAGGTTCATTATGACTCAGACGAAATACACAAATGAGATGAGTGTATCTCATTTTCCAAAATCTCTACAACTTTCTTTTTCCTACAAGTCATGAACACCTTGATAACATGGTGTAATCTTGGGCTCAAGACCATCTCCGGCAGTACGACTACTGTTCCGGTTGTTATACCCTGGGAAACAGACCGTCTGAGAGGAGGCACGGAATCTGTTTTAAGGGCCCCGTGTCAAACACGATCCTCAACCAAACGTCTACAACAAGTTTGTTATTCTTGCAGCGGAGTGCTACACAAGATGGTTCGGTTGAAGTTTACTAAAGTATTAGACTTGGATCAAGATTCGGTATATGTATTTGTTTTTATTTTCATCTACATTTAGTTTTGTAATCGGTATTGTACTATGTTATTTCCTACGAATAACGAGAGTATCGTTATTATTTCTTTTTATTATTAATTTAATAAAATTGTGAACCCTATTTCCTACAATCTTAAAACAGACTTTCGTGTAGATTGTTGATACAATCTAAAAACCTTCTTATTAAAGGATTTTTGGGTTCACGAAAGTATAAAAATATTAATTGGGATTTTGTTAAAATCTAATATATATTTTTTTTGGAAATATATTTGTAGTACAAATCGGATTAATAAGTATGATTGGAGTACAATCTTTAATCCGAAATACCGTGTTTACAAAACGAAAAGTTTTGATTCAAGTTTTCGGTTTCATGGGATTTTTGTGTCGGGTTTCGATAATCCGAAGCGTTAACAAATATTAACATGTATTTCGACGTTTTCAAATACTATTTTTCTAATGAGCGTATTAGAAAAGACGTAATATTTGTCAACCCATGGAAAATATTTGCTAGAGGTTATTTCTAACGAGCGTGTTAGAGATTAATCTTAGTAAAATATTTTCTAATGAGCGTATTAGAAAATATTTTGGCAACCCACATAGAAAATGTTTGGTGTACGTTTTCGATCTAACAAGCGTGTTAGAGATCATTATTTGAAGAAATAATGATTGTTTTCAAATGTATAGAAATACATTTTTTTCTAACGAACGTGTTAGAAATACCTATAGTTCTAAAATAATAATTTTAAACCTTTATATTTCCTAACGAGCGAGTTGGAAAATATTATTTTTGTAAATAATAAGGTTTAGAACATTCGTATTTTCTAACGAGCGTGTTAGAAAGTAATTATTTTAGTAAAATATTATTGCTTTCAAAATGTTGAAAACATTTAGATTTCTAATGGGCGTATTAGAAATTTCTTATGTAAATAACAAGTTGTTGAAACATGTATATCTAACGAGCGTGTTAGAATTGACAACATTGAAAGAATAATGTGTCATAAAACATTTCTAATGAGCATATCAGAAATAAGTATTTACAAAATCATAAGTTATTTTTAAACTTATATTTTTTCTAACGAGCGTGTTAGAAATTGATGCTTTTGTAAAAACGAACAAGCTAGACGTTTAATTTTCTAACGAGCATGTTAGAAACGGCTTATTATATTTATATATGAGCCAATAGAATATTAAACGGCCTTGTAATCGTTTATGTCTAACGGGCGTGTTAGAAATGGTTGTATATATATAAACCAATAAGTTTTGAAACGATTTTGGTAATCGTTTATTTCTAACGAGCGTGTTAGAAACGGTTTAGTTATATAACCAAAACACCATATAACGATAAGCATAATCGTTTGTATTCTAACAAGTATGTTAGAAATGGTTAGTTACTGAAATCGAATATTTTTAATATTTGGTACACGTTTAGTTTCTAATGAGCGAATTAGAAAAGATTTATCACGAAATTCATATACTTTAACGATTTATAATCGTTTAGTTTCTAACAAGCGGCTTAGAATCGGGTTTACTATGATAAACTAATTAAGATGATTGGTAATCATTTTATTTCTAACGAGCGAGTTAGATGCGGTTTTAAGTAATAAAACTATGTTCGAGTTTATGGTTTTGATCTGTAATCAAAGCATAAACATATATAGTTTAATTTTTAAAACAGTTGCAAAAACAAGAAATGTTTTGATTGAATGAATAAAACATGATTTTGCAATCAGTTCGATACTTGTGTAAGAAGTAACATGTTTTGAACCATATAATAGTCTTGAGAGACTATTTAAAGAAAAACAACCCGATGTTGTTTTTGACTTATATACGTGTTCGACTACTTGTGAGTAGTTAATTATAAACAAGCTTATTGTTTTGAACAATGTATTAAGGGAGTACCTCGAAACATGCCACAAGATGATATAATTGGGATTATTTCGTCGAACGATAAAGTGTTGAAGAGAATAACACTTTGAGATTTGATGTCTATATATCCTTATGAATCCGTTAAAATATATTTGTAATGTATTATATATATATATATATATATATATATATATATATATATATATATTTTGGATTATCGTTTATTTTTTTTAATAATCAGGTGATTTAAAATATAATAAACGATAAATGTAAAAGGAAATTAATGATGGTATTTTTTTTCTCTTTGAAGATTTCCCTTCGACGAATTTAATAAGGATAAATATTTAACGGGTTATGCAAGGAGTGTCTTGCAAGAACACAATGAGCAGGTTGTGATCATGACTTATGCAATAAGTCACATACCAAACATCAAACGTACAACATGATGAGCGAATCATGACGGACGTGGCAAGTGTATTGAGATTAAATACACGAAAACGAGGTATGTCATCTAATGTTGCATCAACATGGAAATACACACTTGTGAATTTTTCGATGACTATAACATATGAAAGAAATATATGTTAAGATTGTAAATTCTTTAATAAATTTTGCTAAATTTATTGTAAGACATTACAATAGTGATGGATGTGTAGATGTTTCTACAACCATCAATGTTGTTTGACCTATGTGGAGGATTTGTCCTTAGTTTTGAGAGACTTCCCAAATACATGGTTTTAACAAAACAACATGGAAATGTATAAATCACTTTAGGCGCATATGTGAATGCTATGTTTTTTAGTGTCAATCCAATTGACTTTGTCTCAAGACTTTAGTGATTTTATACTAGGATTGTTCATCTCGTTGATGATGAATAAGCTCATCAAAGTGACTTAGATTGAGACTTATGTTTAAGTTCTTAAGAGTCAATGGTTAAGCCTTGGAGATTAAAGGAAAAATGAGTTTTGATCTTAATAGATGAAATTAACTATGGTTTTGAGACATTCCTAAAACAGAGGTTTTGGAGTGATAAAACAAAATTTCATTATTGTGTCAAACTAAGATGTGAATGTTTGAAAGAGATATTGCGTTATCTCTTAAGGCTGTGAAGAATCAGAATGATGCATCTTCTGTTCACATGCTAGAGTATTGGAGTCTAAAGCATGCTAGACTAATACTTGTTAATGAAACATTCAAAGTGCAAGCAATGTGGGGGGAAGAGCCATTTAAGAAACACCCGTAGGGGTTGAAAATGGAATTTGAGAAGTTTTCTCAAACTTCATACGAAACGGAGAACCTTTCATCACCCCATTGGATATTATCCAATAACACTTAAATGTGGGGGTGGCTTGCATTTGAAAATGGAGTCAATCAATCGAGTTGATTGGACTCAAATGCCAATTGGTAAGATTCAAAGTCTAGCTAACTTTGAATCACATCACCAAAGGCATGGAAACGTGTTTAGCCATGAATTGAGTTTCATGTCATTCTAAAGACGAAAAGAAAGGTTCAAAGGGTAACACCTACCTATCCTACTAGATCTATGTTTAGATCCCATGTTATAAGTCTTGCGAATTGACAAGATGGCAAATTGACTAGCGAGTCAAGAACACGTTAGAACAACTTATCTCAATGCAAGATGGATCCAACAACCTGATGGTTGATAAGAGATGAAGTTGTATGGAATGAGACTAAAGCCCGTGATAGAAAAGGGACATGAGGGAAACCTAACCTAGTTGACTGGAGATCCCAAGATCTAGGTTCAATAGGACAACTTAATCATGAACCGACGAGCAGTCACTGTGGGGGCATGGCTAAGATATATGTTTATATATAAAGCTAGTATATATGGTTATATACATATCCCCTAAACTACAAAAGGGTGTTTAATTGCATCCTAGTCCATTCCTATAATATCCAGTGACATTGTTGAGAGGTTAAGCATAATATATGGTTTGATGATTAGTGTAAATCATAGTACACCATAATGTTTTTAATGATTTAAGATCACCTATGTTGGAGAGAAGTGTGGTCGCTTCGAATGAAATTGTGGGGCACAATTTCTAGAGCTCCCGCAGAACCAGGAAAGTGTTCCATGACCATTATTGGACACGATAATGAGGGGATGGCCAGGCTAGGGGGAGTCTTGTGTGAACGTATATTGTCGTTTACACAAGCAGCCGTCAATTCAAAGACATCAAGTTCATATTGACAGCTAGTAAGCTAAGTATGCTTCACAAGGGAAGGTTCAAAGGCTTACACCCACCTATCCTATGCAAGACTCAACCGTCGAGGTTACATCAAAAATTTGTGTGTTTTTAATCGATCTCCATTCATGTGGGGGATTGTTGGAAAAATGGTAGTGGAAATTGATTTTTCCCTAATTTTGGACTTAAATAAATATATTTATATATGTGTTGTATAAATAGTTATTTGAGGGTTTGTGTACTACATTGTGAGAGCATCACAAACGAATCAAACCACGTCCAAAATAGAGCTAAGATGAATGAGATATCGAAGCTTGAAAGTTGTAGGTTGGAACAACTAAAGATGAGAAAATGGATTAAGTTTTGTCCCACATTGGTGGGATGACAAAACATGAAGTGGTTTATAAGGAGGAGCACTCCTTTGAATATTGTTTAGCATGAGCCAAACACTAGTGGAACTCGCACTCGCACACGCGCGCGCCGCACGCGTGGCGTGGGCGCAATGTGGCGCTTTGATGACGCACTTTGCACTTCGCACACTCGCGTCGCCGCTTGAAAGCCGCCTTTGTATTTTTGACCTCGTGCGCGTGGTCTAGTACATGGCGAAAGGTTGACGTAAGTGGTGCGCATGACCAGATGGCATTCAGGTCTGCGCACTTGGCGTTCGTATGGCGGGTTCTATATGATACGAGTCAGTCATCTGCGGATGACATAGCGTTATGTGCGCAGGGACTATATTGCGCGCATGACCAGGTAGTGCCAAGCACCCTGGTCAGCGCGCGTCATCATGTCCTGTGCGCAGCATACGAACACGAGCTGATGCGTCAGTTCCTACGCAGTCTCAGGTTGTTAGACTGTTTCAACTCGTGTAATAAACCAAACGTAGGTTTCAAGTCATGCCATAAAGAACTTGACGGTTTCAAGTTCACCACTTAAATCCAATATTATGGCTAATTAATCATCTTATTTATTTGATATTAAATAAGTTTAATTAGTCATCTTTATGTGTGTTGAGTATATATAGAACCACTAGGTTCATTATGACTCAGACGAAATACACAAATGAGATGAGTGTATCTCATTTTCCAAAATCTCTACAACTTTCTTTTTCCTACAAGTCATGAACACCTTGATAACATGGTGTAATCTTGGGCTCAAGACCATCTCCGGCAGTACGACTACTGTTCCGGTTGTTGTACCCTGGGAAACAGACCGTCTGAGAGGAGGCACGGAATCTGTTTTAAGGGCCCCGTGTCAAACACGATCCTCAACCAAACGTCTACAACAAGTTTGTTATTCTTGCAGCGGAGTGCTACACAAGATGGTTCGGTTGAAGTTTACTAAAGTATTAGACTTGGATCAAGATTCGGTATATGTATTTGTTTTTATTTTCATCTACATTTAGTTTTGTAATCGGTATTGTACTATGTTATTTCCTACGAATAACGAGAGTATCATTATTATTTCTTTTTATTATTAATTTAATAAAATTGTGAACCCTATTTCCTACAATTGAATAGAAGTTTTTTAACACGATCAAGCGGAGCCACCCAAAAACCCATTGAGAATTTTAAAAGTTGGTCAAATTTTTATTTGACACAGTCGCACCTAGTGATGGCTAATATGGCATTGCGAATCAACGTATTAAGTATTTAAGTTGACGTAGCTCTCGTGTTGAATACTCATTTTCAGATAAAATTATTATTTGTTTATCTAAAAGTGGGAAGACCAATGTCTACAACTAGTGGCGGATCTAGAGAAGGAGCAGGGGTAACGCCCGTTACCCCTCAACTTTTTTGGCGTAATGTATTTTTAGTGTATTTTTAATTTTTTTTACGTGTTTTGTATTATGTTACCCGTGAAAATTATGTAATGTTACCCCTGAAATCTTGGTCTAGATCCGCCACTGTCTACAACTTACAAGGCTGTAGAGTCTAGTACACACTTATAATTTCACCTTTTTCCTCACTTCCCATGATTTTATTTATCTAAATTTCCACAGTCTTCATTATTAGGAGTTGTCACAATCTTGGTCGAACATTGTATTAGGTATGATTATTTATTTACTATGTTGTGGAAATTATGAATCAAGTATCTTTGTTTGATCCGATCCACTTGTTGAACCAGGAATTTAATTCCGACAACTAAGGGTTACCAAACCCTCTTATCCTCAAAAATTCTTATCCAACTTAGACCATTTGTAAGTAGGGAGTGAAGATAAAGCCCCTCATTTGGATGTTATGCGACACGTGACATATGAGGCGTTATAAGGCTTAAAGTTAAAACATGGTGTGGTCGTATAATGCTCCATGATGAGGTTTGAAGTCAAGTGGGGTAGTGGCTTGAAATTCTATTGGTCCAAATCATTTGTAGCAGGGCCGGCTCAACCCTTTCGGGTGCCTTAAGCGAACTCTAAAATTAGGGGCCTTTTTTTATCATAATATTATTATGAACATGAATCGATTCGTACCAATGTTCAATCTTAAGTATCTAGGAATGGAAGCACAGGCATAATTTGCTACTTAACCATCGAACTAAGTTTATATCCCTGTACATCAAAAAAAAAAAAAAGAACAGATTTTATTTTATTTAACCACTGAACTATTTTTCTTTTTGATGAAACAATGTTCTTGATGGTTACACTCCATAAACTCTGTACTTAAAAATTGAATATTTACAAAAAGTAATAGCAGTCTCGAACCCTTGACCTATTAGATTCCAACTTGTGACTTTACCACTAAACAAATAGAGAGATTTAATAGTTTTGGCCCTACTTTACATATATATACAAACTTTACTTTTTTTTTTTTTTTTTAAGTTGGGGCCCTAATTAAGTGGGGGCCCAAAGCCCTTGCTTGGTTTTACTTACCCTTGGGCCGGGCCTGATTTGTAGGCTCGAAGACCAAACCGAAATTGAAGAATGAATACATGGAGAAGAGGTGGATGAGGGACTAAGTGAACTCCTATCCGACGACGAACTCTAATACGATGCATCAATACGCATAAGTAGTTTGGACGGATATTAAAAAAATAAGGACTGTAATTTTTAGAGTTGTGTTTTTGTATTTCATTCTTTTATTTTTTTTCTTTTTTGCTAAAAAATTATTTTGCAATATGCGCGCAAGAACCGGTTTACGAAATGAAATCGCTCTTTCAAACCGACGACACCAAGCCGAAACCAAACCAATTTCAACCCGAAATCGGTTCAGAAAGGAACCGGTCAAACTAGTTCGGGTTTAAAAAAAATCATTTTGTTCACCTCTAATACAAATGATATAAAAATCATCAAACATACCACAAAATAAGAGAAATTTTAAAATACAAATAACTCTTACGCTATGTTCCCGAGTTTACTAAAGGGTGGAAAAGAAAAGAAAGGGGAGGAAAATCTTTCCATTTCTTTTCTTTTCTTTTCCTCTATTTTTTCTTCCTTTCTTTCAATTTGGAAGGATTTGATTTAGTCTAGTTTTCCTATCTTTTTCTTTCCTTTCCTTTCAAAAATAAACTATGGAACACACATTTCACATTTTCCTTCCATTTCTCTCCTTTAAAAAAACTCGGGAACACACCTCTCGTTTTTCTTTCCTTTCCTTTCTTTTCTTTTCTCCTCTTAAGTTAACTCGGTAACACAACGTTAAGGTAGAAAGCTTACGAAAGATACTATAGGGTGCATAATTATGGTTATAAGTTATAACGTGCGTAACCTTTTTGAATCTTGGAAGCATGCGTAATTTTTAAGTCATGCGTAATTATAAAGCATGAGTAATTTGATTTTATACGTGTAATTTTTAACATATGCCCATTTTAAAGCATAAGTGCTTCTGAAAGAAGAAGCGTAATTTTGTTCTGTACCTTTGAATGAAGATGGTGTGGTGTGACCTCCGATCCACCCGGTTTTGTCATAGACTGATATTTGGAAAAGGGGATTTGAGGGTTTTGGGTGGAATTAAGGTGGGTTGTGGACAATTAAGACTGAAACATTTACGATGATGAACAATGGCGAAGGATAGTTGGGGCCAGGGGAGCCCCGGCCCCGCCATTTTTTTGTTCTGTAATGTAAATTTACGTGCTTTGGTCCGAAAATTTTATACGTATTAAGGCCGACCCTCACTGCTTTAAAGGTTCCGTGACTTCCGGCCTCCACGAAAAAAAAATTCAAGCTCCGCCACTGATAGTGAAGGTGTTGGTTGGTGCGGTGCTTAACGGGGTGTGTCGAAAACCATGGAGGCTGAAGGTGGTTAAGTAGGGGGTGGAGGGATATATGGGTTGCGGGTGATGGTTGATGTTCGGTTGTTGTCAATTGAAAGGTCAGTGATGATGTTGCAGGTGGGATGGTGACGGGGAAGGCGAAAGAGGTATGTGTTGAGTTTCCAGTGTTAAAAAAAAACATTTTGTTCACATCTAATTCAAGTTATACGAAAATCAACAAACATACCACAAAATAACGATGAAGGTATAGACACGACGTACACGAAGTGAATGTTCGTAATTCATGCACATAGCAGCCCATAAAAATGGGCCTATATTTTAAGCTTTGTGACCTGGATAGTTGGCCATGGTGTGGTCCATGCTCCATGGACCATTTTATAACACTATTTAATTAATTTAATTTGTGGATATAGACTTTGACCGTTCGTTGTGATCCGCGAGGCGAGCCCTGGCACTACCAAGGTTTCAGTCTGGTGCTCACCTCCAGTCGCAACAGCCCCGGCGTGAGCACACGCGACGGTGCTCGCATGCGTTAACGGGAGAAAGTGAGCACAGGTCGCGCCAGTGCTCACCCCTAGCCACAACGGGGTCAAGTGAACACAGTCGATGGGGTTACTTGAGAGTGAAGACGGTGGCTCGCGTTTGCTCGTTCGCATCCCACATCGGATGGTCTTAAAATGCAACAAATTTCTGGGCTAAGGCCGAAGGGAAAGATGCATTAACTTTATGTAACTGGTTTGGTTTGTTCACAAAACAGTAAGCTCTACATATTTAATAAAATAATTCAAATATTATCTCTATCACTGTGTTTGTCTTGTTAGTGACTTTCATCCATTATTATTCATTAGTATGTACCTACAGTACTTATGATGATTATCAATGTAAATAACCTTGTAACTAATTCAAAGAGTTAACGATTAGCAACTCACTGGATGGAACATTCGTTTAACTAAATGAAGGACAACAAACCTATAGCTCGTTCATACACTCTAAACATTTGAGGTTTACATGATTGACAGTGGTAATGACTGTAGAAGAACCAGGTTGTAGAATAAGTCGACTAACCAGATCGTGTGAAAAGAAGAGAAATTGACGACGATGGGGTATATGAAATACTAAAAAGTCCAGACCTGTATTATACTGATCCTCTAAACATACAGGTGGCGACCTCAACCCCATACTTGAACAGTTTTGTGGTCTCCGAATTTTGTATTGTCGAAGTTAAAAGTCGGTTTGGACCATCTTCCATGATGCCAGTCCTGGCTAGTACTTTCATGATCAATCCTCCTCAACTCAACATAATCTGGGATCCATGATTCACCTCCCGCCATTGGTTTGACGTCGTCCTGGTAAACAACACACACCCCACATTCCAAAACACCATCTTCAAAAGTTATAATAAGATCTTCAGATTCAAAACCGTGACATAGTTTCCCAAGGATATCAACTGACAAATATCCGGTCCACACAACTTGGGCGCCTTTAGCTGCACGTACTGCTGCTCTACCAATCAAACTTTCCTCGCCTGACACTTTGAATTTAATTTTAACGAATGACATCAATCTGTCTAATGGTGGTGAAAAGCGACAACATAAAGCTAATCCTGTCATTTTGGTGATACGGTTTTGGGGTAACTTTAATGTGATTGTGTTACCCAACCGGTGGTTTCTGAACCAGTCGGGAATTTTGCTTATAGGAACTGTGATGCTTAGTCGATGATTCACATACGCACATTTCTGTATCAGCAAACAAAATCATTAGTTAGCTGTACGAGACTAATTAAGATGGCAAAGATACGTACCTGGACCAAAGATTTCATCAAGAAACTAGCTTGGTGGCTCTCTTGATCCATTAGGAGTTTGGGACATGAACAGAGTGAGATCTTAAAGAGCCACTTATACTTATCTGAAAAGTCTCCAATCTTCCGCAAAGAGTTACAACGATCTGCCCTCAAAACTTGAATAAGTGACGGAAGCTCAGGTAGTTCTTTGAGGCGGACACAGTCACTAAGGTTGAGGTATTTTAGATGAGAGAGTACAGAGATGCTTGCAGGTAGGCAAGTGATCAAGTTTTCGCTCAGATCCAACTCTACCAAGAAGGGCCATACGTTATGCAGATTAGTAGGGATGTCGTCTTGAAAAAGATCGTTATTTTTAAGATCCATTATTCTCAAAGAATTTAAAAGTGCGCAACCCTGAATGTCTGGACCAGGCAGTATTCTCTCATAATAACGTCCTATACGACAACTTATTTGCATAGACAGAACGGTAAGCCCAGTCAAACGTTTGATGGATAATGGTAGCATGGTTATCTTGTCACAGTCATTGATATTCAACACCAGCAGCTTCCCCATCTCTCCGGAGACTTCTGGAAATCTTTCGAGACTTGTGCATGAATTAAGATGCAAACTCTGTAGGGATTTCATCTTGATAACGGATGGGAGAAAGGTAAGTCGATTACAAAAACTCAAATCTAAGTGAATAATCTTTCCATGAAGCAAAAGAGACGGGTGAATCTCCACCAAAGATTTACAATATGACAAGTTTAGGCGCTCAAGATTCGGGACCACTGAGATGTCTGGAAACCTTTCTATAAACTGTGAGTAACGTAGATCCACGAACTTGAGGTTGTTAAGAATGACCTGACACGCATAGATGATGTGAGGGCGGTGTAATACTTGTACCAAAACCAACTTTGCATCTACAAAACGGTACCTTTTTCTCTATTTGTAGTCGATTTATCCAACCAAATGTCATTTCAAGGCCTACTAGCTTTCTCATATGTCTTGTTATTGTCAGAGATTGAAATGGGTAGCAGAACCAACGAAGCCATTTTAGCTGTTCAGGGAAATATTTAGGTTCCTTCGAAGTGAATCGCCCTCTAACTTGAAGTAGTCTCAACTTCTTCATCCTCTTGAAGACTTTTGCGCTACAACAGTGATGATACTCATCGTTGGTCTCCACTATTGCTTCGACTGTCTCTAGTCTCTGGGATAAACAAATTAAAGCATTCATGAAGATATATAATTTCTACAATGTAAAATTACAACAAATATCTTAACTTCACACATGTTTTTGGGCATTACACTTTAAAGTATGGCTTCATTCAGCCTTCAAATTATTATAGCTTATGAATTTATAAGAATAGGGCTTACAGAGGTTGTCGTCATTACTTCTTTGATTTCCTTCGAACACCATACCATGTTATTAGGATAGCATTCACGGACAACGCACCAACCCATCTCTTGAATTAGATCATGCATATGAAGATATCCATTTGAAGTAGTCAATAGAGATTTTTCAATCAACACGGTTATTCCACTTACAGCTTCTAAGCAGAAACTATCAAGAATTCGTGTGATATTATGTCGTTTCTTACCTTTGAAGAAGCATGCGATGTGAAGGAAGATTTCCTGTTCAAAGATATTTAATCCATCAAAACTTAACTTGAGAATTCGATTGATCTCCTTGTGTGGTATTTTCGCCAAAACGTTCAAGCCACTTTGCCAAAAGTCCAAATTTCTACCACAAAAGTGAGAGCCCAAAACTTTTAGGGCTAGAGGAAGGTGACCTGTATGACTTACTACAACACCTGATAGCTTCTCATACTCTTTTGGAGGGAAATTTGCCTTAAATGCATGTCTGCTAAAGAGCTCCATAGCTTCTGTTTCTCTTAACAATTCCGGTGCATACTTCTCTTGAGCGTTACATAACAAATGCTTGTCTCTGGTTGTTATCATAATTCTACTACCAAGGCCGAACCATTCATGAGAACCAGCTAAGAATTGGAGTTGCTTAATATCATCAACATCATCAAGAACAACCAGAACCTTTTTACGGCTCAGTCTTCTACGAATCTGGCACATTCCGTCATCACAATCCTTTACTTCAAACTGTTCTTGCATTAAGATTTCCGATAGAAGCTTCTCCTGTAAGGATTTGAGACCTCTCTTATTAGAACCATTTTCTCTAACATCTTCCAAAAAGCAACTACCTTCAAACTCATATGACATTTGATGATAGACGGCTCTCGCGATTGTGGTCTTGCCGATTCCACCCATTCCCCATATTCCTATTATGCAAAAATCATCAGACCTTTTACCTAACAAAGATTTCACATGCCGCACACGTGATTCCATTCCAATCAAAATTTCTGCTGGACGAGATTCTGTATACCTTGAGATATTCGATACAATTTGTTTGATACATTCAGCTTCACGCCTGTTCGTTAAACACACAATTTCAGCTAAAAATAAAACTAAATATAGAAAGAAGAACTAACTAACTAACCCACTAGCGGTTCTGGATACATCCCATCTAGATAAACTGGTGGCAGTAACTAAAGCATCCCTCCATCTCTTCAATTTCTCCATATCATCCAACAAATTTACTTCATGCAGTTGGAATGCTTCATGATAACTTCCCCTTTGATTACGGACACTTGACGGATCCACATCATAGAACACCGGTAGCACCTTTTGTCCCATCAGATTTTGACATTCAATGATCTTCTCAAGTTCTTCCAAACACCAAGTAGAGTTTGCGTAATTTTTGGAGAAGACAACGACCGCAACCATTGACTCTTGGATTGCTTTCGAGAGTTCAGGGGAGATGGATTTCCCCTTTTGGAGCTTCTCGTCATCCTTAAACGTGTATAGTCCTGCCTGATCTAGAGCAGCATACAGATGATCAACAAAGTTGTTTTTGAGTGTCTTCTCCTCGAAAGCTTAAGAACACGTCATAAGTCCATCTTCCGGTTAGTGCACTAGTAGATGCAGTTGACGAAGAGGATGCACCATCCATGGCCATTGAGCAATAGCAAATAGGATGAAATTAGAGTTTTAAAACACAAATATGTTTTGGAAGAATGCACTTTGTTGTTGGAAAACAGAACGTGTCCTTTTGATACAACATAGATGCAATTCTGCAATTCTGTCATTTCTTTGTGTTTTGTCCCATATTTCTCTAAATACAAGCATAAAGTGCCAAATGAGGCCAATACAGCCATCATAGCCGGCATTGATACCTTTACTTGTTTAATGGAGCCAAATTCTAAAACGAACAGAACAATGTGTCAAGTTTACAATGATATAGATTATTTACGCTGCTCTGGTACGCCTAGGAAAAAATGGCCAAACAATAATAATTTCTATCTTGATAGGAAACTATTTTTCTTTGTTAAAAAAACGCTGGCACTTGGTCTAAAATGAAAAAAAATGACAATAAAAATTAAAAATAGGTATTCTAGCCAAACTTGCACCTAATCTATTTTTTTGCATACACGGAAACAGATAAGCGTGTGTGTAAAAAATAAGTGCATATTAGACTAGATGCATGGTACCACCTCGGTGAGGTGGCAGTGGCCACCAAAGGGGAACACCCCCCCCCCCCCTGAAAAAATTTCGCCGAATTTCCCTTTCTTCACCGAAGCTTGTGATTGGGCCACGTAGAGAGGATAGACAAAATATGTCTTCTGTGGTTCACATGTTGAGTGGTGAGGGTGCATTGCCTGTGCCAAACCTACCTGGCTACTATACAGAAGTGACTAAGCATGAAGTCGAGTCTACCTCAAGCATGCCACTACTCTTGGGTTCAATCAATGACTTCACAATTACACAAGTAGATGCTCGGTAATTACATAATAGGCCATTTCTAACCAAGTTTATGTCTATGAAGTATGGATGATATTATTAGATAATTGTTTGTTAAAAGTTAAAACCTTCTAGAAACTTATAATAATTTGGAACTTCACTGAGTTCATTATATATAATTCAGCAGGCTTGCTAGCACATAGAGATGTGACTAATGGGTATACAAGTACCATTGTTTCTCTTATCAAAAGTTATCTCGCTACGGATAACTTTTCAACCAACAACAAGGTAGGATTTGGCCAATTTTACAAAGGCTGAAATTTCTATAGTAAGTTAATGAGTATGATTCAAGCCATGTATTTAGTGTTGCTTCAGGACCCAACTAAAACACGCACAACACACAATCAAACTCTCTAGAAAAGCTTTACAATGAATTTATAATAAGAAAAATGTATTGCAGGCAAAGCGCTTCTTTTATTCAACAAACGACTTGGCTATATATATATATATAACCTACGGACTTGACTAAAGCAACAATAATGAAACAAACTCATCCTTAAAAACTATATACTTTCTCCACTCCAACGTCACATCCGTAATACTCGGTCAAGATTACAAACATTTAGTGCGGATTCAGGAGAATTTTCGTCAAAATAGGTTGAAAACTACAACGGGCGATATATATGTGATCGAACGATTGAACAACACATTCTATTTGTCCTACATTTATTTGTCAATTTTGTTGTTTCAAGAAATTTGTATTCCACTTGTCTTTTATCACATAATAGTCAAATAATAACTTTTTTTTTTTTTTTTTTTTTTGGAAGGCAACTTTCATTAAAAAACACAAACAACACGGGGACTCCCAAGGCGGGAACCCCAAAAACAGTTACATTACATCAAAGGAAAAAGACTTCCAACCCTTCCAATCCACCCCATCTATATTACCCCTACTCCTAATCCAAAGGTACGACAAAGACTTAATATCCGCCACGAGCTCCACGACGTTCCGGGTCTTCTGAGCAAAGATCCTCTCATTCCTAGCTTTCCAGATACGCCAACAAGTAACTATAAAAATCCCATATAACCACTCCTTCCTCAGAGCCGACCACCCAGAACCTTTAACCACTTCAACAATGTCTGAAACAGAAAACAAGAAGATGGGCGGAACTTTAACCCATTGAGCAATACCCTGCCACGTACCTAACGCCAGGCTACAACCAGTAAACACGTGATCCGCACTCTCGTCATCAATCCTGCAAAGATCACAAGTACTTTCGCCATGCAGAATATTCCTTCTACTGAGCGCCACTTTAGTAGGGATTCTATCTAACAGAAGTCTCCACATAAAAATATTGCACTTAAGAGGAAGCCACTTACACCAAGAGAAATCAAAGCCATCATCTAACCCATGAAACCGGTCGTTAACTAGCCACTGTTTAGCCTCACGAACAGCAAAATCACATGGGCCTATATCATGCCAAGCCCATTTATCTGGAGAGTCCACTAACACTTGGCCCTGCAACAACCTGTGACAATCAATAAGTTCACTAACCTCTTGGGCCGCCATCGGGTATTGTCTCCAACTCCAACATATCGGCCCATGACCAACCAATCCACCAATCCTATCAGTAACACTACACCATTTATTAGATTCAAGCCGGAACAAGTTTGGAAACATTATCTTCAAAGGGACTTTGGAAATCCAAGGATCCAACCAAAACTTAATCGCCAACCCATTACCCACACTGGCCCGAATCATATAAGCTCCAATAGAGTCGCCCACTTTGACTTTAAAAGCATTCTTAATCAACTTGGTCCACGTACCCGATAAAGAAGACTTGGCTGGAAACGTCTCCCATTGTCTCGCCGAGCCATGTAAAGAGTCAATCACTTTACGCCACATCGCGTCACCTTCCACCCTATACCTCCATAACCATTTTAAAAGAAATGCATTATTACTATCTTCCAATCGACTAAGGCCCAACCCACCTTGTTTCTTGGGTAAAGCAACCTTATCCCAAGCAACCCAATGAACCTTCCTAACATCCGGATCACCGCCCCACAAGAATCTTTTAATCAAAGATTCTAATTTATTAATGATAGCCAAAGGAGCCTTATATAAAGCAAAATAATACGACGGGATACTCTCCAACACTGATTTTATCAAGACTAGGCGACCTCCAATCGAAAGCACCTTGGATTTCCACTTCGACAACCGAGTAGTAAACACCTTGATCACCGGCTCCCAGTTATTAATCCTACCCATATTGGCTCCCACAGTAATGCCAGTCAAATAATAACTATCCAACACTTTTAAACTAAACATAACTTATAAGTTGGTTTATAATTTGAGGAGTAGTATTAAGAATTTAGAATTTAAGACAAAATCAAACAATATAGAAAACTAAACTAATCCCACAGAATTACTTTCAACTGACAATGACAAAAAAAAAAAAAAAAAAGAATATAAAAATGCTCACAAGTTTAAGCTATATATATATTTGGGCTTGAGATCGGTGCAAACCTAACCAGGATTTTTAATTAGATTTAGACCTAGTCTCAAGCTGTGCATCAAAACTTGGAAGTCAGTTTATGTTTCTTATCTGAGGCCCATAAAATTAATAATGAAACTGGACCAGGACTGCATGATGTTGGGCCCAAACATACCAAAGCATCCAAGTGGTAGTTGTTTATGGTGACAATGGATGGTAGAGGTGCACAAATCGGGTTTTTTTAATACCCGGTTTCGGGTATGGAATCGGTTCTGGGTACGGTTGGGTATTACTTCGATCGGGTATTGAAAGAACCGGTTCCAGTTCCTAGCATAAAAAACCATACCCGGTATACCGGTTCCGGTTTTTTCAATACCCGGTTCCGGGTATGGAACCGGTTTCGGGTATATCGGGTATTGAAAAAACCCGGGTATATCGGGTATTGAATTATTTTTATACAATCACGTCGAAGGGTAGTGCGACTTAGATGATTATAACGCGGTTATAGAATTCTTTGAGTATACTTTTTGAGTATTCGGAAAATCCGGTTTTGATTTTTTAATACCCAGTTCCGCCTCAACATCAAAATGCCAAATAGACCCGTCGCTTAACACATACTTTTTGAGTATTCGGAAAACCCGGTATCGGGTATTCGGAAAACCCGGTGCCGGGTATTCGAAAAACCCAGTTCCGGGTATTCGAAAAACCCAGTTCCGGGTATTTAAAAAACCGGGTACAACCGGGTATAAATCGGGCCCGGTTTTTTACATAGAAATCTATACCCTATGCGTACCCGGCGGGTAGGGTCGGGTACGGTTCCGGGTATACCCGGTTCCGGTTTTTTTAATACCCGGTTCCGGGTATTTTTTTCCGGTTCCAATTCCGGTTCTGGTTTTTTTATGCTCCTCTAATGGATGGTATGTTATGGTAGAGGTGCACAAACCGGGTTCTTTTAATATCTGGTTTTGGGTATGGTCGGGTATCACTTCTAGTCTTCTACTCAGAGTCGGTCCTAGGTTTTTGGAGGCCTTAAGCGAACTGAAAAGTCGGGGCCCTTTGAATTGGTATAAAAAATCGCAAATTAGCAGTGATTGATTACCCTTAATTTCTTGTTTCGCTTGATATTGAGACATTAAGCAACCATTGGCGGTGATTGATTACCCTTAATTTCGCTCATATATTCTTGCCAATCGCCATCCATGTCGGTTGCAATTAGCGAGGTCGTGAGTAATGAGAATAGGAGCTTAGGATGCGTTCAAGAAAAAAAAGGATCTGGCCATTAGTTCTTCAAGTTTTGGGTTTGGACATGTTACTTGTTTTGCCTTTTATGTCTTTAGTTATTAAAGTAGAAAATAAAAATCCATGGCCCTTATTTTATGGGGGCCCTAGGCTTTTGCCTGGTTTGCTAAGCTTATCGGGACGGCCCTGAAAAAAAAAAATTGGTTAGGTTATTGAAAAAACATGTTCAACGCCGCTGTGTTTTTAATGATTTTAACCCATTCTTTTTGCAAAAAAATCCATAAACGTTAATGTGTAACATTTATAGGGTGTTTGGGATTGATTATTCAAAACAGATTATGCGTTTTGAAAAGGCAGAGGTGGAGCTGCTTATAGATTATCGCATTTTGGTAGACTAAAAAACTGATTATCCGCGTTTTCAAAACGCAATCCAAACACTAAAATCTGATTATCTGCGTTGTCAAAACGCAATAATCTAAAAATCAGATTCAAAACGCAATCCCAAACACCCTCTTATATAAGTAACATAAAAGTGTACATATATTAGAAACTTGAAATACCACTAATACGTAACATTTAAAAACAATAAAACTTGGAAATATTTCAGGAAAGGAGAAAACCCGGTATCGGGTAGTGAAAAAAAACTAGGTGCGTTTCCGGTTCCGGAATCGATTGCAGGTATAAACGGGTACAAATCGGGTTCGGTTCCAAGTATGGTTTTGGCATAGAAATCTATACCTTATGCATCCGGTGGGTAGGGTCAGGTAGGTCAAGTTCCTAAATAACAGGTTATAACTATATTCGGTTCTGGTTTTATTCCGAGTCTGCCTTTTTTTTTTGTGCAACTCTAGGTTATGGTAGAAGTGCACAAACAGGGCTTTGCAATACCCGATTTTGGTTATGGAATCGGTTCTGGGTATAGTTGGGTATCACTATTTTTTTGTAATTCATGCTTGCATTGCAATTTGATTATAAGTTTCATGAATATATTGATGATTTGAATTTAAGTTGAATATTTAGTTCTTATATTATGTGTTAAAGAAGATTATGGAAGTTTTGTCATGATAATTATGATGAAATAGGTAAACTTAGTTAATACATACCAAGTGCTCAATAAAATCCCTACAGGAAATTTTGATTGTTATTAACCCTTGATAGGGGGGGGGTCATGAATGATTATCTATTCTAATGGTCACTTGGGTTAAAATTATAGGCAACTCAAATGAGGCTTCAAGAAGCCAAATCGAGAAAGAAGCACATAAAAAGGTAATCTCTAAAGTATGTAATTACATTAGTTAGTGACTAACAAGTTTCAATAAATCTTTAAGAGAAAACAAATGATTGATCTTAGTTAATATCGTGTGAATTAGGCATGTAAACCAAAGTATAAATGACACATAGGTCATAGAAGTGAAGGTATTGCCTAGTGAAAAAAACAACATAGGCATGGTTTATGGTGGGAACAAAAGATGAGAATCACCAATAATTGTCTAGAGGTCTAGGTTTGGTGGATTAAAGGAACTTGGTTATACATGGTTTATAGGGCCATAAATCATGAATTGGGCATGTAAAACCAAAGTTTAAATGACCCATGGTCATAGAAGTGGAGGTATTGCCCACTGTGATCCATCATAGTCTTAGCGCTATGGTTGGAAGGAAAAGATATTGAACATGAATATCGGAAATTTGAGCTAGGATGTTCAATATCCCTTAACATGTAAGTTTGGGTTGAATACTCAACCAAACAATTGATTTGGAAACTAGTTAACCTGGGTCCAGATTGTGAATTTTGGGCTTAAAATATGGGGAGAAACGTCCTAAGTATGTTAAAACACGAGGTTGAGACAAGCTTGAAATAACCATTTTGAAAAACTAGAAATTTTGGCTAAGTACAAAGTGAAAGTGCAGGAAACTTTTTGTCGAAAAACACCTATTCGAGAGGTGAGGAAACATCCCCGCGGTGCGCAAAGATTTTGGGAAAATCTGCTGGTAATTCCAAGTCCCCCGCGTATTGCAAAGGACTAGGCAGTACGCGAAGAACTTTAAAACTCACAAAAATGTTTTTTGTTGTTTTTTTACTTGTTAACCTAAATTCTAATAGTTTTCATGTGTTTTTATGATAGGTAAAATCTAAGTGAAGTACCAAATGGAAGATCGAGCAATGAGTAGAACCGAACACATCCGAATGCTTACCAGTCTCCGTCTATTGTTCATGCTATGGGAAGTTAAAGGATGACTTGTACTTTTGTAAACAAATTACCACGTTAAATTATATAAGACTGAATTACAAGTTTTGTCCTTTAAGTTTATACCATTTTTCAACGTCTGTCCTTTAACTTTAAAGTTGATTGGTTTTGTACTTTACGTTTCAGAATCTTGCACGGTTTGTCCTTTAAGCCTAACCCAGTTAACTTTTAACACTAATACAAGGGTAAATTCGTCTTTTTACTATTTTATGGCCTATTTGTGTAATTAAGTCAAAGTTTTGGACCAAAAGTAAATTTTAAACATTAATATATCCCCCTTCCTTCCCCTTCTCTCTCCACCTCCATTATCTTTCTCACATCTCCCACCTACCACCACAACTACCACCGCCATCCACTCTAGACCACCTGCTGCCACCTACCGCCACGACTGTCAACACCACCGCCTTTCTCCACCTCTTCTCCCTCTCTCTGTACGGGAACAAGCCACCACCAGAACACCATCATCGCGAATCACAACTTCACGAACTACTAAACCCGACTGTCAAAGGTAGTCGTCGTTGCTGGAGGGCCAAACTTTACTAGAACCGCCGTCGTCACGACCCAAATAGGTAGGATTGGTTTGTTTTGATGTCACCGGAGTTTAATCGGAAAAATCAAGTTGGCCGGAGTTCACCTTGGTTTGTCGGAAGACACAATAGTCATTACGCTCAAGATGTGAAGGTTTCCAGCTAGATCTGGACATTTCTTGCTCGATTGAGATTTTTTTTAACACACTTTTTGATATCGATGCTCAAGAAACAGAAAATCAAAGATCTCTGTTTGTGATAAATTGGAGTATTGAATGCCGTTTTAATATGTTATCTTAGTGATTGATTTTTTGTAATAGAGCATTTAATTTTTTGGAATTGGAGTATTGGATGCCGTAGGAATGGAGATGGTTGATAGTAGGTTTGGTGGTAAGTGGGGTGGTGGTGGTGGTAGGTGGTGTAGGGTGGCGGTGGCAGGTGGTGAATGAATGAAGGTGATGGTGGTGTGGGGATGGAGGTAGGTGGTGGTGTTGATGAATGAATGAGAGAGAGAGATAGATTAATATATATAAAATTGTTTTTGTTTTAATTTTAAAGTGTTTTTGTAAATAAATGGGTAAAAAGACAAATTTACCCTCCACTTAACGAAAAAAATTAACTGGGTTAGGCTTAAAGGACAAACCGTGCAAGATTCTGAAACGTAAAGTACAAAACCAATCAACTTTAAAGTTAAAGGACAGGCGTTGAAAAATGGTATAAATTTAAAGGACAAAACTTGTAATTCAGTCATTATATAAAGTTTTTGTATATCTTGTAAGATTCTAAATAAATATAAATAAATATACTGTTTCAGAATATATATATAGATAATTATTTGAACACTATGAAAAGCAACAAAGAGAATGAGAGCGTCGTTCCTTTAAGATTGAATTGACATTCAAGTTGCTTTTGTATTTTTTAAAGAGATTTGACACAAAGAGAATTGCTTTTCCACTGATATCACTTGCCTTTTTTCCTCCCCATTTGTCATGTATTTTTGTTATTATTCAAAAAAGGTATTTTTTAATGTAAATTACATATTTGTCTATTATCATCAATTCAAGTACGACACTAATATCATTTTGCGCTTACGGTGAAACATGGAATTAGAATGTAAAATATTTTTTTTTTAAATTCAATGAAAAAAGGCATCCAATGAAAAGACTGGACATATACTAAACTTTTGACTGTAAAATAAAACTTAATTATAGGTAATCACCGAGACGTTCTATGAATTATTGTAAGAAAATATTTATTATTGGTCAAAAAATTGAATTAGTATATAAATAAAGAAATAGAAAATGGGAAAGTAATGATCATTGGTGGTACCACAAAGTGTGGTCTATTCTCAATTTGTCGGTCTCTTGATGCTATCTTTGTACACATTGTCTCTCAAGTCTGTAGCACATGAAACCGATGAACTATTTGCTTTGGTCATCCAAAATTTCCAACGCATATTTCAACAATATTAATTTAAACATATTTGACCCTATGTAGATCTTGAATATCGAGCATTATGTTCTAATTAAGGATATGCAGTATAGTCTAGTCATGGGATAAAGGGGGCGTATATGTGGCAGTCACGTCATCAAAAGGAATTTTCCCTCCAAACCCTAACTATGGTTTGACCAGTAATGACAAATATGATAAACGGTAGCCAAAATTGTGGTTACACGGTAAGTGCATACAGAGCGTGTCCGCAATCATCATGACCCCCCCCCCCCCCTCTCATCACGCCCAGATTTGTCACGATCAAGACGACCATCATGGTCGTGAAATTGAAAAATTGGAACGTTGGGACTTGGGGTGACGGTCTTGTAACCGCTTTGAAGCTTAAAAAAAAACTTTTTTCCTATAAATTTAACACCTTTAACAATTTTTCACACCACTCAAAAAACAAATACAACATTCACATTGCAACCCAAATAAGTATGTTTTCACCCTACTTATCTAGTTCGTCTGAATCGACGAGTTCTACTCTTGAATTTTGCGAAACCGTGAAACTTGAAGATATGGGACAATCAAAGAAAAAAAATAGGGAAGCATGATCGGTTAGCGGCAAATGAAGTTCTAATGAATGATTACTTTATTGAAAACCCAAAGTACAACGTTGAGATGTTTAGAGCAAGGTTCTGTTTATCGAATGATTTATTTCTAAAGAATGTGTGAGACATCGAAGCTCAATTGGTTTCAAAAAGGCCACGAATAGGTGGAAGAGCTTTACAACAATATGAAAATGCACATCCGTGATTCGTCAACTTGCAACCAGTAATGTTCCTGACGAATATTTAGCTATGTCCAGTAGAATTGCAGGTGAATCTCTTGAATATTGTTGCAATGTGGTAGAGATTTTCTACGAAGACCGACTAGATGCAACATAGCATGTTTGTAGAACCGCACATGAAGCTAGCACCTTCTAGGGATATTCGATAGCATCGACTATATGCATATCATTTGGAGAAGTTGTCCGACAACTTTTCGAGTCCAGTTTATGAGAGGTGACCATCAAAAAACCGACGATCGTGCTCGAAGCGGTGGTGTCGAATGATTTATGATTTGGCATGTGTATTTTGGTCCTCCGGGCTCAAACAATGACATTAATGTTCTATATCAATCACCGTTATTGAATGCCGGGTAACAAGGAGCTGCCGTGTCGTATCCGTTTGTGGTCGACGGGAGGCATTTTTGTCGGCATTCTATCATGTTGATGGCATTACCCGACCTGGTCTATTTTTGTGAAAGTTTAATCGTTTCTGACTGTCGACAAAGAAATATTGTTTAAGAAGTTACCGGATTCGGGGAGAAAAGACGTTGAGTGAATGTTTGGCGTTTTGAATATGGGGTATAATTGATCGACCGGTACGTACGGTTAAAGAACCGAAAATAAGGAGAGTAGTGTACGCATGTATCATATTGCACAATGCGATCATAAAGAAAGGGGCATGCAATATCGCCAAATTACTTTATTGACCCTCCAACACAGATTCCCGTTAGCGAGGATATTTTTTTGGAGTTGCGGAATGACGACACCCACTTTCGACTATGATATGATCTAACAGAACACGATGGTGGTTTATATATCCAATTACCCGATTCCAACAACGAGTAGTTTTTTTTAGTTTATAAATTTGAATTTTATTTTTGGCTGTTTTTAATTTAATTTTATGTATTTTTAAAATATTGATTTTTTATTTAAAAAAAGTTAATGTTGTTTAGTTATTGGCGTTCCTTGTGTTTTATGGGTTTAGTAATAGAATGTGAAAATTTGAGGTGACACATGCTTAGTAGGTCAAATAAAAAACTTAGGGGGGATGGGGCGCCGCCAAAAATGGTCACGGGTACCCCACTACCAGCACTGACCGCCGCCACCAGTGCTGGTAGGGGTCCCGTAAACCGTTTTCTGATTCTTTTTAACGGGCTGGTAAAGTGGTTTATTAAATGCAACGGTTGAATTTATATGTTTTTTAATTCCATTTTTAACTGTTGATATTAATTTGGGCTTTTTAATTTTTTTCAAATGGTCATATTTTGTGGCCGTTTTTATCAAATGGAAACAATGTCACGGTTTAGTATCAAAAAAATAGAATTTATCTACATACTTTTAGAAAAATGAGTGACATTGACGTCGAAGATGATTAAGTTATCATTCCCCGCTCGAAGTGCACCTGGTTTTACACTCAAGCGATAGTACTCATAGTAGCCTTGAGTTTCTCATGGACCTTGCCAAGCGAGCTGCAGAGCAAGACACAACAACATCTAAAAAAGATATGTCGCACGTGTTCGCGAGGGATGTAATACTCGGTTAATAGATGACTATTTTGCCGACGTACCAAAATGCACCGATGCACAGTTTACACTAAGGTATCGCATGTCGAGACGTTAGGGATGAGCATACAAGGCCGAATACCGATACCGTCCCGTCCAGATCCCGATCCCGTACCGAACCGATACCGAACCGAGGGTGTTCGGTATCGGTACCCACATTTAGAGGTTTTCGGTTTCGGTATTATCGGTATCGGTACGAGATCGGTATGGTATCGGTATTAGGTTTTGAGAGTTTTCGGTATCGGTTTTTTCAGGATCGGTATCGGTTGGTACCGATACCGTCCCGAGCTCATCCCTACGAGACGTCTATTTCTAAAATTTGTAGCGGCTGTTGAAGCAAACTTCAAATGGTTCAGAGAGGGCGTGGACGGTCGGTTTAGAAAGAGTTTTACGCCCATACAAAAAGTATCTTCAGCAGTGGAACAACTCGCAACCGGTAATCCTCCAGATGAATACGATGAGTATTTATGTATGTCTGAGAGGACGTCGCGCAAATGTCTACAATTTTTTTTGCAACCGGTAATCCTCCAGATGAATACGATGAGTATTTATGCATGTCTGAGAGGACGTCGCGCAAATGTTTACAATTTTTTTTGCAATGCTATCATTAAGTTATACGGGGCTGAGTTTTTACGAAAACCAACAAGTCACGACATTGCATGTTTGTATTAATCACCCGAAGAAAGACATCACCTTCCCGGCATGATCGGTAGCATTGATTGCACTCATTTAGTATGGCGAGCATGTCCTAGGGAATTACAAGGACAATATATAAGAGGTGACCACCAATACCTTACGATCATGCCGGAAGCGGTTGCTTCGCAAGATATGTGGGGAGAAGAAAGGAATAGAAAAGGGGGAAAATCCCTCCCTTTCTTTTCTTTTCCATCTTTTAGTAAATTGGGAACATTTTTTTTTTTTTGAACAGTGACTTTCTTCAAAGCGGAAGTGGCAGAAGTTCATCACACCCGCCTAATCGGCAGGCCCTAACCCTTTCCACACGCCCAGACTATGTTGTCTGAACCGGGTCCACGCTGGCACGGTGGGGGCTTCGGTGTCCGCCCGGAAACCGTACTGCCTCCACACGAGTTTTTACCTCGCTGGAGTAACAGCCGGATGAAAACCGGGTCAGCTCAGGATCGAATTTGCATCACTTGGACCACAAGCCTTACCATCATTGCCTTGTGTCCCTCGAATGCAGCTGCCCGTGGGAATCGAACTCAGGTCTCCCAAAGGGAAGACCGATCCCTTCACCAACTGGACTACACTTAAAGGACAGTAAACTGGGAACATAGCGTAAAGGGTTTAAATAAAAGAAAATGCAGATACTATAAAAAAAAAATCATGAGATAAATGATTTACTTATGGATTCAATTCACTGACTTGTTCACTGTGTAATCAAATGTCAGATGCAGGGTAACATGTAATTACATCCTGATATACACTATAGGGTGGCAGATGGTGTCCAACTGTTGCAAGATCCCACCAATTTACGTGTTTATCAATTCGAGATCTTATAGAGAGACACCAGAAATTTAAAAGAGATTTGAGATAAAAGAAAATGGTACAATAAGTGATTCTTTTAACGTCTTGTTCAATATGTAAAAACCGAAATAACATGTTGTTCATAAATAAGGTCGTATCAATTGATGATTTGCTTGAAGAAAGCAAGAGTATCGAACTTATTAGATATATTCATTGATATTCCTTGGTTTATATAATACAAATTACATCTCCTATATTTGGGTAGTGATAATGACAATAAATACAAATTACAAATTTCAATCATATCTATAAATATATCTAATAGAACTCTTATGGATAGAGAATAGATCCAAAGTATATCGCTTAGAGCGGTCAAATTGGTGTAATTTTTTCATTCAGGTGCCTTTAATGTCGATTTGTATTTGGTAGTTTCCAATGTTGAGAAAGTATACAATATAAAGTCTCTTCAAATAAGAAGTGTAAGAAGCCACCAGAGATTGACACCTGTCAATTTAACCTAACCACAGTTAAACAAAAAAAAAAACATATCTTCCCTGTTCTATACCTAACCCGTCCTCATTTTGAAACAAACCGATCGACATCTGACCACCACCACCGCCGCCACCACCGCCGCCACCACCAGAACCGTATGATAACCCACCGCCCTCTCTCTCCGCCACCACCACCATGACGTCCTCTGTTTCCTCTCCAATTAGAATGACCACTACCGATTCCTCCAGATCCAGTAGACTGGTAACAAAATTAACATGAAGATGCTTTATGACCTGGCTTAGCACATATCTGATATATAATTTGAGAAGAAGAATCCACTGTGATGAGGAACAGAGGATTCGATGAAGGCCTTTTGTCACCATTTTCATTGTGCTTCACGTGTCAACAGTTTGTGGATGGCTTTATGTCACCATTTTCAACGTTCATAACCAAGGTTTTCAGAACCGGACCGGGCGTCGAACCGGACCCTCGGGCGGTTCACTGGTCCAACCGGTCCGACCGGTTCGACCGGTCCAACGAACCGGGCCAAAAAACGCTTCGAAACCACCGGTTTTCCGGTTCGATCGGCCGGTTTTCCGGTCCGACGGCCGGTTTTCCGGTCCGAAGCCGGTTCGCTGCAGAAACGGTCCAACCACCCGAACCGGACCGGTCCAGGTCCCGGAGCCCGGTCCGACCGGTCCGACCGGCCGGTCCGGTCCGGTTTTCAAAACAGTGTTCATAACAAAGTGATTAAGTCCTTGAAGAATTTGCAAGTATTTAACAAAGTTTTCATAACAAAGGTATGGAGTGCGTTTGTTTTTTTGAGTGAATGGAGTACGTTTGTTTTTTTGTGAGTGAATGTGATGAGTGCGTTTGATTTTTGTTTGGGTTTTGATGAGTGCGTCCAAAATTTTCAATATGTGGTTCCAAATTTTTTAATAAGTGCGTCCAAAATTTCAATGAGTGCGTCCAAATTTTCAATGAGTGGTTCCAAACTTTTTAATGAGTGCGTTTAAAATTTTGTAAGTGCGTTTAAATGTTGTACATAAGTGCGTCTAAAATTTGTTAATGCGTTTAAAAGTATCTGTGTTCACCAACTTCATCTTCTTCCTCTGCAACTTTTTTTAACCTAATTTTTATGTTTAATCATACTTATTGAAACAAAATCAAAAGTTTTTGACAACAATTACAAGCGTTTATTCATAATTGTATGTTTTTTCCTATGATTAAAATCGTTACAGTGTAAATCTCTGTTTTTATAATTTTTTTCGTTTTCGGCATTTGTAATCGAATGTTTTTTTTGTTATTTTGATTGTGTAATCATTCAGAATGGTTTAATTGATTTCAATTGTTGAACATTTTTGTTTCGATTGTTTTTTGTTGTTACGATTTGAAAAAAAAAATAGACGTTTTTTCATAATTTACCCTTGGTTAGTTTAACCCAAGTGTGATTAGGGTTTTTAATCTGGATCCAGCCAACTTGTTAATCTAATGGCTGAGATTGCTTCTTACGCTTCTTACGTTAAGAAGTTTTATACGTTAACCTCTCTCTCCAATGTTTTAGCTACTTGCTAGACATTGTGTTTGTTTTTTGCTTTTATAAAATGTCATCTTTAGAAAGAAAAAAAATAGTAATAATAATAACAACAATGATCATGTGGTGTTAATTTTGTAGAGAACAAAATGAAATTAGATTCGAATATATGTCTTTTTATATTAAAAAAAAAAAAAAAAAAAAAAAAAAAAAAAAAAACACTTAAGTAAACCAGAATTTTGACACATAGCAAACAGTTGAGACAACTTAGCAAATATGCACTTGAAAGTTGAAACAAAAGTCCCTTAACTTCTTCATATGATTGTTAGTTGTGAATTACAGTTGATCTTATGAATCCAAAACTAATACTAGTTTTCAACTTGTATTTATACTAAGGATTATATATGTGATATAATTTAAAACTTATGACAATTTAGTTATTTTAGATACCGAAGAACCAGTAACTACATGAGCTAATCGTGAATTGACTTAAAAATATATAAAGACTAGATTATAACCCGGGAACCTCCCGGGGTTGAGAAATCTAATATGACATATTAATCTTACATATAAAATAGAATGATGCGCTTTACAGTTACATGCAAGAAAGCTTCGGGTAGCACCTAACCTAAAATAATTAAAAATGTATCTCCAATGCTAACGCCTAACCTTAAACAATGTATAACTCTAATATCAATATTTAACCTAAAACAATGTATAACTCCAATGCTAACGCATGTTGAAAATAGAATTCATATTTACCGAAACATAATTAGTGACTTGCCTATACATGATTAATGATTTACCTAAACACTTTGTGTTTTTTTTCCTGTATGAACATAATTCTACAAAAAAAAAAAATAGTCGTTTTTTCTCCGTTTTTTTATATAACATTATGGTACTCGTTGGAAAGATAATAAAACGCTCGTTAATTTGGCGTAATTTTTTTCTTTAAAAAATCTCGTATATAAAAGATATTAACGTTTAAAAATTATGGGAGGAACCGAGGAAACATAAGAGATAAGAGAGAAAAATCAAATTTTGTTTTTAAATTCTTTTTTTTTTCCTAAAATATCTCAATGCCACATAGGATGACACATGGCACACTCAAAGAAGAGAATGCCTCTTTAATTGCCATGTCATTAAAATGGCTTTGGTTTATTATATGTATAGATTATATGATGATATGGTTTCATGTTTGGTGATCATGATTCGGTTTGAGTTTGTGAAGAGTATTATGTCAAATCATAAGTAGAAGTCTTATTTTGACCCAAATTTTCTTGGATGATTTGAACACAATTAACGCTTTCATTTTCAAAACTTTGACCACTTTTCATGATGGTTGTAGGTTATCCATTTTCCATTTTTAACTCATTAGTTAGTCCATTCAATTTTACTTTTATAAGCTATAAAATTAGGGTGGTGATATTTAAACCCCCACCTTCTATTTTAACCCCCTCCAAGCGCCTCGTTTAGGCCTAAGCGAGGCGCTTTGGAGCTGAATTCGAGGAGGTCAGTACGAGGGTCAGACCTCCTCGAATTCAGCTTCAAAGCGCCTCGCTTAGGCCTAAACGAGGCGCTTGGAGGGGGTAATTTATTTTGGTAGTTTTTTGATGTTTTGAGTTGTTTTTTTTTTAATTTAAAAATTATAAAAAGTTAAAAAAAATCAAAAAACAAAGTAATAACCCTCAACATTGTCAATGACTTAAACTTGACATCATCAAAGGATATGTGTAAATTAGGTGTATGTCATCTTGATCAAAGTAGTTGAACATCTGATCATCAAGGTATTTTAAAGGGCTTTGATGGTTTAACTTCTTCATCATTATGTTAGTTAACTATCAGTTTTACACTTAAATTGTATGAAAGATAACATTAATCAGTTTTATTTAGCGTAAAAAGTTCATTGTACATATACCTCCTTATCTAAAACAAATCACTTCTCTATGGAAGTTGCTAAAATAGTTAAACAAAAGCTGAAATTGAACAGTTATTTGAATCTCTCTGATCCATGGTATCCACTTTCAGAATCTGAAGAGAAGCTATCATCTCAGAGAGATATCTGTCAAGTCCAAATCATTGTACGATGTCTTTTTCAGAGGACCTCGACTCTTGAGATGTTGCAGGTGTTTGAAAAGTTTGAACTGAAATTGAACTTTTCATGCAAGCAAGTAAAATTCAGTTGTTTTACTAATTTCATAGTCTTGATACTTTTAACAATCGGATCGGCGCTAAACAATAGAAAGTAATTACAATCCGAAACAATAAAAAGTAATTACAAAGAAGATGATCAAAGATGCTACAACATAACTTGCACCGGCTTGAGATATGAGTTTAATTAGCTTGAATCTCTCTGATCCATGGTATCCACTTTCAGGTTGTCTTCATCGTTGACCACTATCTCTCGGATAACAACTGAAAAGTTGTCTCATTAATTCCAATTCCAATTCCACCGGTGCAATCAGAATCTGAAGAGAAGCTATCATCTCAGAGAGATATCTGTCAACGATGATGCCGCAGAGGTTAGCGGTAACTTTAAATTTTGAATGATCGTTGGTTTGCTCTTTATATACCAATCAACAGTAGCGATCAGAGAAAGATTTAGTTGAAAGTGGATACAATGGATCAGAGAGATTTAAGCTAATTAAACTCATATCTCAAACCGGTGCAAGTTATGTAATGACACATGCAGAATGTAATGTCATGCACAATGTGATTTGTATTAATGGCAAAGTGATTTGTAAGGGAAGAAGAAGAGAATGTTATATATGTTTACCTTCCCATGGAAACTCTGAAGACCTTAACGGAGGTTTGCTAGAGGGTCATTGGTCTTCAGAGTTTCCAACCTCTAATACATTCATCAAAGGATATTCATGTGAGAATGATTTTGTACAAGATTCCTATGCAAGCAAGTCAAATTCAGTTGTTAGACCAACTTGAGATATGAGTTTAATTAGCTTAAATCTCTCTGATCCATGATATGAGAGCATAAGAGAATAGATAATAACATATGAGCTTCAACATAACTTGCACCGACTTGAGATATGAGTTTACAGGTAAAGAGATGAAAACCACTACTAGGGTTCTTTTCAGTGAAGGCTGCGAAAAGCATGCAGCGGATGATTGCCAATGAGATTGATAACTGGACAGGTTAGCCAGGTGTTTGTCAAAAAGGTAGAGCACACCACTAGAGCAAAAAGTTGTGTGTATGAATAGTGACCCTCTGGCAAACCTGCCATTAATCGGTTTTATTTAGCGTAAAAAGTTCATTGTACATATACCTCCTTATCTAAAAACAAATCACATCATTGTAGAGGTTACTAGGTTACTCATTACCGTTGGACGTTGAAGGTAAACATGGATAGTGAGAAGTGAGATTGATAACTTCTCTATGGAAGTTGCTAAAATAGTTAAACAAAAGCTGAAATTACCTATGAGTTTAATTAGCTTGAATCTCTCTGATCCATGGTATCCACTTTCAGAATCTGAAGAGAAGCTATCATCTCAGAGAGATATCTGTCAAGTCCAAATATTGCAAGTCCAAATCAGTTGTTTTACTAATTTCATAGTCTTGATACTTTTAACAATCGGTTTGAGATACAAAGAAGATGATCAAAGATGCTACAACATAACTTGCACCGGCTTGAGATATGAGTTTAATTAGCTTGAATCTCTCTGATCCATGGTATCCGGTTGTTTTCAGGTTGTCTTCATCGTTGACCGCTATCTCTCGGATAACAACCTGGTTGCAAAGGAACTTCAGGTTAGCCAGACGTTTGTCAAAAGCAAGTGTGAAGATCAAGATCAAGAAGACTGGATACCATGGATCAAAGAGATTCAAGCTAATCAAACTCATATCTCAAGTTGGTCTAACAACTGAATTTGACTTGCTTGCATAGGAATCTTGTACGAAATTATACAGTTATTTGGAATGTTCTTGATCATTACGGTCAACGATGAAGGTGTGTTGTATGTATAAAATTGTGAATAATTGTGAGAGTCGATATGAGAGCAATAATCCATCGAGAACTAGAGAAATAGAGAATAAGAGAAGAGATAATAACATATGAGCTACAACGATAGGCGTTTTCGATTTCTAAATGAATCAACGACTTAAACTTGACATCATCAACCACGTATAGTCAAATATTTATTCTCCATATCCATACCTTGTTTCAAGTATCTTGTAAAATTCATTTCGTCTTCAAGACTTCTATGAGTCAACAAAGGTTGACTTTTTTGAGCATTAACAATGACTATATTACATTATTATTATTATTATTATTATTATTTTATTATATTTGTAATTTAGTTCCTTTGTTTTATTATTATAATCATTTGTTATTATCAAGAATCGAAAATTAGTAAAACGATTTATGAAAGTATCAAGAAGCGGAAATTAGTAAAACGATTTAATAAATCATTGCTCAGACGTTAGGGTTTGATAAACACAAAACTTATTATTTATAAAGCAACAAAACACAAATCGTACCGTGAAATAAAGAGAGGCCCATTAGGAGTGCCGTGGAGGAAGATCGTCGGTTTGCTGTAGTCGATGATGGCACAGAGGTTAGCGGTAACTTTAAATTTTGAATGATCGTCGGTTTGTACAATGATGTGGTGTCTTCAATGATTCTAAAAAACTTGAAAGTAATTACACCGGCTTGAGATATGAGTTTGATTATTATCGTATTTGCAACTTAGTTCCTTTCTCTCGAAAAAACAATCCGATTGTTAAAAGTATCAAGACTATCAAATTAGTAAAACAACTGAATTTTTACCTGCTTTGCATGAAAAGTTATTTTTAAATGTTTGTTAATATATCTTTAAATGTTTGATCTGCAATATTTGAAAATTATCATTTCTTAACATGCTTGGTAACACCTTGATCTGTAATATCTGAAAATTATCATTTCTCAAAAAGTAATTAAAAACACTAAAAAATGAATTAAAAACAATTGTTGCGAGTTAGGTTTAGTCGGAGGACCACGTACAATGATTCATCAAAGTTGTACAAAGCTGGATGTTTTTACTGGAAAACCAAAACGAGCAATTAACGAAGCGAAACGGAGAGTTATAATTTTCTTGGCTTGGAAACAACTTAAAAGAACCAAAAATGAATTAAAATTATTTTTTGGTGATTAACAGATAATTTTAAAGAATTAAAAGAAAATCAATTTTTTTTAAAAAAAAAGGCCAAAGCACCTCGCTTTGGTCAAAGCGAGGCGCCTGTGGTCTAATCAAACCACTAAAGCACCTCGCTTTGGTCAAAGCGAGGCACTAAAGCGCCTCGCTTTGACCAAAGCGAGGTGCTTTGGCCTTTTTTTAAAAAAATTTGAATTTCTTTTAATTCTTTAAAATTATCTGTTAATCACCAAAAAATAATTTTAATTCATTTTTGGTTCTTTTAAGTTGTTTCCAAGCCAAGAAAATTATATCTCTCAGTTTCGCTTCGTTAATTGCTCGTTTTGGTTTTCCAGTAAAAACATCCAGCTTTGTACAACTTTGATGAATCATTGTACGTGGTCCTCCGACTAAATCTAACTCGCAACAATTGTTTTTAATTCATTTTTAAGTGTTTTTAATTACTTTTCGAGAAATGATAATTTTCAGATATTACAGATCAAGGTGTTACCAAGCATGTCAAGAAATGATAATTTTCAAATATTGCAGATCAAGGTGTTACCAAGCATGTCAAGAAATGATAATTTTCAAATATTGCAGATCAAGGAAAGAATGAAAATACGTGATGCACATACCGTGAGTGTAGTCCATTGATGTATTAATATATTATTTAATCGCAAGTTTCAATACTAGATAATGCACGTAACTCCCTAGGCACATTTCCCACCCTTTAAATAAGCATTAAATACTTTCACATTATATATTAAATACTTCTCCAATTCCTATATAATATTCCTTAACTTTCTCTCTCCCCCTTCTCTAACCCTCCATGCAAATCATCCCAATTCTGTCAAAGAAGATGTATTCACCATTTCAAACGATTTGCCTCCTTTTGAATTCAGGTAGTACTAGTTAAGGGATTGTCAAAGACCGATCGAACATCTTTTTGTTTGTTTGTTTGCTTGAATGTCTATGGAAACAACAATGGATTTGTCAAAAGCAAGTGTGAAGATCAAGATCAAAGAAGACAGTACGTTCAACGATGAAGTTGTGTTGTATGTATAAAATAGTGAATAATTGTAGTGTGTTCGGTGCAGTCAACGAACATCATTCAAAATTTCAACTTCCCGTTCAGGTGCTTAAGTTCACCTTGAGATATGAGTTTAATTAGCTTGAATCTCTCTGATCCATGGTATCCGGTTGTTTTCAGGTTGTCTTCATCGTTGACCGCTATCTCTCAGATAACAACTAAAAAGTTGTCAACGATGATGGCGCAGAGGTTAGCGGTAACTTTAAATTTTGAATGATCGTCGGTTTGCTCTCTATATACCAATCAACAGTAGCGATCATTATAGTTATTTGGAATGTTTCTGATCATTGTCAGAGGGTCACTATTCATACATAAAGAGATAAAGGTTGTACACGAGTATAATCAAACAAGGGTTGCCCAGAGTTTGATTAGATTGAATCTCTCTGATCCATGGTATCCACTAACCGTAGCGATCATTACAGTTATTTGGACTGTTGCTAGTTAAACAAAAGCTTAAATTATACAGTTATTTGGAATATTCTTGATCATTACAGTGAGATATGAGTTTAATTAGGTTAAATCTCTCTAATCCATGATATGAGAGCAATAATCCATCGAGAACTTGAGAAAGAGAGAATAAGAGAAGAGATAATAACATATGAGCTACAACATAACTTGCACCGACTTGAGATATGAGTTTAATTAGCTTGAATCTCTCTGATCCATGGTATCCGATTGTTTTCAGGTTGTCTTCATCGTTGACCGCTATCTCTCGGATAACAACTGAAAAGTTGTCTCATTAATTCCAAAACCTAAAGAGAAGATATCATCTCAGTGAGATTGATAACTTCTCTATGGAAGTTGCTACAATAGTTAAACAAAAGCTGAAATTGAACAGTTATTTGGAATGTTTCTGATCATTACAGTTATGCCTTTTTTGGTGAAATGAACTTGAAGAAATGATTTGGTGGATCTATCATGAGTTAAACAAAAGCTGAAATTGGACGGTTATTTGGAATGTTCCTGATCATTACTTTTCATGCAAGCAAGTAAAATTCAGTTGTTGGACAGTGAGATTGATAACTGGACAGGTTAGCCAAACCATACGAGGGTGGCAGGAAAAAGTTGACATTTTGATCCAAAGGAAAATCAGGTTAGCCAGACGTTTGTCAAAAGAACATTTTTTATAATAATTATATTAAAAAAAAAACAAAAAACTAACTCAAAAGACCAAAAAAAAAATTTGATTCGAAGCACCTCGCTTAGGCCTAAGCGAGGCGCTTCGAATTAAAAATCAGCTTTTCGGCCCCCTCATACTGACCTCCTCTGAATGATTTCAAAGCGCCTCGCTTAGGCCTAAGCGAGGCGCTTTGAGGGGGGTGGAACTAGAAGGTGGGGGGTGGGAATAGACGGAGCCATAAAATTATTATAAATAAATTGTAACCGTGAAAGATTGTATTTAAAAGGAGTAATGGAAATAAATAATCACAACTATTGCTTTTTGGCCGATAATGGTTCCAACTACGAAAATAACCATTAGCGGTCCCAACTTTCGACATATTAGCCACTAACGGATTCAAGTTGCTATGATATTTCATGTTGTGAATACAATTACTTCCAAAGGTTTTTTTTATGAGGTTAAGGGTATGTGTAGTGGTAGATAGTTATGTGGGGGTTATAGGATTAAAATATTAAAAAGTAATAGAAAAGGGGTTATGTTGGGGTTATGGAAAAAGAGGGTGTAGTGGGAAGGGGGGTTATGTGGGGGTTATAAATGATTGGTAATGATTGGTTAATTATTGTTTTTTATTTAAATAAGAATATATTAAATACCTAATAATAAAAAAATAATAATAATAATAATAAAAGAAATTTATTAAGTTAAAAAACAATAATAAAAAAAATAAGATTTACTATTAAAAATAATATTAATTAAAATAAAAAATAATAACCCACCCCACCTACCCCTTCCCCACCTACTTCTTCTTCTCCATCATCTTCTTCTTCATTTCTTCTTCTTCATTTCTTCACTTCTTCTTCTTCCTCCTCCTCTTCACTTCTTTCTCTTCCTCTTCACACACACAAACACAACAACAACAACAACAATAATAATAATAATAACAATAATAATAATAATAATAATAATAATAATAATAATAATAATAATAATAATTAAACTCTCCATCCACAACGCTAGTTATATCCATGGCCGGCGCTGCCAAAACGCCCCCATAGCGCCGGCGGGGGCGGTGTGCCGGGCGCTATGGGGGAATAAAATATCCAAAACGCCCTCCCATAACGCTCGACTACGCATACTCTAAGAGGATCCATACAAATTTTATGGTATATCTTGGATACATGGTGTTGTGTTCCAAAGCCACTTTTGTGACATGTAGTTTGATGTTGTAACAGTAACCTGTCGTTGCTTTTGTCCTAGCTAGTGTGCTTTAAAAGCACTTCTACACATTTAAAAAAATACTATTGCCAAATTATACGCTAATAAAATAAAAACCAGGTGTTGCCTAAAGTAAAATGAATGCAAGTATGCAACACCTTCCTTGACAAGAAAAATTAAGATGGACTTTGGGAAATTAATCTTAGTAAAATTTCATATGTTTGTGGTAAATCAAGGGGTAAGCAAGGTACCAAACAGATCATTAAGTATTTATATTATAAAAAAATTATTTATTTTTAAAACTATTGGGTCCTCACTCCTCAGATCATTCTTTTGGTTGGATTACGTATCAAACATTTGTGACAATTGAGTTTAGACTCATAAAATAATCTGACCATAATTAAATAAGCATTGAAGAGTTACGCATATAACAGGTTGTATTGATAAAAAAAAAAAAAAATCTTACATTTTTTTTTTTTCTCTTTAAGGCTTATGGGTGTGGAGCTCTTGAGAGTGTCGTGAATGTCACAAGCCAAGTTAAGTTTTAATTATTTTGTCATATTCAAATCAAGGTGGTAGTGACCATACTATATATAGTCAGTAGTGATGGAATGTAGAGTGATGTGGTAATGACATGGAGGGTTAGTAATGGTGACTATGAACCGCATGAGTATACCCTATGCCCTAATACAACACTCTTTGATTTGAGTTTTAAAGTATGCTCTAATTTACATCAGTATGAACAACTTCATAACTTTGTTCATCAAATTTTCCATTTTATTAAATAAGTGTCAAAGAAATCATAATTATTTATTTGTTTGAAATGATCACATCAAATCAAATAAAAAGTACATCTATTAGTATCACATCTATTAGTATCACGATAAAAATTCATCAAATTCACAAAATTCTATATACCTAAATAAAGATAAAAATAACTACATTTTTTTATCGGCGAACAACTGTGTGGCAACCACCCTTACGGTGCGCTGTGCCCAAAAATCGACTACTCGACCTCCAGCAGCCATAACTACATAATCCGGTAAATATTAGACAAGTCAATTAAGTAAATAAAATAATAACTTACTTTCAATTTTGTCTCAAAATAATACATGTATAATTTTACAATGATTATGATATATTGTATAAATGGGTGTTACCGTACAAATAACCTTTAATGTGAAAATGAAGGAATGATTATTTTTTTTCAATCTTGTTAAATATGTATTTTAATACTGATATCACAAACATGTGTCATCCACGTGACGGTTTGATGCTCGTCACCATCAATGTCAATCTAGCCACCTTCGATCACTATCATATCATCAAACCATCCTTTATTTCAAGGGGAAAGTAATATGGTGTTGTTGCACATGTAAGTCAAGAAATGGGTTAAAATATGTCAACTTAAAAAACACTACATATAAAATGTGTGTATATGTGTATATATAAAAATCTGAAAATTAAATATAAAATCCAAATCCAATTAATCCCTATTAATATCGATTAATCGCTAGTCAGTACCTCTTCGACTGATTGCGCATAGCGATTCTTTTATACCAATGGATACAGATGTTGCTACTCTTAAGACACACAACTCAAAGAGATCGCATCACACATCAGTGGCCTATATCTTGAAATTTAACAAAAAGGAACACTAGATCAACCTAATTTCCCTGCACCAACAAAAAGGAACCCCAAACTTTCGTTCAAAAGATGAATTACGGCCATGTTTAACCACCTCTATTTGTGTTTCGAGGTGAAGGGATGTTAGATTTTGGTTTTGTTAGTAAAGAGGCCATGTTAGGTAGTCGTGATGAAAAATGACATTGAGAGAAGAGAGAAAGCGATGAGGATTAATGGGTGGTTATGCTAGTAGGGGTTGAGAGAGGAGACAAATTAAGTGATGAAGACTTCAATCTTTTCTCTTTTATGTGTAACAAGTTTTATGTACCATCTAATCAGATTATTTTTTTAACAAAAGACCTCTTAGTCAATCTATTTTAAAAAATTGCTACATATTTTATTGTTAATCAGTTGAATTGGCAAGCAATAATGACATGTATTATATTGAACTAAAATCTCAAACTTTGTATACTAATACAGGAATAAAATAGATCATATAAACTAACTTAACAATAAAATTAAAAGTTCGATACTATTTAACAAGAGAGAACTCATATTAAAACGAACTTTTTTAAGTTATATATATTAAATTTAATTAAATTTAATGTTTCTATAAATTCAGTAGCTCTTTATTAGTTTTATTAACGTTGTTTGCTAGTCGATTGTGTGTTATCGAGCCGGAGGTCTCTCTGGAAGCAACATCTCTATCCACAAGGATAGGGATAAGGTCTGCCACTATCCCACCCTTTCCAAACCCTACTCTTACCTTTGTTAATTGTGAGATTTACCAGGTAATGTTGTTTTTGTTTTTATATATTAAATTTAATTAAACGTTAAAAGTTTTATAAATCCGCGTGAAGATGTATTATATTTTTGGAGATATGGAGTATCACTTTATGCAAATATATATACATATAATATATTGATGGAGGTAGGAATCAATATCTTCCAAACACTTGAAGACAAATAAGCTTCAGAATAGAAAAGCAACCTTTCCTTTACAACCCCAGAAAACAACTATTGTAGATTTCAAACCAGAACCACCACAACCCACCCACTAGCCACCACTACCCACCACCCCCTTTCATATGTGAGAGAGAAATAGTATGTGTATGTGTGTATGATTACACTTTTTTCTCTTTATATATATGTAACTACATATATGTAGCATGCAAACTAAAGGGTGATCTTTATTTGGTGAAACTTCAACCCCACATCCTTCTTTCTTTTTATCTATAAAAATCCACTCTTTCTACTTATCTTTCGCCATTTCTTGAACCCCATTTCGTTGAATATATTTAAAGTTTTGACCTTGATTTTGTTTTCCAAATATTAGTTCATGGATTCATCAATTCTTGGATGCTAACATATGGCTTCAACAATATTTTTTGAGGTAAAAACACCTTTAAATAGATATAGATACATACACGATGATTATATGTGTATGCCTGGCTCCCTGTATGCCATTTTTGGAGCCCACCGGTTATCGGTGGCCTCCGTGGATGGCGTATGAGGAGCCAAGCATATGTCCCATCTTGTACGTTCTATATATGCATTGTTTTATGTTTATCAAGATGATTTTAGTTATTTCACATAAGAGAATCAAAACCTTAACTTTTTTCCCTTAAATAATAAAGACATGTGATATTGATTAATGAGCTATATATATATATGGTTTTATTTTATTAGTTCTTGTTTTGTGAGATTTTGTTGGAATGGAAGGGTAGCATTGTAAACTAGCTAGTGAAAGATTAGATGCTTGTCCAGTTAAAGCTTTGCTCTTCATGGTACGTAAATGGAAACATCAGGTAGAATTTCTTCATCTTTCTTGATCATCTTCGTCACCATTTCCATTTCAGGGTTTTTCTTGTCAGATATTAATGGAAAATTCTTAGGAAAAATTAAATCTTGATGTGAATTTTTTTTCTTTAATTTGGACATGAGAGAAGAGTCCAAGAACATTGATGGCAACACAACACAAATCCTGGCTGATTCGACATTCTTTTGAAAGACATTTATACCCTTATGTCTTGTATCCCACAAAAAAACACACCATATGCAACTCAAAAGGAAAAACTTTAAATAAGGTTTGTAACTTATAATGACCAGTAGGTTGATATATATGGCTGAAATTAGGGTTTTATAATGTTTACATCAAATCCTAGTTAATGGATTTACAATCCCTATATATGTTTTCTATTCAACAACATAAACCACACAAATTAATGACCAAACCCCAACAATCTGTTGGTGCCCATGTAATTAATAAATTAATACATGTGTGAACTCACTTTTCTTTGATGAAGTTGAATTAGGGTTTTTATATAACATGTTTGAGTTTTGTTTGAATGAAATGATATCAGATTCCAATAAAGTTAATGATCAACTTTGTATGAATCTGTTTAACATTATGTTTCATGTTTGCATTATGAACAAAAAAATATTAACATTTAGGAAAAATAGTAAATCCTTTAAACTAAATATTTATTTTAGCTAGACAATATAATCATTGATGTTTGACTGGTCTATAGCCCTTAAGCAACTAGAATAGCGGTCAAGAAAAAAGTATCTACTAGCTAGACATGTATATGTGTAGGGTGAACTGAAGCAGATGCATGATAATAGGAACATCTGCCATTGAAAGGGAGAGCTTTGCTTTTAAAGTGGCTAGGGTTTTCGTCCTCCTGCCATGGCTAGCTTGTTTCACGTGCTACATCTCTCTCTCTCTCTCTCTCTCTCTCTCTAGGATGCACATAGTTAAAGTGTAGTGTGTGTGTGTTTCCTTTTTGATGTTAAACAATGGGGGGCAGGGGGAGTACTCATGATGAGAAATATGGATCCTGGTGAAAGCATGTCTAACAGGGAATGTGTTAGTGCAGAAAGAGAATCTCTTTCTCTCTCATCTCTCCACCCTAGCTAAAGGTAGGTGTGGAAGCTCAAGTTTCATGCTTATTAGAGCTTCACCAATGGGGTTGTGACATGTGGACACATACGTGACAAAGAGAGTTGAGCTTCACCAATGGGGTCGTGACATGTGGACGCATACGTGACAACGAGGGTTGTTGTAGATGTGGAAGAAATAGGAAGAGATGCTTGTCCGTCGTCTACAACCATATCCATAGGAGAAGTTGGCTATTTTTATGAGAGGGGTGGAGGGAGAGAGCGCGCGCGAGCAAGCGCAGGTAGTGGGAGCTTCGTAGAGAAGAGAGGCGAGTGGTTCGTGAGGCAATGACAAGCTTGGCATTGCTATCCATGAGAGATGTTGTTGGGTTCTCTCCATCACGCCCTTTTCATGGAAAGGGCGGGTTACTCAGCTTCATGTCAGATGCTTGACCCCTCTTTTACGGGCGGTCTTCCTCTCTCCTCCCATTACATTTTTATCTCATCACTGTCCTTTGGGACAGAGTTGTGTTTCTCTCTAATTGTCACGTTAGAGCCGTCGGTCTCTCCACTACCTCTTTTTTTACGGACACTTCCTACTCCCGACGTTAATGATCGTCTCATAAATCTTAAGGATCATATTTATTAGTTGAATGGTTTACAACTTGTTTAATGCATATAAGTTCCACGTACATAGAACCTTAAAGCACTTATAATGGAGTCTCCATTCACTTCCCATAACCAAGTTATAATGAAAATTTGAGATATTGTTCATTTTCATTCTTACATATAAGTCCTTAATTATTCCCGTACTCATTTTCTTAATCCTTGATTTATTACAAATATAAGAAATTGTTGAAACTCAATGTTTGTTCATCTATCTTGAAATTCAAAACAAAATGAGTAAAATTCGTTTATTTATACAGCCTACAAATTGGCAAGTTCTGCATATAGGAAAAAAGTTTAAACTATAAAAAAATGTAAACGAATTATTTTAATGGTTTTTTTTTATATAGCATACACATTTTTATGTAATAATAAAGAAATGAAAATGTATGATCCTTTAATTAATATATATACATATATCCTAACTTAGCATTTGCTATAATTTTGATTACTTTTAACATTAGCCTAATAATCTAAAGACTTTGGATCATAAAAGCTTTCACCAAGCGGCCGCTACTTATCAATTATCTCTATATCAATTTGCAGTGTTCATGAACAGGGCTCATAAGGTGTTATGTCTACTTATCAATACCGTATGGTTTTCAAAATATGCATTTCCAATATATACTTTATCACAAGGTTTCATAAAGGACTTAGTTAATTACTTAATGAAGTATGCACATCACATATTGGCATGGTTGTAAAAATCCCGATTAATCATTGACTAATCGCTAGTCCTCACTTTACTGATTAATTTTGGGCTAATCACTCAATTAATCGGTGTCCCGATTAATCACCGATTAGTCGGACCTAAAAACTCAAAATTATATAAAAAATGAATTCGAATGGGTCAAAACTGGAGGAAATCGATCAAATAAAACAAGTTCTTACCTCAAAATTGGATGATAATCCATTATTTAGAAGCAAAATCGATGAAACCCCATGAACCCTATTTGTGTCTGATGGTTCCGTACGATGAAAAAAGGAATGGGGAAGAAAAAACGGGATATAGTGAACGATGGAGGTGATTAGGATTATTTAAGTTTAGGTATTTTAATATTTAACTCCCTTCCATGTTTACTAGTTTATATTTGGCGTCTAAACTCCTAATTTTACACATATAAGTATAAAATTAGCATTATATATGTATAAATTTGGAAAAATATATATAAAAAATCCAATCCGATTAATCCCTAGTCGGTATCTCACCGGCCGACTAGCGCCTAGCGAGTTCTACAACACTGCATATTGGTATAAAATTAAAGATCTTCAATTACAATATATTGCAACTTAGCGAGAATAAAATCATTACATATTGCTTTAAATATGATACACATATCGCTCTTTCACTTATTATGTATATCTTTCATACACTAACTACAAGTATTTGACTATTTAACAAATTAGGTATTTTACGTTACAACTTGACGAGTAACTTGCCTCCCATCTCCACCTCGCAACAATGTTCCCTCTGGCCTCTAGGTCGGCTATGACCTCTCCCTTGGCCATGCGATTTGCACAACCGATCAAAGAAAGAAACATGATTTGGACATATATTACTTAAATTGTTTTATATATAAGGAAATATAGTTAGGTTTAAACATCTTTTTACTAATACCGGGAAATATGTTAAATCAAATATTTTGTTACGCATATCATTTTTTCTGTCGTACAAACTACAAATCATCTTAAAAAGAGGCGAGAGTTAAAATGATAATTCTTCTGTGCTTGGGTTTAACAAAATGCCTTCTCAATTTTTTTTTCTTAAAAGTCAATAGATGAAAATCATGAAATATAAAATACCGAAAGGCTCAAAGATGTAGCCCAAAAGTATGACATAATTTACAACTAGAGAAGCCTATGAAAAAAAAAAAAGATCGAAAGAAAGAAAATAAAATTTACTACCAGAAGAGCTACAATACAACCCAATTAGTAGCCCAAAAGGAAACCAAAAAACTTGAAAAATCTTTTACGCCCACTTTGTGTTTGTGTTGAGGATCTTCATTTGCCATGTCGCTTATATATAGAGATGTTAATGTTAAACAAGAGAGCAATTGTTGTTCTATACATGATGCGATACGGTAAGACTATAAGGAGTGGAGAAGGGAAATAGAGGATGAAGTACCATGTGGTACTTGTGAGGCCATGTGTAAATGGTGAAAATTGTGAGGAGTGAAAGGGGGTGAAAGGAATATTATTATTATTATTATTATTATTATTATTATTATTATTATTATTATTATTATTATTATTATTATTATTATTATTATTAGTTGTGTGTTAGATTTTAAAAAAAAAAAAGTCAATAAGAAAATAACACGTAGCCCAAACCATCCCCCTCTCGAGCTTCACTTATCGAGCTCACGAGCCTAAACGAACTATCATTTATATTATTTTTATTCAATGTATTAACTAATTGATAATAAACGAGCCGAGATCGAGCTTGACAAATTGTCAACGAGCTCGAGCTCTTATAAGTCAATCGAGCTCGACCCTGGTCGAGCTCAGGCTCAGCTCGGTTCGACTCGTTTGCACCCCAAGTTGCCATCTGGTTTAGCTTTTTTAACTTTTAAAAGTGTTGTCACTATTGATTATCTAAAATATTTACGTAACATTTTAACAAATGGAAATCAACCTTGTTAATAAGATGATATTATGTCACCATTTGGTGGAGTGACAATGACAATAAGAATAAGAACTAAGTCTTCTTTAGGGGTGGTCAGTTTGAATCTAAGCCACATGAGGGTTTTGTTCAACCTATGTTACGTCAGAGAGTTTCGACTCTTGAGGTAGCGCCACTGGTATCAAATGGTATCAGGGGTTATGGTTTCTTCAAGTATGGGTTTTGGGGCCATTAGCAGATGTTATGCCCTCTATGGAGAAAGTTTGTGGGAATAAAAGTTGTGTTACGCTCGCTTCCTGATTATATATGTCATTGTTTAAGGAACCAATCGGGATTATTAAGACACTTGAAGGTAGGGGGATTCCAGTCGAAAGAAAGATTCAGTGGGTGGCATGGAATAAAATTACAAGGCCAAAATATAAAAGTGGTATGGGGTTTGGTAGTATTGAAGAGACGAATTTGGGTCCTCTAACCAAATGCTGGTGGAGGTATAAAACACTAAAGGTTAAAGTTATTAATGTGGTTCATGGGGTAGGAATACTAAGGCTAAATGGTGTGGGGGTCGGCGACGGCCTGGCGAACCCGTTTTGGGCCGGCCAACACTGCCCCGGTCGACCAACACCCGGCCAAGCCGGCTGAACATTGACGAATTGGACGGGGCTCTTCCATTGATTGATTGATGGTTGTGGACCCTTTGACTCTCTTCTTGCTCTTTCTCCTCTCTCTCTCTCTCTCTCTTTCTTAACACCCTCTTTTCATCTCTCTGTTCTTTCTCTACCAGCTACTTTTTTTTCTTCATAATATGAGTTTTTAGGGTTTAAAGAGGATGAAGGAGGGGATAATGGTGGTGGTGGATGTGGAAGAAGGCGGAGGCAGCGCTGATATGGTGGTGGTGGTGGATGTGGAAGAAGGCGGAGGCAGTGCTAATATGGTGGTGGTGATTCTAAATGGAGAGTAGAGAAGAAGGTATGTTGGAATGACCGTGATGGAGAATAATATTATTTAATAATTTATGAATATGATATTATTTATTTTAATATAATATAATATAAATGGTGGATCAATAGGAGTGGATCCAAGGAAGACTACCTCCACACCCTTAGATAGTCCTCAACTTGTCTAAAACCAAATGGAACCCACTTTTTGATAACGTGGCGTCAAGGCTTACCAAGTCTTGCCTAAACCACACCACCTAGTCTAAAGGTTTTTTGCCATGTAAAAAAGTGTACCTGGGATTTGGAAAGATATTGGTCAAATAGGAAAAGAGTTTGAAAAAAGGGGCATTATTCTTGATAACAACTTTGTGTGTTCGGTGGTAAAAGGAAACCTAATTAGTTTTTAGGGGGTCAGTGGGTAAGAGGGGAAGTCTTACACTCTGTTCCAGAGTTTCATTAAAGGATGGAAGAGAAAGGATTGAGAAGGAAGTGGGGGAAAAATGTGTTCCAGAGTTTTTTGTAGGAGGGAAAGGGAGGGAATGGGAGGGATAATAAAGAGGATTTTAGTGTGATTTTCAATCTTTCCAATTTGGAAGGAATTGGAGAGAAAGGAAGAAGAGGGAGATCCTTTCTCTTCCATCCTTTAATAAAACTCGGGAACACAGTGTTAGGGAATAATTCCCAACAATTTACTCTTTAAGAAATTCAAGTGAAAAGGCTGTCAATATTGGTTAAAGAAAAAGTTGAGGCGGATCGGTTAAAAGATCTGTAGAACCTATAGGTTATAAAGGAAAGCGCGAATGTTCGGAACTGATTATCGGGTAATAAATTAATTTTCTTTTCGATTAAGCAGGTATGGAAAACATTATAGAATATGATAACGTGGGAAATCTGAATTGTCAATTCAAATGAAGTTCTATTGCAGTTCCTAAAGGGGACTGTTTTGTGTAGAGAGCAATTGGCAATAGCATTCCGACTTTTGATTCACTGGCAAGAAGAGGTCTTGGAGTGGGGTGGGTTTGTGAAGCAGGTGTTCGGCAGAGCCTGATTCGGTGGACCATTTATTCGTTGAATGTGTATGGGCGAAATTAGTGTGGTGGCATGTTTGTAGATGTTAAATGTCCCAGGTACTAGAGCCAGCGGGCTTCCTAACACACATTATGGAGCATTGGTTAGATTTAGAAGGATCAAAAAAGAAAAAGAAGGCTATGTGTGCGGTTTTCATAACGACGATTTGGGGGATCTAGTTAGGGAGGAATGAGAAAATATTCAAGAATTATAATTCGCAGCCTACAAATAGGTTGAAGACATAAAAGAAAACACATATTGGTGGATGCTCAAACGATCAAAGATGTTGGGCATTGATATGACAAACTGGTATAGTATACAAAGCATATAGGGGTGCAAACGAATCCACTCGGTTTGATTTTTTTTTAGTATAAATGTATGTAAAAATTAAGCGATGAACCCATAAGAAAAATTAAGATGAACCCTTAAACAAATATGATGAGTGATTCCATGGTTAAAGGCTTCACTTTCAAACTTGAAGTGTTTGGTTTGATTCTCTTTGTTTTTGTTTTATTTGCAATTTTTTAGTATTATTTTTTTTTCCAATCTGAGAGCATTCTCACCAGCTTCACAAAATCGTCTTCATCAAATTACATTAAAAATCGCTATTTCACCCTAAAATTTTCTCTCTCTTTCTTAAACAAATACTCACTCCGTCCTAATTTATATGTCCTGGGTCTAAAAAACACATTTTAAGAAATCTTTTGTTTGTATATGGTAAAATGTCAATAATATCCTCAAAAGTGGTGATTGTGTTTTGTCTTTTGTTTGCAACCATTAGTCAACTTTGGTCAAATCTATTTCTCCATATGTTTTGTGTAATTGCCAACGAATCAGTAGCTAATTTACAGTAGCACTTTATTTTAATACTAACAACACACAACTACAAATGCCATAGACACTGTAGCTTCAAATTTGTGCTCACATCCTTATTGATTACAATGACTCAAAAGGATCTTGCTAATCACACTAACCATAGTTTAAAAAAAATGACGGAATACATAACAATGTTAATCAATAAAACACATAGATATGTATTCTGAATTACATACAAACACCAAACAAACAATTCTAGACCATCAATGAATTTTCGTACTAAAAGGATTTTATTTGCCCCTTTATTTTTCAATATGCAACTTTATTACCTTTTTAAATATTGATCTTTGTATCTAATAAAGCAATGAATACATATATAATTCAATAGTTTAGTTAATTAGACAAAACAATGGCCACCACTACCACTCCTCCCTCTCTCTCCAAAAATCTGGCCTCTCAAACACTTCCTCCATGAGGGCAATATGTTTTCAATCATCAATTTGAAGATCTTATGGATAATAGTATTATCTCTCCACCCATACTTTTAATACCTGCAATTTCTTAACAATAAAACAACATTAAGGTTGGGATTTATAAAAGAATTTAACAATAAAACAACATTAAGCTTAGTGAAAATGATTCAAATGTGCTTTTGGTCAAACAATTAAGTCATTTGTTGCCCAAGGTATGACATCTACACAAAAAAAGTAACATAATCATTTAATTAAAAACAACTCGTATGAATTTGTTTCGGCTATTCAAAGGCTAAAAATTAGTATGCAATGTAAACATAGTAATGAGATAAACCATAAATAACAATCTCATGATGCGAGTTGTAGTTATCTAAATAATATATCCACACCTTTGCATACAACGACTCGTATAGTTTCTTGTATTTTCATTCAAGTGCTGCCCTCTCTTAAAAATATTGATCCACATAAAGACGGTTCTCATTCCAAACCAAGATATTTGATAATTAGTGGACAGAAAACAATTCTACTTTATATTGTATATTTATGGTGCAATAAGTCGATATAAAATTGTATAAAGTAGTAGGTTACCTTCTTTTCTAAAAGATCATAAATAAAGTTAATGAGAACTTCATCCCCAAATCCAAGAAGTTCAGTCACCTTGTGAGATATCCATGGCCGCATAACATCAATCTTGACTTTCGACATATCCACCTAAACAAAAGACCGAAGTATTATCATAATATACCTTTACGACTGGAAAAAAACATAGCTACTGAAGCATTTCAATACGAAATCAGGAGAGTTGGGAAGAAAATTTGGAGAATAAATATGACATTTTGGAAAATGAAAAGAAGATGCAATGTAGAAATTAAGACATGGAAATGAAAGCTTCATTCAATTCTAGAGAATAAATGGTGTCTCTTGGCTTTCTCTACAATCAATTTTGAAGGTGAAAGGGAAAAGGGTAGCAATGGAATGAAATTTTAACTGTTAACTAAAAATCAAAGATAAAATTACATGCATACCCTTTTAAGTGTCTTAATTGTACAAAAAGTTCCAATTATACCCTTATTATATAAGCTTGATTCACTTGTACATGTTGTTGTAATAGTTGGATGGTGTACAAAATTACTATATTGGCCATCACTCCTCCTTTATAATGTACTAGGTTAGAGTCCCGTGGGGACCCACGGTTCACCCGAAAGTAAAATGAAAAAAAAGTAGGAAAATAAGAATTGTATTATATGATTTGTTTTGGTTAATAAATGTTTGATAATGCAATATGTATGATTTTGATGTTAAATGTAAAATGTCATCTAACAGTTTAATGTAACGAAATGATGGATATATCGAGTAAGTAAAGTTTAATTTGACAACTGCAAACTACATAGCATACTATCACAATATCACACATTACATCATTTGACTAATATCTATATTATAATCATAACTAAGCTTAAGCATAGAACACTTATCATTTAGTTGGGGTTTAACGAACTTCAACCAATGGTCCATTTTCATTACTTCAATCAAAATCTTCCAACTCTTGCTCGTTGATAGCTGATTTTTCACCTTCGAAGTTGTTATCATTGTCATCACGATCCTCGGAGTGCAGCTCATTTTCAATAATTTATGAAAACCTCCACCATTGTATTCCATATTTGTGTTCTACATAAAATATAGTTGTTGTAAAGATATGGATACGGTGATAAGTAAATCAAGAAACAATCCTTAACCCACTTACTTGAATGGGTAGCTTAAATTTTCATGTTATCTCTCTAATAGTTCAAACCGATTACATAGCTAAAAAACAACTAATAAGAAAATGGGTCCAATTTCACATGCTATAATATAAATTTCCTATATTTTATTAAAAAATAGACACCAAAAAAATCAACCCCAGACCCATTTCAACATGTAGCCAAAAGGACCCATTGTACACACACTTTTGGCAACTTTTGACATGTTACAAAAGGCCGCCAAAAAAACGTCATTATTTAAACTGTGTAAATATAGTACTTAACAATTAAAAATCTTAATAAATAACATCAAAATCATAATCAATCATTCAAATCAATGACATTAAAATAATCCACGTCTGAAATTAACTTGCCCATTATATACAAATTATTATTAACATCTTAAAATTAGCACACTTAAAATTAGCACACTTATTGAAATCAAGATGATGATTATCGTTTACTTACAACTGATTAAAGTAAAGTCGTAATATCAAAATTAAAGTCGATCAACAATGTTAAAATGAAATTCGTAATATTAGTAACATCAATAAATAAGATTAAAAATCTTAATAAATAACATCAAAATCGTAATCAATCATTCAAATAAATGACATTAAAATCATCCGCGTCTCAAATTGCCTTACCCATTATATACAATTTATTATTGACATCATTAGTAATCATTATTAATTGTACAGAAAGTAACATTTTGAAAATTTTTATTATCATTTAATTTTGCTGTTAAATTTGGTATGACGATTAAATGATTTTATTATTTGTTAAGGTTTATATAGTATTGTTGTGTCTCGAACAATTCTGCAAAATCGGAAATAATGTGCCTCGATTGATTTGATCGAGTAGGAATATTTATTTATATATTTGAATTATAAAAATGGAAGGATTGGTAATTGACGTGAATTGGTCAACAACGCTTAAAATTAACACAATCAAACTCAAAGACATAAAGTCAAAAAATTGACCTCCATCAAATTAACGAAAACGTAAAAAGTTTTTACTCATATTTGGTCAACAATATTAAAATTAAGGTCGTAATATTAGTAACAGCATTGAAAATTATCTTGAATACATTATATATTTTAGGAAACTATTAAATAGATTTAAATTATATTTATTATTAAAAGAATAATAAAAGTGTAGGAAAATAAATGTACACTCCTATCTTTGGATTATATTTAAATTATAAACTGTTAAATAGATTTAAAATAAATGTTTAAAGGAAAGTCGTATATGTTTAAAAGAATATCGTTTCATTTCAATTGATTAAAGGAAAGTCTTTGAATTATAAAAATGGGAAGGATTGGTAATTGACGTGAATTGGTCAACAACGCTTAAAATTAGCACAATCAAATTCAAAGACATATAGTCAAAGAATTGACCTCCATCAATTTAACAAAAACGTAAAAAGTTTTTACACAGATTCGGTCAACAATAATAACATTAAGGTCGTAATATTAGTAATAGCATTGAAATTTATTTTGAATACATTATATATATTTTAGGAAACTGTTAATTATATTTAAATTATATTTATTATTAAAAGAATAATAAAAGTGTAGGAAAATAAATGTACAGTGATTAACATTAAGGTCGTAATATTAGTAATAGCATTAAAAATTATTTTGAATACATTATATATATTTTAGGAAACTGTTAACTATATTTAAATTATATTTATTATTAAAAGAATAATAAAAGTGTAGGAAAATAAATGTACAGTGTTATCTTCGGATTATATTTAAATTATAAAGTGTAAAATAGATTTAAATAAATGTTTGAAAGAAAGTCGTATATGTTTAAAAAAAATATCGTTTCATCACAATCGATTAAAGGAAAGTTGTAATATCAAAATTAAAGTCGGTCAACAATATTAAAATGAATTTCGTAATATTAGTAATATCAATAAATAAGATTAAAAATCTTAATAAATAACAACCAAATCATAATCAATCATTCAAATCAATGACATTAAAATTATCATAAATAACAACAAAATCATAATTTAAATTTCAAAATCAATGACATCTTGTGGTGCAACCTTAGTAACAAACATTTTGTGCTCGATTGAAAACCATTTGAAGACACAGTATTCGCCAATGGAAGTATATTTTGATTGAAGCAAATCAGGTCATCCAATCACAGTAAACCTTTACAAAAGAATTATGTATAGAAAAAATAAAATGTGTAACTAATTATAAAATAAGAATATTGTAAACATAAATGTTGAATATGCAAATAACAAACCTAGCGACTTGTGAAACAATTTCTGCACGTAATATTAGTATTAGTATTAATTAGTATTAGTAATTAGTAATATATTTGTACAAACAGTAATAGAAAATTTTAATTCGGTCAATAAGATATAAATGGGATTAAAATTAAAAATCGTAATATTAGTTTTAGTATTAGTAATATATTCGTAATTTAATTCGGTCAATTCTGTCAATAATAAATAAATGAGCTTAAAAATCGTAAAAGATAACAATCAATTATTATTAATGTCATTAAAACTCATAATAAATAACATTAAAAATGAAAAAATCCTATTAATTGCAGGCAAGACCAATAATAATTCATAAAAATATATTAAACATAATTTCATAGTAACATTAATGTAAATAAATGAGATTAAACAATCGTAATAAATAACATTCAATTCGGTCAATATTATTGTCAATTAGAATTAGTAATATATTCGGTCAACAATACTATTTTTACGAATAGTAAACTAAAATCGTAGTATTAGTATTAGTTAATATTAGTAATTATTAGTAATTAGTAATATATTCGTAAAAATAGTAATACAAAATATTAATTCGGTCAATAAGATATAAATGGGATTAAAATTAAATATCGTAATATTAGTTTTAGTATTAGTAATATATTCATAATTTAATTCGGTCAATAATAAATAAATCAGTTTAAAATTAAAAATTGTAATATTAGTATTAGTAATATATTCGTAAATTAATTCGGTCAATAATAAATAAATGAGCTTAAAAATCGCAATATATAACATTAAATTCGGTTAACTATTATTAATGTCATTAAAACTCATAATAAATATCACTAAAAAATAAATAAATCCTATTAATTGTAGGCAAAACCAATAATAATTCGAATGAACACTAATATAAATAATATTAAACATAATTTCATAAAGATAGATTAAACATAATTTCGTAGTAATATTAATATAAATAAATGAGATTAAAAAATCATAATAAATAACATTCAACTCGGTCAATTATTATTAATGTCAATAACATTAACTCTAACATACTAAAAATACATTAAAAAAATCAAATCGTATTAAACATAAACTCGAAAAAAGGAATATAAATAAATGAGATTAATAATTTTAATAAATAACATTAAATTCGGTTAATTATTATTAATGTCAATAAATAATATTAAACATCTTAATAAATATCAGTAAAAATGAATAAATCTTATTAATTGCAATCAAGACTAATCATAATTCGTAAACATAGTAATATAAATAAATGAGATTATAAATCTTAATAAATAACCTCAAAATCGTAATCAATAATTCAAATAAATTACATTACAAACATAAAAAATCGTAATTTTAATTTGAAAATCAATGACTTCTTGTGGTGGTACCTTTGTAACAAACAGCCTGTGCTGGATTGAACACCATTTAAAGACACAATATTCGCCAATAGAAATATCTTCTAATTGAAGCAAACTAAATTCGTGATATTGGTATTAGTATTAGTTAGTATTAGTAATTAGTAATATATTCGTAAAAATAGTAATAGAAAATTTTAATTCGGTCAATAAGATATAAATGAGATTAAAATTAAAAATCGTAATATTAGTTTTAGTATTAGTAATATATTCATAATTTAATTCGGTCAATAATAAATAAATCAGATTAAAATTAAAAATCATAATATTAGTATTAATATTAGTAATATATTCGTAAATTAATTCAGTCAATAATAATTAAATGAGCTTAAAAATCGTAATATATAACATTAAATTCGGTCAACTATTATTAATGTCATTAAAACTCATAATAAATATCAATTAAAAATAAATAAATTCTTTTAATTGCAGGCAAAACCAATAATAATTCGAATGAATAGTAATATAAATAATATTAAACATAATTTCATAAAAATAGATTAAACATAATTTCTTAAAAATAGATTAAACATAATTTCGTAGTAATATTAATATAAACAAATGAGATTAAAAAATCATAATAAATAACATTCAACTCGGTCAATTATTATTAATGTCAATAAATAATATTAATTCTAACATACTAAAAATACATTAAAAATAATTAAATCTTATTAAACATAAATTCGAAAAAAGTAATATGAATAAATGAGATTAATAATTTTAATAAATAACATTAAATTCGATCAATTATTATTAATGTCAATAAATAATATTAAACATCTTAATAAATAACAGTAAAAATGAATAAATATTATTAATTGCAATCAATACTAATCATAATTTGTAAACATAGTAATATAAATAAATAAGATTATAAATGTTAATAAATAACCTCAAAATTGTAATCAATAATTCAAATAAATTACATTACAAACATAAAAAATCGTAATTTTAATTTGAAAATCAATGACTTCTTGTGGTGGAACCTTTGTAAGAAACAACCTCTGCTGGATTGAACACCATTTAAAGACACAAAATTCGCCAATGGAAATATCTTCTAATTGAAGCAAACTAAAATCGTAATATTAGTATTAGTTAGTATTAGTAATTAGTAATATATTCGTAAAAATAGTAATAGAAAATTTTAATTCGATCAATAAGATATAAATGGGATTAAAATTAAAAATCGTAATATTAGTTTTAGTATTAGTAATATATTCGTAATTTAATTCGGTCAATTCGGTCAATAATAAACAAATAAGCTTAAAAATCGTAATATATATAACTAAATTCAGTCAATTATTATTAATGTCATTAAAACTCATACTGAATAACATTAAAAATGAATAAATTCTATTAATTGCAGACAAGATCAATAATAATTCATAATATTAGTTTTAGTATTAGTAATATATTCGTAATTTAATTCGGTCAATAATAAATAAATGAGCTTAAAAATCGTAATATATAACTCTGAATTCGGTCAATTATTATTAATGTCATTAAAACTCATACTAAATAATATTAAAAAATAAAATAAATCCTATTAATTGCAGGCAAGACCAATAATAATTCATAAGGATAATTTAAACATAATTTCGTAGTAATATTAATATAAATAAATGAGATTAAAAATTCGTAATAAATAACATTCAATTCGGTCAATTATTATTAATGTCAATTAGTATTAGTAATATATTCAGTCAACAATACTATTTTTACAAATAGTAAAACTAAAATCGTAATATTAAAAATAAATGAGAGTTATTTCATTCATAAATGAAGGTTAAATTGATTAATAATCAATCATTCATAATAAAAAATAAATGAGGCTTATTATGGTAAATTGAAATTCATATTAATATTAATATAAATTTGGTCAATTATTAAAAGATAGTAATAAATAATATTAAATTCGGTCAATTTTTATTAATGTAAATAAATAACAATAATTCACATTCAAATTTCAGATTAAATGACATTAAATTTGGTTAATTATTATTAATGTAAATAAATAACAATAATTCAGAATTAATGACATTAAATTCGGTCCAATATTACAATAATATTAAACATAATTTCGAAAAACAGTAATATAAATAATTGTGATTAAATTTTTTTTGAAAAATAGTCAATTATTACAATAATATTAAACATAAATTCGAAAAACAGTAATTCAAATAAATTACATTAAAAACATTAAAAATCGTACCAACCAAGATTGTCTTTCGTATGCGGCAACTGTAACGTTCCTGTTGTGTATGTTTTTAGACAACATAAATTTGTTCATAGCCTTCAGCACAGTCTGGATTGACACGTTAAAAACAACATTAAAAAATAAAGAATCATTTTTGAAAATTAAATAGGCATATGTACATGAAAATAACAAATATACCAAAACTGTTGCCGAAGGGTCATGCAATACCTTGAAGAATTGAGAACCATTATGATAAGGCATAATAACGTTTGTGTCTTCAGATCAAATCCTGTTTTTCAAATGTTAAAACATAGCATTACTAAATCCGATCGAATAGTAAATCCGATTCAATATATGTCTAAAAAAAACCGTGATGACAATACTAAAATTAACATAAATCTGATTTTACGCAGTCCTTATTATCCCTTTTATCACAAATCCGATTGAATATGTGTTTATCACAAATACGTTCATCACAAATCCATTTCATTTGAACATGTGATAAACACAAGAATGATTTCAAATGGTAATTAGATTATGAAATATTAAAAAGAATAAAAAAAGTAACAATATGAATCGATAGTATCTTTGTTATCCCTTTATCACAAATCCGATTGAATATATGTTTATCACAAATCCGTTTCATTAGAACACGTGATAAACACCAGAATGATTTCAAATGGTTATTAGATTAGGAAATCTTAAAAAGATTTAAAAAATAACAATAGGAATTGATAGTATCTTTGTTATCACTTTATAATAAATCCGATTGAATATGTGTTTATCACAAATCCGTTTATCACAAATCCATTTATCACAAATCCGTTTCATTAGAACATGTGTTTAAGAAGAATGATTTCCACGTAAAAGAATAAGAATTTTCATTCGGTTTGATTTGTTCTTAATAATGTTAACAATAAAAAAAAAGTCAAAATAATAATAGGAATCAACATTAGAAGAGTAGTATGGATGTTTACCTTTAATCAGTTGTGGATAATCAACAAATGATGCAAGGTGAAGAAGAAAGATTGAAAGATTTGTTAGGAATTAGAAAGAATAGGAGAGTTTTGATATGGAGAATGAAAAAAAAAATAAAAGAAAAAGGTTTTTATAGTCATAATTTGGAGCTCCATATTAGTTGTTGGATCATAAAGGCCCTCTCTAAGGCCTTGATTCAACCCAAGTGACCTCAATTATTATATAGATAGACTAGTAGGAATGCCCGCACGTTACGGCGGGTGCATCTGTTTTGCCCCTCGTGCATCGTGTTTGTTGGTTATTCGTTATGATGAAGTAGAAAACAACGATGTATAAAATATATGTTATTAAAAATTGAAACTCATAAGTATATATTCTGAATATTTTAAATGGGTACATCACAATAGGCCATACTATTCCTTGCAACACCCTTAGATTGGCCCACGTCCTTCGGTGGGACCCTTTTATGTATCTCGAAGGCAGATAAGTATGCCATCGTAGAGCGCTGTTAGCGTTGTGAAGTGGCGTTGTATCTCTTAGTGACCATAAGATTGTAGTGGAAGTGATGTAATTACTAAAATGCAGTTTGTAGTGTGGAACATATTTCTATTATTTTAGGGCATCTGCGAGATGCAGCGGAGTCAATGATTTGCATAGATACTCTCGTTTTATGTTAGTTTGACAAGCGCCGTAACAAATATATTGGACCAAACAAATTAGTAATCAATATAGTTAAAACTACCAAAACAATTGATAAGAACTTGTCTTTTTTTGGATATATAACATTTGGTGACTTCGTGAGATAAGAAATTTAAATTCTATTCCTAGAAGCTTATAGTAGCAGAGAAACCAAAAAACCATCGAGGAAGATGATGACGTTGCTCATGAAGTATCTCTACCATATTTGCTTGTATAAACGTCAAGCCTACATATATCACTCACTTTAATGGGTTGAAACGTGTCATGGGTTGGGTGTGTTGGCAAACTTCAAGCCTACATATTCTTTCGTGTGCAGAAGTGTCACATGATACCATCCTGCAATCACATAAATTTAAAAAGAAGATATAAATACATAATATATGATGTAATTTATTTACTATAAACATTGAAATATATGTAAGTTATGTATGTAAAGAGTCACCACATTATTTATATACCAAATACATAACCACTATTTATAAGACTATAACATTGATACAAACATAATAAAGACATGAAGGTTATGAATGTAAAGAGTCACCACATTATTGTTAATTTCCTCATCAATTTTTATAATTATGTTTAAATTAATTTCTTCAACAATTTAATATTTAGGTAGAAAGACAATTTTACCCCCTACATGACTTCAATAAGCATTGTACTATAAGCAATATAGGTTGTATTTACTTAAATTTTGCAGGTATCCTTCACTGATGCTTTATAATAAAGTATAGAAGATAAAGATTCGGGTTGATGCATTAGCATGAGCGTGAATTTATGGCTTTTCGATTTCTTATTTCTTAACACAAAGTAATTAACACATAGTTAAGTTTTTGTTTTCTCTGTATGCTAGTGTTTAATTTATTTTATTAATTAGAATTAGAACTTAAACAATATACAATTGCCGAAAGTAAAATAATATTGTGAACCACACTTCATACAACGTTTAACAAGAACATTAAATAGATCAACAAATATGTTAAAAGTCTTAGAACAAATATAGTTTACGTATAAAGTTATATTTGAGCATGCATATATAGATTTATAGAGTTAACTATTTCATGGCGTTCAAGGAGACCATGTTGATTGAAATTGAGGAAAGTCTCATACCCTTCTCCAATCATCCTCTCCATCATCTGTCCTTCATGTCCATTTGTTCCCTGCAACATCAGTTTTCATCTCATGCAGTAAATGAAAGTAATATTTATAATATATTAGAAACGTATTAGCAAATCTAGAATGTTATATTTATAATTTTGTCCGTTTTATTTAGTTAATAATATATATGATTCAAGATACACACCTTCTTAACAAGGATAGTTAGGAAAGCCATATGTCACCTTCATAGGGGCCATATCATCCAATTCAGTAGAGTTGAGATCAATAGGTCATAGAATATGCTTGCTTCTGAAAGCTTCATAGAGAGAAATTAAAAATGCACAAAGAAGAGAAAAAATTGTACTAATTAATTTTGAAAAATATTTTCTCATCAATAATTCTGAATATTGTTTATTTATTATTTTAATTGTTAGTTGCACAATTAAATTACCTCAATTTGATTCTGCAACGATCCAACATAGTTGATTATTACATCCAACATCACTGGCATTCCCATTATCTATAGCAAATAACCAAATTTAAATTGAGCAAAACAATGATATATTATGAAGACAAAATTTTGTAATTGTCAAAGAAGATAGGAACAAGTAGAAAAAATGTATATATGTATATAAAGATAAACTCATATCTTTATACCTTGTAGCATCGAGAAACCATATCTTGCAAGCGTCTTAACTTCTCATTGATTTTTTTCTCCTTTCATCTAATGAAGACATGATTTTTTTTGGACAAAACAATGTTTCAAAGCATGAAATTAGCTCTAAGATTTTGTTTTGGGTTATGAAAAGACTATTAGCATTCAAGAAATTGATTAAAATGAAGTATATATAATAATACTAGTGGGAATGCCCGCGCGTTGCGGCGGGTTAGGAACCCCCTCTCCCCAAAACGTTTTCTCTATCTCTATCTTCTATTTATCTCCCCCATGCTTGATTTTTGGAGAAAAAAAATTATAATAATAATACTAAAAGATATGTGCCTATCATATTCATTTCTAATTTTCGATAACTTGAAGTAACAAAATTATTCCTAATTTAACTTACATATAATCTGATCATATCTAGTTTTATCAATGCTTTTTGTTATTGGTAGTTCTCTGTTAATATTATCACTACTTTCTGTGTTTGTTTCTTTTATATATATATATATATATATATATATATATATATTTTATGTTAATTGTTTTGTATTCTGATCATTCCTAATTTATATTAATCATAGAGGAAACGCTAACCAGAGCATATTAAGCCGATGAACATGAACAATTATAAGCCAAATTGTGTATAATACAACCCAACACACACAAAATAACAACTCTTAAGTAAAATACCCAGGTTGTTAACACTCTCAACGTGAGAATGAAACCAATAACCAGACCATATTAAGCCGACGAACGTGAACAATTATAATCCAGATTGCGTCATTGCGTATATAGAACCTAACCCAACGTCCCAACCCAAAAAAAAAAAAAAAAAAAACAGGATCATTTTGAACACACCTGGACAGGAATTGTTGTCAATTGTACCCCTGCACAGATCGCTGCTTTCTTATGGCTTCCCAAGCCGCATATTTTCTGCTTTCTTGTTTGTATCTTTTTATCTCTCTCATGACCGCAAGAATCACATGTAGCGAAAGTGGTAGGAAAAACGGCTGTCAACACACGAAAATATGTTTATGCATGACTGGGAAATCCATTTGTAGATGTGACAAAATGGGTTGCTCGAATGATTCGAGTTGGTTGTCTTATTTTCTAATTATATAAATAATATTGCATATTATATATAGTTAGAAAAAATACATTGTTAAGACAATAGTCTTTCTTAAAATAAATTTAGGAGAATGTAAGCATTTGAAATAAAACTGCATGTGTTTCATTTATAAGCATTTTTTTTATAATTTACCCGTTTGACTCGTTATCGCTTAAAAACAACCTGAATCAACCCATTTTCATATAAAATTGGTTGAATATGCCAAGACTACCCATGTACTGGTTAACAAATAGGACAACACGAAAATGGCCGCGTAAGGCCAGAGTCCAAAAACAAGTGTTGTTAAATGAAGCTTTAGTCTTAATGGAGAAACTAACCGAATAGACAGCAAACATATGCTCAAATGAGTAGTAACTGATAGACATTACAGATGGGTGAAAGAATACATCCTCAGCCAACAATCTAGCATGCCTTGAGGAAACTGACCAAAGACGCAGATAATAATTAAGATCTAACAAAGCATGAAAAGAAAATAAGAAAAATAACTATCAATTCAAACTTCAACATACCGGCTAAAGCATCATAAAAGCCTTGTGAGGCGTTATTTTGAGCTAATCTTGTAGCCTCGAGAGAAAACTTGAGCTACTCAAAACAGGAAATAAACCCACAGATGTAACTTCTCAGATATCATGAAATATTGAAATCTAATGTCCTATTTTTCTTTGGACATTGAGTATTACAACCAAACATACCTAAGTATGCTGCTATTATATGACATCAGCACATATAAATATGTGTGTGTATAAGTTGTACATAAATGTATAATTTATTAAGGAATAGGCAATTATGTAGTAGTCAAATGCATTAAAAATCCGACATCCACAATCAAACACATCAAAAGTGATGTAAAACAAAGTAAGAAAGGAAACAACAAAGTAGCATTTCACAATAAGAGACCATAAAACAAAGGGAAAGGATCAGCAGACCGGGTTGTTTCTCATGAGAAAGAGGCTGCAGGCTTGACATAAGTAAATTCCTTGAAAGAGGTTTGCAGAAGTAATCAGGCTGGATGCAGGGGAGTCCAATAGTGGCATACCCGTCCAACGTTTATCAAAATTAGCGATGCATTGGTTTCCTGCAACTTCAGGTCGAAAGTGGGCTGGATTTCTCGGGCATCTAATCTTTTCCAGTTTATTGGATTAAACCACTTGTGATGCTTTATCTCATGGCTTCCCATTGATCCGTTTCCAAGCCTCTTGCTTGGATCCTTTTGCAGCAACTACAAAGAGAGGTATCTTGGCTTTAGTGGTCAAATTAAATATAAGCTAAAATCAGTTAACCTCGAATAGTTAGACCTGAACATTTCTCCATATAAGTTCAGAAACCTCAAGTTGTAATTCGAAACCTTTTGCAATTCAACCTCCACCGAAACTTGTAAAAACAAAAAGAGAGAAAAAGTGAGAAGTAACAACATTTTTTAAGTTAAAGAAGCCAACAAAAAAAAGTGAAACTATTACCTCTGTTCATTCGAGTCATCTTCCTCGATTGACCTCCATTGGCCGGCACCGATCACTCCAACTCTGACTCCGACTTGAATTCTCATTGCATATCAATTTTCTTATTTGCTTTGGACCTTTTAAAGTAAATAAAATTCATATACGCTCGTTTCTTTATGAGTATTGTTCCTGAACAAAACAAACATATCATTTTGGGTATGTAATTTGTGTTGTGCAAGTTTGCTGCTTCAACAACTAACAACATTAACTATGGAGACCACTGCACACGAGTTGGGACCTACATGTAGAACTTTGTGCATGCCATCACCATACGCCTTCTTCAGCTATGGTAATGCCTTCCATTTTTTCTCTGCAACACACACACACACACAAAACACAAAACACAAAACTCTTGCATCATCATCAATGCCCTCAATCACCACATAAATCAACAAACAAAAACGATAGAGAGAGAGAACCGGGGAGAAAGAAGGCGACGGAGCAGCAGCACCAGCGACCGAGCAGCGGCACCAGCGATCATTTTTTTCTCGGAAACGAACGAGCAGATACGAGCAGCAGCACCAGCGAACGAGCCTCTGATCCAGTGAGCGACCTCTCCAAGTCTGATCCGGTCAGAGGTCTAGTCAGAGCGAGTTTGCGTTCAGACGTCGTCGGCCAAACACGTCTGGTCTGACCGAGTCAAATGAGCGTGCCGGTCAGAGCCGGTCAGACGCAACCAAACAGCACCTAAACAGCAATAACATATCCACAACTTGATTTAATTAAATATACCCCCGCGGTGCGAGTTACGGTTTGATACAATACGGTATGATACACGCACTCGATATAAAAATCAACACGTATGGAGCTTATTCGGATTTCACTTTCTTTAACCAAATTTAATCACCTAAAACAATTTGACCTTTGACGAATGCAGAAGCAACCAGTTGTGCTTCAACTTTAACCAACTGATATTCAATTAAGTTTGCTCACTTAAGAGCATTATTTCAAAATCAAAAGACATGGAGATCTGGAAGCTTTCAATGACATACTTGTTTAAAGGGGGATTGTATCTCTGTATATCGTTCCATATAGAATGGACTTAAAAGCACAAGCATCAGAAGCACAAATTAATATAAAAATTGGATTTCGCCTTTACCTGCTGAACAGAGATTGATCGTGTACATGTAATCTTATCAGAGCTCATATACAGTCACCACCGTATGCCCTGACTGTCTTTTCCGCTCAATCACTCGGCTCACACCATAGAGGAGAATAACCAAATAACCGGAAAATCACACCTTGAAACACCATCGCCGCTGCCTAGGAATCCACCAAGAATAACCGGGGGAACCAGCTGTTCATGCTATCTACAAGTTCGCAAATCACTACCAGATGAGTAAGTTGTGAGCTTTTCATAAATTCCAAAGAATGATAACTGTATAAAGAAACCAAAGTAAACAACAACTCAAAACAAAATGTCAAATGCATATCTTTACTTAAAATTTGATGAAATTGATGGTGCTAAGGACACTGGCCGTCGTTCGAACCTGGATTTGAGCTTCAACAATCAAATTTATGGGTAACGAAAGTATTAAACTTCTGTGACGAAAAGAGGGATTCAAGGGGTTAAGAATTGAATGATTAATAATTGGTAACGAAAGAATTGAAGAAGCCGGTTAGGAAGTTGAAGAAGCCAGTAGTGTGTTAAAGGGGCATTATGGAAACAATTTTTTACTTTTAACTAAAATGTCCATACAAATTTACTATTATACTCTTATAAGTGTCTTAAATGTACACAAAGTTTCAATTATGCCCCCATTATATAAGCATAAATCACTTGTGCATATTGCTTCTTAACTTGTATGGAGGTGAAAATGACCATGTTAGCCATCACTCCTCATTTATAATGTATTATAGATTATAGATTATAGATTATAGATTATAGATAGATGGGGGGTTGAAAGGTCTCACATTTAAGATACATCATATGTTAGGTTGTATTTTGTGTTTTAAAAGTTGGACATAATGGCATAATTGGGATAAGATTTTAGGATGTAAAGTATTAGATTATGTTAAATTTACTAATCTACCCTTCTAAGTGTCTTAACTGTCACAACTATGCCAATAATACCCTTAATTTTTTTGCTTAAATATGTTGTACATGTTGCTTCTTAAGTTGTATGAAAATGAAAATGACTATGTTGGTAATCACTCCTCCTTAATAAGATAATATAGATATTGTGTTCAAATAAGAGCCATGCATAACATAATCTATTTTGCATGTGTAGGGAACTTCTGCACGGGTTCCAACCCGTAGGTATGAAGAGAATTGAATTTGAATTGTGTTTTTTTAATTTCTAATCATGATTTTTTTTTTTTTATTTTACCGTATTTTTGCTATGTGATAAACCTTACCTAACCCGAACTGTTGAACCAGCCCGAGCTTGGGCCTATGAAATTTGAGGATCTAAATATTGTGAACCTACTGAAAAAAATTTCTGAATCCGTCACTGATAGCATCTCTGGTATTGATTTTGGTTAGCAACAAGATAAGTTGGTGTTATTTGGCGTATTTTTGAAGTGTTTTTAGGTGTTAGCATACTGTATGTGGGTGGGCTGCAGGGCCTGTCTAGCTCCTTGTTGGACTGTACTGGTCTTGTGTTTGTATGTAGCCGGTGTCCGGTGATTGAAGTTTGGATAAATGGTTCGTTTTGGCTGGTCAAAAAATATGCAGTTTTTAAACGGCGGTAATTAACTATTATATTGTTTAAATGTATTTTAAAGTATTTGGCGTGGCGTGTTAAGTTTTGGACTTGAGTGGTTGTCTAAATCAAATGCCCTAAATTCTTTGACCTGACATAATTTTATCATATTATCACCACAAAGATTTTCCACTCACGCCACTTTTACTAGAATAAAACGATTTTGATAAGTTGTTTTTTTTAATAACACCTTAAGATAAATATATAGAATATCATAATAGCTATTTGTAACCGTTATCTATCCATCTTACCAGAACCACAATACACAAAAAAAAAAAAAAAAAAAAACAAAAAACAAAAAAACAAAACAAAACAAAATTTTTTTTTAATGAAAATCTTTATCGTTGTCTTTAGTAGACTAGGGTTCGCAATTCAGAAAGGGTGGCGGCGCAGTTTGTTGCCCGTCTACCTTCTATTGTGATGTAACTTTCGTGTTTCGTTATAATAAAATCAAAAAAATATTAGCTGGTCCTGATTTAATGAATCAATCACTTTATAAAACGTGGTTAGTGTGGAGAAGAAAAAATCTATTTCGCTTGTAATATCTAATCTAATTATTATTTTTTGTTTGAAATAATTAAATTTGTTTTGGTATGTGTTAAACAAATCAATAAAATCCAAAGAGAATTGTTTGGGAATGTGTTCTCCCTTTCAATAGTTTTGATGGTCATGATTATCAATATCAACAACCACTAACTAATTTCTCTTCTTATCCTCCAATATTCCATCACTAATATAAACACTTTGCTTTCGTATTCTAACTAGTAATTAGATCTCTACACGCTGCGACGCGGGTAAATTGAAACATCGAATGGATTGGTGGTGAAGCTTGGTTCTCGAATCGATAGGGGTGGACTTAATTTTTTTCGATCGGTAGTTACTTGAAGATCAAATCAGTGGGGGCCAAACTCACTCAATTTACTTACGAAAATCGAAAAGGTCCACCACTGCGCTAAAAATCGGTGGGGGTCGGGCCCTCTCGGGCTCTAAAGAAGTTGTGCCACTGGAATGGATTAATCCAAGCGTTATAACGCGCGTTTTGACATACCATTTAATTAAAATTAAAATTAAAATTAAAATCATACCAATTCACAATTTTTATATTTATCTTCCTTACAAAAACGTATTTTATTATATTTATCATTTTTATACACTCACAATATATTGGTTGAGAATGAATAATAATTTTCATACTGTAGCAATGTTTTGAAATATAGGCATGGAGTAGAGAAATCATGGATGCGATGTAATGAATTTTTAGTAATTTTAAAAATTTTAAAGATAAAAAAAGGATTGAAGGATGAGATATGAATACTCTTTCATACATGAGCAGGCCCCGTAAGATCTAGTTCACTTAACTTCAGATTATTTCCTCTGCATCAATAAGCAATCTATGATACTATCGGAGTGAAAAAAGGGTCGAAAGAAGAATAAAGACTGGGGTGTATCGATAACAATTAAATCCTTTGTGTTTTTATGAAAGGTCTCTAAAAATTCATTATTTCAGGATAAAAAAGAAATAGGCTTGAAAAATAGCGGGTGCATGGTTTTTTTTTTTAAACATGAATGCTCTTTTATATATGAGTTGCTATACTTTATGCTCGACTTTATTTATTAACTTTATTTATTAATATATTCTAATTGCACAAGAAATAACATCATGGAACAAAAAGAAATGTGAATATCACAAGTTTATATAGACATATAGTACAATATCAACTAAATTTCCCCAAGGGGATTGTTTTTTTATGTTATTGTTGGAAACCCCACCACAAAAGAAAATTAAAAAGGCAGAACAAGTTGGCCTTTATTTCTTTACACTATTTTCCTTGGGACTTCAACTTTGGACCTCTTAGGAATAAATAATTATTACATTAATAAATATAAAGAAACAATTATACCCTTGTTAACCGACCCCACAACCCCCCCTCCTTTGACCAGTCACTATACACACTTCCACAAATATTCCATTGACACTTTTGCCCCTCGTGAAAGTGGGGTGAATGGACACCACAATATTTGTAGTCTTTGCACTCCTACCATGCCAAACTTCACCAACCTTCCTCCCTAACCTTACCTTTTCTTTCTTTGTTTTCAGACTCTCACTTATTTCACAAAGCTGTATTGGAAATCTATCTATATATACATATGTAAATATATATAAAACTTCTTGTTCTTTACACTATTTTCCTCCAGGTCCTGCATAATATAATTAATGAACTTTTATTTAGATTGAGTCAACTGGATTGGTTATATAGCTGGTTACTTTGGTTTTTGTCTGACCAGCCGGTCCGGTCCGGTTTCTAGAAAAGTGGTTTATGTATGAAAATACCTTTTAACACCCTTCATCATTACATAGAATGCATCTACCCTATACATGTATACGATATATACTAACCAACAAGTATACGGTGAACAAGGACACAACCTGATATATTTAATAAAATTAAAAGTTTTGTTCCCCACCACCAGAAAAGGTTTCAGCCTCCCTCTGGCTGTCGGTTTAACACCACATTAATATGTCAACAGGGGTACCTTTGTCCTTTTCTCATTCCTGAGTAAAGACAAGCCCTCAATGGATCATCACCAAAACACCGAATTCATTACAGCATATCCTCCACCCCACAAAAACACTTTTCAAGATCACATTGCTCAAAAGACCTGAATGCCCTTTTAAGCCTAACCGACACTAGGGAGGACAGCCCAGGTTGTTCTCAAATTTGACCCACATGTGTTGACTTTTTTTTTAATTTAAAAAAACGTAGCTCACGCGCTATCTAATTCTACTTTTAAAGATAAAAAAACATACCGTTGTAGAAACTGGTTTGATTACGTGGCGGCTTGCTTAAGAACAACAGTGGGAGCGATCCGGCAACTCCTCCTCTGATGTTCCAACACAAGCTCTCCAGCAAACCAGTCAAGTTTCTCAAGATTGGTTTGGTCAATGACCCTTTTGCCTTCAAAGAGTATAGATTCAACATTCTTTTGTGCAAGCATCTCATCAGCCATTTCTGTCAGCATTCTTACATTGCTGGGGCTAGGGTCTGAATCCACATTGATCCCGTAACGACGGCCCGTGTTGGATCCATTTGCCTATTGATGGTACAAACAACAAGTAGTCTTAACTAAGTCCCAAATTCATAAGCAACATGATTAGGAAATTGAAAAAATGCATGGGACCAAAACACCAAAAGGCCTAAAGGATCCATGAATAGTGAACTTATTATTAATAAAATCAAATATCAAACATATCAACTTTCTTTCTTGATGTCTTCATGAACACAATCATTGTTATAAACTTCTAACTCTAGTGAGAGGGTGACCTACATGTTTAACAAAAACTATCTCGCTATTCCTATTCGCTTCCTAACCGACAAATTGGTTTTTATTTGTTTGTACAAGCTCCTATCCCCAAGAATCATTATCTAAAAAAGATTCCAAGTGATATAATTGTTCAATAACCTCTTGATCAATTGCAATCATGTTGACAAGTTGGTAGTTGCTCAACTTATGAAAAAACATTTTCACATAATAATGGTACTTTAAAAAAACATTGTTCTAAACATTATGTCAATTTAGAGATAACAATGAAAATAGGTATTTGCTTTATTTTTAGTTAAAAGTTTTATAAAAGAAGATGTCAAATTAGAAAAAGATTAAAAAAAAGGTTAAAAATGAGGGAGCATGAGTAAAGGAACATAATAATAGTACTACTCATTATGCAACTTTTCTTTAAGTGTATTACACAAATATAGCAAAATCCTAAACACAAGTAAAATAAAATATATCCTAACCTAGTCTTTCCATTAGTCACCATTCACCACTAGACATTAGTTAACTATCTAGACCTTACTCTTTTTTTTTTACAGCTAAATACCACATAACTTTACCGTAAAAAAATGACTCACTTTTAACAACTAAAAATATACCTGAATCCGGACATAACTACTAGACCGGCTCTGACCAAACGCCATAGCAACAGCATGATCAACCATATCAGCGGAGGCATCGCCCGAAATCCTAGCCACGGGACGAGACCAATTGTTAGCCTTCCACCCTTTGACTTGTTCATAATTGTAGTTCCCTTCTAGAAGCTGACCAGTACCTAACGAAAGTACCAACAAGTCCTCCACCCCTCGCACGAACGGAAACTCCTGCTTATTATGTAACACGTGCGTGATCGCAGCCGCGGTCGGGTTACTCATAGCCAAACACCCATCAACCGCCACACACCGAGTCTTCCCATCAGTCGACTTCATCAAAACCGGCTCAAACAAACCCGGAGTAGCTGACGTGGCACGACAAACCTCCCAGAGGTTAAAATCAAAACTATCGGTTTCCAAAGCATCGGCTCGGGAAAACAAAAAAGGAGCCGAGCTTGAAAGGTCATAACAAGGGATTAATATCGGTTTCAATGTGTTTTTTAAAGTCAAACTTTGACCATTAACAATAAACGCTTGTTTCATAGCGGTTTCAAAACCGTGTGTAGCACGTGCCATGGTTCGTTCCTCTCGGCCACCACCAAAAACTCTGTTTATAAAACTAGGACGGTTATGGTTGTTAGAACAATATAGCCGCGTCCCTTGCTCGGCTAAAAACGTCCACGTGTCATCCGCTTTAAAAATAGGACGGTTATGGTTGTTAGAACCGAACAGCATGGCGGTAAAAACACCTCCTACACCAGTACCTGAACCTACATCGAAATAGTCTGCAATTCTAGCGTCTGGATTACCGGATTTTATTCGTAAGGCTTTTTCGAGATAAGCTAAGGCTTTGGCGGCTAATATGCTTCTCATGCCGCCACCGTCGATTGAGAGGACGCATATTTTGCCTCTCTGGTTCTTCAACGATTGAAATCCGTTGTTATTAGGGGTAATAGAAGGTTCTGGAGAGAGCTGTTTAGGTATTCGAAGCTTCTGATCGTCGTAACCGAATAGAAACTTGCTTTCTAGGATTGAGAAGATTTCGTAGCTGAGTTTATCGGTGTCGATGCTCGGCTCTTGCAACAGTCCGACAGATGAACGATTGGAATCCATTTGATGATATCTGGATGAATATAGCAATAATATTATTAAAGCATGTATTGAGGAAAGGATATACTCACACTAGAAGCATGACATACCTTTCACTACACAATAATAATAGTAAACAACATGTTAGTTTTGTGATGATGGATCAAATTAGAGATTATTATTATTATTATTATTATTATAGTCGGTTTGGAAAGAAACTGAATTGGAGCAGAAGAAAAGCGGAAGATGAGAGAAAATGGATGGAAGAAAGGAGGAGACGTGAGAAGGCAAAATAAATACGTTGATTGCAGAGGACTTCTGCTTTTATAATATTTTTTAGTTTAGTATATGAAATGAATAACGGGTTAGAGGCCGTTTATTCCTTCCTTTAATTATTTTAATTTTAATGTTTATTATTATTAGTGATAATGCTAATAAATATTATCATTTTTGTTTTTTTATGATAATATGAAGTTGATAAAAGTAATGAAATCAATCAAAGTGGTGATGTCAAAATGTTTGTCTCGGGACGATCAAGTTGAAAGAAATAATTGCACATTTTTCGGGTGTTATATGTGAACGTCTTTTCGATAAGATGCTCCTTACATTTTGTTACGGGCTCTAAGCGCTAAGATTATTGTAATGGGGTTTTAACATCGTTATTCTTGTCACAAATAGAAGGATTTCTTCTTGTGACCCGACTTTGGCGTAGAAATAATTGATGTATAGAAAAAAAAAGTTTAAGTTTGAGTGAGTGTTTAAGTGTTATTCCCATCTTCTTAAGAGACCGGACTTACTTATAATGTAACGCCATTCATGTTAGTCAAAATTGTATTTTTTTTTTAAAAAAAAAAAAATCAAACATCATTAAATGAAAAATTGTAGTTTTCAAAATTGACTCCTCTTATTGTGACAATTTAACACACATGAGTCTTATTCAAAATCATTTTCCTAAATAATTCGTATTAACATATTAAAATTCAACATTTATGAAGTATGTACACATCAATATTTCATTTATCTTTGAATTGACATAAAAAGAAATTGTACTTTATATATAATCTCATCAAGCATCGTATACGATTATCAACCAAGAAAATTCAAATATATATATTTAAAAAAACTGTAACATTAATTGTAGCGGGGACGGAATAAAATCCTAGTAAATTGGTAGGTGTTCCAGCAGAGTGGGGGCCGCTGGTGTAAATTGAAAATTGTAAGGTTGTACGTGTGGAACTAAATTAGGGATAGTGATTTTTTTAAACTACGTATCCATACCGTACTTATATTAGTATTTGTATCTGTATTGATTTTGGGAACTCAGTATATGTATCGGTATCCACTTTTATTGATTTCGGTATTCAGTACTTTTGGTATCAGTACGGGTATCAAATTCTATATACTAACGAATTTGAAAATATGTTATACTTCGTATTATGATATTTATGGTATTCATATCAATTTTACCTATTTGGTACATGTACTATATTGGTACTCGTACCAATTTTATCAATTTGGTACCCGTACAGTATTGATACTCGTAATGGTTTACCTACTTGATACCCGTACAAGTGTTCAAAAAGGAAAAATAACAAAGTGGTACCAAAACAGGTACCGTATCAAAATACCGATACCGATACCTGTACTTATATAGGTACGATACTCGGTACCCACTTTTGTTCAATTCAGTACTAGTATTTCGGTATGGGTACAGATACGAATACGGGTACGTACCGAACTCATGCCGAAGCTAAATTCAAGTAGAGGGACAAAATACACTACCGTCCGCCGGTGGACACATGGAGGCCCACTAAGTTAGATGGATTGGTTTTGGAGCCCCCACTTAATATGGTTATTTTTTTTTTCTGTTTACAGCTTACGTGCCTTCCTTTACATTATCAAACATTCATATGTCTACTCGTCTAGACCTGACTAAACACCGTTAGTCCTTTTATTTTTGTTTTCGTTTACGTCTACTCATCCCAAAACTATAGCTAATTGATTAGCGAGCGAGTCAAGGCAGATTTGGCTTGGCTGAGGATGAAATTAAAAAAGCTAGCCCGTTTGGCTTGTTTATCTCTAGTGCGTTAAAGTTTGAACTTGAACATTACTTAGACCAAACGTAATGGGAAGCTCAATTCCACGCCCCCACTTCAAATGGGTCACCATTTTAACGCCAAATTTTCAGCGGTTATCTATTTCACGCCCAAACCAAAAAAAGCTCCAAAACGCCCAGAGGGCGGTGTAGCCCGACGTTTTGGGGCGTTTCCCTCTCCTTCCACGCCCAAACAACGCTCCATTACACCTGGTCTTATTATTATTTATTTATTTTTTGAACTCTAGTAAATAATAATGATTTTTAGATAACGCAAAAATTTATAAATGAACTCAATACGAGCTACATGAGTGACTCAAGTGAGTCAACGAGTTTATATTGATGTGAATTTTAGGTTCGGAAAGATTAAGAATAGCTTATAACATATAGTGTTAAAAGTTGGGTTTTATTTAATCGGGCCAACGGGTGAGTTTACTTTTAAGACCGACTTAGCTCGATTTCGCTCATTTACCCTGCCAAGATACAAATGGGGTCTACACCATTTGATTATTTTTAAATTCATCATACGAATATGAAAATCATCAAACCAAAACACATCCAACAACACCAATCCAAAAATCATCAAACCAAAACAGAATCAACAAGAACATCACGGATCTGAACCAACAAAACCAAGAACACGGATCAAACCAACATATGCAACAGCATTGTATGTGGTTTTTACTCATCCAGACACATACATGTTAGTAATCTCGCCTAGATCCGAAGATTGGCAAGATCTGAAGATCAGCAAATGTAAGGAAGATGACGAAAATGTGTAATCCTTGAATTTCATCAAGAAACCCTATAAATCCCCCGAGTCTGTCAATGATGAAGAAGTAAAGGTGAAATTAACCATATGAGCCCGCTCAAGAAGTTCGTTTGAAGGTCCGGCCGTCCAAACTTGTCACAAACCGGACAAGGGATACAATGTTACCGGACAAGCAAAGTACTTCGTAGACCAATACTTGTAGGAGTCAAATGAGTAAAATGCACACATTGTGGTTGCTCTTGTTTAATTAGTTATTGTAACACCCCAACCGATGGCGGAATCATCGAGGTGTCACGTAGTGACGATTGTTCAAAAGCTCATGGTACTAAAATGTAAATATTTGATTATTGAATATTGTTTTACAACATGTGAAAATAAATACACGACAACAAAAATAGAGATAGTTGATTTATTTAATCTAAGTCCAAAGTCATATGTGAAGCGTCAAGCAGCTTATCCTGAAACATGCACGAAAATAAATTTTGTCAACATATGATGTTGGTGAGTACTACCTAGCTTTGTACATATAGTATAAGTTTGAAAAGTGGTACAATTCATGTGTCTAGCATCACCAAGGTATTATGTAAACCCATAAGTAACCAAACAAGACAAAGATCAAATGTAAAGTTGGTAAGATAAAATTGATAATGAGCACCCTAACACGTGTCAAGTCTAAGAGCACCATAACATAAGTTATGTCTAGATGTATGATTTTGTACGTAAGCTACATTCATGTTCAAACATAAAGCGCGAGGATAAACAAGACACGTATATGAATTGTAAATGAAGAAAAATGTATGTGTAAATGAATGTGCAAGTTTTGTATACTTGTGCATGAATCACCCCAAAAGTGTAAAAACGAAAAAGGGGATAAGTAATACTCACCTTAGCAAAGTGGTAAGTCTTGTGGAATTGAATAAGTGTAATCCAACGTTGCCAAGTATCACCCTATGTTTAAGGTAATAAATGAGTTTAAGTCTTTCTAGTCTACAAGTATTTCTAGGGTTCCTAATTTGGGGATAGGCACTTGTTTATTTGTTAACTTAGATAAATTATTAATGAACTAGTATGTAAAAGAAATTTGAAAAATAATTAAATAAAAAGACTTTTTGTAAAACTTTGGTTAGGGATAGTTGTATTACAATATAGTAGATATGAAAATAATTTTTTTATAAAATTATTTTCTTAATAATTGAATATATAGTAAGTTTATATTTATTTGTCAAAATATAATTTTAATATCTAAAAATATTAAAATTAATGAAATATCAAATTAAAATTTGTATTTCTGTTCTAAATGAAGAAAAATAATTTATGTAAAATTTTGGTATAAAAATATTGAAAATTGGATTTATTATGATTTATTTATGATTTAAAATAACAAAAATCAATTAAAATATGAAACGAACGCTTTTTCCGGAATAAAAATTATTTCTGAAATGCTTATTGCTATACAAGTTTATAATAATTTTTGTAGAATTTTATAAAAACGTTTAGATATTTTTATAGAATTTTAAAATAATAAATGAATAAACTTGAAATATTTATAATATATATTAAATAAATTATTTTTGGAAATCTAAAATTTGTATGGTAAACTTTGTCATGAGATTATCATAAAATAATTTTTGTAGAATTTTTAAGACACTTTTGGTATTTTAGAACTATTTTTAAAAAGATAAATAGGTTAAGTATATAAAAATAAAGAGTAAAAAAAATGTTGTTGTGGGCAAGAATCGAACCCGGGTCTGATGACCGGTTCGTGTTTTAAATCACAAGTCCAGACCATCTGGTCTGGACCCTGAGAACGAAATAATTTGAATTCGATTACATGTATAAGCTTCTTGGTAACAATTCATAATTATTAGAAAACAAGAAAAAAAAAAAAAAAAGAGGATGCATGGGTTCGAACTCGCGACCAACGAGTTAACAACAGACATCATAACCATCTGCTCTGAATCAGATGGTTATGTTTATTCTTTTCAGAAAACTTTTAAACATAAAGCTGCAGTTATCATCTTCCCCAAAAATTACTAAGAACCCTAGTTTTTCTAATCTTAACAATTCGTAACCAATAGCCCCTGTAATCATGGGGCTATTGTTCGTGATATGCCGAAGAACAAAACCCATCAAAAAAATACGATACTTACAGTGTTTAAAACGATGAACGCGTGGTCAACCCAAAAGTCAAACTGACGCGATTACACGGTGTAGAGTGTTAGAGAGACTGATTATGGAGAGGGCTTTTGATTTTCGGCCCCTTTAGGTTAACTAGGAGTGTTCAATTTATACTATTGCATACGGATTCGACGAAAAGGAAAGTTTGACCAAGGTGTTAATGTATACGCGTGATTAAGCTCGAAATTGGTATGTTTTAATGAGTCTTTGGCGTGGAGAAAACGTGTGTGACCTGTCATACCATAACAATGAACTAATCACGAGTTAATTCCATTTTTGATTCAATCAAAAGTCAACCAAGACTTGCTTGGTTCGGCTCCTTGTGCAGCGAACAGAAGAGGAAGCAGACAAGCAATTAAAGGTTAAAAGAAAATAAGATCTATTTTTAAACAACAAAGCTTATGTGGTGTAGTGGTGGTGTTGTAGTCTTGTTTGGAAGCTGACCCGAGTTCGAGTCCGGGCAGCTTCAAACCGTTTTGTTTTGTTTTTTTGTTTTTTTTTTTTTTTTTTGTGACAGCAGCGAAGGGAAAGGCCAGGAGGTTTGGGTCGGGTCTGCTGGTGGGCTGGGCTTTGGATCTGGGCTCCGAAAATTAGATCAAGGTTTTGGTTGGGTTTGGATTAGGGTGTTGGGTTATGCTAATGGGTTAGGATAGATGGTTTATTAGTATAATGTCTAAAACTTACTATTATTATTATTATTTTTATTATTATTATTATTATTATTATTATTATTATTATTATTATTATTATAAAAGAAAAGAAATTTTCTCAATTACGACAACGATTCGAGTAGATGTAAATTCATGAAAAGAAAGGGACTAAAGTCGGACAAAAGGTAAAATGAAAGGTGACGGATGTCACAGTTATGGCCAGCGGTATTTCACCCCTAAAGTAATAGTTACTTAACGTCCGTTTGTATGTGGGACTCAATTGACAACAATCTTGAATGTCAAGGACACGAAGAAATATTTCAGAAGGACAGACTCAGGGTGCAATCCGTGTAAAATAACAGGGACTCAAAATGCACTTACTCTTATTAATTTGAACAACTGATCAAATAATCTTATATCGAGATGAGTTCCCTAACTATCATAACATATAGAAATTTTGAAATTATCATTTAATTATACATGCATTATTGTTATCGTTGTTTTGAAATGATCTACATATACAGAGACCATAGGGCTGTGAGGTGTTTGCGCGATACGACAGGAACACATACACTAGTATCACGGAATATGTTATTTTTTTTAATAAAAAACTATAGAAATGCCATATGGAAATTAAAGAGAATAAAATTCTCGTTTTTTACGGTGTAACTTTTGAAAATGTTAACGTATGAATAAGCCATAGGCGTTTAAAAATCGTGATGATAATTAGTTTAAAAGTCACCAAGTTGTTTTGAAAGAGTGTATCATATATTTTAAACGTAGTAATTACTTAAAGTCTTAAAATTATGTAAAATTACATGTATGTATTGTAATACAGGGTTAGTATACTTTGAGAACTTGATGAGTTGTGAGAACTCGACGTAAAATGCGAAAAAAAAAATTGCACACTCGTGTAAAAACACGTAAACCCCGCTGTAAAAAAATATTTAAAAAAATATATTAATTTACGCAAAATTACACCGGTGCAAGGGATTTTTATCCACGTATAAGTATATTAATATTTTATTCATTATTTTATTGTTAATTAATTATGGACCACATATTCATTTTTGATTAAAAAAAGTATGTTGTTATAAAGTGAGTTCCTATGGTTCTCACAACTCATAAGAGTTCTCAAAATATCCAGATCCTTGTAATATATATCTCTATCTCTATAACTAATAAATTAAAATAATTTCTCACTACATTCTAGGTGATGTCACTTTTAGTTTTTATGATCCTTTAGGCTATATGGTGTGGTGAAGGTTTTCCCCAACTTTCTTAAATGTCACATCATTTTCTCTCTTTCCTCTCTAAACCAAGGAAATGGTTTCCCCCCAATTCCCCCTTCTCCCCCCCCCCCCCCTCTCTCTCCCTCTCCCTCTCCCTCTCTCTACCATCACCTTCCCTCCACCAATAGAAGCATCGGTACAAACAGAGATATTTCATCGAACTCACCGATTTAATATGGGGGTGCGGTGTTCCCGGTCGGGAAATGGCCACATCACCCCATCGAGTGAAGTCCAAATAACTAGTAACTTATCGTGCGTAGGGCGATTCTTGTGGTGTAAGATCTTTTAGGTGAAATAATATACTCCGTTGGCTGTTAAAAAAAAAACTAGTAACTTATTTTTTATGTCAAAACTTCTATTTCAATCTTGAAATATCACCAAGTTCAAAATCATGTTCATTAAAAAATTAAAAAAGAATAATAATGATATTGTTGTTATTTATAAAAAGGTTTATTTTTTTTTAAATAGTTAATGTGGTTGGATGGTTCAAATTTTTTTTGAAGGGTGACTTTCTATGTATTGGACCGAATTGGTCACCGGGTTTCGTCTAAGACGTTACCCGTCAGCTCCGCCCGCGAACGCGATGTTTTATCAGGCCCCGGTCACCGCGCAAACTGACCTTCGCCCGGAAACCATACTGCCCCCACACGAGAAACTCGCTGGGGTAACAGCTGGGTAAAACCAGGTTGCCCTCCGAATCGAACCATGCCTCGGTAGGAACTATCCATCACAGGGTCTTCCCTAAATGCGGGCAGAGAGGATCGAACCCACACCTCCCTTATGGAAGGATGAACCTTTCCCAACTGCACTGCAAGTGGGGATTGGTTGGATGGTTTAAATGATAAGGACTTTTTACATATTTCCCCCTGTTAAATGATAAAAATACAATATGACAAAGAGAAATACATACAAAAAATTAGAACCTTAAACTTGGATTATTATAATACCATCTATTTTTTATTCAAAAGTGCAATTTAAGTTAACTTAATCGTAACAAAAAACAATATTTATATGACTAATGACACTTTAATTGAATTGACATTTAGATTCCGTACATAAAGTTAATACTAGTTTAAAAAAATCGTTATTAAAAATTAATTTAACAAAATTTATAATGGTCAAATTAAAGTTCGTTACTAAAGAATAAATACAAATCTTCACGAATGAATGTACGTGTAATACATGAGTATTTTAAAGACAAGAGTTTTTTTATTACTAAGTATGCCTACGAATGATATTGTTCGGTTTTAAAATACGCTCTAACCGTTCAACTAGTGAACTGATAAACCGACCCATTAGTTGTCAAATACAGTTAGAGAAACATTGGTTACAAATCATAACAACTTCTTTTTCTTTAAATACGCATCATAATTTATATTATATTATAATGCATGAGGGATTGGTAGTTTAAGATACCCAAAAGTTAAAAACTTATTTTTCATTAATAACCATGAAATGGGGGTAAAATAGTCATTCATACATTATTCACATTTTAATACTTTATCTTAGTTACACTTTAATCCTTAAACTTTACTTAACTTTTGCTTATTTAAATTATAGTTAAACTTCTTTTTCTTATTTTAAGCAAACCATCCCTCATAATTTTTAAATAGTCATATTTTTTGCATACGTTTATATATTTATAAAAAAAAAATGCATCATAATAATGAGCATTTTATTATCTTTAATTTGAGTATAGTATTGCTATTTTTTATTTTAAAAATCTTTTATGTGCTACGTGATTAACGATATCTAGGAGTGAGCAATAACTAAACCGTTCACCGAAGCCAAATAAAAAAACAGACAAAAATGAACCAAAATCTATTGAAAACTGAAAACATTCGATTTAACTTAAAATTGGTTATCGTTTTCTTTTTGTACCCTTAGTTAACCCAAATTAGTCAAACTGAAACAGACCCATTAATATATTCATAACAGCGTGCCCGCACGATGTGGTAGGGAACACAAACACTTCTAATGGTTCATGGTTCGGTTAGGTTCAGTTCGGTTATAAGCCTCAACCGAAACAAGAATCGACATTATCGGTTTATCGATCTTGTTAACCAACCGGTTAATTAATTCAGTCTATTTAGTTTTTAGTTCGGTTTAGTTAATTTTGGTTAATAACTAAAACCAAACTTTGGTTAGAATTTTGCTTAGAGGTACATGAAATGAAGGTATAAATACATGTAATGAATGTATAAAAGATATAAATGTATGAATGGTTCGGTTTTGGCTAGTTAATTTTGGTTAACTTAGGGTACAAAAAAAATCGATATTAGGTTAACTCAATTTTGGTTAATTTTTAGTTCGGTTTTGTATGTTTTTGTTCGATTTCGGTTGAGGCTCAATTATTGTTCACCCTAAATATTGTTAATCACATAAAAAATCAAAATTTTAATTAAAAGTATCTAGCAAATTATACTCTAATATGGTTTGAAGCTGAGTAGATAGGTTTATGAATTGTAGTGGCGGTATAAATAGATGGGGTTTGAAATTTTTAATTTTTATACCTAGGCATGTAAACGAATCGAATGAAGACGATATTCGTGTTTGTTCATTTAATTTTAACCAAACACGAACACATAATCAAACACAATTTTGTGTTCATGCTCGTTCATTAAGAAATTTGTCATGTTCTTGTTCGTTTATGTCCGTTCGTTTAAAACCTAAACGAACAGTTCATGAACGAACATAAACGGACGTTCACGAACATAATAAATGTGAACGATGTTGTATTACTGAAAAAAACCAATTACTAATTGGTTATATATTTATACAAGTAGCTAAAGCCCAAATTTATGTTTATATTTATGTAAATATAACTACGTATGTAATTAATAAACTTAAACGGACATAAATAAACGAACATAAACGGAAGTTCACGAACATAAACGAACAAACTCAACGTTTGATCATGTTCGTTCATTTAACTAAACGAACAAATTTTTTTGTTCGTGTTTGTTTGTTTATTAAATAAACGACATAAACGAACTTCCCACCGAACAAGTTCACGAACAGCTCATGAACATTCGGTTCGTTTACAGGCATATTTTTACCTCTATTTCATGTATTTATACCTCCATTTCATGTACTTCTAGGAAAACAAAAAATAGCCAAAGTTTGTTTTTGTCATTCACCAAAATTAAGTAAACCGGACTAAAAACCGATAATCTAACAATACTAACCGAACCAAGAAACCAATTGTTTAATAAGATTGATTAATTGATGACTTTTGATTTTAGTTTGGGTTGAGGCTAATAATCGAACTTAACCAAACTATACACACCCTTAGAATTGTTTGTGTTTCCCGCTGCATCGCGCAGGCACTCTACTAGTAAAAATTAATAAGACTATCAGACTATGGGAGAGATGGATCAATTGAGCTAGATTGTTAGTTCTTGTTAACAGGGGTGACCTACATTTCATTTCATATATTTATACATTCATTTAATTTATTTAAGCCTAAATTACATGTATTTCTAAGCAAAAGTTTTAGTATAAGTTTGGTTTTGACTATTAATCAAAATTAAACGAACTAAACCAAAACCGTAAATCAAACTGAATAAACTGAACTGATAATTGGTTAATAAAATGAAATAACCGATGACTTCAGTTTTCGTCTTCGATTGAAGATATAACCAAACCAACCGAATGTCACACCCTCAAAATCCACTTGCGGAGTTTTACCGCGAGGCGCATGACAAACCAGGATCCAAACCAACGATCACAATAAACAAGTCTAAAATGAACATAATGCAATTTCAAAACAATGTTTAAAATCCCCGTTTACAGCGGAAGCTTATTCAAAACAGTATCTCAAAAGTAAACCAATTGTTCAACATATGAAAACCATGCGACTCTAACTAGATGTAACGTCCCGTTACTTTCTAGAATATTAAAAAGATATTAATAATAAAAAAATATATATATAATTAATCTATTAACAATAATATCTCGTCAACAAGAGATATGTTTCTATTCGTTAATGAGTTAAATCATTTAAATACGCTAATATAGTGTCGAAAATAATAATAACGCATTGTAAGTAATAACACGCTAGTAACCGCCACTTATCCTTGTAAATTTCTAAACGCGACTGAAAATATATATCAAATATATAGTCCAACCACTCGTTTGAAGTCGGTTTATATAAATAAATAATTGGAAATAATTATTATAGCGGTTAAACAAGTTATGTAATTTAAACGAGACCGAGTCAGTAACTGGCCCGTATACGCGGTACCCAACCGCTTAACCCACACCAAAACCCTACCTATATAAACACCTTAACTTCCTCTTCTCCTTCATTTCTTATCCATTCTAGCCCTAGCCACCACTACCATGAACCACCATTAAACCCCATACCTTCACCTCTTCTTTTTTTTTTCTACATACTCTCCCTACACATTTAAGTAATCGGTCAAGACTCGGTGTCATCGATAAAGCTTGGCAACCGCCCGACCAATCCGCGCTGTGCAACCTTCCCCTTTTTAATTTACAGCTCTCTTCCCTCTCTCTCATTTACTGACGGACAACCATGATGGCTCGCGGCGACGGCATCATCAACGGAGACAAGGGAGGTTGTAGTGTTTCAAAGCTATGGTGGTGTCCGGCGGATAGGGTGCGTCGCCGGTGAACGACCACAGCCCCGGTGACTCTGTTCTGGTCTGGACTGCTATAATATGCCACCAACAAATGACATCGTAATCCTTGCTTTGGTTCGTAAGCCCTCTCATCTAGTCACTATATAAATAATGCCAAGATATATTTATTAGCTTAAGGATAAGTAAACAAGAGGTTTATAATAATTTACCTTCGGCACAACTAATTTTTATGTTCAGATTGTGCAATTCATACATTATTATTTTCCAAACTAGTTAGTGTTATTAATAGCCTACACTATTATTTTCATTATTGTTTTTATACTTTATATTGGTTTGTTCCGTTTCAACTCATTTTGTGCGACTAGATCATTCCCTGGTTTGGTCATGGCAGCCAAAGCTAGTATGACATGGTCAAAGGTCAATGCCTATCTTGTCTAAAGGGGCTAGTTTAATTAAGTGGCGTTTTGTGAAAATAAGTGATTAATTCTTGGGATAAAAATCGACCTGCGTTGTCTGGCTTATTACTAAAACAGAGGAAACTCTGCCAAAAATTTTTATTGAATAAAAGAAACATACCAAGCGCCTAAATCTATAATTATGTTTAAATAAAACTACATTTTACAACTAGGTTTTCTCCGAAACCAACGCGCCTCATAAATTAGTATTGTGAAAATAAATCTAATGTTCAAACGCTATTTTGTCATACTAGAAAAATGTATATATAAATAGGGTATGTTACCCGATCTACAAAACGAGTTAAACTCGAGTCAAGTTACACATACGCTATTTTCACTACCTTAAATCTTGCATTCTAAATAATTCCAAGTCGATAATTTGAATATTATATTAAAGCATACATCATATATATATATAATTATACATACACATATATTTTCAAGAAACCAAACCAAGTTATCACCGATTCGTCAAGTTGCAAATATTCAAAGACGCGTATTCCTTCAATACGAGTCTAGGTAGTTGGATAAACTATCTTTAAAACCAAGAAACGAAACAAGCTTATTTTCATTAGAATTTAAGACATCCTTTACTTGTAATAGGACACAAGAGATTCAGTTAATCCAGCCTCAGACATTGTTTGCTATTCTTTCATAATGCACTTCAGGTGAGTTCATACTTGTCCCCCTTTTATTCTTTATTCTTTGGGGCTCAACATGTATCACTATCAAAACTTAAACGTTTTCATACTCTTAAACTATTATGCTCAATCTAAATGCTATTATGCTATGCCATGCTAGAATTCAAAGTCTTACATACAAATGTACGATTAGTTAACAACCCACCTTACATGTATAGCGCTATAGGTTGACACGCCGCCCCCTTTATGGGTCATGGTAAGATGAAGTCTTTTGTGTTATCGAGTGTTGTTGCCGTTTGTATGGTTCTACGTGCATATGCCTATAACATGATGATTCGAGTAGACTTTTCTATACTATGTACTTAGACTCAAACTAGTATACTCACCAATGCTTTATGTGTTGACGGATATTTTATACATGTTGCAGGAAAAGCTTGATGAGACGATACAAGAAACATCATTTAGGATTCGGCCTTAGAAACAAACGAAACAATATTTATTTTACTTCATGTTTAAGTTAATGTATTTTTCTTATGAACAAATTGTATACTTGTTGAATCTTAGATACGAATGAAATCTATTTTAATCTATTATCACAATTTAGTGTTATGAAGTCTTTGAACAATCTATCACAAGTCTCACCTCGATGTTTCCGCCATCGGTTGGGGTGTGACAGATTGGTATCAGAGCCATAACTATAGGGAATTAGGAAAATTGCCATGATTGACCTAGTCTATAGTTAAGAACCTTTATTTGATTACTTCCTTTACATGCTTGAAATACTTGATTTTCCTACTTGCTTCTTATCAATCTCATATCAGCATCATAAACCGTAAAGATGCAAGCCTTTCCTAAGGCAACATATACTCCAATATAAAGACACTCGTATTTCACAAACGAAAGAAACTCACTAAAATAGGCGTGAAACCCTTACTTTGGTGACAACTTTCAATCCGTTTCATTCCTTTTAAATTTTTGAAATTTCACCATCGAGATAGGAGTGATTTCCTTACCTTGATGGCAAATTCAATCATCTCGTACTAAGTGAAACCTTACCAAAGAGTTAGGATTAGCTTCCTTTACTTTATGGGTAAGTACCAATCCATAATTCGAAGACGACATCATCGAGTTAGGAGTGATATCCACATCTTGATGACTAGTTTCATATTCCCTCAACTTGTAGAAGCTCTACTACCAAGTTAAGAGTGAATTCCTTTATCTTGGTAGCGCTTCATTTCTATACAATAACGTAGCAACTTTATCGTCAAGCTAGGAGTGATTCCCTTTACCTTGGTGATTAGTTCGATTCCTTAAATTTTCAATCTCTCCAAAGTCTCAAACGTTCGATTGACAAGGGATATGTAGTAACTGGAAGGGTGAATACGTTTACCGAAATCTCGGCTAAATTATTCTACCTATTAGGTCAAAGCATGATTCCCGAACTCAAAAGAATTTTCGACCACTTTGGTTAGTCGTAGTTCCGTTCCAGAACAATCCAAACTTTATAAATCTCTTTTACATTCTACAACCAACTTCAAGTCCATTTTATTAGATGCGTTACTTAAACCTCTCTCACTCTGCAGAATCCTAGTTTTGAATTTCTCAAAAGTATCGGTAAACATTATCATTTCTGAGATATTAAATTCTTGTTTATATCCTTAAATATTTTATAATAAATCCGGTTTCATATTAAAGCGTTTTATTCTCAAGTAGTTTCGATTATACAACTTTACAAAATTTTCTCCAACCTTATACATCGATTGACAATCGATTTTATAAAACGTTACATTTTGAACAAACCGAAATTTTCACATTTATGACAACATGTTCAAATAAAACATCAAATAAATATTTTCGAGTATTATAAATTATTGTAAATATTCAGCATCATGCATCAAAACCTTAACATCATGTATTTTTATTCATATTATAATACTTCCACATTCAGTTCTTATTTACGTTACGTTATACCAAATTACTTTTTAAAACAAATTAATACTTCAATTATTATTTTTATACCTCCTAACATTCGTTAACGTCTAATTTACTGAAAAGCATAATACCAATTATTATTTTACATTATCCAACTTATGACATTTTATCCAAATCATATGGTTCTTCTCACAACATACTCAAAATTTATAACAAATATTTACCCATACCTTGCGATTTCATTATCTTTCGTACTTTCTTGTTACCGTTCTAAATCTCCCATGTATCTTCTAAAAACAATCTTGTTCGAAACAGGTACACAATTATTTTCGTTATGTGTGCTTTTGTAATGTAAAAAAAAAAAATTGCGAATATGAATTTTTCTTTCATGAAACATGAAGTCCTTTTATTTATCTGGTTCACACCTGGTTTACAAATGAAAATTTTTGACAACATATGAAACTTGACCTTCTCATATATGGGTTATAATAAGAATCATAAGTTCTTTTCGCAAGCAAACGTCCATAATATATTTATTTATTTTGTAAAACCGTTCATTTTCATAAACTTGATTTCATGTCAACTAGTCTATACCCACATATCCACAAATTTGTAAGCCTAATGAACTAAACTATTTACCAAAAACATTTTCGTTTCCACAACCAAGGTTTAAATTTCAACTGTATTCCATATACATCATTCCCTACACATCATTCCCTACGAAATTGGCTTAATTATCGACCAAAAAAAAAAAAACTTCATTTTTCCAATATCAAAATTCTTTATCATCCATCATCAAATTAAGATATGTGTTCTCTATTTTTTTTTTACAATCATTGACTTACATTGACTTACATATTGTTAATATTCTCCAACACATTCTACACCTCCATCTCCTACAAAGCATAACTACTCATTAATTATCCTTGCCAAGGGAATAACTATTTCAGTTTTCAATAAACTCAAACATTACCTTCCATCCTGATTGTCCATAAACATTTATCTTTCTATGATACAATCACAACTACCTCTACGTATACATTTACACTCGCATCTAAACACTTTTACACATACATTTTCAATTTTAATACATTTATCTATTCGACAACTAGTAGAGATCTTTATGCCTGCTCGAGGGTTGGATACATTTCTAGATACACCTTCTTGGATACAATTATACTTATAATACATTACTTGATATGTTTTGATACACATAAATATTTCCATAAACTATGAAACCGATACTTGAAATTCGATGTTATTCCATGCTATTTGCAAACTTGATCATACATGAAACTTGTTGACCCATGAAACCTAAGACTTAATTATGCGTAAGACTAGATTTTCCCTTGATATTGGAAATGGACATTCTATAATACTTGTAATATCCTATAAACATAATTTTTCACTTAATGCATACGAATCGTCATAAAAACATTCTATCCACAAATTTGAACTCGCTTATACTTAAAACTCAAAACATCCTACTACTCATGTTGAATCTCCTTTAAACTTGGGAATGTAAACAATCCATTTCTAATTCAGTAGATGCATAAACATTACTTCATAGTTTACATTTACAACAATTATAGGAATACATCTCGTTGGGATGTAGCCTACTAGACAACCAGTTTTGGTTGTAGCCCATACTCAAATTCATACATGCTTATATTCATATACATGCTTTGTTCCGTTGATACTTGCTTGCCTACCTGCATACATCATCATTGCGTTATCATGCTGTCACATACCAACGTGTTCGTTTCACGAATATAATGAGTAGCTCTTAGAGTTAGGACACATTTACGTCTTACCCATTGTTTTATTTCTAGTTAGTGTCATAGAAAGACATAACACCCTAATGTAAGGTAAATTGGCGATTGCGGTCCGGAACGTAATCATGAATTTACAGGTACGTTAAGGTGAGATGAAATTCTATTTAGGGTTGTGGGTAGATGCTCGGTACAAATTCGAAATACCAAAGGTGTGGTGGGTTAGCTGCGGTACACCCTATATATAACACTAATGGCGTATCGAAGATGTGACTGAGGGTCGGACCAAGGACCAACTCTAGTCAGCCTGTCCAAATTACAATAAGCCTTACCCTAAGTCTAATCATAATCATCCAAAGATCTATTGACACATCTAAAACATTCTCTATATTACACAAGCTTGTCACTCACCTAAACCTAACAAAACAAGGTACAATCTATACTCTAACTTACCTAACGGTCTATTTCTAAATAAATTTCGAGACGAAATTTCTTAAAGTAGGGGAGACTGTAACGTCCCGTTACTTTCTAGAATATTAAAAAGATATTAATAATAAAAAAAATATATATATAATTAATCTATTAACAATAATATCTCGTCAACAAGAGATATGTTTCTATTCGTTAATGAGTTAAATCATTTAAATACGCTAATATAGTGTCGAAAATAATAATAACGCATTGTAAGTAATAACACGCTAGTAACCGCCACTTATCCTTGTAAATTTCTAAACGCGACTAAAAATATATATCAAATATATAGTCCCAACCACTCGTTTGAAGTCGGTTTATATAAATAAATAATTGGAAATAATTATTATAGCGGTTAAACAAGTTATGTAATTTAAACGAGACCGAGTCAGTAACTGGCCCGTATACGCGGTACCCAACCGCTTAACCCACACCAAAACCCTACCTATATAAACACCTTAACTTCCTCTTCTCCTTCATTTCTTATCCATTCTAGCCCTAGCCACCACTACCATGAACCACCATTAAACCCCATACCTTCACCTCTTCTTTTTTTTTCTACATACTCTCCCTACACATTTAAGTAATCGGTCAAGACTCGGTGTCATCGATAAAGCTTGGCAACCGCCCGACCAATCCGCGCTGTGCAACCTTCCCTTTTTAATTTACAGCTCTCTTCCCTCTCTCTCATTTACTGACGGACAACCATGATGGCTCGCGGCGACGGCATCATCAACGGAGACAAGGGAGGTTGTAGTGTTTCAAAGCTATGGTGGTGTCCGGCGGATAGGGTGCGTCGCCGGTGAACGACCACAGCCCCGGTGACTCTGTTCTGGTCTGGACTGCTATAATATGCCACCAACAAATGACATCGTAATCCTTGCTTTGGTTCGTAAGCCCTCTCATCTAGTCACTATATAAATAATGCCAAGATATATTTATTAGCTTAAGGATAAGTAAACAAGAGGTTTATAATAATTTACCTTCGGCACAACTAATTTTTATGTTCAGATTGTGCAATTCATACATTATTATTTTCCAAACTAGTTAGTGTTATTAATAGCCTACACTATTATTTTCATTATTGTTTTTATACTTTATATTGGTTTGTTCCGTTTCAACTCATTTTGTGCGACTAGATCATTCCCTGGTTTGGTCATGGCAGCCAAAGCTAGTATGACATGGTCAAAGGTCAATGCCTATCTTGTCTAAAGGGGCTAGTTTAATTAAGTGGCGTTTTGTGAAAATAAGTGATTAATTCTTGGGATAAAAATCGACCTGCGTTGTCTGGCTTATTACTAAAACAGAGGAAACTCTGCCAAAAATTTTTATTGAATAAAAGAAACATACCAAGCGCCTAAATCTATAATTATGTTTAAATAAAACTACATTTTACAACTAGGTTTTCTCCGAAACCAACGCGCCTCATAAATTAGTATTGTGAAAATAAATCTAATGTTCAAACGCTATTTTGTCATACTAGAAAAATGTATATATAAAATAGGGTATGTTACCCGATCTACAAAACGAGTTAAACTCGAGTCAAGTTACACATACGCTATTTTCACTACCTTAAATCTTGCATTCTAAATAATTCCAAGTCGATAATTTGAATATTATATTAAAGCATACATCATATATATATATAATTATACATACACATATATTTTCAAGAAACCAAACCAAGTTATCACCGATTCGTCAAGTTGCAAATATTCAAAGACGCGTATTCCTTCAATACGAGTCTAGGTAGTTGGATAAACTATCTTTAAAACCAAGAAACGAAACAAGCTTATTTTCATTAGAATTTAAGACATCCTTTACTTGTAATAGGACACAAGAGATTCAGTTAATCCAGCCTCAGACATTGTTTGCTATTCTTTCATAATGCACTTCAGGTGAGTTCATACTTGTCCCCCTTTTATTCTTTATTCTTTGGGGCTCAACATGTATCACTATCAAAACTTAAACGTTTTCATACTCTTAAACTATTATGCTCAATCTAAATGCTATTATGCTATGCCATGCTAGAATTCAAAGTCTTACATACAAATGTACGATTAGTTAACAACCCACCTTACATGTATAGCGCTATAGGTTGACACGCCGCCCCCTTTATGGGTCATGGTAAGATGAAGTCTTTTGTGTTATCGAGTGTTGTTGCCGTTTGTATGGTTCTACGTGCATATGCCTATAACATGATGATTCGAGTAGACTTTTCTATACTATGTACTTAGACTCAAACTAGTATACTCACCAATGCTTTATGTGTTGACGGATATTTTATACATGTTGCAGGAAAAGCTTGATGAGACGATACAAGAAACATCATTTAGGATTCGGCCTTAGAAACAAACGAAACAATATTTATTTTACTTCATGTTTAAGTTAATGTATTTTTCTTATGAACAAATTGTATACTTGTTGAATCTTAGATACGAATGAAATCTATTTTAATCTATTATCACAATTTATTGTTATGAAGTCTTTGAACAATCTATCACAAGTCTCACCTCGATGTTTCCGCCATCGGTTGGGGTGTGACACTAGACACCGTGCAGACGCGTGCGCCCTAGTCCAGTAGTGCTACCTTAGCGACCTGAGAAAACATGTAAAAGTTTACGTCAGCACAAAAATGCTGGTGAGTTTACAGGTTTTGTAATCCAAGTACCAAGTCAACCTGTCCATACTATAACAAATCGAAAACCAGTGTACGCTAGCTAGGCGTATGTTTTGTTACTACCACGATTGGAAAACCATTACTAACTCGCAAACCAAATGTGTGCCCGATGTAGTAACCCTGTTGTTCCTGTTGTTCCTGTTTGAGACAATATGCACTCGCCCGGCCCTCCAAGCCGACGAGCGGGGTTGGTCACTCCCAATAGCGCTATTCACATTTCCCGTTGTGCAAACCCGCACATTCATGGTTCCCCCCGGGACTTCCAAGATCGTGTAGTACACAATAGAAACCCATAGTATGACAGTAGTTACCAAATAATCGTTTTAACACATGTTTTCTCCCCCGAAAATATGAAACCAGTTTAAAAGAGGGGCCGTAAACTCACCTTAAGTTGCGTTACTCCTTAACACGAGTAAACTCAGCTGCTATGCTAGCCCCGTAAAGCGGCGACCTAACATATGACAGTTACAAGTACTTAGACTAATAACCCGCAGGTTAATTAGTCCCTAGATGTCCAGACCATAACCAAGTTCGTTTGAAAACACCGTGACTGTTTAACTGACCCAAAGTACAAGACTCGACATCCCATTGGTGACCCGAGACTCCCCGTGTTATGTTTACGCTCTCAAACATGCAATCATGCAATCACACTTAACATACGTTAACGCACAACAAGTTATGGCACATAGTTCACGTATCACCGAATTACATCCAAACATATGTTACCAAGTTATTAGATATGTTACGGGGTTCCTAGCATGTTCCTACATGTCAAATCGGGTCTCGGAATGCTAATTTACACTTACAGCAGCATTACACGCGATTAGGAAAAGTCAACTAGCATTTAGGTTGGTCAACTGGCATTTAGGAAGGCTAATCGCATGTAACTACTAGCATTTAGGGCTAATCACATGTAACTACTAGCATTTAGGGCTGATTGCATGTAACTACTAGCATTTAGGGCTGATTGCATGTAACTACTAGCATTTAGGGCTGATTGCATGTAACTACTAGCAATTAGGGTCTGATCGAATGAAACTACTAGCAATTAGGCCTGATCGCATGAAACATTGGCGATTGGCCTCCTAATCGCCTCTAACATAGGCGATTAGGATTGCTAATCGCCTGTAACCTTGCTGTTCCGGTTTTTCGCGCGTTTAACGCTCCAAATCAGATCCAGAACGTGTGTAACCACCCAATATCATCCCAACAACTATTCTAAAACATGTTTAAACCAAAATCCTTCGTTTTGCCTCGTATTATCAGTCCTGCATGCAATCACGTATTCCAAACACCATTCACATAGCATGCAACATCACACTAACATGCGTAACTATCACCCTAATAATCAGTTACTCAGATTTTATCATCATAATATCATTATTATTCTGATCTAACATAATAACATGTCATTCATTCATCTAGAATCATAAAAACCCTAGCTTTCTAATCATAAACACACATAACACATGTATACTAGTTAAAATCCGATTAACAACACTTATTAACGATTTTCAGAAAGCTTTTTCGTTTTAGAACAGGTCTGGACCATTAGGGATTGATTAAAAACGTTTATAAAGATTCATGGATGGAAACCAAACCTTAGATTTGTGAAAGAATGATGGATTAAGCTTGAAACCTTGTGTTTTGATCAAAAATCGCGTTCCAGAGGTTGTGTGTGTGTTGGGGCGGGTTATAGGACGACTAGGGTTTGTATTATGAAGTTTATGAGGTCAAGTATGGTATTTATAGTCGTTTTTAGTCGTCCAGCACGTAACTAGCGATTATGCAGCCTTTACATGCGATTAGGAAGCCTAATCGCATGTAAGTTCATGCAATTGGGGCCAAATCGCATGAACAGTCATGCATTTGGTCCCCTACTCGCCCCTAAAGGGCCTACTCGCCCCCTTATGGGCGATTAGGCTTCCCTAATCGCCTATAGGGGCTGGTTTCGTGTGTTTTGTGCGTTAAACCCCGTTTTAACATATGTTAACACATATTCACATACCGACAAGTCACATAATGATTGTAAACACATAACACATGTAAATACACATATTCACACTCGTTCACTAATTCCCGGGACTCGAGACTTGTATGTTCCGTATGCCCTGACGATCCTACAAATCGTCACCGTTTGTACACTTGGTTAAGGACTGACATCTAATGAACCTCTAGACCAACATCCAATGATCTTCTAGACTAACCGATAGTTCCCGAACCATAACCCGACTTAACTAACCCAGTTAAGTACGATATACGCGTGACTCGCTAAGGTAGACTTTCATCTAGACAACGTTGTTAACCAGAATTTGCCGGGTGTCACATCATCCCCACGTTAAAAGAATTTTCGTCCCGAAAATTGCACAAGTACCAAAAGAACAAAAGAAATAACGAAGGGAACAAACAAAAGATAGAAACCAAAAGAGAGATTTACCCGAGTTGTCACATCATCCCCACGTTAAAAGGAATCTCGCCCCGAGATTCATTCAGCTGCAGAAGAGACATATCTCGACTCGAACGCTTCCTTAGGAAAGAGATGAGGATATTTAGACTTCATCTGATCCTCCCGTTCCCAAGTGTACTCTGGTCCCTGGTTCGAGTTCCAGCGAACCTTCACAATGCGAATCTTGCTATGACGTAGGCTACGAATCTTGTAATCCAGAATCTCCACAGGTTCTTCCACAATCCGAAGACGATCATCAACCTTGATCTCTTCCAGTGGAACGATGAGAGACTCGTCAGCCAGACACTTCTTCAAGTTGGACACATGGAAGACGTTATGTACGTTACCGAGCTCCGTCGGTAAATCAAGACGATATGCCACCGGCCCAATCCGTTCCAGGATCGTAAATGGACCGACATATCGAGGGTTGAGTTTGCCACGCTTCCCAAAGCGTATGACGCCCTTCCACGGTGAAACTTTTAGAAGTACTTTGTCATCAACTTGGAATTCCAATGGTTTGCGACGCTGATCGGCATAACTCTTTTGCCGGTCCCTTGCCGCTGCCAACCGGTTACGAATCTGTACGATCTTTTCCGAAGTTTCGTACACTAGCTCAGGCCCAGTGAGTTGACTCTCACCCACTTCAGCCCAACAAAGAGGAGAACGGCATTTCCGTCCGTACAGTGCCTCGAACGGAGCCGCCTTGATGCTCGTGTGATAACTGTTGTTGTACGAGAATTCTACTAACGGTAGATGAGCTTCCCAACCTTTGCCAAAATCGATCACACATGCCCGCAGCATGTCTTCTAAAGTTTGAATCGTACGCTCACTCTGGCCGTCAGTCTGTGGATGATAAGCTGTACTCATGTCTAGTTGGGTACCCAAAGCCTTGTGCAAGGACTTCCAGAAGTGAGAAGTAAAATGGGAGTCACGATCCGAGATAATAGAAACTGGCACCCCGTGCTTAGAAACAACTTCCTTCAAATAAAGACGAGCCAAACGATACATGGTGTCGGTCTCCTTAATAGCAAGAAAATGGGCTGATTTCGTCAACCGATCGACAATCACCCATATCTTGTCATTCCCGCTTGGTGATTTAGGAAGTTGCGTGACAAAATCCATGGTAATCCGTTCCCATTTCCATTCCGGAATTTCAGGTTGTTGCAAGAGACCCGACGGTTTCTGGTATTCCACCTTGACCTTAGCACAGGTCAAGCATTTGCTCACGTATGAGGCTATATCCGACCTCATGTTTGGCCACCAGTAAAGCACCTTCAGATCTTGGTACATCTTATCCGAACCAGGATGAATAGAATACCGGGACTTATGAGCCTCATCTAGGACAAGCTCCCGAAGTCCCCGAATAAAGGAACCCATATGCGTTCTGCGAAGTAGTGCAGGCCATCAGGTCTTCGCTCGAGGTGCTTGTCGGCACCGTGCATAGTTTCAGCTTTAAGGTTTTCCTCCTTCAAAGCTTCTAACTGGCAGAACGGAGTTGATCAGGTAGAGATGAATGAATGGTGAGCTGCAACGCCCGAACGCGACGAGGTTTAGTTGATTCCTTCCTGCTCAAGGCGTCTGCTACAACATTCGCCTTGCCAGGATGGTACTTAATAGCACAATCATAGTCGTTCAGAAGTTCAATCCAACGACGCTGCCGTATGTTCAAATGTTGTTGGTCGAAAATATGTTGGAGACTCTTGTGATCGGTGTAGATGGTGCATTTGGTACCGTACAAGTAATGTCTCCAAATTTTCAACGCGAATACCACGGCACCCAACTCCAAGTCATGGGTGGTGTAGTTCTTCTCGTGCACCTTGAGTTGACGAGAAGCATACGCGATCACTTTCTCGCGTTGCATCAACACGCAACCGAGACCATGAATCGAAGCATCACAGTAAACAACGAAATCATCAGGACCTTCAGGTAAAGACAAAATAGGAGCAGAACACAGTTTGGATTTTAGTTCTTCAAACGCTGACTCTTGTGGTTCACCCCAGTCGAATTTCCTATCCTTCTGCGTGAGAGTGGTGAGAGGTTGAGCGATCTTCGAGAACCCCTGAATGAAACGACGATAGTAGCCCGCAAGGCCTAGGAATTGCCGCACCTCAGTTGGCGCCTTTGGTGCTCCCCAGTCCTTGATCGCTTCGATCTTAGCTGGATCGACATGAATTCCTAGTTCATTTACCACATGTCCTAGGAATTGGACTTCGCGTAACCAAAAATCACACTTTGAGAACTTGGCGTAAAGTTGTTCCCGTCGCAAGAGTTCCAAAACCAAACGCAGGTGTTCCTCGTGTTCAGTCTTGTTCTTGGAGTAAATCAGGATGTCATCAATAAACACAATGACGAACTTGTCAAGATATGGTTTGCAAACGCGGTTCATCAAATCCATGAAAACCGCCGGCGCGTTCGTGAGACCGAAAGGCATGACCAAGAACTCGAAATGGCCATAACGTGTACGAAAGGCAGTCTTTGCAACGTCAGCTTCCCTTACCCGCAACTGGTGATAACCGGACCTCAAGTCAATCTTGGAATAGTAACTAGAACCCTGGAGCTGGTCGAATAGATCATCAATACGTGGGAGAGGATAACGGTTCTTGACGGTCAATTTGTTCAGTTCTCTGTAGTCTACACACAATCGGAAACTTCCATCCTTCTTCTTGACGAATAGAATCGGGGCTCCCCAAGGGGAAGAACTTGGTCTGATGAAACCCTTGTCCAAGAGTTCCTGTAACTGACTAGACAATTCCTGCATCTCGGGAGGTGCAAGACGGTAGGGGGCCCGAGCAATAGGAGCAGCCCCTGGTACAAGATCAATGCCAACTCAACCTGACGATGGGGAGGAAGGCCAGATAAATCATCGGGAAAAACATCAGGAAACTCGCGTACAGCTGGAATATCGTCGATCTTCTTCTCATCACCAGAGGAAACAGATAAAAGTGCCAAAACGGTGGATAACCCTTTCGAAGTCACTTCAGGGCTTTCATGCTAGAGATGATGTTTAGCGATACACCACCCTTGATGCCGTACACAGAAAGGAATTCTCCATCAGGGAGAGGAATCCGAATAATCTTGTCGTAACAGATAATCTCCGCGCGATACAAAGACAACCAATCCATGCCTACCACTACGTCAAAACTACCCAAAGGTACCGGCATAAGGTTGATGGGGAACGACAAACCCGACAACTCTAATTGACACTCCCGAAGGACACTAGTAGCTTCAATCTTTTTACCGTCAGCCAACTCAATAATATACTTAGTCTCTAATGGTACGGGTACTACATCTAGCAGTCGACTAACCTCCATGGATACAAAACTCTTGTCGGCACCAGAATCAAATAACACACTAACAGAACGATTATTGAGAAGGAACGTACCGGTAACTGTGTCAGGATCCTGTCTAGCCTCAGCGGCTCCAATGACGAAGGCGCGTGCATTCCTGCCACCGCCCCCGTTGTTCCCATTACCGTTGTTTCCACCCTGCTTCAGTTTTGGGCAATCCTTCTTGTAATGACCGGTCTCACCACAGTTGTAGCCTCCTTGTCTTCCCGCAGTTCCTTGAGTAGTAGGAGCTGAGTTAGTAGTCGGGGCCTGGGTCGATGGAAGTGTAACCCGACAATCCTTAGCAAAATGCCCAATTCGCTGGCAGCGATGACAACGGTTACTGTCGCAGTTCCCTTGATGATGACGTCCACACTTGTTACATTTGGGCAGTTTCCCCGCATAACCACCCTGCTTGTTACCCGAAGAAGAAGAACCCCCATTATCAAACCTCTTACTCTGTTGTGCTGGCCCAGATCCTTTCCCTTCATTATCCCACTTGCGCTTGTTGTTCTCTGGGGCCTTAACAGTCGAGCCCTTGGCAGGCAAAATACCCTCATTCACCTTTAAGTTGGTCATCCTATGAGCCGATCGGACCACCTCTGCGTATGTAGGATGATTTCCCGCAGCCACTAACCCTGCGATTTCCGTACTAACCCCGAGACATAGTGTTCAATCCTCCTGTACTCTGGCACATGCAGATCAGGACACAGCACTGCCAACTCGTTACGCCTCACAGTATACTTCTCAATTTCAGACCCAGTCATCTTGAGGTTCCACACCTCGTGCTCTAGCTTCTGCACCTCTTCCCTCGGACAGTACTCACGCTTCAGCAGCTGCACAAAATTCTCCCAAGGCATAGCATACGCCTCCCCAATACCCATATTATGGGTGATGTTATTCCACCAAGTCAATGCAACATCCTGGAATAACGCAGCAGCATACTTAACCCGATCTTCTGGGAGACAGTTACACATCAGAAACACTGACTCCACTTTCTCCAGCCACCTAAGCAAACTCACCGCACCCTCAGTGCCAGAGAATTCCTGGGGCTTACAGTCCCGAAACATCTTGTAGGTACACATGGGTGGGGGTGGGTTAACAGGACCACCTGAAATGAAATGCGTGAGGAATCACGACGAATGTAAACAAGGTTCACCAATGAGGCAAAGAAAATGGATGAATCAACTTACCACCACCGTTGTGCCCTAACTGGAAGGCTGCTTGGAGCAAGTTGTTCAGATCAGCCTGCGATAGGTTAATACCTCCACAACCGCCAGCACCACCGCGTCCACCACCACGTCCACCATTGCGACCACCTCCACGTCCTCCTCGTACTCCAGACATGATTCTGGCAGAAAGAACGAGAAAATTTAGTTTCGCAGATAAAGATAACCACTAATGTTTACAAGATCAAAGCTAGATCCAATCCAGGACTATCCCTTCAAACCCAGAGCTCACTAGGGCTTCCATGCATTTCGGTTTATGATTTTGTGTGCACCCAAAATGATAACCCGCTCTACATGGTCCTCCAAATGTTCTCCTAGTTCAAGTTCAAATCACCGAACATAGACTCTTAGCTATACACCGTAATACTATGGTAGTTCATGGCAAGTGTTTCTATTGGAGTACGAAAGGGAGAAGTCCAAGCCTTGGACAAATCTCAAGAGTACACGATTCACTCCAATATACTACACTGCCTAGAAAGCAAGTAACCCGACCTAAGATAGAACGGATGATGTAACGTAGAAAGACCAAATGATTTAGAGACACCCCGACAAGACCATACGTAAACCACCATAATGTTTAGTACCATGTGATCGTCTAGTGTGTGCGACTCGGCTATAGACTAGACTCTACATGCAGTCCTAGTTCACTATAACATGGCTCTGATACCAATCTGTCACACCCTCAAAATCCACTTGCGGAGTTTTACCGCGAGGCGCATGACAAACCAGGATCCAAACCAACGATCACAATAAACAAGTCTAAAATGAACATAATGCAATTTCAAAACAATGTTTAAAATCCCCGTTTACAGCGGAAGCTTATTCAAAACAGTATCTCAAAAGTAAACCAATTGTTCAACATATGAAAACCATGCGACTCTAACTAGACGTCGTGCAGACGCGTGCGCCCTAGTCCAGTAGTGCTACCTTAGCGACCTGAGAAAACATGTAAAAGTTTACGTCAGCACAAAAATGCTGGTGAGTTTACAGGTTTTGTAATCCAAGTACCAAGTCAACCTGTCCATACTATAACAAATCGAAAACCAGTGTACGCTAGCTAGGCGTATGTTTTGTTACTACCACGATTGGAAAACCCTTACTAACTCGCAAACCAAATGTGTGCCCGATGTAGTAACCCTGTTGTTCCTGTTGTTCCTGTTTGAGACAATATGCACTCGCCCGGCCCTCCAAGCCGACGAGCGGGGTTGGTCACTCCCAATAGCGCTATTCACATTTCCCCGTTGTGCAAACCCGCACATTCATGGTTCCCCCCGGGACTTCCAAGATCGTGTAGTACACAATAGAAACCCATAGTATGACAGTAGTTACCAAATAATCGTTTTTAACACATGTTTTCTCCCCCGAAAATATGAAACCAGTTTAAAAGAGGGGCCGTAAACTCACCTTAAGTTGCGTTACTCCTTAACATGAGTAAACTCAGCTGCTATGCTAGCCCCGTAAAGCGGCGACCTAACATATGACAGTTACAAGTACTTAGACTAATAACCCGCAGGTTAATTAGTCCCTAGATGTCCAGACCATAACCAAGTTCGTTTGAAAACACCGTGACTGTTTAACTGACCCAAAGTACAAGACTCGACATCCCATTGGTGACCCGAGACTCCCCGTGTTATGTTTACGCTCTCAAACATGCAATCATGCAATCACACTTAACATACGTTAACGCACAACAAGTTATGGCAAATAGTTCACGTATCACCGAATTACATCCAAACATATGTTACCAAGTTATTAGATATGTTACGGGGTTCCTAGCATGTTCCTACATGTCAAATCGGGTCTCGGAATGCTAATTTACACTTACAGCAGCATTACACGCGATTAGGAAAAGTCAACTAGCATTTAGGTTGGTCAACTGGCATTTAGGAAGGCTAATCGCATGTAACTACTAGCATTTAGGGCTAATCGCATGTAACTACTAGCATTTAGGGCTGATTGCATGTAACTACTAGCATTTAGGTCTGATTGCATGTAACTACTAGCATTTAGGGCTGATTGCATGTAACTACTAGCAATTAGGGCCTGATCGCATGAAACTACTAGCAATTAGGGCCTGATCGCATGAAACATTGGCGATTGGCCTCCTAATCGCCTCTAACATAGGCGATTAGGATTGCTAATCGCCTGTAACCTTGCTGTTCCGGTTTTTCGCGCGTTTAACGCTCCAAATCAGATCCAGAACGTGTGTAACCACCCAATATCATCCCAACAACTATTCTAAACATGTTTAAACCAAAATCCTTCGTTTTGCCTCGTATTATCAGTCCTGCATGCAATCACGTATTCCAAACACCATTCACATAGCATGCAACATCACACTAACATGCGTAACTATCACCCTAATAATCAGTTACTCAGATTTTATCATCATAATATCATTATTATTCTGATCTAACATAATAACATGTCATTCATTCATCTAGAATCATAAAAACCCTAGCTTTCTAATCATAAACACACATAACACATGTATACTAGTTAAAATCCGATTAACAACACTTATTAACGATTTTCAGAAAGCTTTTTCGTTTTAGAACAGGTCTGGACCATTAGGGATTGATTAAAAACGTTTATAAAGATTCATGGATGGAAACCAAACCTTAGATTTGTGAAAGAATGATGGATTAAGCTTGAAACCTTGTGTTTTGATCAAAAATCGCGTTCCAGAGGTTGTGTGTGTGTTGGGGCGGGTTATAGGACGACTAGGGTTTGTATTATGAAGTTTATGAGGTCAAGTATGGTATTTATAGTCGTTTTTAGTCGTCCAGCACGTAACTAGCGATTATGCAGCCTTTACATGCGATTAGGAAGCCTAATCGCATGTAAGTTCATGCAATTGGGGCCAAATCGCATGAACAGTCATGCATTTGGTCCCCTACTCGCCCCTAAAGGGCCTACTCGCCCCCTTATGGGCGATTAGGCTTCCCTAATCGCCTATAGGGGCTGGTTTCGTGTGTTTTGTGCGTTAAACCCCGTTTTAACATATGTTAACACATATTCACATACCGACAAGTCACATAATGATTGTAAACACATAACACATGTAAATACACATATTCACACTCGTTCACCAATTCCCGGGACTCGAGACTTGTATGTTCCGTATGCCCTGACGATCCTACAAATCGTCACCGTTTGTACACTTGGTTAAGGACTGACATCTAATGAACCTCTAGACCAACATCCAATGATCTTCTAGACTAACCGATAGTTCCCGAACCATAACCCGACTTAACTAACCCAGTTAAGTACAATATACGCGTGACTCGCTAAGGTAGACTTTCATCTAGACAACGTTGTTAACCAGAATTTGCCGGGTGTCACATCATCCCCACGTTAAAAGAATTTTCGTCCCGAAAATTGCACAAGTACCAAAAGAACAAAAGAAATAACGAAGGGAACAAACAAAAGAAAGAAACCAAAAGAGAGATTTACCCGAGTTGTCACATCATCCCCACGTTAAAAGGAATCTCGCCCCGAGATTCATTCAGCTGCAGAAGAGACATATCTCGACTCGAACGCTTCCTTAGGAAAGAGATGAGGATATTTAGACTTCATCTGATCCTCCCGTTCCCAAGTGTACTCTGGTCCCCGGTTCGAGTTCCAGCGAACCTTCACAATGCGAATCTTGCTATGACGTAGGCTACGAATCTTGTAATCCAGAATCTCCACAGGTTCTTCCACAATCCGAAGACGATCATCAACCTTGATCTCTTCCAGTGGAACGATGAGAGACTCGTCAGCCAGACACTTCTTCAAGTTGGACACATGGAAGACGTTATGTACGTTACCGAGCTCCGTCGGTAAATCAAGACGATATGCCACCGGCCCAATCCGTTCCAGGATCGTAAATGGACCGACATATCGAGGGTTGAGTTTGCCACGCTTCCCAAAGCGTATGACGCCCTTCCACGGTGAAACTTTTAGAAGTACTTTGTCATCAACTTGGAATTCCAATGGTTTGCGACGCTGATCGGCATAACTCTTTTGCCGGTCCCTTGCCGCTGCCAACCGGTTACGAATCTGTACGATCTTTTCCGAAGTTTCGTACACTAGCTCAGGCCCAGTGAGTTGACTCTCACCCACTTCAGCCCAACAAAGAGGAGAACGGCATTTCCGTCCGTACAGTGCCTCGAACGGAGCCGCCTTGATGCTCGTGTGATAACTGTTGTTGTACGAGAATTCTACTAACGGTAGATGAGCTTCCCAACCTTTGCCAAAATCGATCACACATGCCCGCAGCATGTCTTCTAAAGTTTGAATCGTACGCTCACTCTGGCCGTCAGTCTGTGGATGATAAGCTGTACTCATGTCTAGTTGGGTACCCAAAGCCTTGTGCAAAGACTTCCAGAAGTGAGAAGTAAAATGGGAGTCACGATCCGAGATAATAGAAACTGGCACCCCGTGCTTAGAAACAACTTCCTTCAAATAAAGACGAGCCAAACGATCCATGGTGTCGGTCTCCTTAATAGCAAGAAAATGGGCTGATTTCGTCAACCGATCGACAATCACCCATATCTTGTCATTCCCGCTTGGTGATTTAGGAAGTTGCGTGACAAAATCCATGGTAATCCGTTCCCATTTCCATTCCGGAATTTCAGGTTGTTGCAAGAGACCCGACGGTTTCTGGTATTCCACCTTGACCTTAGCACAGGTCAAGCATTTGCTCACGTATGAGGCTATATCCGACCTCATGTTTGGCCACCAGTAAAGCACCTTCAGATCTTGGTACATCTTATCCGAACCAGGATGAATAGAATACCGGGACTTATGAGCCTCATCTAGGACAAGCTCCCGAAGTCCCCCGAATAAAGGAACCCATATGCGTTCTGCGAAGTAGTGCAGGCCATTAGGTCTTCGCTCGAGGTGCTTGTCGGCACCGTGCATAGTTTCAGCTTTAAGGTTTTCCTCCTTCAAAGCTTCTAACTGGCAGAACGGAGTTGATCAGGTAGAGATGAATGAATGGTGAGCTGCAACGCCCGAACGCGACGAGGTTTAGTTGATTCCTTCCTGCTCAAGGCGTCTGCTACAACATTCGCCTTGCCAGGATGGTACTTAATAGCACAATCATAGTCGTTCAGAAGTTCAATCCAACGACGCTGCCGTATGTTCAAATGTTGTTGGTCGAAAATATGTTGGAGACTCTTGTGATCGGTGTAGATGGTGCATTTGGTACCGTACAAGTAATGTCTCCAAATTTTCAACGCGAATACCACGGCACCCAACTCCAAGTCATGGGTGGTGTAGTTCTTCTCGTGCACCTTGAGTTGACGAGAAGCATACGCGATCACTTTCTCGCGTTGCATCAACACGCAACCGAGACCATGAATAGAAGCATCACAGTAAACAACGAAATCATCAGGACCTTCAGGTAAAGACAAAATAGGAGCAGAACACAGTTTGGATTTTAGTTCTTCAAACGCTGACTCTTGTGGTTCACCCCAGTCGAATTTCCTATCCTTCTGCGTGAGAGTGGTGAGGGTTGAGCGATCTTCGAGAACCCCTGAATGAAACGACGATAGTAGCCCGCAAGGCCTAGGAATTGCCGCACCTCAGTTGGCGTCTTTGGTGCTCCCCAGTCCTTGATCGCTTCGATCTTAGCTGGATCGACATGAATTCCTAGTTCATTAACCACATGTCCTAGGAACTGAACTTCGCGTAACCAAAAGTCACACTTTGAGAACTTGGCGTAAAGTTGTTCCCGTCGCAAGAGTTCCAAAACCAAACGCAGGTGTTCCTCGTGTTCAGTCTTGTTCTTGGAGTAAATCAGGATGTCATCAATAAACACAATGACGAACTTGTCAAGATATGGTTTGCAAACGCGGTTCATCAAATCCATGAAAACCGCCGGTGCGTTCGTGAGACCGAAAGGCATGACCAAGAACTCGAAATGGCCATAACGTGTACGAAAGGCAGTCTTTGCAACGTCAGCTTCCCTTACCCGCAACTGGTGATAACCGGACCTCAAGTCAATCTTGGAATAGTAACTAGAACCCTGGAGCTGGTCGAATAGATCATCAATACGTGGAAGAGGATAACGGTTCTTGACGGTCAATTTGTTCAGTTCTCTGTAGTCCACACACAATCGGAAACTTCCATCCTTCTTCTTGACGAATAGAATCGGGGCTCCCCAAGGGGAAGAACTTGGTCTGATGAAACCCTTGTCCAAGAGTTCCTGTAACTGACTAGACAATTCCTGCATCTCGGGAGGTGCAAGACGGTAGGGGGCCCGAGCAATAGGAGCAGCCCCTGGTACAAGATCAATACCAAACTCGACCTGACGATGGGGAGGAAGACCAGATAAATCATCGGGAAAAACATCAGGAAACTCGCGTACAACTGGAATATCGTCGATCTTCTTCTCATCACCAGAGGAAACAGATAAAAGTGCCAAAACGGCTGGATAACCCTTTCGAAGACACTTAAGGGCTTTCATGCTAGAGATGATGTTTAGCGAACACCACCCTTGATACCGTACACAGAAAGGAATTCTCCATCAGGGAGAGGAATCCGAATAATCTTGTCGTAACAGACAATCTCCGCGCGATACAAAGACAACCAATCCATGCCTACCACTACGTCAAAACTACCCAAAGGTACCGGCATAAGGTCGATGGGGAACGACAAACCCGACAACTCTAATTGACACTCCGAAGGACACTAGTAGCTTCAATCTTTTTACCGTCAGCCAACTCAATAATATACTTAGTCTCTAATGGTACGGGTACTACATCTAGCAGTCGACTAACCTCCATGGATACAAAACTCTTGTCGGCACCAGAATCAAATAACACACTAACAGAACGATTATTGAGAAGGAACGTACCGGTAACTGTGTCAGGATCCTGTCTAGCCTCAGCGGCTCCAATGACGAAGGCGCGTGCATTCCTGCCACCGCCCCCGTTGTTCCCATTACCGTTGTTTCCACCCTGCTTCAGTTTTGGGCAATCCTTCTTGTAATGACCGGTCTCACCACAGTTGTAGCATCCTTGTCTTCCCGCAGTTCCTTGAGTAGTAGGAGCTGAGTTAGTAGTCGGGGCCTGGGTCGATGGAAGTGTAACCCGACAATCCTTAGCAAAATGCCCAATTCGCTGGCAGCGATGACAACGGTTACTGTCGCAGTTCCCTTGATGATGACGTCCACACTTGTTACATTTGGGCAGTTTCCCCGCATAACCACCCTGCTTGTTACCCGAAGAAGAAGAACCCCCATTATCAAACCTCTTACTCTGTTGTGCTGGCCCAGATCCTTTCCCTTCATTATCCCACTTGCGCTTGTTGTTCTCTGGGGCCTTAACAGTCGAACCCTTGGCAGGCAAAATACCCTCATTCACCTTTAAGTTGGTCATCCTATGAGCCGATCGGACCACCTCTGCGTATGTAGGATGATTTCCCGCAGCCACTAACCCTGCGATTTCCGGTACTAACCCCGAGACATAGTGTTCAATCCTCCTGTACTCTGGCACATGCAGATCAGGACACAGCACTGCCAACTCGTTACGCCTCACAGTATACTTCTCAATTTCAGACCCAGTCATCTTGAGGTTCCACACCTCGTGCTCTAGCTTCTGCACCTCTTCCCTCGGACAGTACTCACGCTTCAGCAGCTGCACAAAATTCTCCCAAGGCATAGCATACGCCTCCCCAATACCCATATTATGGGTGATGTTATTCCACCAAGTCAATGCAACATCCTGGAATAACGCAGCAGCATACTTAACCCGATCTTCTGGGAGACAGTTACACATCAGAAACACTGACTCCACTTTCTCCAGCCACCTAAGCAAGCTCACCGCACCCTCAGTGCCAGAGAATTCCTGGGGCTTACAGTCCCGAAACATCTTGTAGGTACACATGGGTGGGGGTGGGTTAACAGGACCACCTGAAATGAAATGCGTGAGGAATCACGACGAATGTAAACAAGGTTCACCAATGAGGCAAAGAAAATGGATGAATCAACTTACCACCACCGTTGTGCCCTAACTGGAAGGCTGCTTGGAGCAAGTTGTTCAGATCAGCCTGCGATAGGTTAATACCTCCACAACCGCCAGCACCACCGCGTCCACCACCACGTCCACCATTGCGACCACCTCCACGTCCTCCTCGTACTCCAGACATGATTCTGGCAGAAAGAACGAGAAAATTTAGTTTCGCAGATAAAGATAACCACTAATGTTTACAAGATCAAAGCTAGATCCAATCCAGGACTATCCCTTCAAACCCAGAGCTCACTAGGGCTTCCATGCATTTCGGTTTATGATTTTGTGTGCACCCAAAATGATAACCCGCTCTACATGGTCCTCCAAGTGTTCTCCTAGTTCAAAGTTCAAATCACCGAACATAGACTCTTAGCTATACACCGTAATACTATGGTAGTTCATGGCAAGTGTTTCTATTGGAGTACGAAAGGGAGAAGTCCAAGCCTTGGACAAATCTCAAGAGTACACGATTCACTCCAATATACTACACTGCCTAGAAAGCAAGTAACCCGACCTAAGATAGAACGGATGATGTAACGTAGAAAGACCAAATGATTTAGAGACACCCCGACAAGACCATACGTAAACCACCATAATGTTTAGTACCATGTGATCGTCTAGTGTGTGCGACTCGGCTATAGACTAGACTCTACATGCAGTCCTAGTTCACTATAACCTGGCTCTGATACCAATCTGTCACACCCTCAAAATCCACTTGCGGAGTTTTACCGCGAGGCGGATGACAAACCAGGATCCAAACCAACGATCACAATAAACAAGTCTAAAATGAACATAATGCAATTTCAAAACAATGTTTAAAATCCCCGTTTACAGCGGAAGCTTATTCAAAACAGTATCTCAAAAGTAAACCAATTGTTCAACATATGAAAACCATGCGACTCTAACTAGACGTCGTGCAGACGCGTGCGCCCTAGTCCAGTAGTGCTACCTTAGCGACCTGAGAAAACATGTAAAAGTTTACGTCAGCACAAAAATGCTGGTGAGTTTACAGGTTTTGTAATCCAAGTACCAAGTCAACCTGTCCATACTATAACAAATCGAAAACCAGTGTACGCTAGCTAGGCGTATGTTTTGTTACTACCACGATTGGAAAACCATTACTAACTCGCAAACCAAATGTGTGCCCGATGTAGTAACCCTGTTGTTCCTGTTGTTCCTGTTTGAGACAATATGCACTCGCCCGGCCCTCCAAGCCGACGAGCGGGGTTGGTCACTCCCAATAGCGCTATTCACATTTCCCCGTTGTGCAAACCCGCACATTCATGGTTCCCCCCGGGACTTCCAAGATCGTGTAGTACACAATAGAAACCCATAGTATGACAGTAGTTACCAAATAATCGTTTTAACACATGTTTTCTCCCCCGAAAATATGAAACCAGTTTAAAAGAGGGGCCGTAAACTCACCTTAAGTTGCGTTACTCCTTAACACGAGTAAACTCAGCTGCTATGCTAGCCCCGTAAAGCGGCGACCTAACATATGACAGTTACAAGTACTTAGACTAATAACCGCAGGTTAATTAGTCCCTAGATGTCCAGACCATAACCAAGTTCGTTTGAAAACACCGTGACTGTTTAACTGACCCAAAGTACAAGACTCGACATCCCATTGGTGACCCGAGACTCCCCGTGTTATGTTTACGCTCTCAAACATGCAATCATGCAATCACACTTAACATACGTTAACGCACAACAAGTTATGGCACATAGTTCACGTATCACCGAATTACATCCAAACATATGTTACCAAGTTATTAGATATGTTACGGGGTTCCTAGCATGTTCCTACATGTCAAATCGGGTCTCGGAATGCTAATTTACACTTACAGCAGCATTACACGCGATTAGGAAAAGTCAACTAGCATTTAGGTTGGTCAACTGGCATTTAGGAAGGCTAATCGCATGTAACTACTAGCATTTAGGGCTAATCGCATGTAACTACTAGCATTTAGGGCTGATTGCATGTAACTACTAGCATTTAGGGCTGATTGCATGTAACTACTAGCATTTAGGGCTGATTGCATGTAACTACTAGCAATTAGGGTCTGATCGAATGAAACTACTAGCAATTAGGGCCTGATCGCATGAAACATTGGCGATTGGCCTCCTAATCGCCTCTAACATAGGCGATTAGGATTGCTAATCGCCTGTAACCTTGCTGTTCCGGTTTTTTCGCGCGTTTAACGCTCCAAATCAGATCCAGAACGTGTGTAACCACCCAATATCATCCCAACAACTATTCTAAACATGTTTAAACCAAAATCCTTCATTTTGCCTCGTATTATCAGTCCTGCATGCAATCACGTATTCCAAACACCATTCACATAGCATGCAACATCACACTAACATGCGTAACTATCACCCTAATAATCAGTTACTCAGATTTTATCATCATAATATCATTATTATTCTGATCTAACATAATAACATGTCATTCATTCATCTAGAATCATAAAAACCCTAGCTTTCTAATCATAAACACACATAACACATGTATACTAGTTAAAATCCGATTAACAACACTTATTAACGATTTTCAGAAAGCTTTTTCGTTTTAGAACAGGTCTGGACCATTAGGGATTGATTAAAAACGTTTATAAAGATTCATGGATGGAAACCAAACCTTAGATTTGTGAAAGAATGATGGATTAAGCTTGAAACCTTGTGTTTTGATCAAAAATCGCGTTCCAGAGGTTGTGTGTGTGTTGGGGCGGGTTATAGGACGACTAGGGTTTGTATTATGAAGTTTATGAGGTCAAGTATGGTATTTATAGTCGTTTTTAGTCGTCCAGCACGTAACTAGCGATTATGCAGCCTTTACATGCGATTAGGAAGCCTAATCGCATGTAAGTTCATGCAATTGGGGCCAAATCGCATGAACAGTCATGCATTTGGTCCCCTACTCGCCCCTAAAGGGCCTACTCGCCCCCCTTATGGGCGATTAGGCTTCCCTAATCGCCTATAGGGGCTGGTTTCGTGTGTTTTGTGCGTTAAACCCCGTTTTAACATATGTTAACACATATTCACATACCGACAAGTCACATAATGATTGTAAACACATAACACATGTAAATACACATATTCACACTCGTTCACCAATTCCCGGGACTCGAGACTTGTATGTTCCGTATGCCCTGACGATCCTACAAATCGTCACCGTTTGTACACTTGGTTAAGGACTGACATCTAATGAACCTCTAGACCAACATCCAATGATCTTCTAGACTAACCGATAGTTCCCGAACCATAACCCGACTTAACTAACCCAGTTAAGTACGATATACGCGTGACTCGCTAAGGTAGACTTTCATCTAGACAACGTTGTTAACCAGAATTTGCCGGGTGTCACACCGAACCTCTGGACCATGTAGACCCTGACAATCTCTGTGTTTTCCGGCTCATCACGCGGACTCTCGTTTGGTAACTAAAACATAGAGATACTAAAACACTGAAAAACTAAAAACCACAGGAACTATTTATGCAACTTTTTCTAAATATCTAGCATGGGACCCATCCTGTAGACAACCAATAGAAAAAAATGATGCTTTTACAATGAATTCACAAAATATCAATGTATGTTACATCCAGTTCTTAACTTAACAAATCCAGAAACATACACAACACTTGATGCACAACTCACAATAGATTTCCATTTCCCAAACCATTCCAACACAAGTTTAGATGCATAATTGCCAGAAGTTAATAATATTATTATTCCCTTCCCAATATTTGGCAAAAACTCTATATGTGAATTATGCAGATTCACTATATCCCTTCCTCTTCCTCTTTCCATCAAACTAAACCTCATCAATTCATTTCATCATGGACCAATACATTCCATCATACACGAAATTCAACACCATTTTATCGCCATAGATCCAACATGTATGTATACAAATATACAATTCCTCTATTTATATGTGTGTGTTAAAGAAAAGATTTTCTTGATTTGTGTTCTTGGTTTTCTTGAATTACAGTTACTATCATGCATATACTACTACATGCCAATTGCAAGGAGATAAAACAATATTAAATGGAACATTAAAGAAACATAGTAAAGTGATTGATTCCACAACTCCTGCATCAGTTTCAGGTACCAAAAAGGGTACCATTGCAGGCGCGGTGGCTCTGATCGTCGGAACAAGTATCGGGACTGGGATACTTGCTCTTCCTCAGAAAACTTCTCCTGTGGTAATTCACTAGGGAAGTGGTGTGTGTTTGAACTTTAATAGTTAAGTTTTTCGTCGAAAAAAATATACATAGATGGTTTTTTATGTGTTATTAATATGCGCAAAATCGCTCTATAACTTTTTATTGAATTAACAAAAGAATTATTGAGAAGTACATTGACAATATTGACAATAACAAAACAAATCAAGAAAAGATTAATAAAACAAATTAAAATAAAATTGACTTTATTTTGACTTTGACTATAAAAAAAGTAACCATTTTTATTATTATTTTGGGTTAAACTTGGTAAGAAAACTTATTATTATTAGATAAAGGTAAAAACTTGGACTTTCTTGAACAGGGATTGGTTCCAAGTTCAATATCATTGACTTTGTGTTGGGGATTTCTGTTAATTGAAGCATTGTTACTAGTGGAAATCAATGTGGGACTACTTAAAAAGAAGAAAAAGAGAGTGGGCAATGAGAATGAACTGGAAGTGATTTCCATTAGAACCATGGCTCAAGAGACATTAGGCGAAATCGGCGGAGCTGTAGCTACTTTGGCCTATGTGTTCTTGGGGTACACTTCAACCATTGCTTATGCTTCAAAATCTGGTGAAATTCTTTACCATTTGATCAACATTCCCGAATCAGTTTCGGGCGTTTTGTTCACTATAGCCTTTGCAAGTCTTATTTCTGTTGGAGGAACACGCACCACGGATCGAGTGAATCAAGTTCTTACTGTCTTCATGATAGGTATCAACCAGGGCAATGATTTAGATTTTCATTTGCAAAAAGTCAAAATTTTGAAGCAAGTCCTCACACTGGTTGTGTGATCTGCAACAGGGTTGTTAGTAGCAATTGAGGTTCTAGCAATCTTACTTGGAGGGTGGTCAGGGTTTGAAAGCAATGGTGATTGGACAAAAGTTCCGGCGAGTGTTCCGGTAATGATATTTTCTTTGGTTTATCATGATCTAGCTCCAGGTAAATACCTAAAGTCAGCTCTGTGCTTTGACTTCAAATTCAGTCAATTATAGTGTAATTTTCATATATACTTTGGTTTTCTCTAAGTAATGTCAACTCTACAAGTAAGAAAATAGTCATCTAAGGATAAAACTTTAATGGTTATTTTGACCATTTTCAATATCTATACTCAACCAACATGTTTTTCACTTCAAACTTAATCAAATTATGATGAGTTTCAGTTCTTTGCGCGTATTTGGGAGGTGATATCAGACGCATAAGGACTTCAGTTCTGCTTGGCAGCGTTGTACCTTTGATAGGACTCTTGGTGTGGAACGCTATAGCTTTTAGTCTCTCGAGTCAAGCTGAATCACTCATTGATCCGGTCGAGTTGCTTATGAGGTAATGATCAAGCATTTGACTTGAAGTTGACTCGATTTCATTCATACGATTTTGAGACTGTAAACCAGGCAAAGATGGGATGGAGTTGAGATTATGGTAGAAGCATTTTCACTTCTAGCAGTAGGAACATCACTAATAGGGACTCTTTTAGGCTTCTCTCAGTTCTTTCAAGAGCAAATAGTCAACAATTTGACTTGGGATTCTTCTTCTGCATCACAGGCATAGTCAATTATTTACCATTTGTAACCAAAACAATGCATTTTTAGTTTTTTTTTTTACGGGGAATTGGATTTTAATAACCTGAACTATTTGAAATTGGCCACTGGCACCCCCAACTAAAAAATTGGCCATATATAACCCGAACTATTGACTTATTGGAATCTAACACCCACTAACGATTAAATCACTAACACCGTTAGTGGGTTCGCTGACGTGGCAAGATTTGCTGTCGTGGCGTGCTGACGTGTCAATCCACGTGTGCACACATCAGCGTGCCACGTCAGCAACCCAACTAACGACGTCAGTTAGTTGGGTGCTAGATTCCAATAAGTCAATAGTTCAGGTTATATATGACCAATTTTTTAGTTGAGGGTGTCAGTGACCAATTTCGAATAGTTTGAGTTATTAAAATCCAATTCCCCTTTTTTTACTGTCAAGCTCAAATCTTGATTTTTCCTGCAGAAATCAAGAATTGTAGAAAAATGGTGGATAAGAAACAGAACAAGTTTTACCGCCACAGCTATGGTCGTCGGTCCTTCTCTTTTCGTGTCTACTACTGTTCCAGACGTGTTCTCTGTGGCTACGGATATCGCTGTAAGTTGCGTTTGTGTTTTGTGGAGATATGCTAGTGTGTTTTTTCATTGGGTGTTATTCAAACAGGGAGGGTATTGCATGACAATGTTGTATGGGGTACTACCACCAGCAATGGCATGGGCTATGCATATCTCAGAGGACAATGATGATAGAAAAGCGATATCAAGAGCCAAACCAGTCTTACTCGGGGTAGGATTATTCGCTTGTGCGATCATTTTGGATCAGGTGTTTCAAGATTTTTCAAATTTTCACTTCTAAAGAAGATATGGTTATTAGCATAGTATTGACTTTGTATATAGCCTCATTGTTAGACTTCATAATACATTGTATGTTATTATGCTAGAATTTGTAGGCCTTTTGACTGGCCTTTGATATTGGATCATCAAACCAAGCTCCAAATTAGCATTAATACTATTACTTACACATATTAACAATCTTTGAACAGAGCAGCTACCATGAATTCTGGGGAATATTTATTATTATTATTATTATTATTATTATTATTATTATTATTATTATTATTATTATTATTATTATTATTATTTCCTTTTGTATTAAATGCTCTCTAAAAATTAATGAATAAGTAAGAGTAGAGTATATATTATATGAAAACAAGATTAATAACTTTTAGCTGTTTACAAATATTAATTACATTAACATATGCAAATCAATAATTATGGTTTATTGATTATATTAAGATTTTTTCGGGAAATCATAAGAGAAATTATGTTTCTTATAGAAATTTTAACTTTCTATTTCTTCCCTAATGACATTTTTATTTTTCCTCATTAAGACAGCTTTGAATTCAAACGACGACTAAATTTCTAGCTGATTAATCAAAACGTGCTCACTGGATATTGTTTCGGCGTTTCATGTACACCGTTGCAACAAACCCAATCACACCCATCCCAGCCAATACTCCAATCACGATCCTCGCCTTCTGCAGCCCACTCATTCCAGAAGACCCACCACCATTGTCCTGTGGCATCACATTGCCAACACCGCCAGTCTGAGGAGGCAGCACTGGTGGAGATGGTACAGGCACTGCTGTTCGGGGTGGGGGTGGTGGTGGTGGTGGTGGCGATGTTGGTGTCGGAACCAGAACCAGGAGAAGAAATGGTTGAAAGTGATTTTTCATGATTGCAGCGTTAAGAAATTTGGCGAAAACATGCTTTTTATATGATAAATGATGACGAAAACAATGATTTAATCACACAACCAAAAAAAAAAAAAAAAAAAACAAGATTGGTGTTTTTAGCATATGTAACTCTGAAAATCAGCAAACTTTGTGTGAAAGATGGAAGAATCAGTCAGAAAAATCACATGGAAACAAAATAGAATCAGCTGGACAGACATATATAAATATAGATATAAATAAAATAAATATCCTACATTTCTCAAGTAAAGCGCTTTAGCTTTTACAGTGTAAAATAAAATTTAAACTTTCTAGTTACGACCATTTAGATTATTTCATCAGGGAAGTAATTTATGCTACTTTTGAAATTATAACAGAAAATATGTAACCTCATAATTCATCCTTCAGATCTTTATTGCTACTATCCTGAGACGACTCGGTTTTCTGTGTTGACTCTGCTTTCTGAGTGGACTCTGGCTTTTGGAGCTTAAAAGGGATTGCGGCATGCTGCTTGAGGAACTTGTAGAAAGCTTTCACGGTTCTGTCTGATTCTACTGTGATCTGTAAAACCAAGTTTAAAAGTTTCATAAATGCAAAAGATAAGAAATGATGAATTGATTATTGTATGTGCTTTTTAATGGCACTAACCGGGTCAAAGCTCTTATTGCCGGCAGGAAAGAAAAGAAGTGTCGGGTACCCATCAGACTGAAAGAAGATAAAAAAACATGAAATATCAAGATAAAAACTCATGAAATAATAAAAATAAAAAATAGAAAAAAAAAACTTGAAAAATACCTTAGCTCGAGGGTGTTCGTTTGTCGTTCCATCCATTTTGGCAATAACTAAGGAATCAATGCCGCGAAGATGTTTTGCAAGTTTATTGTAAGTTGGTTCGAGTGCTTGGCAATGGCCACACCATGAAGCGTATATCTGATATAATATTGTAGTTTATTTATCACAATCAATAGATAGGAACACAACCATAAAAAATTGATAAAAAAATTCTATCACAAAACAAAAGGCGTACCTCTAGAAGAACATCCTTTGATTCATCCAAAACTATTTCATCAAAGTTGTTACCAACAACTATTTTAACATCTCCGTCATTCTGAACAAAACAGCAAACATGATGAAAATTACAATCAAGGCAAACATGTACTCGAAACATGATGAAAATTACAAACGGTAAACATGATGAAAACAGCAAGATGAAGGTGTCTAAATAAATGTACTTCTAAAAAATGATAGTGACATTGAATTATTTGAATTAAATAACTAGTTGTAAAAAACGTGTAGGAACTAGGAAATTGTGTTCGATGTGCTTTTGCTGCTTGAAATCGTAATAAACTTAAAGGTGTTTTTGTATATTACTATTGTAGTATATAAACTTAAAATATAACAACTTGCATTCAATCAACTATATAAGTATTTCTTCATAAACAATTTATCAACAACAAAAAAATCAGTTTTTTAATCATACACAATTCAATAAAAAGGTGGATTCAAAGTCTTTAAAAGGGGTGAAACAAGTTGGATTTTATTTCCTTTCTTTTAACGGCAAAGAAGTTTTATTAGAGCATAATCTTACTAGCATGATACTAGTAAAAGGTTGTCAACGGATTACAAGGGTATATAAAAAAATGGGACCACCTATAATCCATTTTGTAGTGGATGGAAATTGATAATTTAGATCATCATGATCAAAATCATTCTATCAAAACACTAAATGAGTTAGACAATTAAATTAATAACACGTGCAAATATTATGTATACATTCTACAACATACCGTCTCTGGGATCGGATCAGACTTGTAGAAGGGCTTAAGGTTGTCTTGTAGGAAATTTTCACCAAACGACTATTTAGCAAAACGAAGAATTTGAGTCAGCAGCTCATCATTTCTATGGATTCTATGTAAAAAACAGTAAAATAACATTGTTAAATGTGCGAACCTTGATGTTGTTCAAAGTCAATTCACCCTCCAAAAAGAACTTTCTAGAATCCTCATTTCCAGTGAAGGCAATAACCTGCATAAAATGCATAGGATTATCATATTTTATATAAGTCAGAGTCAGGAATGCATAACGAAGATATGAATATTACTCACCCTCGGGGCTTCTCCATCAATGCCAAAGTATTCTGCAACTGGTTTACCAGCATCTTCTTCGTCCATTGGAACATACACAAAAAGAGCCTGCATAACATCAAAGAACGTAAATTTGTCAAATTTGAAAAAAAAGTAATAATACTGCAGCTTCAAGTGCATTTGATTGAATAAATAGTGAATGAACTTTCACAAATTAACAGTTACATTTGCTAAGATAGAAAATGAACACTGTTATAACGAACCACTCTAAAAGTATACATGCAATTCCGTTTTATAAATAGCTAATGAAAATTGCCTAGAAGTTAGTGTCCATACAAACTATAGTGTTTTTGTTGAATACGAAACAATCTTTTGAGAACCTTCCAACTATTAAGAAAATGTTTACCAAGTAATGTATGAATGTTCAATAAATTTACAAACTTCACATAAAGAATGTATAAAAGGAATCAAAAAAGGGAGAAAAAACACCATATCTCATCTAGTAGTGACTTTCTAAAGCGATGTATTTGGGTTTTTGTCACAAACAGACCACCATTGTTGTTAAATAAATTGGGTTTTAATGGTCAAATATGGACCTCAGAATGGCAATCAAGCCATTGAACTTGGCCTTTTTGCACATCTTTGATGAATATACTAACCTTTCCATAAAATCTTTTGCTGCCTCTTGGAACATGGGAAGGAACTTCTCAGTATCATTCAAAGTAGTAAAAAGGATAACCTGTCAAAGAACAAGAGGAAAAATCAACAAATTTTACTAACATTTTGTATATCCATAGTTGTTTCTAGGGTTATCATTATTATATAGTTCATAAATAAGCAAAAACTTCATAAAACGATTTCTATAAAAAAATCCTACCTGGTTCTTGATTGGGTTCTCGAATACTGAGGAAGAACTTGCACGGGTGAAGTAAATTACCAAAGGAAGCTTATTTTAGAGACAAACTCTGTCAATTCTGATCTTGTGAACTGACCCCCTGTAAATACAGGTTGGTTAAAATTAAGACATCACACAGAATCTAGCAGAGGTGGAAATATCAACCGATTTAATTACACACAAGTCAATTTGGGTTATGGTATATCCTAAGGGGTTAATCGAAACTCAGCAAAAACAGATGCCTCAGATGGGTAAATTCACCTACGTATTTTTTATGCTTGCAGCTTCGTAAATCCTTATAAAAAATAGACTATTACTGTAAGAACATAGTCTTTGTAATCGTATTTAAATAACATGTTAAATATTTATTTGACAAAACATTTTTGTGGATCAGTCTAATCAGACTTGTTTTGATCCATACTATAACAGCCCTCCGCTTTGACTCTTCACCTAATCCATCCGACCCACCCGTTTTGCCACCTCTAGAATCTAGTGACTAGGAAAAGACTGTGTCAAGAGAACGAACCAAAGTGGCTAATTTTTTCATCTTCCTTCTTTAACAAGACCACAGCTGGACGTTTCCCTTGTGGGTTGATGTGGAAAAGCTTTGCCACGTCCGCATTGGATGTTTGGTAGAAGCTTACTTCATCTTCCTGTTTTGAAGCTGCAGCAAGTTCTTCACTATCTGGACCCTATACACATCATAAAATCAAAACAAAAACAATATCTTAATGCCACATTTTACAAAAGACAATTAAAGGTATTAGTGGATTGGTATATTTATTCTAGAATAAATTGCAAAAAATGAAAACTGTTCTGTACATTTTTTCAATCACACAATGTACAACAACTTTAACCAATTTGATATGGACTCATCATTTTTCTCCAATATAATATAAGATGTCTTAAACGGTACATATAATCACACTGATATGATATTGATAGATAAAGAATCCAGCACAGCACTAGATATCTTTTAGGGAATTTTGAAAAACAAAATAAAATGTCAAATTGGTTAACTGCTGCCGGATGTAAAATATTCACAAGTGCCTAACAGTATGGTTGTGTTCTGGTAATTAAACCCTTACTAAGATCATTTCCCCAGAAAATCATTTAGATCTCAAACAAGAGTTAGTATCAAAACATATACATCATTGTTTAAGCCTGACTGGTATGCTAGATATCTGATAAATTATCAAACTCTTTAGGGTTGTATTTACTTTGCCATTTAGAATTTAGAGAGCAACATTTTTCATTTAAACTTGATTAACAGTTAAAAATCAAGTCTAAAAAAACTTCGAGTGTAACAGAGACTATACCGCCAGATTTTCAACATAGCCCACAACTATGGGTGACTCGCTGGTCAATATCCGTTCAGCTTCCTCAACCGTTGTAATATTGTGAAGACCAGGACCAGTCTTCTTCTTCACCCAACTCACAATCGCATCCCTATGTAGAAAAGAAATCAGAAAGAAAAAAAGAGTTCAAAATTAGGAGTCTTTTGGCCTCTTCGCTTTATCACAATAATAAATAGTACTTTTGGTTTTACAAACTTGTTTAAACTATATTACACAAGGCAAGTAGTGCAATAACAAGAATATAGTCTATCCAACTTACAACATCCTTAAGCACTTCTAAATAAAAAATTCTTGAGGGCTATATCTGATTCTCACAAGGTTGTAGAAGGCGCTAGGCAAGCGGTGGGGTCTAGACTAGAGACTAGGCGGAATTAGGCGGTTTGGTATTTTTATACGTATTTTTTATATAACAACAACAACAACCTTACCCAGTAAATCCCACCATTAGCCAAGCTAAGGCCAAGGGTAGGGTCTGGGGAGGGTGAGATGTAGGCAAACCTTACCTCTATCTTTGCAGGTAGAACGTATTTTATATATATATACACATTTAGGTGTTTTTTTAAAATATGTTAAGATATATACACATACACGTAATACTAAGAAATACTTAAAAATTTGTGGAATTTAAAAAATAAAAATAAAAAACCAACGCCTAATCCCACCTAATAACCACCTAATCCCCAAAACGCCTAGGACCCCGCCTAGGGCTTATTTACTATATTTTGCCTCGCCTAGGCCGACTTTTACAACACTGGATTTTCATATGTCTACCATGTAACCTCTCTATAAACATACCGAATAAAAAATTCAGGGAGTTTGAGACCTTGGGTATGCATTTAAACTTATGACAATTACTACTTGAAATCTCAATAACTAGTTCAGTCAGATTGTTTGACAAAACTGATTATCCCAGATAAATGCATAATTACCTAACTATCTCTAACTTAAAGCACCAGTTAATGTGATCACTTAACCTAATCCTTAGATTGCACCCCAAACCCCCTCAAATCCAGATCTACCAATTAAATTTTCTAGTAACCTAATTGAGCATTATTATAAAAACAAAATCAATTCACTGAGAGAAAAAGAGGGACTGACTTATTCCTAGCACCATTATAGGGCTTATGAACACCATCAACAAACAGGAACAAAGTAGGATAACCTTCAACATTATACTTCTGAGCCAACTCAGTCTCCTCACCAGCATCCACCTTCGCCAGCACCACCACCTCCTCCGCCGCCTTCAACTCCGTGGCCGCCGCCGCATACTCCGGCTTCAACGCCTGACAATGTCCACACCACGTGGCGTAAAACTCCACCATCACATACCTATTCTTCTCCACAACTTCACTAAAATTAGACGCCTTCAACACCACCACATCACTCTCATCAACCTCACCTTCAAAACCGGATTCTGAATCGTCGTATTCTCCTTCTCCCGATTCGAAATCGTCCAGATCATCGTAGTTTTCGAAATCATGGTCTTCGTATGAGTCGGTGTCGTCGTGGTCATGATCGTGGTCTTCTAAGAAGCTTAGATCTTCTTCTTCTTCTTCTTTATCGAGATCTTGAGTTTGTTTGGATAGAGAGATTGAGGATATTATTAATAATAGAATTGTTAAAGAGAGTAGAAGTGATTTGGAAGCTGCCATTGTAACTAACCGTTGAGTGCTTGAAAACACATAGAATGCTGAAGAGGGGGTTCACGCTTTATGTGTGAAGGAAGATATTGGGTACATAAATATACATCTAGCCCTTCAAATGTCTACAATCTTCTACTTCAGCCATTCAAGTTTAAAAAGTTTCACATTGGCAACTAAACTAAACTTCGTATTCCTTTCTGTAAGTATAGAAGACAGTGAGTCGGGTTTGGGTTGGATTAGGACTGGCAATTTAGACACGAACACGATAACCTGACACGAACCTACACGATTTTAACAGGTTTCGTGTTTGGTCTTAACAAGTTTCGTGTCTATAATAGGTCGACACGTTAAGACCTGTTTATTTTCGTGTCGTGTTTGTGTTTGAAAAAAATGACACGATTAGATTTCGTGTCGTGTCATGTTCGTGTCTTAACAGGTTCGTGTAACCTGTTGTGCCAGCCCTAGGTTGGATGATGATAATCCTTGTGTTATACTAAGCTTAATACTCGTTGGGTAAATGTAGAGTAATTACATGGCGATTATTAGGCATACTTGCGGGATGATGATAATTGCATCCTTGTCTTATACTAGGTTGGATGATGATAATCCTTGTCTTATACTAGGCTTAATACTCGTTTGGTAAATGTAGAGTAATTACATGTCGATTATTGGGCATACTTGCGAGATGTAACCTGTAGCACAATATATATTCTTTGAGTTATTGGGCCAATCAAACTAAACTTCGTATTCCTTTTTGTAAGTATACAAGGCCACAAGAGGTGTATATGTTTTAGGTAAACTTGTATATAATTTTACATTGGGTCAAACATTACTAATTCAAAACTCGTCCTATACTAGCACAAAATTTTGCTACTAATCCCATACCCGTCCCAGATGCTTCGTATTTACCTATTAGGCCCAGGATCAGTTACCATCTCTATGTGCAAGTTTGTGTTAATTACAATTGAACGGTTTTCTGATCAGTATTGATAAACCTAGTTTCATACTTTATTGTAAAATTGTGTCTCGTACCTAGTCTTATACACATCGCATATCTGCTTACTCAGTTCGTTAGTTTTGTAATATATTAGCTAGCTTGATTCCCAAGTATTTTGGTAAAAGGTGAAAAATACCTAGTGATCATTGATCGATTGCCGCAAATAGTTACAGGTTTCCCATCGAGGGTACCTGCGCATTCCAATGTTGCGCTCCAAATTCAAGAGTACTGTTGGAGTAGTATTTGGATTATTTTTTTTTCATTATGGTTATAGAATCATATACTTTTTTTTTATAAACATCTAATTTTCATATCCACGAAACAAATTGCATAAGGATAACAGGTAGGCGGGCAACAAGCTGCGCCGCCACCCCTTTTTGAATACAGAACCCTAATCATATACTTTAAATTATATTTTGAGTTAAAGTTGTATTATTATAGAATTGTTAGCTTAACTAGTCAACTTGATATTAGTGTCCGGTACAACTCCTACTACCAGTTGAACAATTTCTAAGCCCTGCCCTTTAAAAACAGTTTTTAAAAACATTGCTCGTACCCACCTTTTTTTTTTTTGAAAGGTTAATTTCTTTTAAATCCTGTGGTCTGTAGGACTTGAACTCAAGACCTTTCACAACCTAGGTGTTTTAAAGGCTCGTACCCACCTTGATTGAACTCTCTCTCTCTCCAATAAATTTATTAAAGAACTAGCTGAGTACCCCGAGAGGGTCCCGGGGTTGAAAAATCTAATTTTACGTGATAACTTATTGCATATGGCTCAAGTTAACTAACCACAAAATCTCTCAATCATTGCATGTTCATCGTATTCTAATCAGTAATAACTCATATTCCCTAATCTAAAACCTAATCAGTAATCATCTAAAGAATCACTTATGTAAGCTGCAACTATTCAAAAACTCATCACATCTCTCTAATTTCTCACATTCTAATGGCTCTTATAATCCCTAACTAATCAACTAAACAAACACTTAAGTTGGAAGTTGTAACCATTGCATCTCATTATGCCACGTGGCATAATCAAGAGATGGTTGAGGCCACAATTGAACGCCACGTCAGCAACTATCAATTCTTCCTAGGAGCGTCCGGGATTGAAAAATATAACCATTCTAATAATACTAATACTAATAGTAATAATTATTACTCTTGTAATTAAATAAATAAAAAAATAACATTGCTATAAGCTGACACCATGTGTTGCAGTTGCCCGATTCTTTCTCCTAGCTTCTCTTGATGAAGTATACCTAGTAAATTCCAATGATAACATGACGATTGGGCTGATTTTCAACAGGGGTTGGCTAAATGCACTCCCCTTTTTTTACTAATTGCACTCTCTCCTAAAAAACAATTTAAAAGTTATCAAATTCTATCCTTCTACTTAAAAAAAAATCATTTTTGTAACTCGTTTGTCTTGGTATGAAATAAAAATTACTCAAAAAAAAAAAAAAAATAGTAACTCATCTTCTTCGTGTAATCAACCCTTTTTAAGTTACTCACCCCATAAACATCATCTTCATCACATAATTAAAGCATCACCGTCCCGTGAATCTCGATGGTACAAAACCCCATCTGAAATATTGTTAGTTTTAATCTTTATGATTTAATTACTATAGTTTGAGACAAACTTAGATCAGAATAGAAGAGGAAATTCTATAAAAAATATATAAGGTTTAATTATATTTATTTAAAAACTTTAAGGGGGAAGTGTAATCAGTAAAAATAATATAAAGGGAGTGTATTTAGCAACACCCTTTTCAACATCGTAGATAAGAACCTGATTTAAAAGAAAAAACATGATTAATGAATAACATGAACACTTTGTGTGTTTTTTTTATGTATGAACGAAACCCCACAAAAAATAGTCGATTTTTTCTCCGTTTTTTATATAGCACTATGGTACTCGTTGGAAAGATAATAAAACGCTCGTTAATTTGGTGTAATTTTTTTCTTTAAAAAACCACGTATATAAAAGATATAAACGTTTAAAAATTATGGGAGGAAATATAAGAGATAAAATTTTAAATTTATTTTTAATTTTTTTTTTCCTAAAATAACTCAATTTAACTAAAAAAGAAAACAATTCAAAAACACTAAAATCATTCAATTATGATGCCACGTGACACTATTGAGGGGAGGTTGAGGCCTCAGTTGCACGCCACGTCAGTATATACGTTTTCTTTTATATATATACTAGCTGATTACCCCGGGAGGGTCCCGGGGTTGAAAAATCTAATTTTACGTGATAACCTATTGCAAATGGTTTAAGTTAACTAACCACAAAATCTTTCAATCATTGCATTTTCATAGTATTTTAAATGATAACATGGCGATTGGGCTGATTTTCAACATCGTAGATAAGAACCCGGTTTAAAAGAAAAACCATGATTAATGAATAACATGAACACTTTGTGTGTTTTTTTTATGTATGAACGAAACCCCACAAAAAATAGTCGATTTTTTCTCCGTTTTTTATATAGCACTATGGTACTCGTCGGAAAGATAATAAAACGCTCGTTAATTTGGTGTAATTTAAAAAAAAAAATCTTGTATATAAAAGATATAAACGTTTAAAAATTATGGGAAGAAACTTAGAAACATGAGAGATAAAATTTTAAATTTATTTTTAAATTCTTTTTTTCTAAAATAACTCAATTTAATTTTAGTAATTGAGAATTTAGGGTTTTATGTTAATCTTTTTTTAATTAAAAAAGGAAAGAATTTAAAAACATTAAAATCTTTCAATTATAATGCCACGTGGCACTCTCAAGAGGAGGTTGAGGCCTCCATTACACGCCACGTCAGCATATACGTTTTCTTTTATATATATATAGATAGATAGTAAACTTATTTTGATTTATAAGTTATAAATAACATTTGTCAAACACCAAGGACTGAAGCTGGTACATATATAAATACAAAGGAAACTGCGGAGATTCGTGTTCCACTTTCTATTGCGACAAAGTCGGTTGCATTCGCACTTCTTTGGAAACGGCCGTTTGACGTTACCGTTAATATTTTCCACTGTCCGACGTGGCGACTTAGGCTTGCTTCTAATTATCCAGTATATGTCCACTAGAATCAGATCTACGAGTAAACACATGACACGTGGTGATAGTGAGTCATGATGTCTATTACCTTTGACTTTTGGAAGATGGAAGTGTACCTGCTTTTAAGTTCCTTTCCGTTAACTTGTCATCATCGTTAAGTCAGCCGGTTAAACCGCTAGTTGACTTCATTTATCCTTCCCTTAAGTCAACCGAAATTCGAATTCAAGTACACAAAATTAAATAGAAAAAAACGTCTAAGAAGCTTATTTGGATTCGGTTCGAATTCTGGTATATTCAAATAAACCGAAATTCGGTTTATTAAAGTTTGATTCGAATAATAAACAGTTAAACACTCATAAACTTAACCTATGATGAAGACAGTAAGAACGTGATTCGCTTGATCCGTGGGTCAAAGATCATGGTTTCGGTTGATGAGAGTGATGTGGTGGAATTGAAGGCATCGAATATTAATGAATTTGTGGAGAAGAATAGTATGTGATGGTGGAGTTTTACGCCACGTGGTGCGGGCATTGTCTGGCGTTGAAACCGGAATATGCGGCTGCAGCGATGGAGTTGAAGGCGGAGGAGGCGCTGTTGGCGAAGTTGGATGCTGGTGAGGAGACTGAATTGGTTCAAAAGTATAATGTTGAACAAGTGAGTCTTTGTTTTTAACTTCAGTTTTTGTTAGTAGTGCAGTTTGTTGCCTGCTTACTGTCTGTTTTGATGTAATTGCGTATTAATTATGTTATAAAAGGAATTACTTTTTCTGGTTTCTTACCTAAATAGGGATGCGATTGTGAGTTGGGTGAAGAAGAAGACTGGTCCTGGGCTACACAATACTACAACGGTTGAGGAAGCTGAACGAACATTGACTAGCGAGTCACACATAGTTGTGGGCTTTGTTGAACATTTGGCGGTATAGTCTCTGTTACACTCGAAGTTTTTAGTCTTGATTTTCAATTGTTCATCAAGTTTAAATGATAATTGTTCCTTTATAAATGACAAACTATTATGGTCTTTCCCAAAAAAAAAAAAACTTTGTAGCCATATGATTTGTTGATTTTTAATGATTTATTATCATGTATATTTGTGATTTATATGATTTGTTGCTAATTCTTATTATTAATTTAGGAACAATGATGAATACATATCAAATTGGTTAAAGTTGTACATTGTTATATTGTCAAAGGTATTAGCACATTTGTCATTTATGTAATTTATCCTAATAAATAAGCCAATCCACCAAGTAATACTATTGAGTTGTCTTATATACATTATACAACATGACATTAAGTTATTATCCTTTTTTGTTTTGTTTTGATTTTATGATGTTTAGGGTCCAGATAGTGAAGAACTTGCTGTAGCTTCAAAACAGGAAGATGAAGTAAGCTTCTATAATCTATCAAACATCCAATGCTGATGTGGCGAAGCTTTTCCGCATCAATCCACAAGGGAAACGTCCCGCTCTGGTCTTGTTAAAGAAGGAAAATGAAAAAAGTTAGCCACTTTGGTTAGTTCTCTTGACACAATCATTTTATAGTCACTAGATTCTGGAGGTGGCAAAACGGGAGGGTCAACTGGATTGGGTAATGGGGGTCAAAGCGGCGCGCTGTTTTTGGTATGGATCAAAACAAGCCTGATGGGTGAAACATGTTTTTTTTCCTTTGAATAAATAGTTAATACATTAAGTAAATGTGGTTACAAAGACTATGTTCTTACTGTAATATCCCTAATTTTTTAAAGGATTTCTGAGGCTGCAAAAACGGTAATGCAGTAGGCGACTTTACTTATTTGAAAGCGTCTTTTTTTAGCTATTTTTTTATTTAACCCATTTGACTCGATAAAATAAACCATAACCCATATTGACTCGTATACAAGTAAATGGGTTGATATTGCCACCTCTGCTAGATTCGCTGTGATATCTAACCAACATTTATCTACAGGCGGTCAGTTCACGAAATCAGAAATGGCAGAGTTTGTCTTTAAGAACAAGCTTCCTTTGGTGAGTTACTTCACTCGTGCAAGTGCTTCACGAGTAATTCGAGAACCCAATCAAGAATAAGGTAGTTTTTTTTTTTCTCTGTTGAAATAGGTTTTTGCTTATAAATGGTGGGAGCCTTCTTTGTATATGTGACCGAATTTATGATCTATATAATATAATTAATTCTAGAAACAACTATATATACAAAATGATACTTAAATTTATTAGTTTTACGTCATGGTCTTTGGCAGGCGATTCTTTTTACTACTTTGAATGATACTGAGAAGTTCCTTCCCATGTTGCAAGAGGCAGCAAAAGATTTTATTGGAAAGGTTAGTATATTCATCAAAGATGTATAGCCTTTTTGCATAAATGAAAGCTGAATACTTCACTTTGCTACAATGAGTTGTTTCGAATATACAAAAAGGCCGAGTTTAATGGCTTGTTTTGCGGTCAGTTCCACAATCGACAATTTAAACCCAATTCACTTGTTCATGCAAAATGTGGTGTTCCTCTTGTATGTTTAGCAGCAATGATGGTCTGTTTGCAACAAAATCCCAAATAGAATTTGCTAAAAAGTGAATACCCGAAGTAATATGGATTAGACTTCTAGCTTCTAGGAAATTTCTGTTGGTCCCAGACACACTAGATAATGATAATCACACGCACACTGATACAAACACACAATTGAAATATAATCACACACACACACTCTTGTTTTTCTTTCGGTTGAATATGGACAAAACAAGATTTCTTGATTGTCTTGATAAAAATGAAATGTACAACGGTTCCTACTATATATACATGATATTGTGGCAGTTCGGGACAGTCAAATGGGCGGTTAATTACGGTTAATATTGGAGGGGAACCACCACAAAGACTGCAGGGGCATAACCGTCCAGTTTGATCAAACAGTGCCATGAGGCGCGCTTCTTGTATCTGTCCCAACATGCTGCACAATTTCGAACTAATATATACAACTTAACTTCACATATCTAATCCTACAAGTAGGGCTGTTCAAAATCGGATAATCCAAAATTCGAATCCGAAAAATCCGAAAATCCGAATCCGAATTATCCGAAATTTTGGATAATCCGATTTTCGGATATCCGAAAATCGGATTATCCGAAATTTCGGATTCGGATTCGGATCCTGATTTTGAAAATTTTCGGATAATCGGATTATCCGAATCCGAATATTAAAAAAATATATATATAAATATATAATATTATATACACTACATAATACAATACACAATCCTAAATCCTTAATCCTTCTAACTCTAAGTCCATACTCCTCTAATCCATAGTTGTTGCTCTCTCTTCTCTCCTCTATAACAGCCCCCGTCCACCTCGTATCCGACCTCCACAGCCCCCTTCCATCAAAATAATAAGTTTTTTTTTTTATATATTTGTTGTTCAAATTTCGTTTATCTAACTTCGATTTTTGTTTTTTTAATAGGTTCACGTTTTAGGCATAAAGGAGAACGTTTTTTATAGTTTTTTTTATTATTTTTATAAATTTTTTTTAAGTTTCGGATTATCCGTTGGATGATCCGAATCCGAATCCGAAATTTCGGATATCCGAATTTCGGATATCCGAAATTTCGGATTCGGATTCGGATCTCAATATTGACTATCCGAAATTTCGGATTATCCGAAATTCGGATTATCCGATTTTGAACACCCCTACCTACAAGTCTTAAAACTAATCCTACTAAAGTATCATAATAATACACATAACATAATAACATGATAATGAACATAAAAGTTTGATTGAATCAACTTCAACAATTTCATTGGCTATTTTGGCAAAAGGAATTGCATGTATGATGTTTAGAGTGGTTCATTATAGAAATTTTAACGTTCATTATCTATAATTCTATCTCAACAAATGCAACTGTTCGTGAGATGTCGTTCACATATTACTCAATCAAATGCACTTGAAGCTGCAATATCATTTTTTTTGTTCAAATGGAACTCCCTCTTTGAAGCCACGATTGCGCGACACCCTAATCTTCATGAAGATATGACAATCCAAATCACGCATGCCAACTATGTGAATGCACATGGGATGAATTTCAACCATGTTGCGGCATGGCAATTGTTTGCGTTAGGTTTAATGTTTAATATTTAATGTTTAAATAAACTAACCGTTAAAAGAAAAAAATTTAAATTAAAAAATAACAATCAAATATTATACTAACATAACTAAAAACATTACATAAACCTAAATTATATATTAACCAAATTAAAACATTAAATAAACATAAACCTAATTAAAATATTACTTAAACATAGCTAAAATAAGAAAGAATACGCAATTGACTCGGGTGAAGAGCAATCACGATCACTATCACGCCCGTCCAACATCTCGTATCGATATCCCTCAGTTTCAGGTGTCGGGCAAGGCATTTGTTCATCTAAATACATTACGTATTCAGCCCCGGGATTAGTTTAATAACCTTCGTCCGGTGGGTTTTGCACTGTAACCGGTGGGTTTTGCACTATAGGAAGAGTGATACGTTCCGACACTCTTACAGTATCTCCAATCCGTATCGCTCCTAGTTGTAGTAGAGTCATTGTGTAATCATACATGTAATGCAATTCTTCTGTCGGCGAATCGCCAGGAAATTGTGGCTCGTAAATTTCAAATGTTATGGGAGGGTGTGTAGTCAGTGGGTTTAAAGTATGAGGGTTTGTCGGGTGGTGTGTAACAGGTAGGTTGTTTGTAGCTTGGCGGTTTGTGCGGGATGATTGTCGTCGACGATACGTAATCGGAAACATATTGCCACCACCCATATTCATATATGTAGTTGTATAAAATTGTATGTGTGATATGGTGTTTATATAGTGTGATAAAAAAATAAACGGTCAAAAATAATAAAACGGTCAAAAGAATTAACGGTCAAAACAAATAAAATAAACTTTGGTAAATAAAATGGTCAAAAATATGACCATTTAATTCAAATATCTAGTCCAATGCTTATTAGATAGAACTAGGGGTGAGCACAATTGGTCCGGACCGAAAAAAAACCGAGAACCGACCCGAAAACACATCAAAACCGACCCGACCCTATTTTGTGGGTTATGTTATCGGTCCAGGAATTTCCCTCCAACCGGTTCTCGGTCGGGTCGGTCCAGAACATCATTAAAACCGAATAAAAACCGATGGACCGATTTGAAACATGATAGTTACTTTCATAATATAGTTACTTTCATAAACCTGATGCATAGATTTGAACATTCAATGCTGTCAGAAAATTCTAGTCGCTTTAACAAGCCATAAGTCGATCAAAACACAAGGTTTTTTAATATTTTTTTACTCTATGATATAGTACTTTGAGTTTTACAATTGCGTACCAAATTTCATAATTTTTTACTATGTTTTGATACCTCAAAAGTGATCTGCAAGAATATGTATACAATCTGTCGCAAAACTGATTTATCTTTTTAAGGCCGTAACTCACAAACGATTCATTAAAATCATGTGATATTTCATATGGAAACACTTGAAGATATGCAAATTAGGATTATTGCATGATTGGTACTTAATAATGTGTTTAAAACCATCAAAAAAGGCCATGTTTGTAGAATTTCACTAGCTGACAACATTGTACAGAAAAATGGACAATCTTTAGAATTTTCTGATTTTTTTCCATGAAATCAGTGCTTAGAACCCACAATTATGATGTTTTATGCTTGAATCAACATAACCAAACCTATTGTTTTTGGTTTTCTAGATTTTTTAGATTTGGTTATATTGAGTCTTCAAGTTTATATTTTGTTATCTTAAGCTACAAGTTGGTTATATCGGGTCGGGTCGGGTCGGGTCTTGTCTCTAAGACCGACAGAACCGAATTTGCTTGGACCTAGGACTGAACCTATTTATAGGGTTGTAATTCGGTTCTGATTTTTCTCTCCAGCCGGTTCTCAGGTCGGGTCGGGTCTTGTCGGGTTGGGTCGGTTCTGGACCAATGCTCACCCCTAGATAGAACCAGTAAAAGATTTACGGGACCCCTACCAGCATTGATAGTGCCGGTAACCCGTCATCCCCTAATAAAGATGAATAGAAAATTACAAAATAGGGTCCTATACGTCAAAAGATCAAGAAGAGTTGTGATATTACGCAGTATGGAATCTATGAGTCCCCACTAAACCACTCGAAAACCCTGCTGCTCTATTCTCGAGTACCTAACCCTACCCTACTCTACGCAACTGATCGGAAATCAGGGAACGCCAACTGATCGGAAAACATACATACATACATGCATTCTCCGTTCAACTCAGGTATACCTTTCCATCATCGTCTATCCAACATCTATTATTACAACATACTTTCATCATCCTACTTTTTATGCACTACTACGCTACGCTACGCCTCTTTTCTTTCTCATCAATCCCTAATCTGAGATTTGTTTTCAGTTTTCGCCAACCTCTAGACAACAAGGTATCACCCTAATAGATTATTATGTTTTTTTTTAATATATAGCTGTTTCAATCGCTTATTATTATCAATCCTTAGACGCTTTCAGATCTGTATAATATATGTGTTGTTATTTTAGTGAATCATATACTTTTTATTCTTCTTCATTTATGTTTTCCATTGAGATGTTTTAGGTTCATCCATTCAATGTTTTGTACTCATCTTCATTTATGTGTTGTTATTTTAATGGATTCTATTGTTCTTTTTAATGGATTGTGTTTGGTTTTGATATCTGTAATAGTGACATCTCAGCCTGTTCCGGGTTGGGGTGTAACATCATATCACCTACGGTTCCGACCTGATTCGTAGAATTGAGCGTACCCGATTTGTGTAGAATTTCAACCAAATATCACATATTCGCGTACCGGATTGTCGAATTCGCTGTCTAGATTCACTGTGATTCGCGAATCGGAATTAAAAAGCTATTTCTGCTGCAATTATGGTGACTATTCGCTTACCTGATTTACGAACTTTGTTAGTTTGTTTTATGTTTTGCACTTTTGCTTGCTTGCCTTGAAGGTTGCTTTGTTTTGGATTATGATTATGATTATGAAATGTTTATTGGAGTTATTTAAAAATATATATATATATATATTGTATAATGTTTATATACGATACGACGTACCAACTTACAGGGTACACCGTACCACACACCGAATTGGCGAACCGAATGAACCTACCGCCCTCGTACCGAATTTTAGAAATGCATGAACCGCGTGCTCGTTTTCGTACCACGAACCGGATCGTACCGCGATTCATGTGACTATGGTCTTCTTTAATCAAAAGATATTAAGATGAATGATTCTGTACTTGTTTCTCTTCCCATTTCATCTTCAATATTTTTTGCTCTTCCCACAGATTCGTAGTCTGTTGAGAGAAACTGTATACATTTCTCAAGTTGGTAGACACTAGACATCTAAAGACCGAAACATGGACCTGAGTGAAGAAACATTAGAGGATTTCTGTAAAAAAGCATCAACATCCTTTTTCAAACAGTATGGTCTTTTAAGCCACCAGATTAACTCTTACAATGATTTCCTAAAAAATGGAATTCAAAATGTCTTTGATTCCTTGGGTGAAATCAATGTTCAGCCTGAATTTGACTCATCTGGAAATGAAACTGTAAGGAGATGTGCCACAGTCAAACTTGGAAAAGTCAACCTAGAGAGACCAAGGTTTTGGGCTGGTGAAAGTTTCTCAACTGAACCTGGTACAGAATACCTTACCCTCTTGCCCAAACATGCCCGCCTTCAAAATATTACCTATTCATCCAGAATGAGTGTTCAAGTTCAATATCAGGTTAGTAGGCGCCACTATGTTCTATTTCTAATTATTTATACTTTTTCATGTACCACAACTTTCCTGGTATTGTGATCGTGTAGGTATATACTCAAGAGATGGATAAAAGCGGGATCCTAGAGTCCGATGAAGATAATGTTTCAAAGAAGATTTTGTTTGAAGATAATAGAGATATCACAATTGGAAGGTTGCCTGTGATGGTCAAATCTGACTTATGCTGGATGAGTGATATGAAAAACGGCGATTGTGATTTTGACTATGGAGGTTATTTCTTAATCAAAGGTGCTGAAAAGATTTTTATTGCTCAAGAGAAAACTTGTTTGAAAAGACTTTGGTTGGTCAACAATCCAATTTGGACGGTCAAGTACCGGTCAGCTATTGGAAAAGAAAGAGTCTATGTTAAACTAGTAGACAGTCACATTAGAGGTGGAGGAAAGGTAATTACAGTGTTTTTGTTTAGCTCGGTAGAGATTCCGATATGGTTGTTATTCTTTGCTCTTGGTGTTGGGTCAGACAAACAAGTCATTGATTTGATTGACGCTGATTCTAAAGATAATACGATAGTCAATACACTTCTTGCATCAATATATGATGCTGACCAACAGTTCAAGGATTTTAGAAAAGAAGGAAAGGCTTTTAGTATTCTTGTAGACAAAATTAAAGAAAAGTGGACCTATACACCTAAACAAGCCTTCAAAGACCACATAGAAGAAATATTATTTCCCAAACTACATGGGTTTAACCGAAAAGCTAGGTTTTTGTGTTATATGGTCAAATGTCTATTAGAAGCTTATACGGGTCGTAGGAAAGTTGATGATAGAGATAGTTTTAGAAGCAAGAGGGTGGAATTAGCTGGTGAGTTACTTGAAAGAGAAGTTAGGGTTCACTTGAAACATGCTGTTAGACGAATGACAAAGGCTTTGCAAAGAGACCTTTATGGAGAACGTCATTTGCACCCAATTGAGCACTATTTGGATGCATCTGTTGTTACTAATGGGCTTTCACGGGCTTTTTCTACTGGTGCCTGGGTACATCCTTATAAACGAATGGAAAGAATCTCCGGTGTGGTGGCCCATCTTAGACGGGCTAATCCATTGCAGATGATGGCTGATATGAGGAGAACACGTCAACAGGTTCAGTATACGGGCCGAGTTGGTGATGCTAGATACCCGTAAGTAGTTCGTGATTTTTTTTTCTTCATAATTTATTGCCACTAGTGGTTATGTTTACTTTTGGTTGATATGTTATTGGTTATTGCTTAAAAAAGTAACAAGCATTAGGTAACACACTTGGTTTTCACCCAAAAAACTCCCAACTTAAAAAAAATTGTTTAGTTTGGATAAAATCTTGTAACCGGTTTTTAAGCTCCATGTCAGAATAACGACGACATGGTCAAAGTTACTGCCAGTGCCACATCATCATTTAGACCGCATAACCGACTAACCGAGTCAGATTGCCCTAATTGATTTTTCTGAAAAAAAAAGTGTATTAACCCATAAAAAGAAATTAAATCAAGTTTTGCTGATTGTTGGATGCAGGCATCCTTCACACTGGGGTAGAGTCTGTTATATGACCACACCAGATGGAGAAAATTGTGGGTTGGTGAAAAATTTTGCAAGTACTGGTCTTGTGAGTGTAGACATCCAAGTGAATCTGCTTGATATATTAAAGAAGTCTGGAATGGAAGAACTGGTTGATGACAATTCAATATCACTTGGTAAAAAACACAAAGTTTTTGTTAATGGAGACTGGGTTGGAGTATGTGATGATGCCGTTTCACTTGTTGCTGATTTTAGAAGCAAAAGGCGTAAAAAGGAAGTGCATCATCAGGTTGTCACCCTTTCTATATCTTGTTTCTGTGTGATTGTGTAGCAAGAAATTGGCTAATTTTTCCTTCTGTTTCTAGGTGGAAATTAAACTAGACGATAAGAATGGGGAGGTGCGTATATTCTCTGATGCTGGAAGGATTATGCGTCCTCTTTTATTAGTTGAGAGTTTAAGAAACATTAAGTTACTTGAATCAGGAGATTATTCCTTTCAAAGTCTTATAGACAACGGAATTATTGAACTCATTGGAAGCGAAGAGGAGGAAGATTGCTACACAGCGTGGGGAATTAAGCACCTTTTTCACAATACCGAAACAACAAGAACCGTACCCAGTAAATCCCACAATACGGAAACATATTCACCTAAATACACACATTGTGAGCTTGATATGTCATTTCTCCTAAGTGTAAGCTGTGGAATAATCCCTTTTGCAAATCATGACAATGCAAAACGAGTCTTGTTCCAATCTCAAAAGCACTCTCAACAAGCCATTGGATATTCAACCACAAATCCAAACATTAGAGTTGATACCCTCGCTCATAATCTATTTTATCCCCAGAAACCGCTTTTCAAGACTGTTCTTTCTGATTGTCTTGGAACATCCAAATATAGTAATGGTCAAGGATTGCAGTCAAGAGATGAATATTACAACGGTCAATGTGCTATTGTTGCTGTAAATGTCCACCTTGGTTACAACCAAGAGGATTCATTAGTAATGAACCGTGCTTCATTAGAACGTGGTATGTTTAGATCTGAACATATTAGAAGCTACAAAGCAGAAGTTTTCAACACTGAATCGTTTGGGAAAAAAGGAAAGTTTGAAGATAATATAATTTTTGGGAAAACTGAAAGTAAAATTGGTCGTGTTGATAAACTAGAGGAAGATGGATTTCCGTATGTTGGTGCTCGTTTAGAAAGTGGTGATATTGTTATAGGGAAACATGTAGAATCAGGGGGAGATCATAGTATTAAATTGAAACATGGTGAGAAAGGATCGGTCCAGAAAGTTGTATTATCTGCTAATGACGACGGTAAAAACTTTGCTACTGTATCTTTGAGACAGGTAATTTTGTGGCTTCAATTATTTTTCAAATGTTTAAAATACCCTCGAGTAATCTATCGACTGTTGTAGGTACGCTCACCAAGTCTGGGAGATAAGTTCTCAAGCATGCATGGACAAAAGGGCGTTTTGGGGTATTTGGAGTCTCAGGAGAACTTTCCTTTCACTATACAAGGAATAGTACCCGATGTTGTAATAAACCCGCACGCGTTTCCATCTAGGCAAACACCAGGTCAGCTGCTGGAGGCTGCATTGGGTAAGGGGATTGCCTTAGGTGGCTCTTTGAAATATGCCACGCCTTTTGCAACTCCCTCTATTGAGGACATAACCGGCCAACTTCACAGGTATAAAATTACCAAGCTACCCGAGGCTAATAAAGACCGTAGAGACAAAGTTTAAAAGAATGGAAACGAGACTCGAGGCGTTTTCCCTTCGCCTCACGGGGCGAACCGAGGCGGGGAATCAAAAAAATAAATATAAAAATGATATATCTTATATAAAATATAAAATAATTGACCCAAAAAGTCTAAAACATAAAAAAAAAACCCTAAACCCCCTGAGGCGCACCCAAGGCGCATCTGAGGCGCACATTTTCTTAACGCCTCAGCCCTTAGAGGTGTATGTACAGCCTGGACCCTACGGGCATGCCTCAGACTTGTTTTTTTGGCGCCTCGCCTCGAGGCACACGCCTCCAAACGTCTTTTAAACCATGCGTAGAGGAATGAATTAATGAAATGCTTAGCATTATCCTATGACTTATTTGCAGGTGTGGATTTTCAAGATGGGGAAATGAGAGAGTTTACAACGGGCAAACAGGTGAAATGGTTGAGTCACTGGTGTTCATGGGCCCCACATTTTACCAGAAGCTGGTCCACATGTCTGAAGACAAGGTCAAATTCCGTAACATTGGGCCAGTTCACCCTCTAACCCGGCAACCGGTGGCGGACCGCAAGCGGTTTGGTGGGGTCAAGATTGGGGAGATGGAGCGCGACTGCATCATAGCTCATGGTGCGACCGCCAACTTGTATGAGCGTCTTTACACACTCTGTGATGCTTCACATATGCATATCTGTAGGAAATGCAACAAGATGGCGAGTGTGATTCAGAGGTCGGTCCCACGTGGACCCAAGATTCGTGGGCCCTACTGCCGGTTTTGTGAGTCTGTTGAAGACGTTGTGAAGGTGAATGTGCCTTATGGGGCAAAGCTAATTTGTCAGGAGCTTTTTAGTATGGGAATTGCCATCGAGTTTGAATCGGAGCTTCGCTGAAGGTTGTCACTATGTGTAATTTGGACATATAACTTAATCTTGTAGCCGCAGAAACGGTGTAACATGGTGTAACTCTTGTTGTAATGGTACTTGATTTTGCTAGGCTTATTTTATCAGGTCCGGTTGGTTTGGGATGACAAATCCTCGGTCCTAACCGTGTCTAGTTGTACTGATACCCGTATGTTTTTGCACCTAAGTTTGTGGTTCTTGACTTAGCTTGGAGCTGAATGTCGCTCACTTGGAATAAAATAAACATGAAGGGTTGTTTGACCAACCATTGGAAGTGAGTGTTGTGTGTAAAATAGTCCTGGGCAAGTGATGTTTTTGAGGGGTGCAATGTAGTCACAAGTGAAGAGTCAGAAGGGAGGTGCTGATTTCAGGTTTGGGCCAGGTCACGGGTCTGGACTTCTGTTGGAATTCCTGGGCTCCGCTCAAGTCAAATATGCTGCTGTGGCGTGCGTGCACGGGGAGCGTTGCCTCCAAGACAGGTCTCGAAGGGGGGTCAGCTTGCCGAATACGTTATGCGATAGATGCGGGTATGGGACGGAGACTCCTGATCACATCTTTGCTAGCTGCTTGTTCGCAAGGAGCATTTGGTGGAATATTTATGCTTGGATTCGGGTTCCTTGGCCGCCGAATTGCAACACAATCTCGGAATTAATTCAAGTGCTTAAGTCAAGTCCTGGAAGCAAGAGATGGAGGAAAGTGGTGCACACCGTCGCGATTGCTACTACGTGGAACATATGGGCTGACGGAAATCGTAAGGTCTTCGATGGCTACTTCACCCCAGTGATGAGTATAGTCCAAGCCATGCCTACGTTTGGATCGCTCACAGGTCAAATATCCAGCTGGTCGACTTTGATAAGTTGTCTACGTTTGATATCATTGATATGTTGTAGCCTGCTTTTGTGTTTTCGGTGTTTGGATTTAGGTTATATTATTTCCAGTTTCTTGCTGTGCCTCTTTATATAGATATAAAACATTTTTTCCGTTAAAAAAAATCACAAGTGAAGAGACCTATTTTGTTATGATTAGTGCCACTCACTGCCACATTAATAGGTTTTTTGTCCCTCTATTTTATTTTGGGAAGCTCGTGAATAAGTTGCATTTAGGTTGTTTGTGATGTTAAAAGCCTACCACATCACCTCCCATCTTAGTTAAAACTAAAACCATTACAAACAACTTGAGAAGGACATCAAGGGCCTCACCACTCCCATTATTAACACAGTAACGATCATTGTGTGGGGCCAAGTGACAATCTAACCAATCAAATTATCCTACTCAAACTTTATAAAAAAAAGTACAAATTATTGGTAATTTAGTTAAAACTTTCACACCATTGTGAAATGGTAGTTTAGTTAAAAGTCCACTGTCTACATGGCACCGTTCGAATTTTCAAACCTCCAACAATTTTAAACGCTACCGTTGTGGCTCTTGGGTTCGGCCTACTCGGGCAATTCCGAACCTACTACAAACGAGAGAGGTGGACTCCAAACACAAACAATTTTTTAATACATTATTTTAATTTTTATGATAAAAAGTGGGCGTTTGAAAATGAAGGTAGTGTTACAGAAAATTGAACTTATGACAAAAATAAATCGAGTGTTTTGGAAAATTGTTGTTAGTGTTTTAAGTAATTAGTATTTTGATTCTCTTAGGACATAATGAGGCGTCTCAAAGTCCCCAATTTCTCTCCGTGACACGTCAGCGTCATATAATTTTCCCCATTTTTTTTTCTCAGTTTTTCTCCAGATTTCCATAGATTGCTTGGTATTGTCCCAAATTTTCCTCATATTTCTACGAAAGAATAATAATAATTTAAACTGAACTTATATATTTAAAATCTTTTAACAAAATATAAACTAACATCAATAAATGAAAAATACAAATAAAATAAATAAATTACATTAGACTTATAACGATAAAAAACAATATTATTAAAAACAATATTAAAACAGTAAGGTCCATCCCCAACAACTTGCCACTTCACGCTTCTTTTCGAGAATCCACTGAAAACAACAACAACAACCTTACCCAGTAAATCCCACACTTAGCCAAGCTAAGAGTAGGGTCTGGGGAGGGTGAGATGTAGGCAAACCTTACCCATATCCTTACAAATAAAGATGCTGCTTCCAGAGAGACCCTCGGCTCGACAATACACAAACGCCAAGTCTTGTTGTTGTTTTCTTTGACGCGTTGCTTGTTGTTCTTTCATCAAAACGAGTCGAGTGTGTATATCAGCTTCCATGAGAAGAATCTTCTCATCTCAATATTTCTTTTTTTTGATCCGTTTCGGCTACATTGAAGTCGTTGAATTGCTTGATTTTTGACAAAACAGCTTCGGTGGACGATTTTCCTGATTATCCTAATATTTGCGTTGAATCCGCTTAATTTCAAATGAGCATGAGACCAAAACATTGGCAGCTTCAAAGTTTAAATCTTCAATACATGTAATGAAACAAACACACATAGCAACTACACACAAAAAAAAAAAAAAAAAAAAAAAACCTTAACTAAACAGCACAGTGCCTCTTGGCAGAGATCATATACAAGGTTTGAAGATCACCCACATTTTTTTTTTGCAAGGTGACTTTTTTAATTGTGTGGCAGAGATCATCACACCCGCCTCTTGGCAGGCCCTAATCATCCACGCGCCCAGACTATGTTGTGTCTGAACTGGGTCCACGCTGGTACAGTGGGGACTACGGCGTTCGCCCGAAACCGTACTGCCTCCGCACGAGTTTCCTCGCTAGAGTAACAGCCGGTTGACGATTGAGACCAATGTGTGCAGGGCGGATCTAGGGGCCAGGAACCCCTTCGGTTTGGAAAAAGTTATAAAAAATAGTGGAAAAAAATGAAAAATTAGTGAAAATCTACGAAATGAACTCTTTGGAAATTGTTTCTGGATACGCCACTGAACGTGTGGCGTAACGCAAACATTTATCATCAGTTCATCACATAGAACCAAAAAATCAGTTGAAAGAAAATGTGTGTGCACTAAGTTATTATGGTCATAAAACTAGGAAGGGGTTGTGGAACCAAAATGAAAATAGATATTACCATGAGGAGTAAAAGTAAGATGCAAAGGGTGTTGACGAACAAAGTTATAGAATGAAGAAACTAAGGATATGGAGATGAACAACAAGTTTGTGATAGGTGTCATTTTTTTTAAACCTAGTATGGTGTGTGTTTGTTTGTTTGTGTTTGAATCTTTAGTTTTGCTTCAATTTAAACAAATTGGGATGAGAGCTGGTGGGGTCTGCATGCTTCCAATTTAAGAATTCGTCACATTAAAGAAAGGGAAAATGGCCAAAATAGCCCCTTGACCGAGCGTTTTGCGTAAATGGCCCCCTCCACCGTCTTTGGAGAGACGGGACACGGTTTCCAAAAGGGCTGAACCGTCTCCCGAGATCCTTTGGATTCCAACCAGTAGAAACCCAACACGTGGCGGTTACGATCCCGATGTCTGCCACCCGGCTCCCGTGGCGGCTTGAGACGTGTCAGCGCCGTAAAGCCGTCTCCGGTGGGGTCCCTGAGACGGTTCATCAACGGCTCAAGTTAAGCCGTCTTCGGCTCGGCTTAGCCGAATCCCTTTTGGCTGAACCGTCTTCAGCCCCATTAATTAATTTATTTTTTTTTTTTCAAATTTTGTTTGGGTATAAATATGTGGGTTTGGTTGAAAAAAAAAAACACATCTAAATCAAACCAAATCTTCTCAAATGTTTGTTTCAAGCCCGTTTAGATATTTTACCAAGCCAAAATATTTTACCAAATCAAACAAAATCTTCTCAAATGTTTTTTTCAAATTTAGTTTGATTAATCGACGTGTTTTTGAGTTTCAGAATAGCCGAATATTTTTTCGGTTAAAATTATTGCGCTTTTTAAACCTAAGCCTTTGGGATTTATCTAATCCCATTCCTTGGAAAGCTTCTGTTCCGAAGTTTTTCCGCCATTTTCTTTGGCCTTAAAAAGCCTTTCACCCATTTTCTTTAGCCTTAAGTTGACCTCCAACCACTTGGTAATACATTTGGAGCGAAAGGTTGAAGTGATGGATAGGTTTCGGTCGGAGTTAGTGAGAAGTAAAGCGAAAAAGGCTTCAGTTGGATTGCTGTTACATCTACATAATACTACTTGGATTGTTGTTGCATCTACACGTGGGTTAACCCGTGTAATTTGCATCGACGATGTTGTAGTCTACTTTGTTGGCAAGTTCATCCTTTTCCTAAATCTCTATCATGTTCTTCTGGATCATCCGTCTTTTACATGTACAAGACGGTCGGATGTGATATTTAGGAGAGTTTGTTCTTTGACTTGTCCGGGCCGTTGGTAAGCATCTGTCCGTACGTATATTTATGTACGTATTTAGGTGATGAAGATGAAACTGGACAGTGGGTATAAAGTACACTGCGAAAATATATCTTGGCGTTCCAAGCAACGGAAATGTCTCGGTGTTTGACGTGTTGAACCACTTCGTGAATTATAATTGTTTGTATATTGTAATTGTTTTAATACTTTAGTTGTATTTTTATTGGATTCCTATTATTATTTGTTTATGTTAAGTTTGTTTAAGGTCTTGTGTTCTCTACTTTTTGGTGTTAAACAAAACACTCCCTTTAAACAATATAAACTTAAAATAAACAATTTTTATTATGACTTAAAATAAAAGGAGCATTAAAAGTAAGAAAAAAAAAACTACTAATCCAAAGCCCCGGCGACATCACGAATCATCTGCCACGCCGACAAATGAGTAAAGGGTGGTCGGCCCGAAAACTCGTGCTCAATCTTAGCATGTTCTAGTTTTTCATGGTCCGCAGTGTCTTGTGGGAGTTCACGGATAGCGGTTTGATAAAACCCCTCGAAGAGACGGCACTTGTTTTGCAAGTCCGTCCACTTCCGGTTGAGAGACTCCGTTGACCTGCTTGAACCTCCAACCAAAACTTTGAACTCGTTGAGAACGAGTGGCCAAATGGACCCTCGACGTGGTGGGTTTTCTTTAACAGTTATCCAAGCAGTGCATAGGGCAATTTCTTCTTCTTCTGTCCACGGTTTCGGTGCCATTGTGATTTTGGGTTTGGGTTTCTTATCTGTGACGGTGTACTGACGGTCTGTAATGTCAAACCGTCTACTGGCTTTATATAGGAAGGACATATGCGGGTGGGTTAAGCATTCAATAGGGAATATCAATAGATTTCTATTGAATTAAAAATTACAACATTTTTTAAAACACTAAATAAATTAAAACACTTTATTAATAATAAAACATACATTAAAAAAAGAACATTACATAACATTATTTTTAATAAAACCTAAATTTAAATATAATCACGTAACAAATGCCACGCGGAAAGGTATTCGAATTCTTCGTCGTAGTCCAAAAAGTAGTCGATTTTCGCCAATTCTATGAGCCCTTCCTCGGACTCGTTTGGCGACTCCTCTTTGTTGGAGTTGAAGAACCCTTCGAATACGGTGCACTCCGCCTTGACGTTGTGAAACTTTTCTATAACATCTTGTGTCGTACGGTTTGTCTGGCCGCCGACAAGTGTTCGAAACTCAAAAAATACTCTACTCCAAAATGGAGTTGCACGAATTTCTTGACTGGTGTTTGAAACTCGGGTGTTTTCGGCAACATTTCGCCATGCCAGTGTAACCCCAAGGATCTCCTCGTCGGTCCATGAAGACATTTTACTTGGTTTGATTGATGTTTTGTAAGAAAAATATGTGATGTAGTGAAGAATTTGTTAATTTGGCGGGTATTTATAGTGTGAAATAATTTAATTTAATTAAATATTTAATTTGGTAGGTAATAAAAATAAATAAGGACAATTAAAAAAATAAATAAACTTCCAAAATAAGAACATTTTATTAAGAATTGTTTGGACGTGGTAAGCACCTCCAGAAATACATTTTTTCAGCCATGAATCGTCTGTAAGACGAACATGTTTGTTTTAGATCACCGTTCGTAGTAATTGGTTTATCAGTAACCAAATGCTCCATCAGCATACAAAGATATACCGCTTCATTACCAGACAGGGAGTTATGTGGTGCAACATAGTCTTCGTTAAGATTGAAAGTTATACATTTTTCTGGATTACCTGTTTTCTTCCAGAATCTTATGTTCACTAGTAAAGCTCCTAAATAAACTTGTATCTTCGTCAGCTTTGGGTGAACAATGGTTCTGTATTTGTCTCTGATACGAAGGTCTTCGCAAGCATACATAACAAGTTCTTGCGTCACCAACTCTAGTCGCACCAATAACCATTCCCTATTTTCAAGCTGAACGGGGAAAAAAACAAAATCAACGTCGAAAAATGAAGGAAACGGTTTGAATTTGCCATTGCAATAGTTGGCCAAGTTTTTTGGTACAGATTCTAATAACGAATTATAAAATTCTGGTGGAAGAATTGTCCACCGCATATTTAGCGAAGCATTTTTTTGTAGCTTTCTACTCCTCCAGTTCATCAGTCTTCCAACCCATCCTTCAACATGCTGAAAAATAATTGAATCACAATTTCAGTAAAAAAAAATAAAAAAAAACATTAAAATTTAAGTTATTACTGTTGGTGTGAGGTAGCCGTTAGAACGATAGCCCAACAAAATTCCCCAAAAATTTTTGTCAAGCTCAATACTTCTTGAAAAAACAGCAGAATAACAAAACGGTGCGTCGCCTTTATTGTAGAAGTCAACAACATTAGTTGCCCAATTATCATTCTCATCGTCCGGTATAGCCCATTTGCCGATAACGTTTCCGTGTAAGCTTTGTCGATTACTGATAAATTCTCTTTCTTTGGTAATTTCAGGTTCCTTCGGACGCCTCCATTTTTTTAGTATCCAACTCGATGAATGTTTCTCTGGTTGAGAAAAGTATTCTTCTGGAGCTATATTTTTATCACGGCCGTCAGACATTTTCTTGAGCGATACTTCTCCAACAACCTTTTTTAACCACAAAATATTTTACGTTTACAACTACTTATATAAAGATGATTTTAAATATAAATTATTTATTTAAATTTTTAATTTTTTGTTTTTTAAATTTTTAATTGATTAGGGGCCCACAAAATGTCTCATCAGACGGGTTAGTATTGGGAACCGTCTCGTCAGACGGGTTAGCGTTGGGAACCGGACCCGGCTTGTGAGACGGGTTGGGAACCGAAACCGGCTCAGCAGTTCTTTCCACGTACCGTCTCAAAAGACGTGTTGGGAACCGGAACCGGCTCAGCAGATCGTTCCGGGTACCGGCTCAAAAGACGGGTTGGGAACCGGGACCCGTCTTTGTCAGAGGGTTGACTGAGAGGCTTTGGGAACCGAACCCGTCTTGGTCAAACCGTCTCCTGAGACGGCTTGGGAACCGGACCCGGCCCATGCAGCCCGGTCCCACTAGGGTTTACCTTTTGGGGGTAAAAGTAAACTTTCGGTGAAAGTCTCTCCACCGAAAGACGCTACGTTGACCGGAACCCTCTTTTTACCGGTTTTCTTGTTTATCATCTATTTTCCGGCGAACGGTTTGCTAGGACTCCGGTCAAATTATCAGACGACGGTCATTTATAATCAAAAAGGTAATATTAACGTTACTTTTTAAAGTTAAAATTTTTTTTTTCATTGAAAACGACGCAACACAAACGGGACCACCCGACATATTTTTGGTCATGTGGTCCACCACGAACGTGCTCACCGTCGACCGTCGATTAATTTTTAATTTTGTTTGTTTTTTTGTTGTCCGTTAATCGAGGTTGACCAAACCCGTTTGACCATGTTTAATCCGAGTGACTTTGTCGACCCGGCCAACCCACATCAAATACTACAAGAGGAACAGTATGAAGAGTTTTTTCGGCACCCACAACAGCCGAATCCTCCTCGGAGCTTACCTCCTCCGGTAAGCGTTTGCTACCATTTTTCAGTCAAGTATTTTTATCATTTTTCATTTACCTTGTTTGTTACTAAAAAATTTTTTATAACCTTTTTTTTAGTCTGATACCGAAATAAAAGTCCGAAGTGCCTGGAACAAAGTAACAGAAATGAATAATAGAATGTCCGAGGCAATGAAGACGCGTTTTAGGGCGACCGTCTTCGGTCACTTTCTGGATGTTATGAGCCATGTTTGCGAAAGTAATTTGTTACTCTCAGTGGCACAACATCAGATTGAGACGGGACTGCCTAGTATCGACGGCCTTTTTTATCAAATCGGTCCTAACAGTCTTCTATTCACTCCACAACAGTTTTGTCTGATAACGGGCCTAAGATTTGGCCGTCACGATGGTTGGGAACTCGCACAATCCCCAACATCGTTTAAAAGACGAATATTCCGTGAAGTGAGTAAGGTATCTTATCAACGTGTGCTTGATATTTTCAACGGTGACTGGATCGATTATGAGGAGGATGATGTTGTCCGTATTTGTATCCTGGTATTAATTGAATCGGTGTTTAAGGGTACCCAAAATAGCGCTACCGTGGATGATCTAGTCCTCGATCTTGTTGATGACTTTGAAGCGTTGAATGCATATCCATGGGGAAGTTATTTTTGGGAAGATTTGGTTAAAAATATCAATAACATGCACCTGATTCAAAAGCAGGGTACAAGGGGCTTCAGTTTAAAATCTTGTAATTGGGTTTTCAAGGTATTAGTTTTTATGAATTATTTACTTTTACCTTGTTTGTTTTAATAAATATTGTTGATATTTCTAAATTTTGTTTAAAAACTTGCAGATCTGGATATTTGAGATATTTCCAGAATTTAAAACCGATCCACATTTTTTTGTTGGTGATGCAATCCCCAGAGTTCTTTCCTGGGGTCCGGGAAGAAAAATGCAGAGGACCACCATTGATCGTAAGATCACCGTAAATTCTATGGTAATCTTTTGAAATCATTTTCTACCGAATTTTTTTTTGAAAAGCTAAATATAAGTGATAAAATTTAAAAAAAAATTGTTGTGCTTCAGCTTGAAGGGTTTAAGCCGTTTAGGTTTCTACTTCCGACTGACGTTGAGCTGCGCTGTGCCTGGTACACTGATAGTGCCCATTTTTTACGAGGACAAAGGAACCGGGCTCAAGGGTGCTTTAATAAGTCGGCCGAGTTTCATCCGTCTGCCTATGTAAATTTTGATAATACGGGAGCGGATGATATAAATTTCGATGATCTGCATACGGTTTACGGTGATGAGCCTGTTGATTCGACGGCCAAAAAAAGAAAGTCGGAAACTGTTCCGACAACCTACACTATCAACGATGATTTAATAGAGCAATTTAAAGCGTTGATGGATGATAGGTTGGAAAACTTTTATAATAACAAGTTGAAAGGTTTACTGCCTGAGGTAAAGTTGTCGTATGATTATTATTAATCCGTATTAATTTGTTGAAAAGTTTAAAATAATTAACTTTTTTAAATCTTAGGTACGTAAATCCCAACCGACTGGTGAAGAAGGCCCGACGAGCTCGCATCACAATGAAAATGTTGATGAAATGTTTTGCTCGGGTGATGTATATAGACCAGACACCGACGGCCTAAAAAAGCCTGTATGTTTTATTTTATTTTTTTCCTTCATAGTTTATCATTTAAATTCAAAATAATTGGTTCACTTTTGTCACTTTAACAGTTGAGACGGTCTCAAAGGTCAACAAAGCCATCCTCGTGTATGCTTTCCCCATTTACAACAATAAAAGGTGCAAAAAAGAAGAAGTTCAAATCTGACGATGAAAATGAAAACATAAAAGTAATAAAAAAATGGTATCCAAAACAAAAGGATAAAAATAGAACTTGTGCACTATTTGGGGGAAATATATTCCCGGATGACTTTTGGGAAGATCTTTTCGGGATTATCCATCTCTCGGTTGGTTAGGCAGCGAGGTAATAATTTTTAAATATTTGTTACTTTTATTAACTATGTTTAATTTAATTAATGTATTTACCGCAGTTTAATATTGAATATTCAAATTATTTATTATAGCACATATATGGATGGACACACCATCTCTACGAGACTCTTTGGAGCTCAACCTCCCGTTGGAGCATCCTTCCTCCATATTTTGTGGGGGGTTTATTTAGCCGTACTAATAACACGCCTTTCAAAGATTTGTTTGATGGGTCATTCCCACCGTTTCCAAAAATCGCTGATGTTGACGAGGTTGTTTTTCAAATTTAAATCATGGTTTTGTTTGTTGAACATATTATGATTTGTTTTTAACATTTTGTTTCAAACTATTTGCGTTTTAATAGGTATATGTTGTGTTGAATATAAGCTTACAACATTGGATCCTCGGAGTTTTTAACCTGGTTGAGCGAAAGTTTACCATCTACGACAGGTAAATGTTGAACCTATTCATTTTAATGCCGGTTTTCATTAGGCAATAGTGTTAATTTTGATAATGTTTTTTCTATATTTTGCAGTTTACTTGGTTTGAGGGGCGCGGTGAAGGCCAAAAGAGACGTTATATGCAATGCTAGTTATGCATTTGAGCTTTGGCTAAGATCCAATAATTACTACGAATCCGTAAACCCGTACATATACGCCCCTCCTTTCGATGTCGTAGAGCCTGAAGAAGTACCCCAACAGTCCGGAGATCTTGGTGATTGTGGGGTTTGGGTGTGCATATTTATTGAGAGGTTGATTAAAAACGAACCTCTATATAATAAACATGAAAACACCCAAGAAACAGCTTTAAAAATGCGGCACAGGATGGCCTTAGAATTTTATAGGAACGTTTTGCCGGAAGCTGATACGGTAGATAATAGACAGACTCCCGATGAAGACGAACTGAAATTGTTAAATTAATATTACTAATGTCATTATTATTACTACTCCTGTTGTGTTACATTAGTAGATATGCAAACAAAACCCAACTAACTACCAAAAGTAACTTCAACAATCTGGCCTGCAAACGGTATTTTCTAGCCAAAGCTTGTTGCTCGTCTAACGATTGCCTCAACCCCGGAACGATTTTTTTGCACCTGAAACATTCCGACGCTTCTACCCACCTAATAAATCCACAACCAGCAGTCTGTGGTTTAAAAAAAAAAACAGTTATTTGATGATCATTAAAAGCACACGATAAATATTAAAATTTAATACTTACGCAACACACGAAGTCTCTATCCGGGTTTGCATCAGTTCTCGAGATAAGTATACGTGTAGTTGCACCGCATGAACATATTTCTCTTGACCTGCTAAATCGTCTAGATGAAGACCTTGAAGATGAAGATGATGACTGAGACATGGTGATGGTATATAAACCTCTACACAATTGATGATGAACGGTTGGTGGTAGGTATATTTATAAAAAAAACGAAATAGTTATTTGCATATTTAGTCCTTGACGTTTGGCAAAAATTGCAACTTCCACCCGATATTGGTACACCTATCAACCTAGGTCCTTATATAGAAGCTCATTTCACATGCAGATGAAATAGCATAATGACTAACATTCCTGCTCCCGTAGAGAACACAATTTGGGTTAATCCACATAACCAATCAAGTTTTTGGGCTCCAAATGTTCTTGAGTTTTACTACGATGGTGATAGCACATGTTGCTATACAACCTATATGGGGCGTACACCATTAAACAAAGAGTGGTGGGGTGGTATTTTAGGGTACTGTGGAAGCGGATATCTTCAAAAAACGGTAAATACTATGACTGTTACGTTATACGTTATATGATATGATAATTTTTTTGTGATTTTATTAACATTTATTTACAGCATGTTCGTGCATGGTGCAACAAATTGATGTCGTTAAGGGACATTGAACGACAAAGAAGACCAACAACATGTAGTTATGGTCTTTGGACTGTTCTTCCCCCTAATTTCTATAACCTAATTATTGAACAAGATCACCATGCTTATTGCTACGCAAACGGCTCGAGAAGAATATATCCACCTCTTTGGGAAGTTGATATGGTAGAATACTGTTTTTTTTTCGTATATTTTATACCTTTTTATCGTGCTGTATAAAATCTACATTTCGTTTTGGACTGTAATTTTCAGGTATATATACCATTTTCGATAGACGATGAAAACTGGTTTGTTCTACAAGTTGACATGAAATTACTACAAGTAACAGTGTATTTCCCAAATAACTGTAGTCCCATAGATTGCGGCGATACTTTTTGCAGTCATAGAAAAATTCATCAAATTCTTATAGAATTTGAATCTGCTTTCATATGGTTTCTAGGGGCTATAACGTACTGGCAAAAGTCTGGTAGAAACGAAGTTGAATCATTACAATTTTCGGGTGATGTTGTCTGGCCTGTCACCAATAGTCGCATTGGTCGACATTCAGGGGTAATCGTTTGTATGTTGCTGAGAAATCTTGTTCAAAACATTACATTGACTTGGAGAGAAGGCAGCCTACATGATGCTTGCATGAGATTCAGACGTTTCATGGCAGATGAAATTTATGCTGGTCGTTTTGCACCGTCAAATATTTAAATATTTATCTACCTAGTATATGTATTGATGTAAAACTTGATATATCGAAGTTATTTGTAAGTTTTATGTTATAAACATTGTTAAGTAAATAAATTAAAGTAAATAGCACCACTAAAAATCAGCAAGGTTAACAGTCGAACAAGTATTATGAATTACATATTCTGCAAAGTCATCTGCTTCAACGAAAGTGGGGGACGGTGTTTGATGATGATTTTCTTTCTTTGAACCACGCCTAGCAGATTTTGATCGTGAGGCAACAGGAGCTGAACATCGGTCACGATGATGACCGTGAGTTCTACAACGACTGCAATATACAGGCGTAGGTTCCTCGCCTCTCGATAAAATTCGTTTATTTTCACGAGGACGTCCCGACTGTCGTTTTGTGATATGTGGTGGTTGTAGAGGAATCAAACACTCTGGCGTCTCCCATTCAGACCTGTGGGGTAAAGGATAAATGGCCTCTTCATATGTTGTTTTGTATAACTGGTTGCTATACCAAGGTGACGTATAATGACTGCAGTCCTGTTCCTTCAGTAATTTTGATACTGCAATCATGTGGCCACATGGGAAACCAGATATCTGGGGAACACAACAACTGCATGTTTCATTAGACAGATCAACAAAACCATTTTTCCCACCGTCTAGAACTTGAAAAGTGTTAACCCCAACGCCATAAGCCTTCCACGTTCTAGAATATTCAATCTTTTTAATAATTTTTTTTACCGCGAAAGGAGTCAGTACGTGTTTATTTTGAATAGCCTCATTTCGGCGTTCGTAATACCATTGTTGAAGTTTTTGTCTAAAAAATTCAACCAAATGGGTGATTGGAACTTTTCGTTCGTCCTTAGATAAGGCGTTGATTGACTCTGCACTGTTAGATGTCATATAATGATATCGTTTCCCTGAACAGTGTGCTCTTGACCACTTATGTAAACCGATACTCAATAGAGTATTCCTAACCCGTGGTAGGGCTGCACACAGCGCGTTAAAACTTTCTTCAAAATCAGACACCCGGTAAGCTTTACAAGTGTTCCACCACAGTGTCTCTAAATCCTTCTTTTTGCTTTTTGGTATCTTTAAGTTCACCATCAAATGTCGACAGCACAACCCGTGAAATGCATTAGGAAAAACCGTCCGAACTGCCAAATCTATTGAGTTGGCTCTGTCAGATATGATCGCCAAATCCGGGTGCTCACCGATACACTCTTTAAGTTTCGATAAGAACCACGTCCAACTCTCACCGTCCTCGGATTTGCCGATACCATATCCAACGGGTAAAATTTGGTTGTTACCATCCATGCCAACAGCAAGGAATAACGTTCCCTTAAACTCACCTTTTAAGTGTGCCGCGTCTATAATAATGACCGGTCTTAAAGACAGAAGAAAACTCCGAATCTGTTTAATAAAATGAAAAACAGATAAATTTTAGACTTCAGTAAACCAAAACATCAATAATTTATTTAAGTTGGTATGAAAATAGGTAAAAATATTTTACTGACCGTTGCACCAATGGCAATAAAAAGCATTTCAAAACGATTGTCTTCATCAGTTTTAATCTCAGTAACAGTCCCTGGATTTGCATTTCGCAAATTATAGCAGTAGAACGGAAGCTCAGAAAACGATTGTTTGCTACTTCCTTGCAAAAGCTCAAGTGCATGACACTTCCCCCGCCAAGCTTGAGTATATGATATATCAACCTTAAATCTTTCTCGAAAATCTTGTACTATTTCGTTTCCACGATAAACACGTCTAGTATCTCGCAATTGGTGCTTCAGTATGCTACCAATTACTTGCGGGTTAGCTTGACGAAGATGGGGATGTGTTTGAGTTTTAGAACATGTGTGGTTGTTGTTAAAAAATGTAACAAAAAACGTGTCTGAAGTTGGGACAGAACGTGACCTAAATTGCCAATCACAATCATCAACTAGACATGAAATTTCATACCTCGTTTTAGATGACCTGTCGACTTTATAGGAAAAACGTTCAGACAAACAAAAATTTCCTAACTGCAATTTCAATTCATCTTTGTTACGAAATACGGAACCTTCCGAAAAAACTAAAGAGCTTTTGGTTATATCTGAAAACAATTCAGAACTTGGCTTTCCATAAAATTCTTCTTTTTCAGCTTTCTCATCATCCAAATTTCCAAAACACCCATATGGTGTGTAATGATCAAAATTTTCTATAGACAAATTTAGATCAGGGACTTTTGAATCATTTGAAGGTACGTCGTTTAAATGAGCATTACTAGACGAACCCACACCTGGTTCATCTACAACATACAACTTCAATACTTCATGGGGGTTTTGCAAAGCAACTTTAAAAAGAAAAGATACATCACGATCATTAAAAATGTCGATTGCATCATCAAAAGCTGACATTTTATAAGATAACCTTGAAATGTTTGGAATCTCACACACATCGGAAACTACATTTAAAAAACTAAGATACGAGATATTTGAATCAATTTCAAAACCACGTCTTTTACAGCTACTATCAACAACGTATTCCATTCGACCGTTGACAACTTCCCACCTGCCTCCACTATAGATTATAAAACTAACCATTTTTAAAAACACAACTTTTTTTTAACACTTTGAAAGAAAAAAAAGGAATACAAGAAAAAATTCAAACAAAATTGTTACAAAATTTACTAATTTTATAACAAACGGTTCGTCATGGACGTCACATCACCGAAAACGTCTCCGTCGATGTACGACGTCCGGCATCGAGTCGGTTCAGAAACAGTAAAAAGACGGTACGGGAAGCCGTCTTTTTCGTACCCGCTGACGTCTCAGGAGACGGTTCATGAATTTTAAAAGACGTCACCGGAGACGGCTTTTTCGTACCCGAACCGGCTCAGGAGCCGTCTCCGGTGGGATCGGATATATTATTTTATTATAAGCCGAGCCGAAGACGGCTTAACTTGAGCCGTTGGTGAACCGTCTCAGGGACCCCACCGGAGACGGCTTTGCGGCGCTGACACGTCTCAAGCCGCCACGGGAGCCGGGTGGCAGACATCGGGATCGTAACCGCCACGTGTTGGGTTTCTACTGGTTGGAATCCAAAGGATCTCGGGAGACGGTTCAGCCTTTTTGGAAACCGTGTCCCGTCTCTCCAAAGACGGTGGAGGGGGCCATTTACGCAAAACACGCGGTCAAGGGGCTATTTTGGCCATTTTCCCTTAAAGAAACGTATCTGCAAATGCCGATCGATCGATCGATTTATCATCCATGGTCTGAAATCAACGTTGCCTTCTATGATGTCCTAGAAAGTAGAATTTAATAAATAAATTGGTGACTTTACTTCTTATTGAAGGTGTGTAGGGCCATGTGTATGATTTTTTTTTCAAAAGATATTTATGGGAACACACCAACATATCCTTGTTATTGATAACTTTCAAAAAATATTATATAACTAGTTTAGTATTTAGGAATCAGGATCTGCGTGTTACAGTGAGACATCAAATCGACGAGAAGTAGACGTAAAAAGAAACATTTAATCACGCACATCCGTTGTAGCATGTTAACGTTAAAAAGTTAGATCAAAACGTAAAATATATAAAAGAATAACCAACTCAAGCTAGGATTCGTGCATTGCAATAGAGCCGTTAAGCTCGGAAAAACAGACGTAAAAACGTTGAACCACCTAAACACGTTACAACATGTTAACTCGCAAAATTTAGACCGAAACGTAAAACGGAAAATTTGTAAAACATGTAAATATATGGAACCAAAGTAAGTGAAACATTATAAATGCTCCGCATCGCGCACGTCAGGTCAAGACATCATCATAATACGTGAAACAAAGTCATAAACACGCCACATTGCTCTTAGCATTATCGTAAATATAGTATAGATTTGTATAGATTAAGAGATAATATTTGTTTCCATACTTATCTTGTATCTCAATCCCTATATAATGGGATCATATTGTATTCTCAAGGATCATCAAATCAATAATACCATAGACCACTTTTATGGTATCAGAGCTACAGCTCATTAAACCCTAGTCGCCGATCCTGTTTTCTTTTCTTCTTTGTTTGTTTTTCCGATCATGACCAAGGACGACGACAACCAAAGCTCCTCGGCCACGGCCGGTAAACCCGCATCCCTCCACCCCGCCAACTTCGTAACCAACATCCAGAGCAAAATCCGCACCCTCGATGGCAAAACCGTCACATACACGTCTTGGGTGAAGCTCTTCCGGTTACACGCTGTCGCTTACAAGGTGTTGCATCACATTGATGGCACCGAAGCACCCATTGAAACAGCCGCTGAATACCCACAGTGGCTCGAACTCGATGCTCTGGTCCTCCAATGGATCTTGAACACCGTGTCCGATGCCACCCTTCCTCGTTTACTGGGACAAGTATCGACGGCTCGAGCCGCATGACTTAAGCTTGAAAAGACTTTTCTTAGTAACAAGAAGGCACGAGCAGCCGCATTAGAAACTTAATTTTGTAACCTGACCCTGGCGAATTGTTTGTCTATTGATGATTATTGTCAACACCTAAGCGACCTTGCAAATTAGCTAGAGGACGTAGACCAACCCGTCACCGAGTCTCGTCTGGTTCTTCAACTAGTTAGGGGACTTCCGCAGGAATTTGATACCATTGCATCTCTCATTCATCAGAACAATGCCGACTGAGACACTGCTCGCACTATGCTAGAAGATGAAGTTATTCGGTTGGTCGCTCGACAATCGCCACCTCCTCAGTTCTGGTTACCCAACAACCAATCGTCCAACACCTCACAGCCGCCACAACCGGCCACAACCTAACCCTAACCCGAACCCGAACCCCAACTCCTACCAGTATTTGTCTCGGGGCAGAGGACGGGGCAGGGGGCGCGTCGGAAAAGGTGGCAGAGGACGCGGGACAAATTGAGCACCATCTGGTTGGGTCCAACAAATGCAAACCTACCCCAACTGGGCTTGGTGGGTCACTCCACCTTGCCCATACCCTACCCAACCCTAGCAGCCCACTCCGCAAACTAAACAGCCTTCGGGCCCTTATTCCTTTCCTGGCTACAGTCCACCGGCCCAGCCCAACAACTCGGATCAGGTCGCTTCAGCCCAGTACACTGGTGACGCTGGCCCACAGCCCTCGGCACCCCCATCAGGCTACGACTATAATGCATTGTGTCCATCTGACTTGAGTGCCGCCTTCTCCGCCATGAATATGCAAGCTCAAGACCCCACCTCATACATGGACACCGGTGCTGAGGCACATGTTACTCAAGACCAAGGTATTATCAAAATCCCTTCTTCATCTACTGATTGTAATAAACTATTAGTCGGTAATGGCGCATGTGTTCCAATTCTTAAATCTGGGACCGGCTTTTACACCTTACCTAACCGAACCTATATCTTACCCAATGTCCTATATAGTCCCCAAATCATTCAAAACCTTATATCCGTTACATTTTTCACGTGATAATTGGGTTTCTATAGAATTTGATCCGTTTGGTTTTTCTTTGAAGGGCCTTCGCAATGGAAGAATTCTTTCTCACCACAATAGCACCGGGGACTTATATCCATTCACTGCAACTCAACTGCCGCCTCAAGCTTGTTTTCTCACCACTTCCGCACCCTGTTATGACCGTCTAGGACACCCAGGAGCCCAAGTTTTAGATGTGTTAAGTCGTACTTTTAATTTTCCATGTAATAAAGACCATAGGTCTACCTTTTGCAACTCTCGAATAGCAAACATTTGCCATTTTATGTTTCTAATACATTTACATTTGCACCCTTTGATATTATCCACTGTGATTTGTGGACCTCACCAGTTACAAGCAAAACCGGTTACAAATATTACATGGTTTTAATTGATAACTTTTCACACTTTGTTTGGGTCTACCCATTAAAATATAAATCTGAAACTTTCCCCACATTCGTCAAATTTCACCGTCTAATTAACACACAATTTAACCGCCTTATTAAAACCTTCCAATGTGACCTAGGAGGTAAATTTGACAACAATGCCTTCAAAACCTTTGCCCAACAACACGGACTACTTTTCCGTTTCTCTTGTCCCCAAAGCTCCTCCCAAAATGGTCGAGCGGAGCGTATGATACGCCGCTTAATTAAATGATATCATATGTGCCCTCCTAATCCATGCCAACCTTACTCCCTTCTTTTGGGTGAAAGCCTTTCACACCGCCACTTATCTTCACAATATCTTACCCACAAAACGCTTAAACCTTTTTACCCCAACATTTGCCCTTTACCTTCGCCACCCCACCTATGATCACTTACGAGTGTTCGGGTGTGCGTGTTACCCAAATACATCGGCCACTCAACCTCACAAACTTCATACCCTGGCCATTCGATGCATCTTTCTTGGTTATCCACCGGACTTCCGTGGATACCATAGACCACTTTTAATCGCGAGCTTCATATCAAGAATCTAGTTTATTTTAAGAATACATCTTATCTATAGGTTTTTTTTTTTTTTTTTTCGTTTTTGGTGGCACGATAAAAAAACATTTGTGCATTTGAGATTTTGAGGGTGTCAATTTTCAATTTGTGCTTTTGGTGAAACCGCAGTCTCAGGTTGCGGATTATGCTAACGTGGGACATCTGATTGGTGAAACCGCAATCTCAGGTTGCGGATTATGCTGATGTGAGGACATCTGATTGGTAAGGTGGAAAGGATGCAATGAGTACCTTGTCTATGTAGACATAAAATATTTTAAAAATAATACATACTATATATACTGCTTGATAAATTTAACTTAAGATTGCTGTAAATAAACATTTTTTTTTAATTATAATACACACACACTATCCTGCTGCATCGCATGGAGGAAAATTCCAATTTCCAACTAGTGCTACATAAAAAACACCATTTGCATCAAAGGAAACCGTCTTACAAACCTGGCATTTAAAGATCAATCCAAACTCAGGTTCTCAAATCACAAGATCGATATATGTAAAGTAAAGAGATAGAATATGAAAATATTCAAAAGAAGTGTACCGCACCAAGATGAAGATAGAAATTTCCATGTGGATGATATACAACATCTAAAGGGCGTTGAAGAGTTAAACCAAGGCTTGAAGAAAATAAGGCAATGATGATTGACAAGAAGGTGGTGATTGGTATCATTGTTTGAGAGCTTGATGAACAAGTTTGTGATCTAGTGTGTGTTTGCGTGTGATTATTATATTAGTATGGGTGTGTTTTATAAATAAAGTTTAAATTAGAATTGGATGGCTCTGCTTTAACTAAAACAAAAGGTGAGAAAAGAATGGGTGGGGTTTGCTTTGAATTTGAAATTGTGAAAGTTGGTGTTTAAAGCTGACATCAATGCTTCCATTGTCGAAAAGTTGCTTTCACTAAAGAAATATGGAGGTACGTATTAAATTATATTTTTTCCTTAAATGTAATCTAATGCTTGGGTAAATTACACGTTTCTCTATAGTTTGTGACAAACTCCAAATGTGATCTCTACGCATCAACATTTTACGGCTTTAGAGGGTGTTTGGGATTGAGTTTCAAGGGTTAAGATCAAATACACAAGACACTGATTTTAGGAAGTGTGAAAAGAATTGTGATCCATTGATCATATATTTGAAGGGTTGAGATTAATTTGTTTGAAAAAAATAAATAATAAATTAGAGAAAGGCCATAAAAGAAAAACCACATTTGTTGACTTTCTCTCTTCACATGCAATGCAAATGTCAATTCCCCCATCATTTTAAAACGTCTATAACTTTTTCATATGACATTTTTTTTTCAAAAAAAATTCACCATATTAACGAGCGTTTTTTTATCTTTAATATGAGTACCGCATTGCTACATTAAAATTGAAAAAAAAATCGTGCTAAATGGGTTTTCTTCTCCATTGTGTCTTCTGCTAGTTCATTGTGTTATAGTATGCATGTGTGCTTTATAAATATGTTATTTATGTTTTTTTAGTCTACACATGATTTAACTTTGTCCATTGTGTTTTTAGTATGCTTTTCATTGTGTTTTACGCAAATGAGTTTTGTATTTAGGTGTACATTGTGTTTTATTATGTTGTTCATTGTGTTTAAGTCTATTATTCATTGTGTTTTAGCCTTCTGTTCATTGTGTCTTTTATATGTCGTCCATTGTGTTTTATTAGATTGTTCATTGTGTTTTATACCCTATTGTTCATTGCTTATTTAATTGGTACTCATTGTGTTTTACGTTATCTCCATTGTGTCTTACGCAACTGGGTTTTCAACTTTTTTTTCAAAAGTATTCATTGTGTTTTAATCTTCTGTTCATTGTGTCTTTATTATGTCGTCCATTGTGTTTTACACAATTGGGTTTTTAACTTTTTTTTCAAAAGTATTCATTGTGTTTTAGTCTTCTGTTCATTGTGTCTTTCGTATGTCATCCATTGTGTCTTACGCAATTGGGTTTTCAACTTTTTTTTTCAAAAGTATTCATTGTGTTTTAGTCTTCTATTCATTGTGTCTTTAGTATGTCGTCCATTGTGTTTTACTAGACTCTTGATTGTGTTTTATACCCTATATTTAATTGGTGTTCATTGTGTTTTACACTCCATTGTGTCTTACGCAAGTGGGTTTTGAATTTTTTTTCAAAAGTATAACAATATGGTACTCATATTAAAGATAAAAAAACGCTCAATTTTATGATATAATTTTTTTTTAAAAAAGATGACGTATAAAAAAGTTACAGGCATTTAAAATGAAGGTGGAAATGACATGTGACTTGCATGTGCATATGTTTTTGACAAAATTACCCTCCCACTTGTTAATCCTTTGGACACATGTAATTTTCTAGTGGCTTCTCACCTTTTCATTTTTTGTAGCCTTTGTAGAATAACCAACCCTGAGTTTCAAAACAACTTATTAACTTATTGGTTTTTTCAAGAAGCCAATAAGTCAATAAGTTGTTTGTGTAACCCAAAAACACTTTCTGTTTTGACTTTTGGCTTTTGGCTTTTAAGGATGGAAAAACTGTTTTTGAGAAGTTATAAATCTTGGCTTTTCGCTTTTGACTTTTTGAAAAAAAATTACAAATCTACCATCCATACAACCAATATTCACAATAAGTTAAGCGAAACACTTAAAAAAACAATATATTGACTTTTTGACGTTTTCAACACTAAAGCTAATCCAAACACTTTTTTAAAGCTCTTTTTCAAAAGTCATAAGCCAATAAACACTTCTGACCAAAAACACTTTTGCATTTCCAAACTCAATCCCAAACACCCTCTTAGTCTTTAACGACACACTGTTTGCGCTTTATTCATTGTCAATGAGTTTAACAAAGTCAACTTGATCTGTTAGTTTTAAAAGTATACTGCTATTGAGTTTGAACTTATAATAGCAGAAACTGTATAACATGACACTAGTTGCACTGGTAATTTGTATTTAGTTTCACTAGGCTCATTTAACTGGCCAATAATTGGTTTGGGTTACCGATCCTAGGTCCTAGTCGCGTCTAGTTATACCGATTACCGTCTTTTTTACTCCAACTGTTAATAGTTCTTAGAGTTGTTAGTTTGGAGTTAAATGTCGCTCACTTGACGATGGTTCCGTTTAAAATAGGGATGAAGTATAGGGAAAACCACCAATCTAGCCATTAACCAAACATCTTTACCAAAATAGCCACCTCCAAGGCTCCAATCTCTTGGGAGAGTCGGTTCCCAGATTCCGAGGAGGTGGAAGCGACTCTGGAGACACCACCGTAGCTACCCAATCAAAAGCTGCCACGCGTCGGTTTTTCTGCGAGCCGTCTCCATCTTCAAAGCGAGCCGTTTCTCAGGTTTCAAGGCGTCTTTGGAGTGAGGTTTCCCAGGTTTCAAGGCGTCTTTGGAATGACGTTTCAAGGCGTCTTTGGAGTCGTCTCCTCTTCAGACGTCTCGGGCATCACCTGAAATCGTTGAAGTACAAGAAGAAGATTCAGACGGCTACTACCGATGACGAGGTGAATATTCAAACGTCTCCGGTATCTCCATGGAAGAAGATTAAAGTTCTTAGTGATTGTTCCGTTTTGTTGGTCGAAGATTCAAGTTCTTAGTGACTGTGACATCTCCATATCCTCCACCATGCCGATGACGTTTCCCACCTGCCGGAGACTTCATGACCGATTGCTTCATGCTTATGTTCTCGTCAACTATGTACCATTTAATTACAGGTTTTAGTCACTGGTTTGAGCATCCAAGAATGTCCAAGAATAATATGTTTATTTTTTATTCGATCTTGTCTGTATTCCATTTACTTGAAAGGATCAACGGATAATATCCAATAATATCTTTCGGCTTCATATTGTTCAACGATGGATTTACAGTGGGGCAGGGGGGGGGGAGAGAGAGAGAGAGAGAGAGAGAGAGAGAGAGAGAGAGAGAGAGAGAGAGAGAGTGTGTGTGTGTTGGGAAGGGAGTTGTGAAAGTGAAGATTTTTTAAATTATATTTTTGACACATGGCAATCAGCTATGGTCTATCACTAAAGCCTCACGAAGACGACACCACCACCATCTCGTGGTTTTGTGGCTTGGAGGGGAATTTCCCCTCCACTGACGTGGATGTCACATATCACTCGATGCCTCTTTCATCTCATGACCACACCGTGTAGTCTTGTAGTGTACAGATATCATTATAATAAAGAATATGGGTCAACTTAGCCTACACAGTGTAACAAAATGAGAAGAGTGGGAATGATACAAAAAACACAATAGATCACAAAATATGACACAATGAGCCATAAAATATAACAAAATGCCGAAAAATATAACACAATGCTAAAGAAAAAAGTCACTCGGAATTCAAGAACCGACCTTCCAAAGACGGTTGAGGTGACCATTTTAGTGAAATGCCTCGGTCAATGGCTAATTTAATGGTTTTCCCATGAAGTATATTTAACTTGTTCTTACTAGAATGCAATAAAAGAAACTAAGAAGGGTTGCTTTGGCCAACCACTGAAAGTAAATACATTGCAAGTGAAAGTCTGAGATGTGTAAAATAGCTCGAATTTTGAATAGTGGTAATAATTCAATTTTGCAAGTTTTCATAAACTAAAACTTTTAGTTTTAATATATTCATTCGCATTTAATTGCGAAATTACATTGAAACAGAATGCAAACAGGCAAAAGCTACTTTACAAATGATAACTTTGAACTATCTGCTATCAACTAGACGGAGACCAAAACACTACTAACTTCAAAGCTAAACAAGGACACCCATACAAAACAACTACAACTAAAACAGATACCTAAACAACACTGTAAAGCATATGTGGCATTTGAAGATCATCTCAAATCCAGTTGCGGATCTTCGGATGAAGATGATGGAGACCAACACTTAACATGATCATCGCGTAGAAGACGAAAAACTCAGTGGAAATGAAGATAGATATTACCATGAGGAGTAAAAGTAAGATGCACAAGATTGTGGCGAACAAAGTTATAGACTGAAGAAACTAAGGATATGGTGATGAACAAAAAGTTTGTGATTGGTGTCATGTTCAACAACTGTTTTGTGGGTCTGTATGCTTCAAACTTAAGAATCTGTCATCAAAGTTTTGTGAAAATATAGGGGGTTTTCCAACTTCGAATGAATATTGATATAGGCGTTACTGGTATAGAAATCAGTGATTAAAGACACGTGTCAGCATCTAATGCAACGATGGCTTTCATAGAAATGGCTTTACTTCTCTTACAAATCAAGATATTACGGGTGGCTTCCACTTGAATGAATAATATACTATAGGGTCCATGAATATGTTTTCTTTAGGATATTTATAGGAATACACTAATTATTCTTCGTTAAGATGCATACAATAATTCAAATTTCCAACCATAAATTACAGTTTAAATCCAATTGATGTATCGTATATTATACATTTGATCTTTTAAAGTTATTATTAGATATTCAGGCTTTTATTATTTTGTTACAGATTTGATATGCTGAATATTTTCGTTCTATTAACCCAGAAAATGGCGTCTAGTTTTCTTTCCTCGTTCTAAAGTTGTGTCCATAAGCAGCTGCTAGCTAATCAATACAAGCTGCAAACGAAAGCTTTACATGTGTCAGATCACAAAAACATAGCTCAACTCTAAGCGACTCCTTCACTATGCTAACCACATGGTTCATAGTGACATACAATACTAAGTCTGGAAAACAGACGGGTTGAGTCGAAACAAGTTCAGGTTATAAAGGGTCAGTTCAAAAAGATATCGATATAGTCCCTCACTCTCTCTGAGTCTCTCTAACCTTCGATCAAAACAGGTTCTGACCAAAATGGGCCATTTTGGAAGGAAAAAAAGTATAATAATGGGTCACCAGTAGATGGCGAATAGGGAGGCAAACGTGTCATTGGTGGCGACAGACAATGGTTGTGCGTGATGTTGGCCCATTTGGACTGTTTTAAGTTAGCAAGATTTAATAAACGACCCATTGTATAATTTGAGTATACCATTTGGACCTTATGGGCATTACTAAACCTTATGTAATTCAATGTTGAAAAAGTAGCTCTAGGTGGTCGCCTAGGCGCCGCCTAGGCACTAGTCAGCCACAAATGTAGGAATAAGGCCCTAGTCGGAAAACTAGGTGTTTTGGCCATTAGGTGGACCTAGGGGGTGGGTTTTTTAATTTTTTGTTAAAAGCCATCGCCTCTTGCGCCTAAGCCCATTTTTTAGGCAAGGCGATGCATTTGCGCTTTGAGTCGAGGAAATTGCGCTTTAATTCTCCAGGTCATGGTTTAGGCGCAAATTTCAGCTAGATTACCAAATTCCGGAGAGTTTCTAGCCAAATTCGTTAAATTATGGCTAGATTTCAGTCAGATTTCTACTTTTATCTAAGGAAAACTACTTTTATACACTAATAGATCAATATTTTAAAACTTTTGATACTAACTAGATGTAAAATAGTAATATTTTAATATATTTTTACTTTATTTTCTTGTTCGCTTTTTTTATCTCAGGCCCTCGCTTTTTTTGCGCCTCACGCCTAGGCCCCAGGCGAGGCCTATGCGCCTTGAGTGCGCCTAGCGCCTTTGATAACTATGGTTTAGTTTGTAAGGTTTAGGTTTTTGGGGGTGGGGTGGGGGGGGTAGGGTGGGTTTAGGTTTTTGGGTAGGGGGTTAGGTTTTTTGGTGGGGGTTAGGTTTTTTGTTGTGACGGGTGGGGCTTAGGTTTTTGGTAGGCGGTGGGTGGGGTGGGTTTAGTTTTTGGGTGGGGGGTGGATGGGTGGTTTAGGTTTTTGGGTAAGCGATTTAGGTTTTTTAGTGAGGGTGGGGTGGGTGGGGTGGAATTAGGTTTTTGGGTGGGGGTAAGTTGGGGGTAGGTGGTTTAGGCTTTTGGGTTATACTACACATGTGCAGTAGCATTTTTTAGGTGTGTTTTTTTTTTTTTTCCGAACGGGTATGACGTGGGAAAGAGAAGCTCCGAACTAGTTTTCTATTTTTTTACTTAAATTTTGAGTTATGATTTTTTTATTATATTTTTTTGTATTTAATTAGGAGTTCTCGAGTTCTCTCAATAAAATGAGTTCTCTATTGAACCATCCCCTTTCTTAGTATTATGTATATATATCTAAGTACTTCTTAGTATTATGTGTATATATCTAAGTATTTCTAAGTATTATGTGTATATATCTTAACATATTTTCAAAAAACACATAAATTTGTGTGTATATGTATAAAAATACGTATAAAAATACAAAACGCCTAATTTCGCCTAGTCCCGACTAGTCGCCAGGCTAGACCTCAACGCTTAATTAAACTAAAGGCATAGATAAAAACCCTAGGTCTCCTATCTACTTCCAATCTATTTGTCCACCCTCAACATTTGGAAAAAGGTAAAGTCAAAACTTTGGTAATCAAGTGAACAATCATGTAATAATAATTATACCAGTAATCTTCAATGGTCCCTTAATTAAACTAAAGGCATAGATAAAAACCCTAGGTCTCCTATCTACTTCCAATCTATTTATTCCTAATCATATACTCAAACATCATCATCATCAAAACAAAATCAAACTAGGATTACCTCCACAGCAGTAACAACATGAGAATATCATAAGAAGATCTCTTAGAACAGCAACCACACAACCGCAAACAGGATTCTTGTTATTACAATTCTGTGTTTCGGTGTCATCACCCAATAATTTGTCCTCGTTACTGCAACCTGCGGATTGGTTCTTCTTGTTTTTGGCAGTTTTCATTCTCCGTAAGTTCCATTCGAGATTGTTCAAGTAGTCTAGCTTGAATGAATTCCTTAATCTCTCCGATGGCCATAGATGCATCTCTCAACACGATTATTATGTTAGGTTTTAAGTTGCAGTTATGTTGTTGATTGGGCTGAGAGATTGGGTTAGATAAATGAGTAATAAAATATTATTGGTCCCTTTATTTTGTGATATTGTTAGTTTTGCTCCTCAACAACGTTAGAAATTGTATTTTTCTTTTCTTGAATAATCAACGAAAGCCTAATCACTCAGATAAATCCAATTGTAAAATGTTACATACGCCCCTGAATACAGAGGGTGAGGTGACGCAGCCCGCCACTATTACTATATATATTAATTAACATCCGACGGCGCAATAGTAACCTTTCTTTGTCTTTTGTTGAAGTCTTTTGTGAGGTGGGACACCTCACCTCCCCACTAGTTACAAATAAAACTCATCGTCTAAAGAGTCAGTGTGATAAAAATCTGGCACAATCTTTTTTTTTTTTTTTTACTTTAGACGTCTTTCAACTAATAAACTTCACATTGAAAGGTAATGAGGTTAAGTTCAATAGTTCATTGGTGTGTTTATGCAAATCATTGTATAAGATTCCATTTAGATTCGAGGCATCATAATATTCAAACCAATTCTTAGGGTATCTGTAGTGGTGGGGGTTTATGTGGGGTTATGGGATTAAAATATTAAAAAGTAATAGAAAGGGGGTTATGTGGGGGTTATGGAAAAAGAGGGTGTAGTGGGAAGGGGGTTATGTGGGGGTTATAAATGATTGGTAATGATTGGTTAATTATTGTTTTTTATTTAAATAAGAATATTAAATAGTTAATAATATTTCATTAAATATAAAAAAATAATAAAAATAAAAATTTAAACTGAAAGTTTATTAAATTAATAAAATAATAAAAAAATATTTAATATTAAAAAATAATATTTAATAAAAAAAATTTTGAATTTCAAACGGTTACTGTTCCAAACCGTTTGAATTTCAAACTTCCCCCCCCCCCCCCCAAAACGTTTAAATTTAAAAGTTTGAATTTCAAACTCCCCCCCCCCCTCCCACCAAATCTCAGTCACACCTATAAATACCCCCTCCTCCCAAATCTCAGTCACACCTCTTCCCTCTTCCTCATCCTTTCCTCACCCACCACCACAATGAATAATATGGGCGGTTTTCAACCAGGAGTTGCCGGACCTTCTAATGTCCGGCAGTACGCTCGCCGGGTCCGGGGACGGGGCCGGCCCCGGAGACTACCATTCACCTCCTCTCCTCCTCCTCCACAACCTCCTCTTCCTCCTCCTCCTCCTCCTCCTCCACAACATTGGTTATATCACCCTCCTCCTCCTGCGGCACCACCAACCTTTCCTCATCCTGAAGTCAATGATGACTTCACGGATGAAGAATGGGCCTGGGCCATGGATTATACCATGGCTATTAATGAAAATGGACCGACTGATGTTGTCGGCCCCCACCCCCCGAATTGCTGCTGCTATCCCCACCCACCTTCCTCACCCACTTCCAAATCTCAGTCACACCTCTTCCCTCTTCCTCATCCTTTCCTCACCCACCACCACAATGAATAATATGGGTGGTTTTCAACCAGGAGCTGCCGGACCTTCTAATGTCCGGCAGTACGCTCGCCGGATCCGGGGACGGGGCCGGCCCCGGAGACTACCATTCACCTCCTCTCCTCCTCCTCCACGACCTCCTCTTCCTCCTCCTCCTCCTCCACAACATTGGTTATATCACCCTCCTCCTCCTGCTGCGGCACCACCAACCTTTCCTCTTCCTGAAGTCAATGATGACTTCACGGATGAAGAATGGGCCTGGGCCATGGATTATACCATGGCTATTAATGAAAATGGACCGACTGATGTTGTCGGCCCCCACCCCCCGAATTGCTGCTGCTATCCCCACCCACCACCACCAACCTATCCCCACCCACCAGAATACCCCCACCCACCACCACCAACCTATCCCCACCCACCAGAATACCCCCACCCACCACCACCAACCTATCCCCACCCACCAACCTATCCCCACCCCCCAGAATACCCCCACCCACCACCACCAGACCACCCCACCCCGTGAATATGGGGACCCAACTCCTGAGGACTTGGAAGCCCTCAGGGAACTTGAGGATGAGCGCCTTTGGAGCATGCCTACCCCTCCTCGTGAGTACTGCTATTTCCCATCGGATGCAAGATCCGATGGACGGGACAGCTCACGTTCCGTATCCCCCGAGTACTACACACTCGAGTGGGAGGTTTAGGATTATATTATGTGTTTATGTAATGTGTTTATGTAACGTGTTTATGTAACGTTTTAATAAGTAGTTTAGGATTAGGAACTCTGTTTGTAATAAGTAATTTAGGATTGTAATTTTATGTGTTTATGTATTATGTGTTAATGTAATGGTTTAAATTTAAAATATTATGTAATCTTTTAAAATAAACTAACATTAAACACAAAACCAAATAAAACTTTAAAAACTAAAACCTTAAACATTACAAATACAACACTAAACATAAAACATAACATTAAACATAAAGCCTAAACATTAAAAATTAAACATAGTGAAAACGCATCAGAGACCACGAAAAAAGATTGGTGATTGAGAAGTCGCTGTCGTATTGTTGACGATAGGCGTCGTGTGTCAACTGAATTGTCATCTGTTCGCTAACCCCAGGGTGCGCCTGCATCGTCGCTTCATAGACTCCATGTCATCTGTTAACGTTATTTTGTATAGCAGACCACTTACTGGTGATCTGGTCAACGGTACGGTGGTTCGTTCCCGTGATTTGATTGAACTCGACCAACACATTAGGCCAAAAAGCCTGCCTATTGGTTGACGGGATCTCCTTAACGTTTATCCACGCCCGCACCAACTCGAGTTGCTCTTGATTCGTCCAGGCTGCCATAGGTTGGTTTTTGGTTTGTATTTGGTTGGAAAAATGTATATAAGAGTGTGTGTATGTGTGAATTGTTTGTGTGTTGTATATGTATATATATATATATAGATTTTATTGTTTAAAAAAAAAAATAAATGAAATGGACCGTTGTCAAACGGTCAAAATATAACAAATCATCCAAATCAATCCCACAACGCTCGTTATCACCACAAAATTTCTCCCCCAAAACGCTCCATAGCGCCGGAAGGGGCGGTGTTCCCGGCGCTATGGAGCCCTAAAACGCTCAATAACGAAGCCCACTACACATACTCTTATTTTACAACCTATTCTTTTTTTTTACGTAATATCATCAAGAGTATTATATTGATTGGATTATATACAGAAGTCAAGGTTTGAGACATCATCGCAAATATAAATTCGCTCTCTTTTTTATTGTTAAAATGTAGATTAGATTTTAAAAATCTTATCCGAAAGGATTTGTGTAGATATCACATGTAAATTTTAGAATCGGTTTTAGGGGCCTTGTTTTTTTTTTTTTTGAACGGCCAACAAACTTTATTAAAAAGCTAGTAAGGCACTAGCAAAACCGTGGTACACAAACCGAAAACAACCAGGGCTACCCCAGAAAAAACACAACAATACAAAACAACACAATAACCGACCTACCCCATTTTACCAGCATCAAACCGACCCCAATAATCCCAAGACATAGCCGTCATTCTAGCCCGATTAGTAACCCACAGGAAGCTCATGATCTTTACTTCATCGAATATTTTCCGGACCGCCACGTCTTTTTGTTTAAACACGTAATCATTCCTTGCACGCCAAATACTCCAAAAGGTGGTGTGAATGACCGCATGAAACGCCTTCCTCACCCTTGTCCCACTCTTCGCTACAAGGTGATAATCCAGTAAATCACGAGCGTGAAAGGCAACACAAGATGGAACACGACACCAAGCAAAAACCATAAACCACACGTCCATAATCTTTGGGCAGGCCGTAAAAAGATGATCGGCAGATTCCATTCCTTCATTACAAAGGGAACAAACCTGAGACGGGATTGCAACATTCCTGCGAGCCAACGCATCAGCCTTGTTTTTTAAGTATCATACCACTAGTTTTTATCCCGGGAGCGTCCCGGGTTGAAATCTATATCTATATATATATATATATATATATATTGCAAAGGGATTAATCCTACATGTTTTACTCTTATGCAATCTCTCTTTTGAGAGATGCCACATAGGATGTGATGTGGCAACTCTAAACCAATTAAAAAAAAGAAATAAATATGGTTTAAATATGGTTAACCTAATCTATTAAATACCTAATCTACTAAATGTAAATATTAAACCTTTATTATTTTCTCTCTCATGTTTTCTCCCGTAACTTTTAAACGTTAATATCTTTTATATACGAGATTTTTTAAAGAAAAAAATTACACCAAATTAACGAGCGTTTTATTATCTTTCCAACGAGTACCATAGTGCTATATAAAAAACGGAGAAAAAAAACGACTATTTTTTGTAACCCGACAGGTATTGTGTCAGGTTTAGGATTAGTTTAAAAAAAATTGTGGGTTTGGGTCGGGCCTGGGATTAAGTGATACCCATGAATTTTTTAAAATAATAATATGATAACTTATAAAAGAGATTTGTTTAAAATAAATAATAATAATAATAATAATAATAATATTCATTAATCATATATTGACAACTCATTAATTATGTTGTCATATTAGATATTTTATTATGTCATATTAAATATTTTAACCCGGGACGCTCCCGGGATAAAAACTAGTATCTAATATAACATAAGAAAATATCTAATATGACAACATAATTAATGACTTGCCATTATATGATTAATGAATTTTATTATTATTATTTATTTATTTATTTATTTTAAACAAATCTCTTCTATAAGTTATCATATTCTAATATAAAAAAACGAATCTCTGCGCCGGGTATAAATCTAGTGCCATTACAAATGAATTCGGAAGTTTGTAATCGATCATTCTAAAAAGAACTAACATTAAGAAAAAAAAGTTAATTATTGAAATATCGAAAAGTTATTTATTGAAATATCGAACGCATTAGTCTAAAGGTTATGTGATGCGTTAAAAAATTTATGGGTATATGATCGGGTATATAGTTCGGGTATTTGGGTATGTGGTTTCGGGTAATTGGGTCGGGTATCACCTAATCCAAGCCCCGACTCAAACCCACAATTTTTTTTTAAACTAATCACAAACCTGACACAATACCAATCGGGTTACAAAAAAATAGTCGTTTTTTTTTCTCCGTATTTTATATAGCACTATGGTACTCGTTGGAAAGATAATAAAACGCTCGTTAATTTGGTGTAATTTTTTCTTTAAAAATCTCGTATATAAAAGATATTAACGTTTAAAAGTTATGGGAGGAAACATGAGAGAGAAAATAATAAAGATTTAATATTTACATTTAGTAGATTAGGTATTTAATAGATTGGGTTAAACCATATTTAAACCATATTTTTTTTTTAAATGGTCTAGAGTTGACACATCACATCCTATGTGGCATCTCTCAAAGGAGAGATTGCATAAGAGTATGACATGTATGATTAATCCCTTTGCAATATATATATACTAGCTTTTATCCCGGAGTGTCCCGGTGTTGAAAAATATAATAATTCTAATAATACTAATACTAATAGTAATAATTATTACTCTTGTAATTAAATAAATAAAAAATAACTTTGCTATAAGGTGACACTATGTGTTGCAGTGTTGCGCGATTCTTTCTCCTAGCTTCTCTTGATGAAGTATACCTATGCATCTTTAGAAGAGTAAAATTCCAATGAAAGCATGGCGATTGGGCCGAATTTCAACATCGTAGATAAGAACCTGGTTTAAAAGAAAAAACATGATTAATGAATAACCTGAACACTTTGTGTTTTTTTTCCTGTATGAACAAAACCCCACAAAAAATAGTCGTTTTTTTCTCCGTTTTTTATATAGCACTATGGTACTCGTTGGAAAGATAATAAAACGCTCGTTAATTTGGTGTAATTTTTTTATTTAAAAAATCTCGAATATAAAAAAATATTAACGTTTAAAAATTATGGGAGGAAACATAAGAGAGAAAAATTTAAATTTGTTTTTAAATTCTTTTTCCTAAAATAACTCAATTTAATTTTAGTAATTGAGAATTGAGAGATAGAGAGATAAATTTAGGGTTTTATGTTTATCTTTTTTTTTTAATTAAAAAAGGAAATAATTCAAAAACACTAAAATCTTTCAATTATGATTTATGATGCCACGTGGCAGTTTCATGGAGAGGTTGAAGGCATCATTGCACGTCACGTCAGCAATGTTCAATTCTTTTATATATATACTAGTTTTTATCCCGGGAGCGTCCCGGGTTAAAATATCTAATATAACATAATAAAATATATTATTATTATAATTATTATTATTTTAAACAAATCTCTGCTATAAGTTATCATATTCAAATATAAAAAAAACGAATCTCTGCGTCGGGGTATAAATCTAGCGCCATTACAAATGAATTTGGAAGTTTGTAATCGATCATTCTAAAAAGAACTAACATGAAATAAGAAAAAAATAATAATTATTGAAATATCGAACGCATTAGTCTAATGGTTATGTGATGCGTTAAAAAAATTCATGGGTATATGATCGGGTATGTAGTTCGGGTATTTGGGTATGTTGTTTCGGATAATCGGGTCAGGTATCACCTAATCCCAGACCCGACCCAAACCCACAATTTTTTTTAAACTAATCTCAAACCCGATACAATACCTGTCGGGTTACAAAAAATAGTCATTTTTTTCTCCTATTTTTATATAGCACTATGGTACTCGTTGGAAAAATAATAAAACGCTCGTTAATTTGGTGTAATTTTTTTCTTTAAAAAATCTCGTATATAAAAGATATTAACGTTTAAAAGTTATGGGAGGAAACACGAGAGATAAAATAATAAATGTTTAATATTTAGATTTAGTAGATTATGTATTTAATAGATTAGGTTAAAGATTATAATAGATTAGGTTAAATCATATTTATTATTTTTTTTTTTTAATTGGTTTAAAGTTGCCACATCAAATCCTATGTGGCATCTCTCAAAGGAGAGATTGCATAAGAGTATGACATGTAGGATTAATCCCTTTGCAATATATATATATATATAGATATAGATATAGATAATGTTCAATTTAAAGTAAGTTTATGTTAAGAAAAAAAAACATGCTTCACTAGTATGTGATATATTCATTAGTATGTTTACGTAATTATATTCATGTTTCACTACTTTTAGTTATATTTCATACTAGCTGATTACCCCGGGAAGGTCCCGGGGTTGAAAAATTTAATATGATTTAATAAAAAATGATAAAAAAAATGATAAAAGAAGAAAACTTAAATCACGAAAAGCGTAAATAATTTAAACATAATCAATCTTAGTTAAAAAAACATTTATTTAAAAAGTTAAAAAAATAAAAAGCATAAACCATATTAAACATAATACAGTATTAAAAAGATAACCTTCAACATATAATCATCTTCACGTAATTTAAAATATGTTACAATTTGACTTTGACTTATATAGATGTAGAATTCATGATGGGGGTTGAAAAATATAACAATTCTAATAATATTAATACTAATAGTAATAATTATTACTCTTGTAATTAAATAAATAAAAAAATAACCTTGTTATAAGGTGACACCATGTGTTGCAGTGTTGCGTGATTCGTTATCCTAACTTCTCTTGATGAAGTATACCTATCCATCTTTAGAAGAGTAAAATTCCAATGATAGCATGGCGATTGGGCTGAATTTCAACATCGTAGATAAGAACCTGGTTTAAAAGAAAAAACACGATTAATGAATAACCTGAACACTTTGTGTTTTTTTTTTTCTGTATGAACATAACCCCACAAAAAATAGTCATTTTTTTCTTCGTTTTTTATATAGCACTATGGTACTCGTTGGAAAGATAATAAAACGCTCGTTAATTTGGTGTAATTTTTTTATTTAAAAAATCTCGAATATAAAAGATATTAACGTTTAAAAATTATGGGAGGAACATAAGAGAGAAAAATTTAAATTTGTTTTTAAATTCTTTTTTCTTAAAATAACTCAATTTAATTTTAGTAATTGAGAATTGAGAGATAGAGAGATAAATTTAGGGTTTTATGTTTGTCTTTTTTTTTTAATTAAAAAAGGAAATAATTCAAAAAATATTAAAATCTTTTAATTATGATGCCACGTGTCAGTTTCACGGAGAGGATGAAGACACCATTGCACGCCACGTCAGCAATGTTCAATTCTTTTATATATATTAATAGATAGATAGATACTAGATTATACCGCGGGAGCGTCCCGGGTTGAGAAATTTAATATGATACATCAATTTTACACATGAAATAGACTGATGTATAACTCTAATATTAATATCTAACCTAAAACAAATTAACAATGTACAACTCAAATGTTAACACCTAACCTAAAAGAATGTAGAACTTTAATCTAACTCTAATATTAACACATATCCTAAAGACTAAACAAATGTACAACTCTAACATACTAATATTGATACCTAACTTAAAACAACGTATAACTCTATTAACCTATTCGACTCTGGTTGGAAAAAAAAATTTATATTTACTGATTTGAATATAATTAGTGACTTGCCTATACATGATTAATGATTTACCTAAACACTTTGTTTTTTTTTTCCTGTATGAAGAAAACCCCACAAAAAAATTTCTCCGTTTTTTATATAGCACTATGGTACTCGTTGGAAAGATAATAAAACGCTCGTTAATTTGGTGTAATTTTTTTTCTTTAAAAAATCTCGTATATTAAAAATATTAACGTTTAAAAATTATGGGAGGAAACATGAGGGTGAAAAATCCAATTTTGTTTTTAAATTATTTTTTTCCTAAAATATCTCAATGCCAAATGGGATGACACATGGCACACTCAAGGAAGAGAATGCCTCTTTGAGTGTCATGTCATTAAAATGGCTTTGGTTTATTATATAGATAGATAGATGTGTAATGGGCATTATAGGGCATGAATAAGCATGATAATGCCCCTAACACTATCTTCTTGGGCATTATATGGACATTAAGAGGGTGGGGCATTTCAAGTATAATGTTTAAATAGGATAAAAAATATGGAAAGTAATAACTAAAAAGGGCATTAAACGGTTTTAACCATTACACATTTTTTTAAAGGGCCTTATTAATAATGATGTGCCGAAAAATGCCCCCTAAAAAACATGAACCATTACTTATAAGTCAATTTTCAAACAACAAAGATAAACTATAGCTATTAATTTATCTTTAAACACGCCTTAAATGATAATGAGAGATGTGACATTGATGCAAATGACATCATTTAAGTACAATTAAAACTAATTATATTAGGGTTTTTTTTTATGAAAAATATCCTTCATTAGAAAAAGGGTAAGTCCTCAAAACGAGGACCACCAAAGACAAAAATAATCACTTTACAACATATACAAGGAAGAGCCTATCCAATCATTCTAATCTAAACTTTTGAACCGACTTCTACTTTTGACCCATAAGAACGTTAAAGACTTCACACTTGAGACCACCTTGTAAACTTTGGGATCCTTGTCGTTGAAAATCTTGTTGTTTCTCGCTCCCCATAAAACCCACGTCGTGACAATGACGATACCATGAATAAAATCTCTGCCAATTCTGTCATCTGAAACTAGCTTATGTATCTCCAACAAATCACGGATGTCGAAAGCCATGATAGTCTTTAAACCGCACCATCACCCTATTGCGCTCCACACCCCATATGAAAACTCACATCCCTTAAAGAGATGAATCGCAGATTCGAAATCAAAATTATATTAGCTATTTGACTTATGAAAAAAAAAAACGAAAGTTTTAACGTTTATCAAATTTTAAAATTATTTTTCTTACTCATATGAGTAGTGGATACTTTTTTTTAACGGCGCTTTATTTTTACCTAGCCTTGCACTTGCAAGGGTTTGAATCCACAACCTCATATTTATAAAGGAGGACACTATACCGCTAGATCAAGAGTTCATGGGTAGTACTAGTAGGGATGGCAATGGGTCGGGTTTGGGACGGGTTTAGGTAATCCCAACCCCATACCCGATTAGGTATGCTTGTCCCAAATCCGGCCCAAAACCCGTCGGGTTTGTGTCGGGTAATTACCCATCGGGTATCGGGTATACCCGCGGGTTTCGGGTAAACCCATTAATTTTTAAAACTTACTTATGAGTATATCCGACCAAAACCCTGACTGGAATCTATTAGATAACTATTAACCAATTACATTTATCATTATTAAATATATATGTAAATGATTACAATGTATTAATATAAAATACTTAAATCATATAAACACAATCAAAGACATAGATAACAAATAGTATACACTAACTTTTTGTTAATTTTAGCACAAGATGACAATTTAGATGGACAATTAGATATATTATGTATACATATTTAAAAAGATATATTACAAATTATATTGGGTATCTAATCGGGTAAACGGGTATACTTTATCGGGTAATCGGGTCGGGTAAATGGGTATATCATCAAATCCCAAACCTGCGAAAAAAATAAAAACTAATCCCATACCCGGACCCATACCCGATTACCCAACCCCAAACCCGTCCCAAATGTGTCGGGTTTCGGGTTTACCCATCGGGTTCGGGTTTGATTGCCATCCCTAGGTAGTAGTGGATACTAATTCATATTTTATCATTATCAAAACCATAGTAACCTCTGATGATAGAATTTTAAATTAGAAAAGATGGCCTCTAGTCTTTAGTGACTTGAAACTCACGATAGCGACTACTAATTTATTTTTTAGAAAAAAGATAGAATGTTTTTTTTTAAGACTGGCGTCTTCTTTAGAGTACAGTATCGGTCACTAAAATGAATTGTCAAATGTGACAAGTCTCTCAGTCTAACATTTTGCATGACAAGTGAATTTATAACAGCTTCATCTTTTAAATTAGAAGTCTTTAATGTATATTTTGTTCTTGTGCACTATGTTGTATATCATCATATCATAATTTTATTAACGAATATATACAAAGGATCAAATACAAACAACTTTTTCGTAGAACTGTACGTATCAAAAGAAAAACACGGAAAAAACACGCGGGCCGTATATAACTAGAGTAATTATATAATTACTCTAGTTATACACGACCCCGCGTGTTTTTTCCTTTGATTCGTACAGTTCGTACGAAAAAGGTGTTTGTACGTGAACCTAACCCAATGAATATAAACAAAGTCTAACACAATCAAGTGGGGCGTTCTTGGTTTTTTAAAATGCAAGTGTTACGAGCACTAGTGTTTAAAACCTGGTCTAGATCGACCAAAACCGGTGATCATATCCCACTTGAAACATGCTTAAAAACAACAGTACATATGGTCTAGTCCAAAAAACTTGACTAAAAGAGTAGCCAGCCACCAATTATTATTTGCTAATCATACACCGACGATTATTTAAAATCCACAGCTCGATCTCTAGCTAGTAGCAACAAATCATAATAATTACAAAACCCGAGCAATCATTTATCAATACAAATGGACAATATAAAATCTCAACTTTCAACATATCTTTCTTAAATGTCAATTTACAACTATAGTACGAACTGGCAAGCATATAATTATCTACAACCAATGATCTTTTGTACGTACAACTATTTAATCTTGTTGAAAGAACTCAACACAAGATTCACGAACAACCAGCATCAAGAGTGAGGGTGTATGCGTCCGTCAAAGTATGGTACATTAATTAGACTCAAATGAAACTACCTGGGATTTGAAGATCAATCCAAACATTAGGTAGTTATATAAAAAAAAAGAAAAAAAAAATGATCCAAGATCTTTGGTACGTGTATAATAAACTCAAAAATAGTGTACCGCACCAATATGAAGAAAGTGATGTCCCGGTGGATCATATGCAACATGTAAAGGGCGATGAACAGCTAAATGAATGAATGAAGAAATTGAGGTGATGATGAAGAACAAGAATGTAGTGATTGGTACCATTGATGAGAGCCTGATAATCAAGTGTGTGTGTGTGTGTGTGTGTGAATTGATTATTACATTACAAGTGGGTTTAAATCTGAATTGGATAGCTATGCTTTAACTAAAATAATTAAACAAAAGAGGGAGTGGGGTTGGGTTTGGTTTACTTTGCTTTGAAAATGGTATTGTGGAAGTTGGTGTAGTAATTATGAGGATGTTGACACCAACGTACACTATCCTTTTTTTCTAAAACTAGCAAGGTGTCTGCGCAATGCGACGGAAAACAAAGCCATATCTACGTGTATGCATGGTTCCGGGCAGTTTAGTTATTAGCTTCAACCACTTTTAGAACTATGGTTTGATTGTAATTACCAAATTACTACTTATATTATTGATTAAATTGGTTCATGAAGAAGGTGAGCATACCTGCAAAGTTTGGTCCGAGGAAACTTAATGGAAGGTACTTGTTTCCCAATGTTTGTGACATACATGTGCACTGGTTAAGTTTGGTACTACTCCTCATTACATATAATTGTTTGTTATACTCACTTTAAGCCATGTTATCTTATAACTGTAGCTGGAGATTTATAAGTATCAAAACTATTTTTTTTTCATTTCCTGTTACATTATCATATTGTTATAGGTATTGTTATGGACTGGGTTAGGAGGATTGGTACTTTGGTTAATTTGTTTTAGGCTTGGTAAGTTTAGGTAGTCATAAGTTTCTCTTTGTGTGTTTTATAACCAAATCATAACAAAACAACTTTCTTTCTATACTTAACGACCCATCATAGAGTCGATTTGGATACATACCCGAGGAAGGCTTCATTATGATGAATATATGATTTTTATTTTATATATTAACTTTTAACAATTTTTTGTTTAGATGAATTTTGCAGTTTTGAAGTTGATGGAACAATTTTGAAAGCTTCACGACCATATATAAAAAAGATTGACAAATGTTGTTAAATATAAGGTAAAGAACTGATTTTTTATATAACTATGTGAAGAAAAAACAACGATGTTTTTTGTGGTGTTTGAGTTTGAACGACTAAAATTTCCTTAAAAATGGTTAATTTGAGTGTGGAAAATTAGGATCAAAAGACCACATGGTTGAATTATTGTGTTTTAAAAAAAGTTGTAACATGAGTAGCATTGATCACTATATTAGGATCAAAAGACCACATGGTTGAATTAAGGAGGACTTCACCTCCTTTGATAGGCCATTCAGAAAACCCTGAACAACACACTAAGGCCAAACACGTTTTTGTGTCTGCTAAGTAGAATCTCTCAAGATTCGAGGCGATCGCCCCACATCGGATTATTGTGTTTGTCTCAGGTCATTCACTCACACCATCTACTGTGCCATTCATCTAGCAACTGGTCAAGCTTGTGGTAACGTGGTCTAGCCTCCCTAATCGAAGGTTAGACTATTGTTTCTTCATGCTCCATGTAAGAAACATAATTCAATTTCGATAACATTTGTAATACTGAAAATGTTAACCAAATAAAGTAGTAACATAATAAGTTGAATAATTTACCTTTGCAAGTTTATGTGCTTGTTTCATCATCTGTTGTTACACGTCTATGTAAGAAACATGATTCAATTTTGCTAAAATTTATATTACTGAATTTGACAAAATATAGTAGATTAGTACCATAAGTAATCAATAATTCACCTTCGCATGTTTGTGTGGTGGTTTCATCAACATCTGTTGGTGCTCCATGTAAAACGTCTTTACTTACCAAAACACAAATATAGTAACTCACACATTGAATTTATATACACGCTACATAATAGGTACGTAACAATTCATTTCATCATTTTTTGGGAGTTTATGTAACACCCCAACCGATGGCGGAATCATCGAGGTGCCACGTAGTGACGATTGTTCAAAAGCACATGGTACTAAAATGTAAATATTATTGAATAAACCAGAATTGTCTTACATGATAATGGAAATTACATTGTCTAAATGAAATATAAATATGGAAATGACTGAAAATAAAATAAAGCACTAAAAGCCTCTTGCTAAAGCATTAGGTCAAACTGCACCTGAAACATGTACAAAATAGATTTGGTCAACATATGAAATGTTGGTGAGCATTCCTAGATTTGATATATATAGTAGGTTAAAAGTTATACAATTCAAGTGCAAGCTACAGTGCAAATATGTAAACCATGTATCAAACAAATGAGCGAAATCAACCCTGTGACTGTATAATGTACTGTATGAACTGTAGTGTACTCAACCAATAAATGGATGATAACTTAACACTGGCCACGGATTCTCCGATGAAAAAGGGGGAGAATCAATCTAGGCGGGTTGTCAATCCAAATAGCGCTATCCAATGTTAAGGTCGGCTTGTACCATGTTAATGATTTCACTAAGTACAAATGTAATCCACATGTATTGTCTAAGCATAAAGCACGTTGTAAGCAATGCACATAGTACTAGAATTGTATTGTAAAAATGTAAATTTGTATTTGAAATTGTAATAGTGTACATGTAACACCCCGAAAATGTATAAAAGCAAAAAGGGGTAGGAATACTCACAGTTCACGTAATAACTTGAAATTGGACTTGGACAACGAATTATGAATTTGAGATTACTCCCAAATGATTAACCTAAAGTAATTGATAATGTGTGAGTGAAATAACTCTAGGATACATGTATTTCTAGGGCTTCGAATTGGGGATATCCAATTAAAATAAAATGTTAATTACATAACGGATAATTTGATAATTAAATAAAAGAAAGTCTCTTAATAAAGTTTGAATTTAGAAAATACACAATAAAGTGTTTGAAGTATAGAAATAATTTTTATAAAATTATTTCATTTAAAAATAGATTTTTAAATCTATTTATTATAAATAGCCAATATTTAACTTTAATATTCAAAAATATTAAAATTAAAGAATTTCTATTTTAAAATTCATATTTCTGTTCTAAATAATTAAAAATAATTTGTATAAATTTTTGGTGCAAAAATGATGAAAATTGGATTTATTATGATTTAATTATGATTAAATCTAACAGAAATTGATTAAAAATATAAAATAAATGATTTTACTGAATTAAAAATTATTTCAGTAAAGTTTAACTTTATAAAAAGTCAGGATAAATTTTGGAGAATTTAATAAAATTGTTTTGATATATAAATGGATTTTTATAAATATAATAGTATAAAAATGATTTAATTAATATAAATATTAAATAAATGAATTTTAGAAAAATAAAAATTGTAAATAAAACTTTTAACTCAGATTTAATAAATATAATTTTTTTAGAATTTATAAAATAGTTTTAATATTTAAAAATGAATTTACAAGATTTAATGTAATATATATATAATAATGATTTGTAAAAAGAAATGGAATTAAGGAAAAAGGGGTGTCTATGCCGGGACTCGAACCCGGGTTATCTAAGTTGTAGGCATCAGTCACAACCACTTGGCCTGGGCCTGTGGTTGTGATTGATCTCAGTTTATTAAAAATAAATATAATATAGCAAAACAGTTTCTTCCCCAAATCTATTACTAAGAGCCCTAGATTATTCAATAATCATATTTACACAACAATAACCCAATTTATCATAGGGTTATTGTTGTGTTGCGGCCGAAGAACAAATCCCACAACAATAATTGAACTTACAATGACGAATTGAAGCAAGAACGCGAGTCAACAGAAAAAGTCAAACCGATCGAATACTTTGAATGAGAGGTTAATAACAAAAATGGAGGATGGGGTCCTGTTAGTCGCTTCTTACAGAGGTTGTGTGCGAGTTTAATTGAATCAAAAACGGGTATTTATAGGGATTCAATCAAGTTTATTAGGAAGTTTTATTAATGTTTTTAATCGCATTTTTTTGGTCAATGAACGCGTTAAATCACGCGATTGTTATTTTAGAAAGAGGTTGATGATAATGTGCATAATACTCGGCATTAAATCAGTGATGGCCGCGTCAATTGATGATCAAATTTGAAGTTTCTTGGCTGGGTTTGTTAACAGCGATTGAGTATAAGAAGGAGGTCAAGGAGTTTTGTGGTGTTAAATATTTTAATGGTTGGATTCAACTCAAGAAGGCTTCATAGCTCAGTGGTTCAGTGCGTTAGTGTTACTCGGCTCCTGCCCGGGTTCGAATCCCGGCAGGGCCTAATAAAATTTTTTTTTTTTTTTTTGAACAGAATAGAGGGGAAAGGGAGAGATGGGGTGGACTGTTGTTGGGCCGAGTTGTGGGCTTCTGCTGATGGGCTTGGGTATTATGTTGGGTTTCAAGGGATATGGAGTTGGGTTATGTTAATGGGAAAAGGGATGGTTGTTTTATGTAATGTCCAAACCATTTTTTTTTCATTATTATGGTTAATATATATTATTATTATTATTTATTATTATTATATACGAAATAAGGAAAAGTGACGGATGTCACAGCATCCCCTACTTTTAGAAACTTCGTCCCGAAGTTATTTGAAACATAGGGTTATGGATGCCTGGGTGGAAATTAAGGTAGCAGTGGTTTGGAAAATTAGAATGATTCGGATAAGGAGTTTGATAGGTGTGAGTTAAGGATTGGATTAGGTTTGTCTCGAATAATACGGAGAATGAGAGTCTAGTAAATCACTTAAATTGCAAGTTCAGGAATCCTAAAATAAATGTACGAGTTGATTGACTATAAATGAACTACCAAGTAAACAGAGTTTGTTCCTGGTCCGACTTCCAGTCTCACTTTCAATGCATCATTAGTGTTTGTATACAGGGTGTACCGCAGCTAACCCACCACACCTTTGATACCTTGAAAACGTACTGGATGCCTACCAAAAACTCTAATAGAATTTCACACTACCCTAATGTACCTGTAAATTCATGATTACGTCCCGGACCGGAATCATCAATTTACCTTACATTTGGGTTTTATGTCATTCTATGATCCTACCGATTGTTGAGCAGGTTCGATAGCCTCCACCAGCCGTGGAGTAGGTTGTAGGGCCTCTCCCGACTGTTTGAAAAGGCATAGCGACCTCTACCAATCGTTGAGTGTGTTCAATAGCCTCTACCAGTCGTGGAGCAGGTTGTAGGGCCTCTCCCGACTGTTGAAAAAGGCATGATGACCTCTATTAAGTGCAACAATTATTATTCACATAGATTGCAAATTGATAGCATGTTTATGCAAGCAAGTTTGTAAGTACTACAACCATGTAAGTGTTATCACGAATAATTAAATGTTTACGAGTATCATGAATAATCAGGTGTTCAATGCGTAGTCAATTTAAGAGGAAAATCTAGTTTCATGTAATAACCAATGATGTTTTCTTAGAAAAGCATCTGTAAGATCAAGTATCAAGTCCAAACGTTTCAAATAAATGCAAGGTAGAGTCTTGTATGATAAATATAATAAATTTCCAATCTGTGTTAATACACAATAATACGCAAGGAAATTTCTAGATGTTGTATGCTAATGAGTGCGACAAAATTGGATACAAAATGAAAATAGAATTATGAAAATGAAAACACAAGTATTGGATTCTCGAGTCTTGGGAAGATTTCGTCCATGGCTTAACCAGTGGGATTAACGTCATCCTGATCAGTTGTTTCGTTGGTATTGATATTGAAAGCTCGTCCATGTGCCACCAGGTTTACATTGTTCAATTTGGGACATTGGGGTAGCATGTGATTAGGGTCTCTACAATGATAACATGCCCGACCGTTAGTAATCTGTAGTGGTCCCTGGGCAGCTGTTTGATGATTACTCTGTGTTCCAACCATTACTCGACAAGTGGTAATAAGGTGTCCAAACCTCCCACATCTAGTGCATTGACGGCATGGAAGATTTGCAGGGTGATGATATTTGCAGGTGTTGCATTGAGGATGGATTCCCGTGTAGGCTTTCTTGATAGGAGGCTGAGCCACCGGATCAACAACAGCATGGTTCTGATTATCGCCCATTCGTTTCTTAGAGTTCGAAGCAGTAGTGGCGACTTTTGCTAAAACAATCTTAGGTTGTTCGACAACATTGGTGGTTTTCTCAGTAGGTGTCTTGGTGCCCTTCCTAACCAAGTTTCCTTTCCTTACGTGTTTGTCTGTTAATGTGGCTGCAAGTTGGATGGCTTCTTCTACCGTAGTGGCTTTGCCTCCAGTGACAACGTCTTGAATTAGGTCAGGTAATCCCTCGATATATTTTTCGATTGCTCGAGAGACTGGGGTGACCATGTGTGGAACCAGTATGCTAAGTTCGTGATATCGGGTATTATACGCAAGATTCTCCCCACTGTCTTGTTTCAGTCCATGGAACTCTTCCTCCAGTTTCCTGATTTCGTTCCTAGGGCAAAATTTGGCGATCATGAGTTCCTTAACTTCAGCCCAAGATAAAGATAAAGCAACATCAGCTCCTCGATTGCGTTTTTCGCCATTCCACCAGGTTAACGCTCCCTTTTGAAGGACACTGGTAGCATAGCGAACGCGGAGTTCATCAGGACATTCACTGTTCACAAAAGTACTCTCCATGCTTTCAAACCATTGGAGGAGGCCAGTAGCACCCTCCTCACCAGTGAAATTTGTGGGGTTGCAGGAGTTAAAGTGTTTGAAAGTGCACCGAAATTGAGTCGTACTCCCTGTGTTGGCACTGTTACTATTCTGGGTTATCTCACTGACAAGGTTTGGGATCACTGCAGCAATTTGTTCGGCGACTAAAGATGCGAGGCGACGATCAAAACGTCGTCCCGAAGCACGAACAGGGCGTTGGCTGGCATCACGGAGCATGCGGCGAGCAGACATCTATGAGGTAGTCAAATAATAATCATGAGATTAGAAAATGTAAGTGTATAATCGTACAGCTGAAGATGTGATCTTGTAAGCAATCATGATATGCAAAGTATTGTATATGAAACGAGAGGGTATTATTGAAAAACTTGCATAAATGCTTGGAGTGCCCTTGTCTAGCTGTAAAGCCTAACAAGAACGTTGACTTTTCAAAGGAATTGAACTCAATGGTGATCAAAGAAGACATGCTTTAGCCTATAAGTGGACACTCACTCCAGGAATTCCCAGGTAAGCATAACAGGTCCGTAAATGGATTTATGCGCTATGCTTGCCTATGCCAGAAAACCCAGTGTACAGGCATCCACCCTTCCAGATTGCACGTGTCCTTATCACACTCATTAAAGTTCAACAACTTCGAAGGAGTAACAATAAGAGTAGATATTATATCTAAGAGTGTCTTCATAAAAGGTATTGTTCCCATTCCATGATGATGTAAGCTTTCCACTCTTTGTAGGACACCATCTCTATGCACCATGATGAAAGATAAGAAGAATAGAGAGAGGGAAGAAGGGAAAGATAGGAGGAGGAAAGTAGGGAGAAATGAGGGGTAGGGTAATTCAGGAAATATAATGCATGAAAGTTGAAATTCGGTTATAGTCTAGGCCTTTTTATCTAATAACCTAGTTCCCTATAACCATGGCTCTGATACCAATCTGTAACACCCCAACCGATGGCGGAATCATCGAGGTGCCACGTAGTGACGATTGTTCAAAAGCACATGGTACTAAAATGTAAATATTATTGAATAAACCAGAATTGTCTTACATGATAATGGAAATTACATTGTCTAAATGAAATATAAATATGGAAATGACTGAAAATAAAATAAAGCACTAAAAGCCTCTTGCTAAAGCATTAGGTCAAACTGCACCTGAAACATGTACAAAATAGATTTGGTCAACATATGAAATGTTGGTGAGCATTCCTAGATTTGATATATATAGTAGGTTAAAAGTTATACAATTCAAGTGCAAGCTACAGTGCAAATATGTAAACCATGTATCAAACAAATGAGCGAAATCAACCCTGTGACTGTATAATGTACTGTATGAACTGTAGTGTACTCAACCAATAAATGGATGATAACTTAACACTGGCCACGGATTCTCCGATGAAAAAGGGGGAGAATCAATCTAGGCGGGTTGTCAATCCAAATAGCGCTATCCAATGTTAAGGTCGGCTTGTACCATGTTAATGATTTCACTAAGTACAAATGTAATCCACATGTATTGTCTAAGCATAAAGCACGTTGTAAGCAATGCACATAGTACTAGAATTGTATTGTAAAAATGTAAATTTGTATTTGAAATTGTAATAGTGTACATGTAACACCCCGAAAATGTATAAAAGCAAAAAGGGGTAGGAATACTCACAGTTCACGTAATAACTTGAAATTGGACTTGGACAACGAATTATGAATTTGAGATTACTCCCAAATGATTAACCTAAAGTAATTGATAATGTGTGAGTGAAATAACTCTAGGATACATGTATTTCTAGGGCTTCGAATTGGGGATATCCAATTAAAATAAAATGTTAATTACATAACGGATAATTTGATAATTAAATAAAAGAAAGTCTCTTAATAAAGTTTGAATTTAGAAAATACACAATAAAGTGTTTGAAGTATAGAAATAATTTTTATAAAATTATTTCATTTAAAAATAGATTTTTAAATCTATTTATTATAAATAGCCAATATTTAACTTTAATATTCAAAAATATTAAAATTAAAGAATTTCTATTTTAAAATTCATATTTCTGTTCTAAATAATTAAAAATAATTTGTATAAATTTTTGGTGCAAAAATGATGAAAATTGGATTTATTATGATTTAATTATGATTAAATCTAACAGAAATTGATTAAAAATATAAAATAAATGATTTTACTGAATTAAAAATTATTTCAGTAAAGTTTAACTTTATAAAAAGTCAGGATAAATTTTGGAGAATTTAATAAAATTGTTTTGATATATAAATGGATTTTTATAAATATAATAGTATAAAAATGATTTAATTAATATAAATATTAAATAAATGAATTTTAGAAAAATAAAAATTGTAAATAAAACTTTTAACTCAGATTTAATAAATATAATTTTTTTAGAATTTATAAAATAGTTTTAATATTTAAAAATGAATTTACAAGATTTAATGTAATATATATATAATAATGATTTGTAAAAAGAAATGGAATTAAGGAAAAAGGGGTGTCTATGCCGGGACTCGAACCCGGGTTATCTAAGTTGTAGGCATCAGTCACAACCACTTGGCCTGGGCCTGTGGTTGTGATTGATCTCAGTTTATTAAAAATAAATATAATATAGCAAAACAGTTTCTTCCCCAAATCTATTACTAAGAGCCCTAGATTATTCAATAATCATATTTACACAACAATAACCCAATTTATCATAGGGTTATTGTTGTGTTGCGGCCGAAGAACAAATCCCACAACAATAATTGAACTTACAATGACGAATTGAAGCAAGAACGCGAGTCAACAGAAAAAGTCAAACCGATCGAATACTTTGAATGAGAGGTTAATAACAAAAATGGAGGATGGGGTCCTGTTAGTCGCTTCTTACAGAGGTTGTGTGCGAGTTTAATTGAATCAAAAACGGGTATTTATAGGGATTCAATCGAGTTTATTAGGAAGTTTTATTAATGTTTTTAATCGCATTTTTTTGGTCAATGAACGCGTTAAATCACGCGATTGTTATTTTAGAAAGAGGTTGATGATAATGTGCATAATACTCGGCATTAAATCAGTGATGGCCGCGTCAATTGATGATCAAATTTGAAGTTTCTTGGCTGGGTTTGTTAACAGCGATTGAGTATAAGAAGGAGGTCAAGGAGTTTTGTGGTGTTAAATATTTTAATGGTTGGATTCAACTCAAGAAGGCTTCATAGCTCAGTGGTTCAGTGCGTTAGTGTTACTCGGCTCCTGCCCGGGTTCGAATCCCGGCAGGGCCTAATAAATTTTTTTTTTTTTTTTTGAACAGAATAGAGGGGAAAGGGAGAGATGGGGTGGACTGTTGTTGGGCCGAGTTGTGGGCTTCTGCTGATGGGCTTGGGTATTATGTTGGGTTTCAAGGGATATGGAGTTGGGTTATGTTAATGGGAAAAGGGATGGTTGTTTTATGTAATGTCCAAACCATTTTTTTTTTTCATTATTATGGTTAATATATATTATTATTATTATTATTTATTATTATTATATACGAAATAAGGAAAAGTGACGGATGTCACAGTTTACAACAATTGCTGAACATCTGCAATTTTAATTTGAATTGTGCTTAACAATAAGAGAAAAATTATGAGAAAAAACTGCATTTAGGGGTTTAGATTTGTTTTCTATTATACTGTATTTCTTTTTTCAAGTTTAAAATATGCTATAAATTATTTATTTAGAAATTTGGTTACACTTAACTGTGTTTACTAGTTTTTTTTTTAATTTATTTTAACTGTGATTATGCAGTAACAGCTCATCACACTACAAGGATTAGAAATAGTAAAAATTGTTTAGCATCATAGATCGTGCAAATCTATAGTTTGTTTTTGTTTATAATTTCTCATATATTTTATCAAACTGTATGTATTTATAGGATACATTTTAGTAGTGGGCCAGTTAGAGTTAAAATTTTAAAATTCTCATTTTGTTAACAATAAGATTTCATATTCCTTTAAATTAGAAAGTTTGTTTTGTTCATAGACTTATTAAATACTATTGGATTCTTTTTGTACTATTTTTATTAAGTTAACTAAGGATTTCAGTATTATCTTTACAAGCTTACAACTCCTAAAAAAATGCTACAAAATCTTATATCTACTGAGGGTGTCTATCCTTTTTAACTTTCAAGGGAATTTTAAAACATATAGTACTTATTCGTAAAAGTTTAAATTTTATAAATTTCATTTTTTTATAAAAAAAATAAAAAAAAGGTAAGTGTTACTTAAGTATGTTTTACACCAGTTACAAAATACAAAATAAAAAGTACTTTTGCGGTCACAAAACAATACTTTCGATTTTTTTAAATAATTATAGCATTTATCAAAATGGAACCAGGGTTCACAAGTTATCAATAAGGAGTATCCTTTTTTTTCTTATGAGAATTTGTTCATGTGTCGAAGATTGGCTATAGTTGTTTGTGCCTTATATTCAGCCTAGTTTTGGTTTGGCTTTCACGAGGAGCAATAACATTAGTGTGCATGATGCTCATAATGGTATTTTTTTTCTTATTAGATTCATAAATGCAATAATCACTTGTACATGAGGCATTACTTGCACTTGTACATTTCAATCCACACGCCGATATTAACTAAGACAAAAATTGAAATGTCAATAAAAATGAGCAGGTCGTCACGGTATTTTCGAATATTTTAAAAACATAGTAGTTTAAAAGTTAAGAAATGATTAAATAAAAGAATTATACTTTTATAGGAGATGTGAGAAAAGTATAACTACTAACTAAAAGTGAGAGAATTAATGTGTAACTAAGACGAGGTATTAAATTGTAAAAGTGTTTGAATGACTATTTTACCCCCATTTTAGGGTTAAACATGCAATGCAGTATTCACTTGTACATAATGCATTTCTTTCTTGTACATTTCAATTTACACGTCGATATTGACTAAGACAAACATTGAAACGTTGACAAAAATGAGCAGGTCGTCACGGTATTTTCAAATATTTTTATAAATAATAGTTTAAAAGTTATGATAAGATTAAATAAAAGAATTGTAATTTTGTATGGGCAGAAAAGTATTATTACTAACTAAAAATGAGGGAATTAAAGTAACTAAAATGTAAAAGTGTTTTAATGACTATTTTAACCCCATTTTAAGGTTGTTAATGAAAATAAATTTCTTTAGTTTTGGGTATCTTAAACTACGCATCCCTCATACATTATAATATAGTATAGATAGTATATATAAAAATTAGGGAAATTGGATATAAATACTTCAAACTATTGCTCGTTGGTCGATATTATTTCAAACTATCACTTTGACTACTAATCCTCTCAAGTTTACACTTTGTTTGTTATGTCATCACCAAACTAACCAAATCCTAACTCCGTTAGTTTTTTTTATTACGTGACATTTTTTTTCCTATGAGGCATGCTGACATGGCATGATGAAGTGGCGAAATTTTCCTATGTAGCATGCTAACATCAGCATGGCAAAAATGTCACGTCATAAAAAACACTAACGGAGTGTTTAGATGTGACATAATAAACAAAGTGTTAAGTTATGAGTATTAATAGTTCAAGTGATAATTGAGAGTGATATCGAATAAAAATCAATAGTTTGAAATTCAATTTCTATAAATTATAATGATATCATTAAAAGATAAGGATGGCCGGAGTGTTTATTTTTCTTTTAACTTGATCTTTTAATTTGGGCCTGCTTCTGCATTTGATTAGGTTCGACGTCTATCATGTGTGGGCCTGTGTCTGTCCGACCTGAATTTTAACGTACAATAACTACAGTCTGCAACCAAAACTAAAAATATATAAAAGAGTTAATAGCCATTTTCGTCCCTGAGGTTTGGGCCAGTTTGCCACTCCAGTACAAAAGTTTATTTTTTTGCAATTCCTTCCCTAAGGTTTGGATTTTGTTGCCAAATTCGTCCTTTTCACTAACCCAGTTAAAAAAGGTCGTTAAGTCATGGGTAGGCTTGTCATTTTGCCTACTTAAATGAGGGACAATTTGGACATTTCATTAATGATTATTTTTCTCTTTTAAATAATGCTTAATTATTAACTAGTAAAATTCAGCCGCGCTACGCGCGGCAATTTAGTTTACAGCCACAACATCGTATCGTAAAGCCGAGCTAATTAGCAAACAATAATTAAAACTGGAAAAAATCATAAAATAAAGACGGTATTTTATACTGGCCCGTAAATAAAAACGTAATGAAAATGTATCTTGTAGAACTTCATATACGTAAATTGACAAAAGGCTGTGTATAAGGAGAAATAAACATTGTAAACTCATTATAAAGACATAAAGCTAACAATTTTTATCTTTGAGTAAACCAAAGGCTCTCACCTACTTTATGCTCCATCTCTCTGTCCGTCTCTAAACTCCCTCTTCCAACAATACACAACCAGCTACCTAAATCTTAGACCAACGAAAGTCGTAATCGGTCACAACTCACAAGCAAATAAACTTGAACATCTCACTGTACAACACTACAACACCTCCTTTTCCTAAGACAACCGCCACCAAATCTCATTTTCAAAGCAAAACCGTTGTTAGCACTCATCGCCAAACCTTTAAAGCAGACGTATTTTATATAAAATCATAATAAGCAAGTTCATGCCTAACATACTGGTGAGTGGTGACCCATTACATTGTATTTGTAAAACCACCAAATTACACTAATACCCTTCAAGACATAACAAAATTACTTACCTTGCCCTTTGGATCTGAAACCAAACTTCTAGCTGCCTATACTGAGCCGTGGAAGGTTGTGGTTGCAGTGGTGGTGTCATGTGTTTTCTTTGCATGGGGCATCTCATGGAGGCGGCGGTTTTGTATTTTTGTGGTTACTAAATGGGGTCATACACCAGTGGAAGTTAGGGTTTCACCGGTGGCGGCGATGGTGGTCATAGCAACCGAGCACCAGATGGCTGTGAGTTCCCATATCTGTTGGGCTGTTGTGTTACTCTGTGTATGCACAAGGAATATGGAAAATGTGTAGACAAAAGCAATAGGAAAAGGTGAAGACAAAAGTAGAAGTTTTGAAAGTAGAGTGGCAAAATTGGAGAAGCAAAAAATCGGCTATTGCGCCGACCAATACAAATTAATATATATAGTAATCTGTCTCTCTCCCCCTCTACCACCTCCAGGCTCCACCACCATAACCACTATGGTTTCCATTAAAAAAGCACACCAACTACTCTCTCACTCTCTCGCTCTAACACACAGATTTTATCATTATACACCAAAATAAAAACTAAAACATTCTTCTGCTTCGTTTTCATTTCTTGCAAAACATACCTACACAAGTCTTGTTCTTTCTTTTTAGGGTTTTCTATAAAATCCTAGAAAATTAACAAACTAACAATTACTTACTATATCCATCAAGATCCAGTAACCATAGTTCACTACCACCCAAATCTCACTAACACCAAAATACACAATCTCCAATTTCACAGGACGGTTTCAGGGGTTAGGGGTAAGGCGGCGGACGGTGGTTGCAGGAGAGGCGTAGGATGCAGGACAAGGGATGGGGGTCGGTTGGTGGGCAAAGATAATAAAAACAAGATCCCCAAAATCAAGCGATCGTACAAACAACTTACCCTTTGAATAAAAAGATTACAAACCCAGAACCAAAATCACAAATTTAGGATCGGTTTTGAATAACATAACAGATCTAGAAGGTAGAGAGACGGCGACGGTATAGAAGCGATGACTTTGAAGGGGTTCATGGTGGGAATATTAATATTAATATTAATATATATGTGGTGTGGGTGTGAATTGGTTTGGTTGAAAATTGGTTGCTTGGAGAACAAGAAAGGGAAATGGGTCGGCAAGATTCGAAGAAAGAGGTGAAGAGGGAAGGGTTGAGGTGATCACATGGGGGGGTTTAGGGTTGGAGAAGATTGTGAAGAGAGCATTGTGCAGAGAAGAAGAAGAGAGAGATATAGGGGGTGGGGTGGGGTGGGGTGGGGTGGGGTAGGGTAAGTTTGACTTTTTTTAGAAAAAATAAAAGATTTTTTTATTAAAATTTTAAATTGCAGGTAAAAAGACAAAAATACCCCTGATCTTAACGACCTTTTTTAACTGGGTTAGTGAAAAGGACGAATTTGGCAACAAAATCCAAACCTCAGGGAAGGAATTGCAAAAAAATAAACTTTTGTACTGGAGTGGCAAACTGGCCCAAACCTCAGGGACGAAAATGGCTATTAACTCTATATAAAATGATTGGATTCTAGGAAAAGAAACTATGAATCACCTTACAGAAACATATATAATGAAGTTTGGTTTACAACTTTTGTCTTTGAATCCACTTATCCACGAAACTATTAGCATCAACTATATACGTACAAAATATGTTCACTATTTTATTAAAATAATAATAAACTGAAATAATAACGAGACTCGTTATTCATAGAAAATATAAAAGCACAATACCGTATACAAAACTAACTATAAACGAAATAAGTACAAATACAAAATGTACCGAATATTGATTCAAGCACTTCAATCGCATCATCTTCTACTAATCACCTCTGCAATATAAAGTATATGTTGATAGTTTATGGTTGAGGATCGTGTTTGACACGGGGCCCTTAAAACAGATTCTGCGCTTGCTCTCAGACTGTCTGTCTCCCAGAATACAATAACCAGAACAGTGATGTACTGCTGGAGATGGCTCTCAGCCAGAGATAACACCGGGTTATTTGATGTTTGTGAAAAATAAGGAAAAGAAAGTTGTTTATGTTTTGAGAGTACTCCTCTCAAATGATTGTGAATTTTTCTAGTCAAAGATGTGTATCTTCAACATCTACCAACGTTCAATTTATACTAGAAAAAAGGTGAAACAGCAAAATCAGTGGGAAGACTATCTGACTGGTCAAAACCCGTCATTATGACTGAGTTGAAACAGTCTAGGACAATTGCTAGAGACTGTGCAGGAGCTTGTACACCAGTGCAGCTCGTATGCGCGAGCCACTACGACTTGCACGGACCAGAGTTCCACCAGGTCATGCGCGACTACCCGCGCGCGGACACCAAGCCCTCGTGCCACTCGTTACGGTTTACGTCAACACGGAGACCAGGACGCTACCTGGTGTTCTTCCATGTACCAAACCACGCGCACGAGGTCAAAAATACAAAGGCGCCTCGACGATGCGAGTGGGTGAAGTGCGCCATCAAAGCGCTACATTGCGCCCATTGACCACGCGTGCGCTAGTTAAGGGCGCACCACTAGTGTTTGGCTCAAGCTAAACAATATAAAAGGAGTGCTTCTTCTTATAAACCACTTCATGTTTTGTCATCCCACCAATGTGGGACAAAACTTAATCCATTTTCTCATCTTTGGTTGTTCTAACCTACAACTTTCAAACTTCAATATCGCATTCATCTTAGCTTCATTTTGAACATGGTTTGTTTGTTGTGATGCTCTCACAATATAGTACACAAACCCGGAAATAATTATTTATATAACACATGTACAATTACATTTATTTAAGTCCAAAATTAGTGAAAAAAATCATTTTTCACTACCATTTTTCCAACACTATATATACGCACTTTCAATCAAGTAAATAGAACATAACGAGAAGCGAATATGTTAATATATATACTACACATTTAATGATGATATCTTGATTAATGGATTTTAAAAAAAAAAATAACTAAATAAAGGGGTACAATGGAAATGTTTTTTTCTTCACTTCCCTCTCCTCTAGTCCTCTTTATCTCCCTTATCATACTTGATATTTCTAACCAATATTCTCTCCTGCAACAAAAACAGTACGATATATAAAACATTGAACAAACGAAGAAAATGGAGGAGAACGTGGCGGTGTATAGGAAGAGGGAGATGTCGTCGTGGTTTTTTTTTTTTTTTTCAATTGTTATGTTAATAGGATTTGACTAGAGAAGAATATAACCTCACTTGTTCTTGATGAAATATATATGTAGCATTTTATTTCCAAATGTAAATATCATGTAACCAAAGTAAGTATGGATATATATGTGGCATTTGCCATTTTATTTCCAAATGCTTGTTTGAAGTTGTGTTACATAAAATTTGATATTCAAATTTCAAAAGACAACATTTACTATGGTAGGTTTTGTCTGCACTGTTACTGATGCAAGTGGTGGTGGTTGTGGTGTTGTCATGCAAGTGGTAATGCGAGGGGTATATTGTCGTTTTTGGATTACTAGTTGACAATGCTTGGGTAAAGAAAAAGCGAAGAGGTCGGCAAATGTTCCTTCTATGCAGTGTATATATATTATATAATTGTGTAAGCTGAATAATAATGTTATTGGATCGGCAGTTCAATTGTTTTAATTAACATGTGTGGTGGTTAAATTAACAAGTATAAGGTTATTGGGTGTGGAGGAGCATCATGGATGATGTCCCTCCACCTTAGCTGCCACGTCAGTAAAAGGTAGGAGTATCATCACCATGATGATCTAAGGGTGTGGTTAGAAGCATCACTCCCTTAAAAAAAAAAAAAAAAAAAAAAAAAAAAAAAAAAAAAAAACAAGTAACCAATAAACAGGGACGGCAAGCTCGGCAACATAAGGATGGTCATGTCGTTGCCGCGCCTAGAGGGCGGTGTTGCCCGGCCCATCATCAGCAAGCCGGACCTATGCCGGGCACCACACCGATTAGTCTAAGTAGTTCAATAGATGGCATTTTTAAACATTATTTATTAATAAACAAGTCGACCTGTCAAGCCATTGAAAATTAGATTAAACATTTCTTATAAACACACACATATATAGGTTCAACTTGGAATTAATTTAATATTTGATTAGAACACCCAGAATCTACCAACCTTTATAAATAGTCACCGTAGCGTCACATTTGATTTATAAACTTCCCTAAAAAAACCTTCAGTCTACTCACAATGTAAAAACATACTTATATGAGTAGGAGGGAGAGTGAAGGGGACATTGCTTGTCGATTGGAAGTGTCCTTGGCTACGGACCGGGTTTGGACATGGAGCAAACAAACCACACTCACAATGTGCCCGGACAAGCTTGCACGGGTTGCTAGGATTCATGTGTGGAAGCAAGCAAGCAACACATTGTGTGTGCTTTTGCATTGCGTTTAGCTTGATTAGACCATCTCAGAAACTCAATAATCCACCACAAACCTAGCTCATCATTTCATACACAAACTTCTCTCAAGTTATCTATTTTTATCTCTCAGGCCTCCTTACATTTATAAATATAATTTACTTTCATATTTATTTATCGTTTCCAATTTATTTAATTTAATAACTAATTTAGTTTCTAATATCGTATATACGATGCAATAAAAATATAATTTTACACACACAAATACAGACATGACCTAGTTAGAGATGTTCTATGGGACGTGTTACGAAGGGCGGGGATTTCAGCCAAAAAAGAGGCTCCCGTGAATTTCTTGACGGACCCACTTGACGGGCGGTCCACCTTGAGGTCAGCGGACGTTCTTGTGTTCGGATGGGCGCAAGGCAAGCATGCGTGCGTTGACCTTACTGGGGTATCCCCATTGGTGGGACTACGGGATTCGGGGTTTGTGGCTGGGCAGGCGGTTTTGAAAGCCGAGAGCAAAAAGGTGGATAAACATGAAGCGGCTTGTCTAGAGAACCAGCATGTGTTTGTGCTCTTCGCTTTGATACATTTGGAGCGCTGGCCCCGCAAGCAATCAAGCTCCTCGAACGCGTGGAGAAAGTTGTGCAAAGTAATTCTCCAGCTGCTAAGGGCCAATGTTTTATTTTCAATAGAGTAGGTTTTGCAATACAAAAAGGGGTAGCGGCGCAACTTGTGGCCCGTTTACCTACGTATCACTTATAATTGGCTGTCTTTGGTTTAATCGAATGAAATATTGTATAATATATAAAAATAGCATATAAAATATGGTGTCATGTGGTTACCTTCTATGACCCCAACATTGTTTTCCTTGCTTTTTTTTTTTTATTAACCTACTCTTTTCCAATCAAATCAACAAAGAATCGTTACTAACAGTATTACATTAATCTTGGCCCATTCGACACCGATAATACGTTTATAGTTAAAACTTACAATATTGCTGAAATTCTGGCCGAAAGTAATGTCCACTTTGTTATAAGTCAAATCAATTGTACGTTTAAATTCACAATAAAATAAATGTTATACACATCACAATAACATAACATCATAAAACAAGACAAACATTGTGACAAGGGCACAGAATCATCCACATGCACTATGACTTTGAATGGGTATCTCACAAGGGTAAAAGGGTCTTTATGACATGATATAGTGAAAACTTTAAGACCATGCGTAGTGGGGGGCTTTATTTATAAAGCCCCCCTTCCTGATTGGTTCACGTGGCTACTGAGTCAGCATGGAGAGAGAAACTGAAAAATGGGTGTAGTGGTAGGGGCTTTATTTATAAGCCCCTATTAATATTTTATTATATCTTTTTAATTAAAAAAATAATAAAATAATAAAAGAGAGAGAGTGTGTCTGATGTGGCAAATTCTGATTGGAGGGGGGCATATCAATTCAGGCGCTATATATATGGAGCCCATAGCTGATTTTTGTTGATGGAGCCCCCCTATAATGGTGTACAGGGGCGCTATTTTTTTTTCCCAAAAAAACGCCCCACTACGGGGGTCTAAAAGAGTAGTGTGTGGCTCACATCAAAAGTAAAAAACCATTTGCGAAAGTGATGGATGGAAAAATAAAACTATAATTAGTAAAACAAATCACAAATAGATCATGTCTTACCGTGTAACCAACCTATAATGTTTTTGAGTCAGCAATATACCAATTGTAGTAATAGATTTGATGGTACTATAACAACTTTAAGTAATTTCTATTCAATTTTTCAATTTTAGCAATTACTATTACAATTATAAGTGGAGTCAATATAAAGGTAAATATATCATCATGGGTGGGCTTTAGCTTTACTTGGCTTCTAAATCAAGAAGTAATGAGTGAGTTCTAGTTAAAGTTGCACAGCATATACTTTTCCATATTTTTGTGTCAGGAAACAATTATTTCTTAAGATTCCATAGTTATAATTGGATAGTTTGTCTTTACGACTTTACAGATATAATTTTCTTACAACTAAATCATTAGTTCATATATAAAACGTTTCATCATATTAATCGTGTGATTATAATTGGAGCCTGGCTGGGCTCGAGCTCGGCTCATTATGGTTTTATGAAGCTCGAGTTCGGCTCGCTAGCAAAATTAAAAGCTCGAGCTCGGCTCGGCTCGAGGTGATTTGAGAACAATCTCAAACGAGCTCAAAGCTCGGCTCGAGAATGCAAAAGCTCGGATCGCAAGTGTTATTAACTGGACCTATGAAATAAGGACTTGAGCTTTGGAGATGTGGGCTATAAATTATAAGAGATATATATATAAATAACTTATAATTATGTTTGGGCTCGTTTAGGCTCGCGAGTCCAATCGAGCTTTGTATCTAGGGCTCGAGCTCGGGCTCGATAACTAAACGAGCCATATTTCAGGCTCGGGCTCGTTAAGGCTCGACTCGTTCGGGCTTTTTACCGAGCCGATCTCGGGTATCTCTTGAGCCGCTACATATCATTTACACCCCTAAATTATGTGATCAAAAAACGTGAAAAGGCACATAAGTTGTTAAATAAACATAAATAATTATTATTTCATTTTTCAAATTTTTGGTTTGAAACAAAATACAACAATTGATAAATCTCAAACATGAGTGCTGCTTCTGAATGATCCAAGTGCTTTGACTGCACCTGCTCTCAATATAAATTGGTGGTAGAAAGCTGCAATGGCTGCTCCAACGAACGGTCCCACCCAGAATATCCACTGCCATAACCAAAACCAAAACCAACATGTTCATCATAATGTACAACTTCTAATGCATAAGTACAAGGCATTGGAATCAACTAACTTTAAATTGGATTATTGACTAATATAAAGAATTAAATGACTCTTTAAAGAGAAGTAAATTGCTTAAAAGGGACCATTGTTATATGGTATTTATAAATTATAAATACTGTTGTAAGCAGGGACGGACCTAATGAAGAAGCAGGTGCCGCGTCCGTTGTGGCTCAACTTCGTGCGCGTAGTGGAAAATTAGTGGAAATTTGGTTTTTTTTTACAAAATTTAGAAAACGTTGCTACTAAAATGAAAAAAATGAAAAACGTTACTACTGAAAAACATTTATATATCTACCACTGGTTGTAAGGTAATATATAAATAATTGGATATTATCTATACTTAATAAATAATTAACAGGTTGCGAAAAAGTTTCATAATTTTAAGCATAAGATTCTTTTTTCTCGATTAATTTTATTTCACTCCTTTCATGTAACCATCACTTTTTCTCAAAATATTATTTTATAATTTCTAAATCTTTTTTAGTAACGGGGTACTAATATACCTGATCATCCCATGCCTTATCCTTGTTGTAAATAACCGCGGCTCCAAGACTCCTAGCCGGGTTAATACCGGTTCCAGTGATTGGAATTGTGGCAAGGTGCACCATGAACACGGCAAACCCTATTGGAAGTGGCGCCAAAACCTACAATAAAACCCCAAATTCAAGTAAATTTTTACAATTTTTACTTATAAAAAGTAAAAAAAAAAAAAAAAGTGTTATAAATTAAAAGGTAGTGTTCATACGGGAACATGGGAGTCTCGGGCACTTCTCTTGGGGTCGGTGGCGGAGAAGACGGTGTAAACAAGTACAAATGTTCCAATGATTTCAGCGCCTAGTCCAGTGCCGGTGTTGTAGCCATCCGCTAGCTCGTTGGCTCCTCCGCCATACCTGTTGTATAGGCTTTTGTTGAAAGCCTTGACCAAACCCACACCACATATGGCTCCTAAACACTGAGCCACCATGTACATAACGGCTCGGACCAACGACACTTTACGAGCTAGGAACAGACCAAATGTCACCGCTGGGTTAATGTGACCACCTACACATTCACATACATAATTTCATATTTAGTTATTATTATTTTTAATATTTTACCAACGGTAAAAAGGTAAAAAAAAAAGGTTACATTAAAATAGTTTAGTAATTTCCATATTTGCACATTAACATAGATATGTCATTTATTCAGACATTCAGTTATTTTACCAACGGTAAAAAAGATAAAAAAAACGGTTACATTAAATAAGGCTAATTTAGTAATTTCAATTTAATAAATAGTACATTATAAAATTAAATGAAAGACTATTACCACCGAATAAAACGTCCTGATGGTAAGTGGTGTACTTTAAAAAAAAAAAACTTACCAGAGATACCGGCAGTGCAGTAAACAAGAACAAAGATCATGCCACCAAATGCCCACGCGATACCGAGGATACCAACACCGCCACACTGGTCAAGCTTCAAGGCGGGGTCAGTAGTGCTCTTGTAGCCGATAACAGTCAAGACAGTAATATAAAGGAACAAAAGTGTGGCAATAAATTCAGCGATCAAGGCGCGGTAGAACGACCATTTGGTTAGCTCAGCCGGGTCGATAAACGGGCGGGTGGTGGGTCGTGGTAGTCCTTAGCAGAGAAAGAGCCTTGTTCTGGGACGTCTTTCGTCATGTTTGCTAGAAACTAATAATAATAATAATATTTGGTACAAGTTGTTAGAACTTAGAAGAGTGAGATGGTGTAGTAAAGGAAAGAGGGGTATATAAAGAGGAAAAGATAAGAAGGGTGTAGAATGTGCAACGGCTATTTTATGAGTAGGTGGATTGTAATTATGGAGAGTGGAAAAATTGCCGTCCAAAGCACACTTAAATAAATTCTGTAAAATTTCGTTTTCACTGACCGACCCATTTGATGTTGTCCCACCACCTTACCATACCACAAACAAAGTTTTATTTTGCACCTTTGGTTTTTGTTTTGTACGAGTTTGTTTTGTAATTCTAGAAATGTGCAAGTACTTGGGTAACTTGACGGTAAAAGGAAGGTTTGTCTTCCTTCGGTTTACACCTTTTTTGATGAGTCTTTTATGATGTTATAACATTATCCTTATCTAATTCATGAGTTTGAGTAAATGGTTGTACAAGATTGCAAGTACTTTGTTGTTCTAATTATAATGATTATACCATATCTAAATTCAAATTGTCCGTTTCAATTTTCTTACTAATGCAACATTTTGGTATAGGTTTTATTGAAAACGGGCATATTTGGAATTTATTGAAATATAGAAAAAATAGGATTTTTTTTCCAGTTTTTGGGTGGTGGGTGTTCAAAATAAAGTGATTGTAGTGTGCGTCAAAACCTATTAATTGAAATTGGTGAAACCACGTTGATGAAAAGGCGTATTAATGATACATAGAAAAACATCTATGTATATTTTTTCAATAAAAAATTTAACTATTAATTCAATATTATTTCTTATAGCGGAGCCTGGCTATCTTGGACAATGAACATGATGAACAATGAAGACGCCAGATCAAGATGAAATTCGTAATGTTCGGTAAAATATTGTTCGGATTTGACAAAGCGACATTTGTTGTTGATGAACTAGAATTTGATGTGGTTGTCATTGATAAATAGTAACAAAAACATAGTAGGAAAATAGCAAAAAAGACATGATGAAAGATAACCGGGAAATATGATCGGAGATGCAACTAAATCACTAGAGAAGAATATTGAAAGAAAGAACTAGAACAACATAATAGATAACGCAATAGTAGGAGAATATGACAACTAGCTAGAATTGTCACCGGAGAAGATGATTTCTTATGAGAACTTTCGTCGAAAAAGATGATTTCTTGCTGAAATTGAAACCAGAATCATCTTCACCGTCCAACTCATTTCTAGATCATACTATAATGGTCTATTACATGCACATACTACTTCAACTATGGACATCACCATGCTCTTACATGAGCCTGGTGACCAAGCTGCAACCATGACACATTTAAAGGTGATTCGCTATCTGAGATAGTAGATCCCTTCCATATCTGACATGGGTCTGTAATTTGAGATTGCGGAACCTGCCATGTCAGTATTTTCTTCTCTATTTGGTTTGTTTAAGTTAAACCATTACACACTTTTGAAGAAAATATTAGTGAGCCCTACTATTTACATGACAATGACGTGGCAATGAATTTTTAGTTAACCTACTAGACATACTTTAAGGTGTAATTGTTTTTATTTTTAGCTAGCAAGATGGCATTGCATATACATAATATAAGGTCGTTTAGTATATAAATTGTTTAAACCGGTAACCATAAAGATTGTATAAACACTTATATAAATGGTTATTTAATCACTTGATCGCTCTTTTAAACTACTATTATATATGACAACCACTACGTAAAGATGTATAAGAATATTTCCATCTTTTCCACCAAATCTCCTCCATCAAATTACACTAAAAATCACTATTTCACCCTAAAATTTTCTCTCTCCTTTTTTTAAAATAATAATACTTTTTCATACTTTTATCATTGTATTTTCTCTCTCATCACTCACAACCACTTCCAAAAATATTAAAATACTAGTTTTTATCCCGGGAGCGTCCCGGGTTGAAATATCTAATATGACATAATAAAATATATTATTATTATTATTATTATTATTATTATTATTATTATTATTATTTTAAACAAATCTCTGTCATATGTTATCATATTCAAATATTAAAAAAACGAATCTCTACGCCAGGGTATAAATCTAGTGCCATTACAAATGAATTCGGAAGTTTGTAATCAATCATTCTAAAAAGAACTAACATGAAATAAGAAAAAAAAAGTTAATTATTGAAATATCGAACGCATTAGTCTAAAGATTATGTGATGCGTTAAAAAATTCATGGGTATATGATCGGTTATATAGTTCGGGTATTTGGGTATGTTGTTTCGGGTAATCGGGTCGGGTATCACCTAATCCCAGACCCGACCCAAACACACAATTTTTTTTAAACTAATCCCAAACCCGACACAATACCTGTCGGGTTACAAAAAATTGTCATTTTTTTCTCCGTTTTTATATATCACTATGGTACTCGTTGGAAAGATAATAAAACTTTCATTAATTTGGTGTAATTTTTTTCTTTAAAAAATTTCGTATATAAAAGATATTAACGTTTAAAAGTTATGGGAGGAAACATGAGAGAAAAAATAATAAAGTTTTAATATTTAGATTTAGTAGATTATGTATTTAATAGATTAGATTAAAGATTATAATAGATTAGCTTAAATCATATTTATTTCTTTTTTTTAATTGGTTTACACTTGCCACATCACATCCTATGTGGCATCTCTCAAAGGAGAGATTGCATAAGAGTATGACATGTAGGATTAATCCCTTTGCAATATATATATATATATATATATATATATATATATAGATTTTTATGGGTGAACAATAGTTTTTCAAATATAGGGTGAACAGTAAGGCTGGCAATTAAGACACGAACACGATAACCTGACACACGAACCTACACGATTTTAACAGGTTTCGTGTTTGGCCTTAACAGGTTTCGTGTCTATAACAGGTCGACACGTTAAGACATGTTTATTTTCGTGTCGTGTTCGTGTTTACATGTTTCGTATTCGTGTATTATCGTGTACGTGTCTTAACAGGTCTTATCGTGTTTCTTATCATGTCTTGTCGTGTCTTATTGTGTCTTATCGTGTCTTATCGTGTCTTGTCGTGTCTTGTCGTGTTAACTTATTTTACTAGGTGTTCCTTATCGTGTCTTGTCATGTGTTATCGTGTTAACCTGTTATAAACGGGTTCGTGTTCATGTTTGAAAAAAAATGACACGATTAGATTTCGTGTTGTGTTCGTGTTTACAAGTTTCGTGTTCGTGTCTTAACATGTTCGTGTCTTAACAGGTTCGTGTAACCTGTTATGCCAGCACTAGTGAACAGTGCTTCCACCAAATATTTCCTCTCTCCCTCACTCACAACCACTTACAGCCACCCCATATAATTTGGTGGACACACTCACATATACATTTGGTTCCCCAAATGAGAATGCTCTAATGCCCATGTTACAATTCTCTACACAAGCTTAATTATGATTAATTATGCATACAACGCGTCCTTACTTCCCCATCTAAACATTTGTCTTCTTGATAACGAAATATCTTAAGAAAAAGGAACTTTACCTAATATGATTAATTAAACACTAATTGAACTTTTGTATTATTATATAATTTAACGGTTTTAGTGGGTATGTTTTGGCGAAATTAGTTTAAACCAAGTTGTTGTAATTAAAAAAAAGGACACGATGATAGTTCACGAGAGCTTGGTGGTCTATATCACATGATGGACGCCAAAATTCCCACTTTTCTTGTTTCAATTTTGGACCCTTTAAAGGTGTGGTCCTTACTTGGGAATTTTTGAATGATTCACTGTGGCCCAAAACATTGTATTTTTAAAGTCATGCTCATTACTTTTTATTAATTAAAATTTCTTTGATAAGTATATGTAAGGCTATATCCATGGACAAGTATTAATATTCCTTCAAAGGCAAGAAAATCAATGAAATTTCATAGTTATATTATAATATAAGTATAATATAAGTTTAAGTTAAACAAATTTATTTTAGTGGGTAATTTTATTGTGAAAAAAAAAAATATTCAATACAATGATTCATGTGACATAAAAATGCTAAAAAAATGATTGAAATTATAACTGATTTGGAATTAAGTTGGGAAAGAAATGAGTGCAATAATTGAAGCCTGAACAGGAATAATCACTACACCTCACGACTACCCATAGCCAGATCACGTTTAAACACTTCTCTTCTGTCACAAAGCTTCCAAATGCATTCTTCCTATTGGTTGACAATGATTTTTATTCCAAATATATATATCTAAAATAATTTATTAAAGTATCGAATGATACAACACCTCTCCTCCATTTCGAGATTTCATTCACATGCTCGGTTTTTTTTTTTTTTTTTTTTTTTTTGCTAATGATATTCATGAATTTAATAACTATTATTATTATTATTATTATTATTATTATTATTATTATTATTATTATTATTTCTGATTTAAATATGTATCACTTAATGATTAAAATCCCTAACTATTCGTGTCCTTGAAATATGACATAGAAAGTTAAAATTAAATAAAAGAAATATACATAAGTACATAACCAATGTTCAAGATTAAAAAAAAAATAGTTTTATGCGACAAATCCAGAATTCGAAAAACATTTAAAAAATAAATATATTTAAGAAACAATTTATTATGCTCCCATGCGTTACATGTCGGTCAGTAACAGTAATATTTAGACCAACTTTAACTGGGCTGGGCCAGTTAAAATTTAAAAACCATGAGAGGGTTTATGGTCCGAGATGATTTGGCGGTGTATTTGTACCCGTGGGCCCCAAATGCCGCAAAAAAGGTTTTGCTGACACCGTCGTGTCATTATTTTGTCAAAAAATTATTTTGTCAAACACGAATGTACTGTTGGTAAAGCGGGTGGTACAAGAGCACAGTTAGGTACATTCTAGAAAACATACGGGTGTTTGTGGTCGTGGGGTATAGTTTTTAGATGACCGTTGTGGGCCTATGGATAAACGGAAACTTCATCAACCACAACGGGCTGATGCCAGATAATATGTTACCTTATTTTGTATTTTTCAAATTTGATTTTTTTTTATTAACTACATTTTTATATAACTAACTATTGCATGTAGAGACGTTTCTGATAATTTACGTGTCTCATCCGAATATTAAAAAAATATATCTCTTAATCTTTATCGAATTAAATAAGTTATACTAGATTTTATTGACAACGATCAAAGTTATAAGAGTAAACATAGCAAATAGCAAAATTATAGTGTTTGAATGAGTTTTAATGAACAAATGAGTATTGGGTTTTAACAACTAAACTAGATTAAGTTTTAATGTGACCAAGTTTAACCATTAAATGAGTTTTCTTTTTGAAAAAATACGTGCATACATACATACATATTGAATTTTATAAAGAAATAATAGAAATAAATAATCTCAACTATTGACTATTGGCCGATAACAGTCCCAACCATGAAAATTACCAATAGTGGTCCCAACTTTCGACATATTGGAATATAATGGACCCAAACTAACGGAGGTCTAACTCCGTTAGTGTGGTGCTGACGTGGTGTGCCACGTAGGATCATTTTGCCACCTAGGATGCCACGTCAGCATCACACTAACGGAGTTAGACGTCCATAAGTTTGGGTCCATTATATTCCAATATGTCGAAAGTTGGGACCACTATTGGTTATTTTCGTAGTTTGGTCTGTTATTGGTCAATAGTCAATATTTAGGATTATTTATTTCCATTATTCCTTTTATAAAAAGATGTTGCCCCTAAATTGCAGGCTCTAGCCCGGTGGCCTCCTCAACCACCATGAAGGCCGCCTATGATTGAATGCATTTAGTTAATAAGATATGGCGTATGAATATATAATTAGCCTTAAGTGCAACAAGACTTTGTTCCGAATTTATCATTCTCAATCAGGTTTTTCTTACCATCTTAAACAACAAAAAGTGGATATGATACCGGTATTAACAACCGGCCACTCGTACCATCCGATAATTTGTTGATAGACAGCTCACAACCTTTTAGAATACGTCCATTGCAACTCAATATCTTTTATGTTTACGCTTATTGTGAGATTCAGTATCATTAAGTGTTTTATTTAAAGATAATATGATATATGCCAATAAGCAATGTGTTATGTGGCAGAAAGTTGCTTAAATTCCACCATGTTTAACCTTACCTCAGTTATTACTTATTAGTGGTGCTCGTTGAACTTCCTTATGATGTATCACAAGGAGTTTACTTAATAAAGTGTAGGGGTCCACTTGAAACACTAAAATAGCATCGTGCGCGATATGAATGTGTTATGATTTTGTATGTATATATATATTGTTAGGACCATGTGTATATTTCCATATTAAAAACCAAAGGCATGAGACAAAAACAGGAAGAGTAAAGGACATCAAAATCATTGTCTTTAAAGAAAAAATAGACGCTACAACGTTGTTGATAGATATTTGGCTAGGCCTATAACAAGTTAGCGTTTCGTTCCCATAATGTTGAGACAGATACATTAAGTTAAAATGTATTTTAAAAAAAATATTTACAATTACAATGCTAAAAATACACTCACGTGTTTTACAAATGGGCATGTGATTAGAGATAGGGACATATATATATGATTGGGTCCAAGCGAGATTGTGGGGATCTTAAAAGCATAGGGACATAGTTTACCCATGAAACAACAGAATCGTACGTAAATACGTAGAGGACCTCCAAACCACAAACTGTTTGTCCACGTAGATTCTAATAACATACGTTTACCATTTAACCTTGTCAACAACAAATTAATTATTGGATAAACAATACTTATTTATTGGTAATGAATTTTCACAAGTAGCTATTTTTATTCAAAGTTTTTATTAGTTATTATCTTTGAGTAGTCAAGCACGTTTAAGGATGGCGATTGACGAGGAAAATCCATGACCCACCTCTTATCGGGTAGTGTTGGAAAATCATTTTATGGATGGACCACTGTGGATAACAAACATAACAATTCGACTTCGACTTAAATTTAATTGATTTAACTTAAAAACACATCCATAAAAAATAAAAAATAAATAAATAAAAAGACGACGATGATAAGACCATATCATCACTAGAAAGTTGTAATTGTTTTCAAGATAAAGTAACTCTTAGATTCACATCCTATCCATCAAATTTGTGATAGTGAGTTATGTTTTGAGAAGTAGTTTTGAAGGGTTATGAGTTGAAAGTCTCATGTTTTAAGCTCTGTTGCAAAACAAGACCGAGTTGACCGATTACTCTTCGAGTACTCAAGGTAGGTCGTTGAGTATAGCCGATTTGACCGATTACTCCGAATACTCCCCGCATAGGCCGACTTGACCCCCGAGTATTCCCCCGATTAATCCGAGTACTCGCTCTAGGGTAGGTCGCCGAGTACAAGGCCAAACCGAGGTTTACAACATTGGTTTTAAGTAGTAGTTTTGAAGGGTAAGAGTTGAAAGGACAGAATATTAATGTTCATATGTATATTTAGACTATAAGGAGTGGAGGGGGGGGGGAGGGATGAAGCGTCATGTAACACTTATGGGTTCCACATGTGAAAGATGAAAATTGTGGGGAGTGAAAGGGGGGAAGTGGGGGGAAGGAATATTATTATGTGTGTGTTTGATTTAAACTTGGGGGGCAAAAGTAAAGTAGCACTAGTTTTAACGTTATTTTACTAATTTCGTGAAAATAGCGTTAAAAACGACGGACGGTTTATCTTGCATCATGTGGTGGCGTGGAAGCCAAAAGACAGGGGTACATGCATCAATCGGGTTTGTCCCGATTGCTAAGTGTTCTGTGCCTTATGTCCAAGGCTTGATACCAAACCACATCGAGTCGGGGGTCTCACTGGAAGCAACCTCTCTATTCTTAGGGGTAGAGGTAAGGCTGTCTACATCTTACCCTCCTCAGACCCTACATTAGCTTTGCTATAGCTGTGATTAACTGAGAATGATGATGATGATGATGTGTGCTAGATTTAAAAAAAAAAAACCACAAGTTGCCACCTCACACTCACAAACCCCCCACGCCCGGCCAAATCTCCCCGCCAAAACTCCCCCCCCCCCCACCCCACCTTCCACGCCCTACCGGGGCGGTGTTCCCTCATTAAAGGCTTTCCCGCCCCCTCTTCCGCCCCAATCCGAACACTCTTAGGTGGATATCATTTCACCCATTTATATTTTAATATTTTTTAAGAGTGGTTGCGAATGAAAAAACAAAAGAGTGATGATAAGTATAAAAATATTATTTAATTAAAAAGAAAAGAAAGAATATATTGATTTTTAATTTAAAGTTTTATTTTTTACGAATCATTTTCTATATATCATACTAGTTTTTATCCCGGGAACGTCCCGGGTTGAAATATCTAGTATGACACAATAAAATATCCAATATGACAACATAATTAATGACTTGTCAATATATGATTAATGAATATTATTATTATTATTATTTTAAACAAATCTCTGTCATAAGTTATCATATTATTATCTTAAAAAATTCATGGTATCACCTAATCTCAGGCCCGACCCAAGCCCACAATTTTTTTTAAACTAATTCATTAATCATGAATTATCTAGTATGAAGCGTCATGTAACACTTATGGGTTCCACATGTGAAAGATGAAAATTGTGGGGAGTGAAAGGGGGGAAGTGGGGGGAAGGAATATTATTATGTGTGTGTTTGATTTAAACTTGGGGGGAAAAGTAAAGTAGCACTAGTTTTAACGTTATTTTACTAATTTCGTGAAAATAGTGTTGATGCACTTTCTGTGAACGTCACTGTCGAATAGACTAGGGTTGAGTCTTAGTAGTGTGTTACATGAGATTGTGGTGATCCATAAGGGCATTTTATGGATCTGACGCATTTGTAATATATAGGACAAAACACTGAGCCAGGTTCGACCTAAACACACTGGGCGAATGTGGAAGTTTTCCACATTCGACCATATCAACTGGGCGAATGTGGAAATGCTCCACATTCGACCATTCAAAAGGGGCGAACGTGGAACTTGGGTTTTGTACTATAAATAGCAATCTCATGTGTTATTGTTCATTTGGTGATTTGAGTTGGTACTTTGAATGCTCTCAAGGGGGAGGTCATGCCCGACCTCCCCCGGCCACGAGATAGACGTTTATCCTACTGATGACAGTGTCTGTAACCGTTTCTGTATTAATACGAATCTGTGATGACGTTGTTATCGTGTGTTTCTGTCTCGTCTCGAATCTCCCGTCTGAAATCGAGTTGTTTATGCGTATTCGATCCACGAGTTCGGTTTGTAACTGGATTCTCAATTGGTATCAGAGCCGTGGTACCGATTTGAACGATCTAACAGTCGTTTGAATCAATCACAGCTCGTTTTTACTGTTTTCAGACGTTAAATTCAGATTAAAATGAAAGGTTGAAACCCTAGAAACCCTAGATTCTTAATTGAACCCGAAATCATGTGATTTCTCCATGTTTTTGTGAATTCGAGGGTTAGGTTTTCATTTCCGCACCTTTCTGAACAAGTTTCATCATCAAATTCAAAGGATTAGAGTGATTGTGGACTGAATTGAAGAAAATATTGATCAAGAACACGTTCAGTCTGCACATTCGCCCCTTTTTGAAAATCGGGTGGGCGAATGTGGAATGTTACTGGGCGAAGGTAGCATTTTTAGGACGAACGTGGAGAGATTTTGGGCGAACCTGGAATTTTGTTATGTCAATTTTCACATTCGGGTGACAGATTCCACATTCGGTTCATCGGGCGGGCGAATGTGGAAATGAAGTGGACGATAGTGAAGGTTGTGGACGAAAGTGGAACTTGTGTAATGATATTCTACATTCGGGTCTCTAGTTTGGGCGAAAGTGGAGTTCCCAGGGGCGAATGTAGAATTTAAGACCTAAAAAATTTCGATTTTTGAAGATTTTCGGAAGAATGGTAATGAGGTTTACCAAACTTGTTGATGAATTGATGATGATGAAACAGTTTTAATGTGGGGTAGTCATGAGAATCAACAGTATAATAATCAGATTCAAATGACTATTATGGGCCAAAAACAAAAATAGAACAGATTTTATTCCGCATGAAGAGAACAGTCAACCCAGTTCCTGTATGTTTGAAGGAACTTGTTCTAAAGAGTTGTTATGAAGAAGGAAATCAAGTTTGAGATTTCAATGTTCTGAAAGTAATGAGGTATCCTAGTAGGAGTCATGTGGCACGTAGGTTCAACGAAAGTTTCAAGATCACAGTTCTGAAGAATTTCAAGAGCTATTGGGAGATATTGTTGGCCCCGCCGAAAACTTCAGTTTCTGAAGCATTTCAAGTCCTTCAATTAGTACTGATAGTTCCTGATGAAAGCTTCTGATTGCTTGTTCCACTCGTCTACGGCTTGTATTCTGTCGAACAGATGAAGTTACTCAAGAACATGATTGATTTATCATACGGGATCTCAGAGAAACTTGGTGAAGCATCAGTCAAGGGGGAGATTGTTGATGTAAATGTGTCTGATACTTCAACAATTACTGACTGAAGATGCTAGGAAAAGAGAAGAATGTGTTGATGCAATCACAGTTAGCACAGATGAAGAATTTCATAGAAATACTAATGTTCGAGTGGATTGTTTTGCACATAGTCACATTTGAGATGTGTAATTGGGTACTGACAGTTAGACTTCTCCAGTTGGTGTGAAGGGTGATGCAAAGGTTAAGTGCAGATATGAGACGTAAATTAGTGGTGGTACCTACATGTTACGTTGAATATCTGATCGGTCAGTATGGAATCCTTCTAGTAGGGGTCTTATCAGGCTAGTTGGATTGCGCGTGATGTACTTGGTCAAGATGACATCCCTGGGTACTGATGCTACGAGACTGCAGTGCATTACATTGTCGACTTCACATTGGCGTAACTAGGTGATCTGGTTGTAATTCAGCGACCTGCTGAATTCGCAAATGATATACGTGGTCTAGTTGACTTCCTGCGTATTGATGCTGAGGGTCCGTAGTGCATTACTTGGTCGGTTCACGAAGGATGTTGTATTTCTAACTCAATGCAATGGTGCATGTATTGAGGGGGAGAACTGTGATTCTGACTGTTGATGTGTAAGAGTTTTGTGGATTCGCCAGCAACGTCCAAGGGGGAGATTGTTGATGCACTTTCTGTGGACGTCACTGTCGAATAGACTAGGGTTGAGTCTTAGTAGTGTGTTACATGAGATTGTGGTGATCCATAAGGGCATTTTATGGATCTGACGCATTTGTAATATATAGGACAAAACACTGAGCCAGGTTCGACCTAAACACACTGGGCGAATGTGGAAGTTTTCCACATTCGACCATATCAACTGGGCGAATGTGGAAATGCTCCACATTCGACCATTCAAAAGGGGCGAACGTGGAACTTGGGTTTTGTACTATAAATAGCAATCTCATATGTTATTGTTCATTTGGTGATTTGAGTTGGTACTTTGAATGCTCTCAAGGGGGAGGTCATGCCCGACCTCCCCCGGCCACGAGATAGACGTTTATCCTACTGATGACAGTGTCTGTAACCGTTTCTGTATTAATACGAATCTGTGATGACGTTGTTATCGTGTGTTTCTGTCTCGTCTCGAATCTCCCGTCTGAAATCGAGTTGTTTATGCGTATTCGATCCACGAGTTCGGTTTGTAACTGGATTCTCAAATAGCGTTAAAAACGACGGACGGTTTATCTTGCATCATGTGGTGGCGTGGAAGCCAAAAGACAGGGGTACATGCATCAATCGGATTTGTCCCGATTGCTAAGTGTTCTGTGCCTTATGTCCAAGGCTTGATACCAAACCACATCGAGCCGGGGGTCTCACTGGAAGCAACCTCTCTATTCTTAGGGGTAGAGGTAAGGCTGTCTACATCTTACCCTCCTCAGACCCTACATTAACTTTGCTATAGCTGGGATTAACTGAGAATGATGATGATGATGATGTGTGCTAGATTTAAAAAAAAAAAAAAAAAACCACAAGTTGCCACCTCACACTCACAAACCCCCCACGCCCGGCCAAATCTCCCCGCCAAAACTCCCCCCCCCACCCCACCTTCCACGCCCTACCGGGGCGGTGTTCCCTCATTAAAGGCTTTCCCGCCCCCTCTTCCGCCCCAATCCGAACACTCTTAGGTGGATATCATTTCACCCATTTATATTTTAATATTTTTTAAGAGTGGTTGCGAATGAAAAAACAAAAGAGTGATGATAAGTATAAAAATATTATTTAATTAAAAAGAAAAGAAAGAATATATTGATTTTTAATTTAAAGTTTTATTTTTTACGAATCATTTTCTATATATCATACTAGTTTTTATCCCGGGAACGTCCCGGGTTGAAATATCTAGTATGACACAATAAAATATCCAATATGACAACATAATTAATGACTTGTCAATATATGATTAATGAATATTATTATTATTATTATTATTATTATTATTATTATTTTAAACAAATCTCTGTCATAAGTTATCATATTATTATCTTAAAAAATTCATGGTATCACCTAATCTCAGGCCCGACCCAAGCCCACAATTTTTTTTAAACTAATTCTAAACCTGACACAATACCTGTCGGGTTACAAAAAATAGTCGTTTTTTTTCTCCGTTTTTTATATAGCACTATGGTACTCGTTAGAAATATAAAAAAACGCTTGTTAATTTGGTGTAAATTTTTTCTTTAAAAAATCTCGTATATAAAAGATATTAACGTTTAAAAGTTATGGGAGAAAACATGAGAGAGAAAATAATAAAGATTTAATATTTACATTTAGTATATTATGTATTTAATAGATTATGTTAAACCATATTTAAACCATATTTTATTCATTTTTTTAATTGGTCTAGAGTTGGCACATCACATCCTATGTGGCATCTCTCAAAGGAGAGATTGCATAAGAGTATGACATGTAGGATTAATCACTTTGCAATATATATATATATATATATTATATATATATATATAGATAGATTCATAGAAAATATACCTGTTTCTTTTTGGGAACGACAAATATATATTCCACTAGATTATATTCTGAGAATGTCTCGGTGTTGAGAAATCTAAAGAAATCTAATATGACATATGAATTTTACATATGGAAAATAATAAAACGCTTTACAGTTACATGTAGGAAAGTTTCGGGTAGCATCTAACCTAGAACAATTAACAATGTATCTCCAATGTTAATGCCTAACCTAAAACAATGTACAATTCCAATGCTAATACATGTTGAAAATAGAATTCATATTTAATGATTTGAACATAATGGATATGTTTGGCAAAACTAACTGGAGGCTGGTAGCTAGAAGCTTTTTAAATATATTTTGGTGTTTGGTATAGTAGCTGGAGCTTTTAATAAAATGTATAAAATGACCAAAATGGGCATAATTAAAAGTTTGTAAAGAAAGTTGTTATTTTATTTTTAAAATAGAATGGGTATTTGTGTCATTTACTAATTAAAAGCTTGTAGCTAGTAGAGCTTTTTCTTAAAAGCTACTACTAGTAGCTTTTCACTGTATAGCTTTTTCTCTAACCTAAAAGCTTTCAGCCCCTTCAACAAAACAATGTTTTTTATTAAGTAGGAACTTTTTCTTAAAAACTTGAAGCTCCTAAAAGCTCTTAAAAGCTCCTTGCCAAACATACCCAATTAGTGGCTTGCCTATACATGATTAATGAATTAACAGAACACTTTGTGTTTTTTTTTCTGTATGAACAAAACCCCACAAAAATAGTATTTTTTTCTCCGTTTTTATATTGCACTATGTATTCGTTGAAAAGATAATAAAACGCTCGTTAAATTTGTGTAATTTTTTTCTTTAAAAAAATCCCGTATGTAAAAGATATTAACGTTTAAAAATTATGGGAAGAAACATAAAAAAGAAAAATCCAATTTTGTTGTTAATTCATTTTTCTTAAAATCAATTAATGCCACATGACATGTCATATGACACACTTAAAAAAGATGATACACTTTTAAAATGTTACATAAGATTTATTGCTTTCAATTATATAATTGATTTAATGGTAAAAACATTTTAAGAACGAGACATGCAATATAATATAATATAATAAACTAATTTTAAAACTTATGCTTCCAACAATCTAAAACAACTTTTATCAGGTTCACGCTTTGTCTATTCATTAAACTCGTTAACTTAATAATAGGAGAAGTGTTCTATACCACATAATAAGGGCGGATGGGGCGCTATTAGAATTGGGCACGGGTACCTCATTACCAGCACGGTAACATCGTCGTCACCTGTGTTGGTAGGGGTTCCGTGAACCGTTTTCTGGTTGTAGTTAACGGGCTGGTAAACCGTGTATTTTTTATCTTTTAATCTACTTTAATTCCTTTTTTATTTATTTATAACCTTTAAAGCAACATTTTGTTTATTTTTTAAAAATAAATAAAACCAAAAGTAAATAAAAACATAAGACAATATTTATTAATGTTAAACATAAATAAAAATACATAGAAGATAAAGCTTAGAGTTGACGCATGAGTTGTCAGGCCTGGAGATGCCTAAAGTTGCCGCGGTAATGCCCCGCATACCTCGACTGTGTCAACTCCACAGGCAACTCCGGCACAATGCCTGGGTTCCAGCTCATGGTACGCTCGTAGCACGTGGTCCACCGATCACATTTGTTGTTTAGATCGGTCCACTCTCTATGTAGGCTCTCAATTGTGCGGTCGCTTTCGCCGACTTGTTGTTTGAAGTCAGCCAAGACACGGTCCCAGAAGCTTGTTTGGCGACCTTCTAAGCCCCTTGAGCCCCTACGGGGTTGGCGTTGCAATGATGGGTCGTTTTGTGCGTTCTTAACGCACACAACCAAAGCCATTTCTTCGTTTTCGGTCCAACAAGTCATTTTGAAGGTTTAAATGTGTGAGTGTTATTGTTGATGTTCAAGTGTGTTTTCACCACCGTCGTTTATATACAAAAACCCAACCGTATCACATGCTAAAAATTGAATTTCTCTGACGGTTAAATAAGATCGATTTAAATGGGACTAAATTTTTTTGACCGTGTTTGGTGTAGACGGTTGAGAAATAAACATGGTCTGACGGTTTGGTGATGGAATTTATAAACCATATGAATTTTAAAAAAATGTTTGTATTTGTATTTAAATGGAAAAAAATAGAATCGGTGGAGTGCTGCCTACAAAAAATTGTTTCAGTGAAGTAAATCAGTTAAGTGATGTGACAGTACATAATTGGTTAAAATCAGTGAAAGAAAATGCACATTCTATTTTTTTTTTTTTTGAAAAATACACTTCATTCAACACACCGAGCAAGTCCTCAAAGCGAGGACCGCTCTAAAAAAACCAATTACAACATGTACAAGGGGAATTTAACTCAATCGTCCCAAACAAGCCTGTATCTATTCGATCTAAATTTTAACCAAAGGAATGACATAGATTTAACTAAATCCACTAACTCCATCACCTTAGGAACCGATTTTTGAAAAACGCCTTATTTCGTTCTTTCCAAATGACCCAACATGTAACGCCCTAAGAGATAATAGAGAGGAATTCTATCTATATTAATTGAACGATACTTTAATAGTGTCGTTCACTAAAATGCGCAGCGTCTACACATTAGCTGCCAGAATTGAAAACATTGACTGAATCTTCTGCTCCTTTAATGCTACACCATGGTGGACACATTCTCATCATAAAACAGTTCAATAAAAAATGGGACATTATTATTAGTATCTAAACCCTAAGACAACTTATCATAATTCAGATGTAAAACCTTACTTTTGACTACGTAAATTGATAGGTTTAGGAACAGCAACCTTGCCCAACACAGTCATGCCACCTCGCGGCTAGAGAGGTACTCCGAATCAGTTCGGTAAAAAGTTCGAACAAGCCGAGCTATAGGCAGTGTACGTTAGAAAATAACAAGTGCACATTAGGTCCACATATTATGTTTCTTTTGATCCACGTATCATGACACCTTTTTGCTAAAAAGTGATATGCAAACGGATTCATATTTTTTACTTTTCAAACTAAGGTTGCAAATTTAACAATATAGTCTACACACATAAGGCCACACACATAAAGCCACTTATAAGCAAATAAAGATCACTTTGAACGGCCCAAATAAAATTTTGGCTTTTAAGAAAACCTATCAGCCCAATCAACAAAACCCGTTACATAGTACTACTTAACATTAACACGTATGCACAACAGTTGCGCCCGCGGCAAAGTGCGGGCCAACACACACCTAGTTTAAATTTAAATAGAAAAATAAAATAAAACAAAATGCAATGAGGATATAGTGGATGATTTTCCAGCGTGGAAGTTGTTGGCTGTCGGTGGGGCCATCATGACAGCTCACGGGCTCGGTAACCTAGGAAAAACATCGACCCGAAACAACGTTCGAATTTTATCAAAAGGTTGTATATATATTTTTGTGTACGTTGATTTATTATTTCTTCCAATCTTTCATTGTCACTTAACTCAGTCACTCTAGTGATTCATTATCCTCAAACACTAATTTTGAGAGACTACTATCGTGAGCTGCAATGAAATTTTTTTCTCTTGTTTTTTTTTTTTCAATAAAATAAACATTTAAATGAATATATTAAATACATGTGTAAAGTTAAAAGTAACATACACGTAAAGTTAAAACTAATACATAATCAATAACATTATTTTGGGGTTAATAAAGGGTGGGTTGGGTAATGGAAACTCTATAAGGTTTTGGGTGGACTTATGGGTTGGGAGCGAACCACTTATGTACCAGTTTCAGGAACTGTTTCTACTTGAAGCGAATAAGACCTGTAACGTGGCGGAAAGAATTCAAAGGGTGGGTGGGATTGGGATTGGATTTTGGCAAGGGAAGAGGCAACCGATCACTGTTGAAGAAAGAAGACAGCTCCAAGAATTGGAAGACCTGGTGACGGGTGTCGGTCTATCGGCAACAACTGACAAGTGGAGATGGGTTTTGGAAGGGGACGGCTGTTTCTCTGTTAAATCATGCAGAAATTTATTCGCTGCATATGCGGTCCCTTTTTTTCCTTTCAAATGGATCTCATGGGTACCAAGGAAAGTCAATTTGCTAGCTTGGCGAGCGGAACAAGGTAGACTGGCAACTAGAGACGGGCTATTGAGAAGAAACATCATCAGCGGCAACGGCACTTGCGAATTATGTGGCGAAGACACGGAGTCGGCGATGCATCTGTTCACCTCTTGCTTCATTGCCGTAAACTTATGGAGCAAGGTAAGCGATTGGTGTAACATTCCACCCATTTTTGCATTCTCTTTCCGTGATCTTTTGGAACTACACAAAGCAAAAGGACTAGGACGTGTTAAGAAAAAGGCGATACAAGTGATCATTCGTACAACATGTTAGGTTATTTGGATAGCACGAAACGAGAAAATCTTCAACGGTAAAAGAATTGGCTTGGAAAATATGCTTTCGGATATAACTTCACTCTCATTTTCATGGATTAGGAACAAAGGGAAGCAGCAACAAATAGAATGGGAGAATTGGAACAGATTTGATTTTAGTTAGTATTAGTATTTGGGTGTAATGGGCTGTAATGGGTTTCATTTTATACTTTGAGTTAGCACCTTGCTACTGAAAGTTTGTTTTGTACATATTGGGTTTGGAATAAAATTTTTGAAGTTTGCCGGCCAAAAAAAATACATAATCAATAAAATAAACATTTAAATGAATATATTAAATACATGTGTAAAGTTAAAAGTAACATACACCAAAGTGATAATCAGGTGACGAGCAGTCACATTCATTAGCATACTTGTCCAACCTCTCGTATTGATATCCAGAGCTTTCGATATATGGACAAACCATTTCTTCCTTCGAATCCATTACGTATTTTGCCTCGAGATCGGTTTCATACCTTTCAGCCCAACTTGGAATGTTTTGCACTGTAGGAGTGTTACGCACTGCACGCTACTGTCTCCAATTCGTATTGCATCTAAATGTAGCGAAGTCATGGTATAATCGTAAACATAGTTCAACTCTTTCACAGTCGAATCTTAGGATGTCGTGGATGATAAAATTCATATGTTAGAGGGTTTGAAGTCGGTGGGTTTGTAGGTGGACGGTTTGCACGGCGACAGGCTGATCGTCGACTGTATGAAGATCCTGTTCAAGTAGAAACGGATCACCACTACCTATTTAAGATGCAATGTGGAAAAATTAATGAAATTGTAAAAGAAATGGTTTAAGTAAAAGACTTTGTGGTTTGAATAAAGATGGTAAGATGGTTTATATAGAAAGCTAAACTGGTGAACAAATTTTCTTTTTAATTTCTCAAAGTCACCGTTAAAGGGAGGAGATTAAAATTGAATTCTCAAAGTAACCGCTAACAACTACCCGTGAACCCTACCCACCGCTCATTACCCCTGCTATTGGTGACGATGTTACCATAAAGATAGTGAGATGCCCATTACCAAATAGGTTGGCGCCTTGATCCCCCTTAGACTATGTGTTGTGGCCCGAGAGCGTGTTGCCGTGGTCCATAACACACTTAAGTGATCGTTGACGCGAGGGAGGCCAACCGAGCTACATCGCGTGAGCTAGCGAGGACAATTTCAAAAAAAAAATAGCCGTTGGTTAGCAGCCAACGGTCATTGTTTAAAAAAATTGTATATATATATGTGTATATATGTATCAAACACCATCTTTTTCTACCGAACATTTATACAAATTTTTTTTTCATATTCAACAAACCGATCCCAAATGGCAAACCAAAGCCAAAACCCAAATCCAATCCCGCCCCCACAAAACTCAATCCCACCACGAAGTTGGAACGTGGAGGAAGAACTCGCGTTGGTCAACAGTTATATTGCCATACAAGAAGTAGGAATTAAGGGAACGAAAACTTTTTGGAGCGCGGCTGTGACTAGATTCTATCAACAAATTATGGGTGACAACTTTCGTTCAAGGGACGCGATATATGGAAAGTATGTATCTTTACTGACGAAGTGCATAATATTTAAGCGGTTCTTCGTGAGTGCGTTGAACGACAATTAGGGTTTAAACGAAGACGCGGCGATTGAAGAGGCCCATAACCAGTACCGTGTCATACACAATGATAACTACCCGAGGGTTGCGGTTTGGAGAGCTATGAGACCACGCTTTCAACAATAGTCGCGTTTCTAATAATTATTTTTGTTTTTAAATATTTATGTGATGTTTTGGTATGTTGTTATTTTATGGTTTTTAATATGTATGTAATGTTTGTTTTTATATTTATGCAATGTAGTGTTATAAAAAAACATAAAAAAGTAAAAAAAAAAAAAAGAAAGATAAAGCTATCGCTCAAGGTGCGCCACAACGGGATCAAATGAGCAGAAGTCACACTTTAGCCTGTGTCACGTCAGCGACTAGTTGTCTTTTTTATAGGATAAAGTGTTCGCTAGAGGTGAGTCATAACACATAGTCATACCAACACTGGCTTCACACGCTATTTATTACAACATTCTTAATTATGCATCAACATCTGAATGCCACATGTAGATAACACACCGTTTAAAAAACGATGCAAAGTCATCCATGTAATTTCCTTTCGCTTTGTTATATAAAAAACATATTTTTACCATACATTATTCTTGTATCTACACATAAACAAACGTTATGTGTGTAATATTGCATGTATGTAAAAAGTTTCATGCAATACATGTTATTTATACTAGAAGGGTGCCTATGTAATACAATGGAAAACATAGACAGCTTGGTGTGTATACAATTTAATTATTAGCCTCATACAAGACTGAAGTTATTGGTTAAATCTGTTTTATTAACTGTTTGGTTTTTTATCAGTTTTCTGCTTGGTTTGGTTAATATTTGTTGATAACTAAAACCAAACTTGGGTTCAAAATTTTCTTTAGAAATACACAAAGTGTATGTATAAATATATGAAATTGAGGTATAAGTATAAGAAATAAAGTACATAAAACTGGGGTATAAAAGCTACAAATATATGAAAATATGAATGATCCAGTTTGATTATCTTAGTGCACAAAGAAAATGATAATTGATTCTCTTTTAATTTGGTGGTCTTAGTTCGGGTTTTGTCTATTATAGGTTTCGACTATTTTCGGTTATTGTTCACCCATATACTCTTAATCACATAAACATTTATTTCTTAATTAAAAAGCTTAATCAATATTATAATCAAATTAAAAAGAATAAAATACTTTTTAGGTGTATTTTTTTACAAAGTAAACTACATTTTTAGTTTGTTGATGTGTTGCCAAATGCATCACATTTATATAGTAGTTTTGTATAGTTTTTAATCATTTAACGTTCGTAAATATCGTGTCTTAGATACTTATTTGTGTCTTGGTGTTAAGCAGGTGTTCGTGGGCTAAAACGAGAGAAAAAGAGTCTAATTGGAGGTGAAACGAGTGCACGGATGAATAAGGAATAAAAAGAAAATAAAATATGTCAGATCACTTATTCATGCCCCATGAATAACCTCAGGAGTTATTCATGCCCCGCGAATAACTGAATTGGGTTGCAAAATGACTATACTGCCCTTAATGAATCCAGCTATTTACCCTTGTTACCCTCGCGAAGTTATGACTTATTCATGCCACGCGAATAAGTCAGGAAGTTATTCATGGGGTCGCGAATAACTCTTCAGCCCATAAAAAGCCCATTTTCGCAATCAAAACCTAATCAGCCGTTTGGGGATGTAATCTTCGACTTCCAGAGCTTCTAAGGGGCGATTTTGAAGACTTTTTGCAGTTCCATTCATTCCGGTTGATGCCAGAGCAATCCAGAACAAGTTTTGAAGCCGAAATCATGATTATGCACGGCTAAACATCCTGCGGTTTCTCCGGGTGAACGATTTGGTTATTTTATCAATTGTTTTATGTTTGATACTCATTACTTGGATTAGATTTTGTGAACACCTTAACGGTCTTTGCGTCTAATTGTATGTTTGACTGATCTAGACAGTTTGGTTGATTAGTATTATTGCATTATGTTATCGTATCTTGGTTTTCTTGCACTAGGATTAATTTAACTTTGCAATTAATGTTATGATAGCTGAATTGGGTCGAACAACTTAAACAAAGTCATGTCTATGTGATTTCCTAGATAGGGTATTAACATAATTCAGATGATAATTACCGAATCAGAAACCCGGAGTGACCGTTTTTCCATATTATTGTCTTTTATAAAACTCTATTATCACTTCGTTTTGCAGCACTGCAGCACTTTTACATTAAAGTTCATAAAATTACTTTAGTTAATTTTAATTTAATTAGTAGTTAGTAAATTAGCACTTTCCACAAACTCCCTGAGGTTCGACAACCCTACTTCCTATACTACAGTCAGTTGTAGCTAAGGAGTAGTTTTTATTAAATTTTTGATTAGCACTTCGACACGCGATCAAAATGGCGCCGTTGCCGGGGAGTTCGTGCGCTAAGTGTTTTTAGTTTAATTGTTATTTTTTTTTTAATTTAAAAAAAAAACAATTTTTTTTTCTTTTTCTCTTGTCTTGTATTTTTCTCTATTTTGTTCAGTATTACGCTGGGTATGTTAGTTTTGCAGGAAAATTGAATTCAAGATGAATTGGGTGGATTATGATGCATGTGGGTGTTGCGAGAGCCCATATCATGTGATGCAGGATTGTCCAATTGCCCGTCAGAGAGTTAAAGCATATAATGCACGAAAAGATCGTATTATCTTTGGGCTAGAAAAAGATGAAGACTCATACTTATCATCCTCTTATTATTGGCCACAATATCAGAACTGTCAGCAAAGATACTACAAACCAAACATTTATCAATCTAGGGAACAAACTGCAGATTACTACATGAATACTGATCCGATTGTTCATGGATGCCAGAGTGTTGACTACGGTTATCAACAACAACAAAACAATGAAGAGGGAAGCAATGATCAGCTAAGTGAGATCTTAGAGGCCATAAAGGCTGTCCATGAAGATGTAAAGGCGATCCGGGAAGATTTTAAGAGAATTCGGAAGGATAATGAAGTTCGGGACCACACCGTTGAGGCATTATTTAAGCAAGTTGGTCAACTGGCAGCAGATTTGGAACTTGAAGATTTGATTGTTGAACCGGATATGGTTAACGTTGATGTGGCTGAAAAAGTTGAAGAGGCACATGTGGACCAGGTTGTGATGGAGGAAGCCTTAGAAGAGGAAGCTGCAAGCTTTAAAGTAGACGTGACATCGTGCGTACAACCACTTGTAGACACACTTGCTGAAGAACCTGTGAACCGGGTAACCTTGGTGTACCCTAACCATCCTTCTATATTTATGAGCAAAATAGACAAAGTTGAAGATGATGGCTTGAGTGGGCAAAAGAGGAAGGTGAGCATTGAAGACCTTGGACAAAGATTAGTGAAGTGGCCCAGCAATGATCCTGCAGACATGTCAAAGATAAGAAAGAAGATAAAGATTCGACATGTCAACTACCGAACATACATTGGGAATTCGGAAGGCAAATGTTCTTTGAGACCACCATGAACAAACATCAGGTATGATTGTTGTATATTTTGTATATTTAGTTGTTTTACTTATTTTTATTTTTATTTTTATTTTGAGTGTGTTTGAGTCAGTTTTATTTTTGTTGGAGTCATGGGATTGCTTGATATGATTTGAATTGCAAGAATAGATTGCCTTGCTCGTACTCAATCTCCATTCGGGCATGGACGATCTGGAAACCACTAATGTTTGCAGGCATCCCAATTTGTTTGTTTGTTTTTTTCCTTTTTTGTTTCTTTGTTATAGGCTACGCAGTTTATCGACCGCGAATGAAATGTTATACGGTCGTAGTGGGAGGAACTGAATGAGACTCATACGCGCACTGCATATATCCAGGGGAGTCTGTTCCTTTTTATTATTGGTGTACATTATTTTTATTTCTGCTTTATTTTATTCCTTAGCTCACATTGAGAACAATGTGTCGTTCAAGTGTGGGGGTGGGGAAATTTTGATTTTATTTGTTTTTAAGTCTTTAAAAAAAAAACTTAAAATTAAAAATGTCCTAAAAGCGGTCTGATCGGGCATAAAAGCGACTGTTTCAATGCTTTCATTCTGTCTCTTCTTGTGGTGTGTGGGTCCTTAATCATGGTCCAATTCTTTAGAACAGACATATGAATCGTTTTCAGCAGGTGCTTTAGAAAAAATGTTTAGAATTTGTCCGATTAGGTGTTACGAGCTGTCGGTAATAAATACATGCACACATCGGTAACCCATTTCCACACTTTGGTGAGATCTTGAACCTACTAGATGATAGATTGATTCATATATATTTTCATTTGTTGAGTGTAGGCCAGATGTTTCTCTGTTGCAGAACTTGTGTGATTTGATATATGCCGAGGTTGTAGACTAGATATGCACATAGATGATAAAGGCAATTTAGGTTTCCCTTTTTCTTTTGATACCCATTTATTTGTTATGTGTTGACCCGTTTACCTAAAATCACCCTTAGTAGCCCATATTGAGCCTATACCCTTTCATTTGATTAAACCTATTACCCAAATTGACCCGTTTACCTTTGTGAAATAAATTGATGACATCCATTGTGTTTATGTTTTGTTAAGTGATTGAGTTATGTTTAAGTTGTGAAAGAAAAAAAAAAAAGAAAAAAAAGAAAGAAAAAAATATATATGAAAAGAAAAGAAAAAAAATAATAATAATAGAAGTATGTGTTATGGGTCAAATGTGCCCAAAGTTGTGTGATTATTGTGTTATGGTGCTTAGTGAATAAGGATGGTCATTCAAGCGTGTTGAAACCTTTGTTTTTAAACCAATTGTTAGCCAAATCTATCCTACCTTTACCCGAAGCCCAAAACCCGTAAGTCCTTTAGATATGTGCATTGTCTATAGTTGAGGTGTGATTGTTATACAAGCCTATGATAACAGAGTTACATGTTTGGTTTTGAGTGAATAATACTAGCGCATTACATGCTAGTCCAGATATTAAACCGAGTGGAGTGAAAAATTGTGAGGGGTGTGTTGCATGAGAATAAAAACCGAAAGCATGTTAGACTTAGTCGGGAGAGTTCTGTTTTCAAAATTGTGCATCATGGTTGCCTGTTGAATTAACACATCTAATGATGATCTATGAATGGGGTATGACTTTGGACCCTAACTAGTGCATGGCGGGGGCGTTTGAGGTATTTGTTACTTGTTCGTGGTAAGGTTCTGAGCAGATTTGCTTGAGGGCAAGCAAAAGGTAAGTATGGGGGTGTGATGTGTTGCCAAATGCATCACATTTATATAGTAGTTTTGTATAGTTTTTAATCATTTAACGTTCGTAAATATCGTGTCTTAGATACTTATTTGTGTCTTGGTGTTAAGCATGTGTTCGTGGGCTAAAACGAGAGAAAAAGAGTCTAATTGGAGGTGAAACGAGTGCACGGATGAATAAGGAATAAAAAGAAAATAAAATATGTCAGATCATTTATTCATGCCCCATGAATAACCTCAGGAGTTATTCATGCCCCGCGAATAACTGAATTGGGTTGCAAAATGACTATACTGCCCTTAATGAATCCAGCTATTTACCCTTGTTACCCTCGCGAAGTTATGACTTATTCATGCCACGCGAATAAGTCAGGAAGTTATTCATGGGGTCGCGAATAACTCTTCAGCCCATAAAAAGCCCATTTTCGCAATCAAAACCTAATCAGCCGTTTGGGGATGTAATCTTCGACTTCCAGAGCTTCTAAGGGGCGATTTTGAAGACTTTTTGCAGTTCCATTCATTCCGGTTGATGCCAGAGCAATCCAGAACAAGTTTTGAAGCCGAAATCATGATTATGCACGGCTAAACATCCTGCGGTTTCTCCGGGTGAACGATTTGGTTATTTTATCAATTGTTTTATGTTTGATACTCATTACTTGGATTAGATTTTGTGAACACCTTAACGGTCTTTGCGTCTAATTGTATGTTTGACTGATCTAGACAGTTTGGTTGATTAGTATTATTGCATTATGTTATCGTATCTTGGTTTTCTTGCACTAGGATTAATTTAACTTTGCAATTAATGTTATGATAGCTGAATTGGGTCGAACAACTTAAACAAAGTCATGTCTATGTGATTTCCTAGATAGGGTATTAACATAATTCAGATGATAATTACCGAATCAGAAACCCGGAGTGACCGTTTTTCCATATTATTGTCTTTTATAAAACTCTATTATCACTTCGTTTTGCAGCACTGCAGCACTTTTACATTAAAGTTCATAAAATTACTTTAGTTAATTTTAATTTAATTAGTAGTTAGTAAATTAGCACTTTCCACAAACTCCCTGAGGTTCGACAACCCTACTTCCTATACTACAGTCAGTTGTAGCTAAGGAGTAGTTTTTATTAAGTTTTTGATTAGCACTTCGACACGCGATCATTTGTGTGGTTTGTCAAAAATAACACTTTTAGTTCAAAAGTTTTATTTTTGCATTTTCAGACCAATAGTTTCATTATTGTTTCGGTTTAACTCCAAGCTTTTAATGTTGTTTGTTCATTCCGGTTAAATACAAGGGCACTTTGGTCTTTTAAAGAGGCACAATTTTTACAACTCGGCTCGGACACCTGAATTTTTAGGACCGGCCCTGTCAAGCAATATTGTCTGAACCGGGTCCACGCTGGTACAGAGGGGACTACAGCGTTCGCCCGGAAACCGTATTGCCTCCACACGATGTTCCTCGCTGGAGTAACAGCCTGATGAAAACCGAGTCAGCTCAGATTCAAACTTGCATCAACTAGTGGACCACAAATTTTTATCTCCATTGTCTTGTGTGCTTCAGAATTCAAACCTATAACCAGACTCTCCTCCCTTCATCACATGACTAACTGGGCTATTCAGTGGTTTTCCAAAATATGTACCGAAGTAACTTATGTAATCTTGGGTAGAGCTTTATGTCTTCAAAATAAAAAAAGATATAAAAATCTAATTATTAACTCATACCGAAATCAAAACACAAATATGAATCTCTAGTCTAACATGAAAGTAACCGCTCTTAATTAGATGCACAGAATTTTAACAATGTGCAACTTGATGATAGAATAATATTATTGATAGAATGAAAAAGTTGATTAATTACTTCAGAAAGCTACCTTTTTCAATACAAACCAAAAACAAAAAGTATATTTTTATGCTTCGGAATAAATCAATTATATTCTATTAAAAGTGTACAGTTTATTTTTAACAACACACAATCGTTTTAAGGTTTGTTTTATACAACAAATGAGGCCAAATTAGGAAGGATATATAAAAACGTCCATAGGTCGGTGGCCACAACAGCAGCACATGGAACCTGCTTCTTGTTTATCTTTTGGTTCAACCCTAACCTCCTTGTCTCTATACACCTCGAATGTTCCTCCCCTTCCTCACAAATTCCATTTTTTGGGATCATTTAATTCTCTTTTTTCCTTTGCTATGTTTTTTTTTAGCGTAATGGTCTTATTTTGGATTCAGTTGATCGTTTAGTCCATTTAGCTAGATAACCTAATTATCTTGTCTATTGGTTTGCCTTTCTTTCTTTTTAATGTATATTCGGGTGTATCTCCCCTAGTTGGGTTGAGGGATAGTGGCTTTGTAGCAGGGCAAGTGGTGCGAAAAGCAGAGGCAAAGAAGGTAGAAAAACATGCTAAAGCCTGTGAGGAGAACCAACACGTTTTTGTGCCCTTGGCCTTTGATACCTTTGGCTCATTGGCACCGGAGGCTACCCGTTTCCTGACCAGGGTCCAACAGGTTATTCATAGTAGTGTCTCGGCTCCGGGTGGGCAGGGTTACGTTTTTAGTAGATTAGGATTTGCTATTTAGAAAGGGGTGGCGGCGCAGCTTGTTGCTCACCTACCCGTTATCTTGATATAATTTTCCTTGTTCTGGAATGAAAGAAGTTATTAATATGTTTATCATTTATCAATTGACATGGTATCGGAGTTTATTCGATCAGTCCACGTTGTTTGATTTGATGATTGAAGAGTTTGTGGCACCCACCAGCATCAAACTTCCTTTGTAGTGTCATACGTAGTCAATTGAAGTCAGGTGATAATTAAGCAGCATTATATACATTGTTGGTGTTGGTGTGATTTAAAAATATTAGTAGATGGTTAAATTTCTTTTGTACTAATAGTTCTCAGTGATAATAACTTTTTGTTTCGGAATAAATCATTTATATTTTTTAGGTAAATTATACAAGTATAATAACTAAAACACAAATGACCGGTTATAGAGATTTAAATAGAAAGCCGTTTAAAAAAGAGATTTAAATAGAAATTATCTACAAGAATTGAAGCTCATATCGTTAAACAAGGTTTATATTAAAGTAAAAATATATGAAGCACGTCAAATAAGTTTGAACTTAGAAATAATATGTAAAACAAATACACAGTTTTTACAGAAGTCAACATGGAATAAAGAATTTTTCTGAACAAAATACTTTGAATATATTCGTACTGACATATATGTTTAGAGAAAGTATCTGATAGCTTGTTATATATATATTTTGATATTGGTGTTTTTAATTAAAGGTTAAAAAGCAAAAATGGAACAATGTAATACAAAACAATAATCCCAACACTCAATTTGTAATATAATAAACCAATAAGAATATATTACGTAGTTCATCTTTGGAATTGTCAATGCTATAAAAGTAACGTAACATAAAAATAATTAAGAAGCTTTAATAAACCAATAACGATATGGAATTTTAATGTATACACAAAATAAAATAAAATAAAATAAAATAAAATAAAATAAAATATTTATGTTTTATTTTACATATCATAAAACGATAAGAAAACTAATTGAGATACAATGTTCTTCGTCTATCATAAACCTCAAAAAATATGAACAAATTTCAATTATGTATGCAGGTTATCTTATATGCACATAACTTACACATGTCATATAGGTAACAAATAAGTATAGGAAAAGATAATTTGAAAACTTGTTTGAGTTTAAAAAAAAAAACTCTGAAAACCTTGTAAAACTCTATGTTACATAAATTCTTATTTGTTAAAAAAAAAATTAGAGCATGTGATATTATACATAATTTCAAGCATTTCAAGCCAAAAAATTGTAAAAAGCGATGAGTAGAGCTGAGAGATAAGAGAGAGGTGAGTATAGGGAAGCCATTAATAAATAGAGTTTGGTTTATTAAAAGTGATATATTTTATACACATCAATTTAGGGGTGTAAGCAAGGCAAAATGGCTCGAGAGCTAATCGGGATCGAATCGGTAAAAAGCTCGAATGAGCTAAGCCTTAACGAGCTTGAGCCCAAGTTCGAGCTTGAAATATGACTCGTTTATTTACCAAGTTCGAGCTTTACATACAAAGTTTGTTTAGGCTCACGAGCCTAAACGAGCCTTATATTGTTTTTTTATGTATGCGATTTTGTCTATTTGAGCATGTTCAATTTAAACTAATAGCATTGGTGAGTCGAGCTTTTGCTCGTTAAGGTATCAAAGCGAGCTCGAGCCGAGCTTTTAGCTCGTTTAAAATTGTTTTCAAATTACCTCAAACCGATCAGAGTTCAATCTCTTAGGTTTTATTTTCGAGCTCAAAGTAGTAGGCTTGAACAGCTCGAGCCTCTCAAACGCATGACGAGCCAAGCTCAAGCCTAGTCGGGCTCGGCTCGTTTACATACCTACACATCATCATCAACATTAGTATAAACTAACTGGACCAGACCTAGTTAAGAAAAACTTGATGAAAGAAAATAGTTTGAAAGTTGAAACTATTCTCAAGAATATCTTAAGTATTGATTAATGCCGGCCAAAATTTAGATTATTGAAATCCAATTGCCCTTTACTAAATGATTAAGAATCATGATAGCTTTTACTTGTTAGTTGCATTTTTAGGCACATTCATAACACTTAAAACATTCTAACTTTTTTTCTCAAGTCATGCATTATCATATACACATCTCATTATTTAGGGTAACACTTGTTTTGATGGAACTACTTCAGATGAAAATTGTTGTATTTCCCGATTGAACCGATTACAAAAGTTCGACTACGGCCTTGGGAAGAATTTTAAGGATTCAAGAAGAAAAAGTCACGATTGCAAATGATAGCTATTTATTTAAATTACTAGCTGACTACCCGGGAGCGTCCCGGGGTTGAAATTTAATAATATTTAATTAATGTTGCTTGTCGTTGAGCATCATGAGAAAGTGGTTGACGCTAATTTTACATGTGCACATGTTCACTGGCGAAGGTTTGTAGGGGCGGGGAGGGGCGGCCGACCCCCCCGGATTTTCGCGCAGAAGTTCCGATTATATAGTATCCGTATAGAAAATTTTGAAAATATAGGGTTTCGACCCCCCGAAACTGGTTTTTGACCCCCCGAAAACCAGTGACTTCCGAACCCCCGGTGACTTCCGACCCCCCGAACCTTCGGGTCAAGCTTCGCCACTGCACATGTTGTATACAACATGCCATGGAATGAGTCGAGTTTATAATAATCAGTAATATATAATATGATACAAACCTAACTGTGAACAATGCATAAAGATAAAGAAGACCAGTCATTAACAACAAATAATATCATTTATTTGTAGCAGAACAACATATATATAACCGCTAAAATATCAAATTACTATCCAAGTGATCAATAACAACTTAATTAACCAAATGTTCTTTCAGAATCCTTATCGACAAAGTCAGCTGTTTCCGCAAAGTGTATAGGAAATCTCTGCAATAAGAATTCAGTAAACATTACAATTGATAATATAAAGTAAAGTAGGGAAAAATGATATTTATTATAAAGTAATGTATGATTAAAAAAAAAAGGAAAGATTACAAATATATGTGTAATTTGTTTGACAACGGCTGGATCTTCAACAGTAACAGAATCAGCTTATACCCCGAGAGCGTCCCGAAATTGAAAAAATTAATATGACATGATAAAACATAAGTTTTTATTTCTAAAATCTTTTGTAAACAATCATTCCCATATAGAGCAAAAACCCCATATCATATCGATTCATCAATTACAAATCCATATTAAACCCACCATTCTAAGTGTATGTGTAGTGGGGGGTGTTATGGGATTAAAATATTAATAAAATATTAGAGGGGCGTTATGGGGCTTTATGAGAAAAAAAGGGTACCATCATGGTCGTCTCATCGCGCCGGCTAGGAGATCCACCTTCGGTCTCACTCTCCGTCTCTGGACTCGTTTTCCTCCCTAATGGTGCTACACATTCAAACAATACCAACATTTAAAACCAACCCAATTGCAATATAGAGTATGGATAACACGTAGTACAATAGTCTAAGCTAACCAATTCATTCAATAAGATCAAAGCATAGCCACCTCTACATCAGCCTGTGATCCTTTAAGCCTTGCGGCATGTGTACCTAAAGATTGACATTCCCAAAATGTGACAATTTTTTAGAAAAAAAAAAGAATATTACACCAGTACATAAAAATGATATCAACCTGTGCTATTGAAGCTGAGGCAAGCGGTGTAGGTTTTATCCCGCCCGTGCGTTGCAGCGGGAAACAGGTTTAACCCTGCCCACACGTGAGTTTTTACCCTGCGCGATGCCGTGTAATATGTTTTATACATAACAAAGTTTTAAATATAAATGAATACATGCAAGGAATTAAAGAGAAGCTACGATCATCCAGTGCTGCATATTGTTGTACTTTCTGCACATCTTTCATGTATGTAGTACTGTATGTCCACCCTAGCAAGAGCTCAACAAAAAGCTTGACGCCTAAAACAATAAATTGACCTCATTCATAAATGTAGCTACATTTATTACAATAGATCCATAATCAACAATCTATACCCCAAAAAATTTATCGCATTAATCAATCGTCGCTACATTCACCACAACAGATCCATAATCAACAAATTTTACGCAATAATTAATGATAAAACTACCAAACCTTTCTTAAACTGTCCTTGAATATGTGAGGCAGATTATGAAGATACCTCATGCGACCAATACCTGTCATCTTCCTCCAGATAGCCTTCTCGTTCATCAAAATCAAAATAAATCAACAACACGTTATATCAATACACCGAAGCAACCGTATGAATTACGACCAACTTACATTTCCATATAAATGAAGGCTGTTGACTTTTGAGAGTCAAACTGGAACATTACATACAACTTTTATGATTCAAGTGATATACACACATTAAACATGAAAAAAAGTTAGCACCACAAAAAAACTTAGTTTATCAATAATTATGCTCATGTGAATTTGATTACATGTGTAGTTAGACTCAAATTTTATATTAGACTCAAATTTATATGTTTAGTAACCATAGATTAATATCTTAAGTCTTAACCCTCTTAGCATGCACTTAGTGTTTACTAAATGTGTGTGATGATGTAATATTCTTACATACATTAACGCATATATCCACAGCTCCAAGTTCTTGATTAAAAATTCTGGATACAGACATTGTAGAAACATAAGCTTACTAACTAATTCTAACCCCATCTTAGGCAATTAAACGCTTTCTTAACCGGCTCTTCTAAACATGTTATACTTTGACCATTCTCTTCTACCATTGTCTCGATTAGTTGCACGTTTCAACATATAATTTGAGTTTTCAATGCTTTGTTGACTCATTAAACTATTTAGTTCTAGATAAAATTCATCCTGTGGAAATCAATTAGATTGTTTCAGCACGTGTAGATTCCCTGGCTAGATAACCATGCTTAAAATTCCATGCTACATCTTCTACAAAACCTCAATGAACCTCAATTCTATCACTATTTTGGTTCGTAGTCTTCCATGGCAAGTCATGATTCCATTTGTACGGGTCGCATACGCACACTCACTGGATGCAACCTCTGCTCTGGCTACCCCTTTGGTTTCTCCGGGTACTCTTTGTTTGAGTCCTCGTGCAACCTAAGCGGATTGGCCAGGTCCGGTTTCTACACCAGTGAATTCAATCTTAAAAAGTCTTAGCCTACTTGTATGACAAATAAACCATGTGCATTTCTCAATTCAGACCACTATAGAAAAATGAATTCCATTCTATATTCCCCCAACCCCAAATCAGTACCACAATAGTCATACCTCTGTAGAAGAAAGAGAAACAGGGGCAGTAGAAGTAGAATCGACCAAATTAGCAACATCAGTAGAAATAGAACCAAGCGTTTGTTGAGCAAGGCCTATTTGTTGAGTAAGCATGATCCTGGACACTTCATATTCAAGATACTTTATTTCCTTGAGAATAAGAAAAGCACGTTTTCCTACTTGGTATCTCTCTGTCACATTGAAGCATCCGTTTGCTTTTATTAAATTACTTCTTTCATCTAATCTTTGGACATTTAGCAACCATGTGTGTATATGTTCAGGTACTGCTATTTCTTGAGAAAGCATGTTCCGTGCATGTTCAGTATCTCGTGCAATGACTTTTAGCTGCTGCATTTGAGCTTTCAATGGTACTGATGATATGTGTTATTTCCAGCAAATGTGGGTTGAATACCAGATGGGATATAGGGATAGTTTTGGGGCAAAATGGTACCCGATCATGTTGCTAAACAGTCCTAAAGGAAGGGTAGGTTGTGAGTAAGGGTGCACAGGAAGGTGTTGTGGACCAGTAGGTCCTGTAGGAAGAGTCTGATATGGTGGTTGAGATGATGAAAGCCCTACATTCTTCAACGCCTGCTTACAAAAGTTACATTTCTTAAAGTTCGTAACAGAAATATAAAAAAATTTGTTCTAGTTTAATTTGATGCAGTCGCTAGTAGGCCCAGTACCTCGGCCATAGATATAGTTGAATTGCTGATGGAAGATGTTGAGTCAGCATACCTGGAAGGCATAGATTGAGTCGATTGACTAACTGAAAATTGTGAGTATGACAGATCAGATTCTCTGATAGTATTACGGTTTGCTGCAGCCTGCTGCAGAATAGTCAAAATAGAGAATTAATATTAGTAAACGCACGAGATACGAAGTTATGAACTGTAGACCTTATTACCATGTCATTCAAAAAGGGCGCAGAAATGTGACTTTCACTGGCATGTGTCATTTCAAATGTATGAGCATGTGACGATGGGGGGAAACCATATTGACTTTGACCTCCATGTGTCACTTCAGGGTCCTCTTGTTTCGCTAATGATGTTTGTCATGTAGGACCGTCGTCGTAATACCCATGATTGCTACAAAGAGAAGTTATATGAGTATAAATAAATCAAAATAAAACTGACAAGTGATTTTGTAAAGAATTTATACATAGGTTCAGAATGGTCGGCAGATGAAGGTCTCGAGATCCCAGTATTTATATTTGCACTAAAGCTCCGCACCAAACGGGTCACCCCCAGTTTCCCGAAATGTATACCAAAACGCAACACTAAATCGCATCCAATCCTATCGTTAACAAAAAAACATCATATAAATGCATAATAATCTTTCAAATTCCTTAAACCAAAAGGTGCACTTATACCAAAACATTACAGTTAGCAAAGGCAAAAAATTACAAATTTCTGCAACCAATCAAACAACAAACACAACATATTAACAGTAAAACTAAAATTACCCTATTATAAACACATACCCATCAACATTTTGCTGGCCGCAGTTTGTGAATTGCCTATGGCAGTGGCGATCATCAATCATCTCTTTCAATTACATCTTCAAACACGCAAGCTATGCTTTTTTATAAATTGGTAATATGTGGGAATTTCAACAACTGCAAAAAACAAACATGAATTAAAAAATATAATTAAGGTCCATAACACATCAAATGGTTCACTTAAGAAAGTGACCAGCCATGTACTTGAAATCTTGAAACCTTTCATCACTTCAGAAACTAAATGTCTTATACTTAATGTGTTTATATCTAAAAGTCCACTATAGAATGGAACATGAAGCAATTATGGAACCTTCTGTAACATATAGGAGCAGCTGGGCTACTAAAAATGCATAAAAACATAACCAAAGAATATGTGGATGCCTTGGGATGAGCATGACCGGACCGGTACCAAAAATACTGGTATCGGAAATTCTTAAAAATGGGTACCGGCACCTAAAACAATCGTTACTGTTGCGGTGTTCTAATGTGAAAATCGGTACCGGTACCAAAAAAAATGAAATAAGTGGTACCGGATTGTGCTCATCCCTAGATGTCCATATCAATAAGTTATTTCGGAACAACAACAAACAACAGACTTCACATGACACGGTTTGTAAAGTGCATTATGGCATCAACTTAAAGGAATGATAAACGCTTGAGAGAAAAGAGCATAAAGGAATACCTTTCACAGTTTCACTTGGGGTTTATAAACACAATGATAATTGAATCGACTCGAAGAAACATGTTGATAAATCTACCTTTATTAATTGGAAGAACTTTTTTCTTGCCTTTTCCTGTTTAGTCACCAAACAAACAAAAATCCCAAAATAATTAAAAAATTGATGTGTGTCATATATAAAGAATGAAACTTAAAGAGCATAAAGAATACATTTCAATTGATGTTTCTAAGCACAATGATAGTTGAATCACCTTGAAGAAACATGTTGACAAATCTACCTTTATTAATCGGAAGATCTTTTTTCTTGACTTTTCCTGTTTGGTCACCTGACAAACAAAAATCCCCCCCAAAAAAAAATGTCATATAATAATGAATGAAAGTTAAAGGGCATACCATCTACCTTAAACAACCTATTATATTCGCGAACAAAACTAAGAAGCGAAAACACTACCTGCCACGCATATTCGCCATAGTTGAACTGGTGTTATTGTTCACAACTCAAACTCTCAAATCAAAACCAATTTAGAAGTTTACATCTATAAATACTTAAAGAAAAACATCAAACTTAAATCTATTAATTAACAGATCTAAATCTGGCCTAAAATCAACTTAACGCAACAGATTAAACATATAAATCGGAAATTAAAAATAAATTCCAATTAAAATACATATAGATCTAATATTATTAAATAAAACTTCTATGAAAAAAATATCTAACAATTATCTTCAGATCTAACAATTATCTTGTAATAAATAAAACAAAATCATATAAATCAAAAAAAAAAATATTACAGATCTAAATTAAAAACAAAAATAAACAATTCATAATAGATCTGAATATCAAAAACATAATTAAACAATCAATAATATTTATAAACTATTTCAAAAGACTTAATAAATACCGATTAAACGGTTGAAGATGATAGTGGACCGGAAACGGTTGAAGATAATAGCAGGAAGAAGACTGAAGAAGAACCGAGATCAACCTAATTCCGGTTTCATGTAACAAAGAAAATTAAAAACACCAAAAATTTATATGAAAAAAATCAAATCAGGGAAAAAATGGAAGAAACATTAATCGAAGAAACGTTAATGACAACTTACAGACTATTGAAGAAGGAATCGATCGAAGAGAGTAAAGCTTTCTTGATTCAGATTGAGAGAGTAAAGCAGAAGTTTATTGTGATGAGAGAGGCAATTGAAAAGAGGCGTAGGATATTTTAGGGTTTTTTAGGTTAGCGTAATTTTTTTTTTGTTAAAAAAAGAAATGCTTCAAAAACACCAAAACCACTCAATTATTAAGCCAAGTGGCACTCTCAAGGGGAGCTTGAGGCCTCCATTGCACGTCACATCAGCATACCCATTTTCTTTTATATATATTAATAGATTAGAACAGAACAAATTGAAGAATATAAAGATCAAAATTTGTGGTCGTATTATCTACACAAACTCTCCAAAATTTTAGGAATTTTAACTTCCTAAAGCTCATTATTCGTTGGAAGAAATTCAGGCTTTCAAGGGGAGCCACATCCATCATCATCCACGAGCAACAATTGGAATATTTTTGGTGGTGGTTTGTTTTCATTATTTCAACAAGCCAAATAATGTCATTGGAGTTTTTGTAACTTCTTACTTTTCTTATGTTGATTGTTAGTTTTTTTTTCTAGAACAATTTGATTAATTTATGGGATTTGGATTTTAATAATTCAAACCTTACTTAATTGGCCGGTAATAATACGTACTTAAAAAAATTCTCCATAACAATCATAACTTTCAAAGAATGTTCTTCTAGAGAACTTTTGTTAACAAAGAACTAACCTATTTTCAAAGCTAAAAGAGTTTAAAGTTAAAAAGATCATTGGAAAAACTTGTTTGAAAGTTGAGACTCTTGTAAGGAATTTATTAAATACAGATTATTTTCGGCCAATGAGGCAAAACTTGGATTGTTAAAATCCAATGCCTAAATTAATATTGGTTTCACACTTGGATTATTATGTCATGAATATCTATACATATAATAAACCAAAGCCATTTTAATGACATGACACTCAAACAGGCATTATCTTCCTTAAGTGTGTCATGTGTCATCCCATGTGGCATTGAGATATTTTAGGAAAAAATAATTTAAAAACAAAATTGGATTTTTCACCCTCATGTTTCCTCCCATAATTTTAAACGTTAATATCTTTAATATACGAGATTTTTTAAAGAAAAAAATTACACCAAATTAACGAGCGTTTTATTATCTTTCCAACGAGTACCATAGTGCTATATAAAAAACGGAGAATTTTTTTTTGTGGGGTTTTGTTCATACAGGAAAAAAACACAAAATGTTCAGGTAAATCATTAATCATGTATAGACAAGTCAATAATTATGTTTAAATCAGTAAATATGAATTTTTTTTTCAACCAGAGCCGAATAGGTTAATAGAGTTATACGTTGTTTTAAGTTATGTATCAATATTAGTATGTTAGAGTTGTACATTTGTTTAGTCTTTAGGATAGGTGTTAATATTATAGTTACATTAAAGTTCTACATTTTTTTAGGTTAGGTGTTAGCATTGGAGTTGTACATTGTTAATTTGTTTTAGGTTAGATATTAATATTAGAGTTATACATCAGTCTATTTCATATGTAAAATTGATGTATCATATTAAATTTCTCAACCCGGGACACTCCCGGGGTATAATCTAGTGAAACATATGTGAAATAATTATGTTATATCTAAATTTTGAATGGTTTATATGTGTAATTTCTTAATTTCTGTTCTGTTTTTTTTCCCTAAAAAGATATTAGATTGCCAATAAATTGGTCACTTTGTTAATTTGTGTGATAAAGTTTTTTAAGATTTAAAACCTTTATCAAATTATAATTTTTGATAAAAGGAACAAACAATGCTTTATGTTTGTCTATGAATTTAAACTCATTATAAGCTATAATGATAATCTAATCTAATCTAACTAAACAAGCCAACTCACATGCTTGTTTATTTGTAATCGATAGTTTCAACATCGCAACATGCATGCAACGATCAGATTAACTTGATGTTGTAGTAGCAAGTTGACTATAATCAACAATTACGCTTGGTTAGACATATAGATGGATTGAACGTAAGAACAACTCATTGTTTGTGTTACGAGTTAATAATCAATAGGGTCTTAATTTTAATATTCAGAATAGTTCAGGGATTATTAGTGTTAAATAGGGAAAGTTTAAATGGTTGTTAGAGTTAGTTAGTTGGCGGGAACTTGTATGAGTATTAATAAGTGATCGATCATTAATAAAAGCTATGCTATGTTGATCGAATTTCCTCTTTCTGTTCTCTGATTCTATTATCATAGCTAACATTTGGTATCAGAGCCACCGATTCTCGGTCTCCGATCACCTTAACTACCATAACTACCTCATAACCGTCGACAACCACCATCACCTACCATCTACTCCGATCATCTTCTCCATTGATTCCGTCCATTATACTCTGTTTTCTTGTTCATTTCAATCTGATTTCTTCGTTCTTTCGTTCCTATATCTCCATCTTGGTTTAAAAAAGCGCGAGGCGCTCCGAGGCGTTTTGGTTCCAAAATCCGAGGCGCGGGGCTTAAAGCGCGAGGCGAGAGCTTCACGTATGTGAGGTGCATAGAATTTAGAAAAAATATATAAAATATCTATACCCATCAATATGACATATTCTTCATATAAATCAATAATAAACACAAAAATATATTATAAAACACACTTAAAAACTAAAAACATTATTTATTTGGGTTTTTTTTATCAGTCTACTAGGCCCATGATAAAACCCAATACTTAGTTCTAACCTCTATAGACTGTTGGGCCTAAAATTAAATCAAATACTGACCTCTTAGTTTATTAAAAATAGGCCCAATGGGCTGTGCTTTTATACGCTGCACTAAATATTAGGGTTCCAACTTTAGTAAGATTAGGGTTTCACATTTTTTTCTCCAGCAGCCTCCTTTTTCTTCAGCAACCTCTTTTTTCTTCTTCTTCCTAGAGTTATGCAGCTACTTCAATGGAGCTTAAGTTTGGCTATGGAGGTAAGATTTCTCTAATCATGTCCGATTAGCACTGATTTGAACTCGTTTTTAGCTTTTTTTTTTCACTAAATTTGACCTAATTCAGCCTGAAGCAGCGCCTCAGATGCCTGGCGCTTCAGGCTTAAAGCGGCGCCTCACAGCGCTTCATGTAGAGTACCGCCTCAGAGCAAAAAAAAGCGTTTTTCCAAACGCCTCGGGCGCCTCACGCCTCAAGCGTGCCTGAGGCGCGCTTTTTTAAACCAAGATCTCCATTAATCTGTTCTATTTCTATTCAAACGCTGGTTTAATCTTCTGATTAGATCAATCCATTAATTGATCAATTAGTGATCAGTTAATTCTTTCATTAATCCGTTCTTTCATTTCATACGTAGTTTGATCATTCTGATCAAATTAATCTGTTAGTTGATCAATTTGTGGTCAATTAATTCCTTACAAATTCTTCGAAACCATGACAACAACTCGAAATCAAACAGTAGAACAAAAATTACAAGATCATGATAGTACCTTGATGAGATTGGAAAATGCTGCTGGTAAAAATTTGACTGAGATTGAAGGCTTACGAAGTTTTGCTCTTCAGAATGCTGAGAATTTGGCTGCCATTAAAACACAAATGGAAGCACAAATGAATGAGCTTATACAAACTATACAATCTTTGGGCAATAATAATAATAAGCATAATGATAATAATAGTAACAGTACACACAATCATAATGATAATAATAATAATATGTTTCATTCCAGTTCCAATAACAATGGAATGAATCATAATTCACATAACAGTCGCCTAACAAAGATTGATTTCCCAAAATTTAAGGGAGATAATGTAGAAGGATGGCTATGCAGAGCAGAACATTTTTTTGTGATTGATTCTACTCCTGAATCATTGAAAGTCAGACATGCAGTTGTTCATTTAGAAGATGGGGCTCTTTTGTGGCATCAGTCTTTTGTTCAATCCAGGGGAGGAAGCATTGAGGGTATGAGTTGGATTGATTACAAGCGTGCTATTACTGCAAGATTTGGGCTTATGATTAATCAAGATGCTATGGGAGCCTTAGCTGCTATAAGGCAGACAGGTTCTTTAGAAAAATTGAACCAAGAATTTGATATGGCCTTGACAAAGGTAACTATATGTGATGAATATGCCGTAAGCTTGTATTTGAGGGCCCTAAAGCCTGAAATTGGCTATCATGTGAGATTGTTCAGGCTAAAAGATTTGCCTGAGGCTTACCTTCTTGCAAGAATGCAAGATGAAGCCATAAATGCCATCCAATCATCTACATCAAAACCTCCTAGAACCAATTATTCTACTCATAATAATAATAATAATAATAAGCCATGTACCATGGCAAACGCCAACAAATTGTCCCTGTTACCAAGTCCCAAACCAGTTAGTGCAAAGAAATGGACACTAACTCAAAAGGAAATTGAGGATAAAAGATCAAAAGGAGAGTGTTTTGGATGTACAGAAAAGTACACTCCAGGTCATGTGTGTAAGAATAAGCAATTGTTTTCCATTGAATTGTGTGGAGAGGAAGAATTGGAAGTGGATCAAGAGGTGGATGTGTCTGAGTTCATGCATCAGAACATTCAAGAATTAGAACCAAAGATATCTTTGCATGCTATGATGGGAGTTCCATCATACTCTACTATGAGAGTGCAGGGTTCTATTGGTACCAAGACACTACACATTTTAAATGATTCAGGTTCCACCCATAACTTCTTAAATGAGTCTTTAGCCCACAAGATTAAGTGTCCTGTTGAGGAGATTCCAGAATTCTCAGTAACAGTGGCTGATGGGAATAAGTTGAAATGTACAAAGATGTGTAGGAACTTTCAATGGATGATGCAGGGTATTTGGTTTAAAGCAGATGTCATTTTGGTACCCTTACCAAATTATGACATGGTTCTTGGTGTTCAGTGGTTGCAAACTTTAGATGACATTGTTTGGAACTTCAATAAGTTAACCATGAAGTTCAAAATCAATGATCATTGGGTGGAATTGAAAGGGTTAGAAAACAATAAGGTGACTATGTGTTCTGCTGAGAAGATGGATGATCTGTTGAGTTCTCAGGTGGAAATTGTATCAGCTCAGATGTTTAGCTTACAATCTTCCTCTGCTGAGTCCTTTCAACATGATACAAAAGTGAATAATACCAGTGATAATGATGCTTTACAGGCCTTATTATCCAAGTATGAGGATGTGTTTGCAGTGCCAACCACTTTACCCCTAAGAAGGAATTGTGATCATAGGATAAGGTTGAAAGATGAGAATGTCAATATCAACCAAAGGGCATACAGGTATCCAGCAGGGCAGAAAGATGTTTTGGAGAAATTAACAAAGGAATTGGTAGATTCAGGAGTGGTGAGGGCTAGTAAAAGTGCCTTTGCATCTCCTGTAGTCTTGGTAAAGAAGAAAGATGGAACATGGAGATTCTGTGTTGACTACAGAAAATTAAATGATGCAACAATTAAAGATATATTCCCTATTCCTTTGATTGAAGAACTCTTAGATGAACTAGGGGGCAACTGTCTTTTCTAAACTGGATCTTAGAGCTGGCTATCATCAAGTGAGAATAGATGAAGCTGATGTGCATAAGACAGCCTTCAGGACTCATCAGGGCCTGTTTGAATTTGTGGTTATGCCTTTTGGGCTTACCAATGCCCCTGCCACTTTTCAGGCATTGATGAACAACACCTTTGCAGCATTGATGAGAAAGACAACTCTGGTATTTTTTGATGATATCTTAGTCTACAGTCCAAGTATGTCTCAGCACCTCATTGACCTTGAACAGGTACTTTCATTATTGAGGCAACATACTCTATATGCTAAGAAATCTAAGTGTTCATTTGGGGGGGCTAATGTTGAGTATTTGGGACACATTATTTTCTGGAAAGGGTGTACAAACTGACCCACAGAAAATAATAGCTATAAAAAATTGGCCTGATCCCCAAAACCAGAAACAATTGAGGGGTTTTTTAGGCCTTGCAGGCTATTATAGAAGGTTTATTAAAGGATTTGGGGAGTTAGCAAAACCTATGACAGAGTTGCTTAAAAAAGACTGTTTTGAATGGAATGGAGGGGCACAATGGTCATTTGACAAGCTTAAAGAAGCTTTAACTACTGCCCCTGTTCTAGCCTTACCAGACTTCACAAAAATGTTTGTGATTGAGACTGATGCTTCTTCAAAAGGCATGGGAGCTGTTCTTATGCAAGATGGCCACCCATTAGCCTTTGTGAGTAAAGCTCTGTCCATTAGACAGCAGACACTGTCAGTCTATGAGAAAGAGCTATTGGCCATTTTAATGGCTGTGAAGCAGTGGCATCATTACTTGATTGCCAAGAAGTTCATGATCAAAACTGATCATAAAAGTTTGAAGTATCTCTTAACACAAAAGATTACAACACCTCTGCAACAAACTTGGCTAGCCAAGTTGATGGGGTACACCTATGAGATCACTTACAAACAAGGTTCTGAGAATCTGGTAGCTGATGGCTTATCTAGAATCCCTGATATGGCTCTCTTTGAAATGGCCATGAGTTCTTTAAGCCCTTTGCTGTTGGATAGAATTAAACAATCTTGGGAAAGAGATGATTATATTCAAGGCCTTATTCAGAAGTTACAACAAGAGGATATTATTTCTAATGTGACATGGGATGGTGAATTGTTGAAAAGGAAAGGAAAGATATGGGTGGATAATGATACAGCCTTGAAGAAAGATATTCTGCATCTATTTCACAACTCTCCCACTGGTGGTCACTCTGGTTTTGTTCCCACACTGAAGAGACTTAATAGTTTTTGTTATCGGAAAGGTTGCTATAATGAGGTGTTCACTTATGTCAAGGAATGTCAAGAGTGTCAGCAAGCTAAGTATGAACCTGTAGCCAATCCAGGTTTACTCCAGCCACTACCTATACCTGTCCATGTCTTCACTGATTTATCTATGGACTTTATCTCTGGACTACCTAAGGTACAGGGTAAAGACACCATACTAGTGGTGGTAGACAGGCTAACCAAGTATGCTCATTTTTTTCCACTATCCCACCCATTTACTGCTCCACAAGTGGCTCAACTTTTTCTAGATACCATTTTTAAGCTACATGGTTGTCCATTAAACATAGTATCAGACAGAGACCCTCTATTCATGAGCTCTTTTTGGAAAGAGTTTATGAGGCTGCAAGGGGTTCAGCTGTCCTATTCCACTGCCTACCATCCACAAAGTGATGGACAGACTGAAGTGTTGAATAGATGTCTGGAGTCCTACTTGAGATGCATGTGTATGCACTCTCCAACTCAGTGGCTTAAGTGGTTGAGTTTGGCTGAGTGGTGGTATAATACCACTTTCCATAGTGCTATCAAGTCAACACCTTTTGAAGCACTCTATGGTTTTCCACCTCCCACTCATATTCCTTTCATTCCACATGACACTCAAAATGCAGCAGTGGAAGAATTACATACAGAGAGAGAGGCTATGGTTGTGAAACTTAAAGAAGCTCTAGTACAATCAAGAAATAGAATGAAGCAGTATGCAGATGAGAACAGAAGTGATAGAAGTTTTGTGGTGGGAGATTGGGTCTATCTTAAGCTCAGACCTTTTGTGCAGACAACAATGAGAAAACAGAAATATTCAAAACTGGGTCCTAAGTTTTTTGGCCCTTTTCTGATAACAGAGAAGGTAGGTCAAGTTGCTTATAAACTTGATTTACCTGATGATGCCCAGATTCACAATGTGTTTCATGTCTCTCTGCTGAAACGAGCTCATGGAACTCACACCCCTGTCCTTTCACTTCCAGTTGGTCCAAGATTCACCCTGCAACCTAGAGCTGTCATTGATAAACGATTGGTCAGACGGGGTAACAGATTTGCTCAGCAATTGTTGATACATTGGCAAGATTTACCTGTGTCGGAGGCTACTTGGGAGTTTGCTGATGATTTCAAACTCAGATTTCCCTCTTTTGATTCTTGAGGACAAGAATCCTTTTAGGGAGGGGAGTTATGTTACAAGTTAATAATCAATAGGGTCTTAATTGTAATATTCAGAATAGTTCAGGGACTATTAGTGTTAAATAGGGAAAGTTTAAATGGTTGTTAGAGTTAGTTAGTTGGCGGGAACTTGTATGAGTATTAATAAGTGATTGATCATTAATAAAAGCTATGCTATGTTGATCGAATTTCCTCTTTCTATTCTCTGATTCTATTATCATAGCTAACAGTTTGGTATCGATATTCAAGTTAGATCTAGAGATTACCCTATGTTGGAATTATTTTCTATTTTTTTTACTACAATTTAACTAGTGCTAGTATTTTTTTTCATACTAAAAATTCCCCCATTGTTTTTACCTTTTTAATTACCATTCATATGTACATCTAAAAGTATTGGGATAATTCGTTAATCTTTATCCTTGAGAACACGGACCCAACTTATATTCATACGAACAATTTGTATGTCAAAATAGATTTAGGGGCTGTTTGTTAGCATCTGATTAAATGTTGAATCATTAAGAGAGTCTGAATGGTTCATCACCCCTTATTAGCTGAATGGTTAAGAGCTTAATGGAACCATTCAGATGCTTTTTTTAGTTAAAACAAACACTCTTAATGCTGAATAATTAAGAGCTGAATGATTAATATGGGTAATGGTTAATGCCCCTTAAGGGGCATTTTGCACCACATCATCATCATAATGCCTCCTTCAAAGAATGTGTAATGGTTAATCCCTTTTAATGCCCCCTTAATTATTACTTTTCTTATTTTTCTCCTCTTTGGGCATTATACTAGAAATGCCCATCTTTCTTCATGCCCCTATAATGCCCAAGGGGATGGTGTTAAGGGCATTATCAAACTCATTCATGCCCACATAATGCCCATTACACATGGTCTTAGTTTGTTATTTTGTTGGATTCGAAACTCCACAATAAATTATTATTCATCATCCCCACCTTTGTGATGGAGTGGTAGAGAGGAAATCCTCTCTTAAGGGAGATTGGGAGTTCAAATTCAAGGGAGTGCAAAAAATGGTGTAGAAAATAGGGGAGGAAATTAACCGTTAAAAAATTTTTATAAGAAATTTTGATATTTAAGGTGTTATAAGCTTGTTATGTATTTTGTACTCTTGTTGAGCTCCATTTGTTGGACTAAATGTCTCATCTATGTGATATGGTCCGCTAATTTAGCATGCCTATTACCTATTATCGTAGACATATATTTGAAAGTTCAAGTGTGGATTGCTTTGAACTAATCAATCCAATAAGAGGTTCATAATAAAAGTTTGAAAATATAGTATTTGAAACAGAACTAGTGGGATTCTCTTGCGTATGCGGTGGGAATTCAATATATAATAAAGTTACGTTACAGTATAGGTAATGAAAAGACAAAGATACTAAAATCGGCTTGTATGGAAATCAAAAACCATAAAAATAAAATGATTATGAAAACCAAAAACCATAAAAGTAAATACCGACTCCGGTACCGATTTTCTTAGGGCGATATGAACATTCTAGTCTTCGAGAATTTTAAAATATGTTTGTCCCTCGGCGAGATAAGTTTTGGGCCTTACTGCTAGTATAATATAATTATATAAACTCGTCAATTATATATAATTATACAAGTAAACCGTAATATGACGATAATTGTTATAAATCAAACAAAAGAAAACAAAAGCAGCATAACAAAAAAAAACCCAAATTGACCAATTAATTTAGTCAGCCCCTTTAAGCCTATTAGTTTTTATTTTTTTAATTATTGGGCTTTTGAAATGGTTTTAGGTTTGGCCTTTTTGGATTTATCTTGGCCTGAACTTCATCACACATTTAAAAGACATTGGGCCTATTTCTGAGTTGGGCCATGAGCTTGGGACCACCCGGCCCACCCTTAGGTTGGCTTTGGGTATGAGTTCGGTATACAAATTGTGTGTATCAAAATAAAAAAGATATTTACAATGGTTTAAGTACATAAAAATTCGTTTTACATTGATCGAAAACCATAGAACGAATATTAATGTTGGTTTGATAATATCGTACTAGTACCAATATTGTTCAGCCAGTATTGGTTTAGGTTCGTTAAAGTATTAGTACTTGGTAGTTGGTATAGCTTAAGACACAAAAAAAATACTTTATTTTGAGTATAACTCTGTTATCAATTAAATTTATATCGGGATGTTTGAAAAAAAAAAAAAAAAAACAAAACGCAAGTTATTGTAAACATATAAAATTATATGCTATATAAATAGGTTGAATTAGGCCCGCTTACGTCTGTGCGCATATAGTACAAGGGGCGAAAATGAAATTTTAAAAAATTACTGTTCATGCTGACTTGCATCTTTAATATATCAAATAAACAATCGATCATAGATGATCAACGGCGGATCTTCATACGGGCCCGATGGGGCCCCGGCCCACCTAACTTTTTTTCTTCGTAGTGTAAATTTTTACCATAATTTTTCGAAAATTTTTATATGTATTGAGTCCGGCTCAACCAGGTTTTTTTGTTCAAGATCCGTCATTGTAGATGATCATGGATAGATGAATATTTACTGGGATTTCGATTATAGTTACTGATGGGGTTACACCCCAAATTGCCGTAACAAAAGCATAAGCGGCAAGATAAGGGCGAGCCCTGGAAGCAAGCTGAGTCGAAAAAATGACCCAAGTCATGGGTCAGGATGAGCTGCGGACCGGACTCTCTTTGAAGGGGCAACCCCGTTTACATTTTATAATTAGTTGTGGCTCATCAAAATAATCATCACGAAAGAAGACAACAATCATTGGTCAAGATATCGTCGCAATAAGCGACGTGTGGCTGCCATAAGTGTCGAACCAATTTGTAATCTCACTTTTATAAGTTGTAATCATTGGTTGACCTCATTTCACTCACGGACTAGAGCAGAAAATGTATAGCCCGAAGACATCTAAGCCGTGACTCAAAGAAAGTTTCACTTAGAGACCGGACATACCAGGCAAAGATCATCACTTCCTGCACAAAGCCATTCTTGAAGCATGAATCCACTAGGAGTAGGATGGTCTTGACGAGCATGTTAAACCGCTCCTCTTGGTCTCAAACTTGAAGCATCAAGCTGGAGGTTAAAGCACACCAGACCGGACCTAGTATAGGTAAACCATCTACCATCCATATTTACTCGTCGTCTAGTACGTTTTTAATGTCAACTTCAAATATAGTTAATATAATGTTATATAAAAGGTTGTTCAAATCATGGAAATATTGCAATGATTCAAAGTTACATAATTGAGTATCTAATATCTGTGCCATGCTAAATTGCTAATAGTCTGTAATTATTTTGGGGTCACATATCTTACATGGGGCTTATAACATGATAATGTGGGCTTAAGCTTGGGCCTGTCCCTAGCGTAACACCTACTTTCTTGATTTATAGGTTTTATTTTTGTCTCCTTTAATCTTTGAAACAAGTGTAAGGAACTTAACCGGAGTGAAAAAAAAAAAAAAAAAAATAGTCGTTCTAAAAGAAGATGTGCAAGGTATAATTTAAAACATGCGATTCGTCATAGTTTACATGTGATGTAATCATGTTTTAAGTAAAGAAAACATGATTTAGAACTAGCAATTATAACTTTAATGTTTCTTGTTAAGGGCAATCCCACTATTTAGGATACTGATGAAGTCGAGAATTGACAGATCTCTATTCACGCAAGTTGGTCCTGAAATGATTTGGTACAATACATTCAGTATCGGTACGGTATCGAATCAGTTCCGGAATTTGGTTTCATTTACTCTTCTCTAATTCAAACCATGTTGTTCGATCAACAGTGAATAAAATAGATTCTGGTTTGCTTTAGAGGGTGTGTGTATAGTGGAGGATCTAAGATTTATTTTTTAGGGGTGATCAGGATTTTTTCTTATGAACTACACTAACTTTTATAAGGCTGGCACCCGCCAACCTTGTATGTGGCTACGCGCCTACGCCACTGTGTGTGAATAGCTACTTCTATGTCAGAGTAAGGTTACTTGTAATAAAAGTGAAAGTTAGACATGTCAAAAGTCAAATCACTAGTATAAGCATAATTAGCCAATAAGTTAAAGTTTAAACTATTAAAACCTAATTTACTTTTAAACATAAATTATCTTAAAAAAAATTATATTCTAATGCTTTGAAAGAAAATGAAGGTAAGCAATCACATTCATAAGTCATTATTATTCTATTTTAACTTCCGTCAACAAATGATTAAGTTGATCAACAACTCGCCAACAAATTCATTTAAAATTAATACGCCACTAATGTAACAAGATTTGCCACACAATTTTCAGACGCATTCACCATAGAAGCCTACACAAAGCGAAATCATTAGACATATCAGATTATATTAATTAACCCAAATACAAAAACCATAACCTAAAACCTAATTATTTGTCAAGAAACATGATAATACTGAAAAATACTTCTTATTATTATTATAAACCCAACCCTAAATGTTTATACCCAAGACCACTGAGAATAACACGAATACAAGATCAAAAACAATCACTACACCTCACAAAGGCTATAAACTATAACCTAAAACTCTCTAGAACAAGATCACTACCAAGAGCTTTGATCAGAATGATCAAAGTTCTGAGATGACTACGAAACCCTAGAGAGAACTTTACACGAGATGTACAAAGAAAATGATCGTAAACTGATAATGAAGATAGAGAGAGTCTTTATATAGAGACTCTAGAAATATCTACTGAACAAACACACAATCCTCTAGCCTCAACCGTACGATTATAATCCATCACACGGATTAACAAATAAACGGCCAGGATTAAACTTAAGTGTGTTTGTTTATGTACCCAAGTGGACTATGGGCTCACACTTTGGCCTTCACTTGTCTGCAACTCAGGCCCACTCGAACACAGCTGCACCTCAGCAATCTAGCCCAGCTACAAGTATCATCATGTCCAGTCCACATCTCTAGCCCAACATATGAAAAATCCTCAAAACAAAATAACAAGAATGGATTAATAAACAAGTATCAAATTGATATAAAATGTATAATTCAATGTATTATTTTAACATTATTCTTCTGTAAGATTCATGTCGTGGTTCAGATCATATGATGAATTTTCACCTTAACAGAGATGCACAGTCATTAGGTCTCAATCGATACTCGAACGAACATAAAATTATGGCTAACTCACACAATATTATTAGATCAAAAAACTACTAAAAAACTTGATTACAATGCCAAACCCTAACACGGTCATATAGGCAAATCCTAACGTGGTAGTCAATACATTTTCATACCTAATTATACCTTAATTAGGAAACTAGTCTAAGTTTAACCAACATATCAACTTAGACCCTCCATATTTACCGGTCGCATCCGATGGATGATCCTATACTGTGAAGGATAAAAGATCCTAAAAATAATCTGATGAGGTGCCATTCAAACATTATTTTGACAAATTTGAAAGTAACTATTTGCTATTTAAAAAAAATTATATATATATGTATTGCAGTATTAGTAGATTGCAATTTTGATAAGCTTAGAAACTTATATACTTGTTCATGTTTTTTCTAACATGTTTAAGTACTTGAATAAGAAACTAAGAATTTCTATATTTAACTAGTGGTCTTTCGCACGCCTTGACATTTTGTCTCCTCTAAAACGCAAACTCATTTTCTCTCGTCAAAAATTCATTATCGATTTCTGTATAAAAAAAATTCACTATCGAATTTTCTTTAGGAAACTGATTGAATTAAAATATTGAAGTAACTCGAATAGTTAACCGCTCTAAAACGCAAACTCGTTTTCTCTCGTCAAAAATTCATTATCGATTTCTGTATAAAAAAAATCACTATCGAATTTTCTTTAGGAAACTGATTGAATTAAAATATTGAAGTAACTCGAATAGTTAACCGCTCTAAAACGCAAACTCGTTTTCTCTCGTCAAAAATTCATTATCGATTTCGGTATAAAAAAATAACTATCGAATTTTCTTTAGGAAACTGATTGAATTCAAATATTGAAGTAACTCGAATAGTTAACCAAGTTAAATAATATTGTTTTTTGGTACTTTAATTTATAGTTAACGGAGTTGAGTAGTAACCTAACAGGTAACAGAGTTGAATAGTATTGCTTTTTGGTATATATAATACCTTTACAAAAAATAGAACATGAGAACAAAGAAAAAAAAGGTAAAAATCTACCTTCTTAAAAGAAACAAGAACATTATATACAAAGTTAAAAAATGAAGTATAAAAATAATGAAGTAAAAAAATCAAAGGAAGATTAACTAATTCAAAAAGGTGTAGTATAGTGTTGGTGTCGAACCCACGGCCTTCAATGTAAATAAAGCTTAATTAACCACTCCACCAACATCACTTTTGAAGTCAAGCTTGCAAAACCATATACAAAAACCTAAGATTCAATAAAATATAATAAAATTACTCTTCAAATCCTAAGGTACACTAATATATTGTAATTTTATTGATATCAACCTCTGTTTTTTTTAAAACATACTCTGCATGTACGTTGTATACCTGTATACATGTACATATTTACGAATGTTTTATTTTCATAAAAAATAACATAATTAAGACGCTTGATGACCCGACCCCGCCCGACCACCTAGATTCTTTTTTTTGACCGGCTAACGAATCAATTCCGAGCAATCTCGGGCACTCTTTTGGCGAATTAGGTACTCGAGAGTACCCGTGCCATCAATTGCCACCAATTCCCGGGAAAACCCGACCACTCACCCGCCCGAAGGCACAACGGTGAAATAGTCGGTAAAACCGGTCGGGATCAGGACTCGAACCCAAGCCAATGGCTGGGTCATCCCTCACTTCCCCTCTAACGATGTCCTCCAAATGTAGCTAGTGAGAATTGAACCCAAGCCTTTTATAGAAAACTTTAGGCCCTAAACAACTGTGCTTAAAGTGATGGACGTGATGGACGTAAAAATATACAGGCCACCTAGATTCTAATAGGCCCTCACAAAAGAAAACAAAAACACAGAGAATACTACAACACAAAATCAGTAATTGTTGAGTGAACAACGAGAATAACTAATGTTGTCTGATACCCAGATGTTGTAATCACATAATAATAATAATAATATACCCTTTTCTTCTTTATTCGATCGATTGAAGTAAAACCAGTGTCTGTCTAGGGTTCAAGAATCTTTATCTATCTGATAATATTTTACCCAAGAAATGTGGACCATACCTTTGGGAATCTCAATCTCAATCTCTCCTAATTTCAACAAATTACCCCTTTTTCATTCTTCCAGGTTTCCCCAATCTCCTCTCTCTCATCACATCTCCAGATCAGGTCCTTTCTCTCTCTATATATGTATATATATATATATATCATGTATTTATATTAAATGGTGTCTTTATTGGTTTTAATTATTTTGTGAATTGGATTGAGTGACAATTATGTATGTGTTGCCCCTAATTTTTTTTTTTTTTATTATTATTATTATTATTATTATTATTATTATTATTATTATTATTATTATTATTATTACTACAGTTGGCTATTAATTAGTGAAAAGATAATAGATTAATGTTGGGGTGTGTAACTGTAGAGTTTGATCTTTGAGGATAAATTTATTTATTTATTTATTTATTTTTTTAAGGAAAGGTGCAACTTTGATTTTGATGATGATATTGTATTTGTTGTACTCTGATGTGATTCATCTATCCAGTGAAAGTTGACATTTCACCAAGATACATAGCTTAACCATGATGTTTAAAGTGTTAGTTATACGCCGTCAGTGGCGAAGCTTGACCCGAAGGTTCGGGGGGTCGGAAGTCACTAGTTTCGGGAGTCGAAATCCAGTTTCGGGGGGTCGAAACCCTATATTTCCAAAATTTTCTATACGAATACTATATAATCGGCACTTCTACGCGAAAATTCGGGGGGGTCGGCCGCCCCCGCCGGCCCCTAGTAAGCTTCGCCAGTGTACGCCGTAACATCATTTTAGTTGCGAGTGAGATATCGGATATATCAAACGTAGGGCTGGCAAATCGTGTCTTAACAGGTTTAACAGGTCTCTGACGACGCGAACAAATCAAGTTCTAAACATGAACACGACTCGTTTAACTCATTTATATCTCATGTTTATAACACAGTTTTATGTTTTATGTACCCAAAAAGGGAAATGAAGGATATTTGCGTCTTAATTCTAAGTATATAAAAAAAAGTAAAAAATCAAATAGTGTACTTTTTAGTTAACAGGTCTTATCGTGTCTTATACAGGTTACCCATTGACTGCCCTAATCAAACGCTACAGATTGTTGTGACTTAGGTTTACAACATATTTAAATACACACAAATACTTCCCTCTTTTGTAAAGAAATTTATAATTCCATTGGACACAAGGTTGAATATTGTTGTTGGTTTATCTGTTAAATATCTGAAATACATCAGTAATGACAATAGGAATGTTATGAAGCAAAATTAAAATGTAATCATTAGTTATGGGCAAAGAATTGATACTGGATTACACTAAAAGAAAATAAAACATTAAATTTTTACCAAATTTAGTGAATCATTTACCAAATTTTCTAGCTGAAAAGTCATACGTTTGACCTCAGATGTTAAAGTCTGCCTCGTTAACGTATTTAATGGTTGTTTTTTTCATATTGTTCGTATTTCAGTTAACCGTTTTCTGATTATAAATTTTTGAGAATCTCGTATTTTGTCTTAGATTCGAAGGAGATTTGCAAAGCGAGTCAAGTGGTTGATATATTTCCGATCGTCTCCCCTGAAATTGTTGTTCGCGAGGCAAGAATTGAGGATTGTTGGGAAGTTGCAGAAACACATTGTAGCTCCTTCTTCCCTGAATATGCTTTCCCATTAGACTTTGTTTTAAGGCTTGATAGACTGCTTGCACTCGTTTTTGGATTATCAGTACCACATGGTTGTAGAAGAACATGTTTGGTTGCTGTCACTGGTGCTTCCGAAGACGATACCTTCTGTATTGGTGATGAAGATCTTAAAATAGCTGGTTTTGGTGCAAAGATTAGTCTTAATAAGGGATATGTTGCTGGAATTTTGACTCTAGACACAGTGGCTGACTTTCTTCCTAGGAAAGGACCTCTACGCCAGCGAAGGTGAGCTTCTTTTCAAAGATAAAAACTTTTTTGGTCAAAATAGTTGTATTTTCTTATCATTAATGACATCATCTGAAGGTTTGAAACTTTGTTATTGGTAATAGTTCTTTTATATAAGTTGGTCATTAACATGACACCGTTGTGGCCATCTAATTCCCTCTTATTTAATTAAAATCTGTATCGACATAGGATCCTAAAGTTGATTCCTTTGACCAGAATCATCAGTTGTTTCACCAACATTAGTTAGAATGTAAATAATGTTAAATTCTACAGATTGGAAATAGTTAAGATACATTAGTAACAATATCCATGCGTTGTATTTGTTTATTAACTACTAGGCTTGAGATGGATCATTATACAGCTCTTTGAAGTTTACGGAGTAATATTGTGTATGACTTATAATCTGTAATTTAGAGTAGACTTTTCAAGATTATGTGAAAATATGTGCAGGACTGTCTTTTAGGATCAATCACGCCTGTATAACTAGACAAATTTAGGTGACCTTTGTAGCTAAATTAGGCCCTTAGTCTATTTTCGATAGGTAGTTGCCTCTAAATGTATGCTTGACCGAAAATCAATGCATTATGGTCTTCTGTGGTGTTATGCCAAGAACTGCTGGTTTCATTAGGTTAGGTCAATTAATACAAAGAATTTGACTTTTAGTGTCAGTTAAATCAGTTCCATCTTCTAGTCTGAAAACGCCATTTAAATTATTTGTATTTTTTTAAAAAGTTTGATAACTTCATAACATTTACTGCTTGTATGGAAATGTCTGTATGCATCAGTGCGAATCTTGAAACTGAAGTTCAAGAGTGTTATGTGATTTCATGTTTCCAGGACCGGCATTGCCTACGTCTCAAATGTTGCGGTTAGAGAAAGCTATAGACGAAAGGGAATAGCTAAAAAGCTGATAGCAAAGGCTGAGGCTCAAGCCATAAGCTGGGGTTGTCGGTCCATTGCACTGCATTGCGACCTAAACAACCCGGGTGCCACCAACTTATACCGTAGTCAGGGTTTTAGGAGTATCAAAATACCTGAAGGAGCCAAATGGCCCCAGCCAAGAACCTCACCTGATATGCAGTTCAACTTCATGATGAAACTCCTCCATAAAAACCAAACCAATTGTTGACTCATCTGCTGTACTAATAATGTTGTTCAAAAAGGTACAATCAAGCTAGTATAGTATAGTGTAGCAACTGTTGATGTATATCTTCATAATCTAGTACTTGCCTGTTCATGTAAGATAAATGGAAATTCGGCTTTTTCTCATGGTATATGAAGAATGTACATTATTCACATCTTGGTTTAAAAAAGCGCGCCTCAGGCGTGAGGCGCCCGAGGCTGCAAGAAAAACGCTTTTTTTTTTGTCAAAAAGCGCTAGACTACATGAAGCGCTGTCTCCAGCGGCTGAGGCACGCGCTACAGTAGCGCCTCAGCCCAAAAAACCCTTTTAAACTGCTTTATTTGGCCCGCTACAGTAGTGCCTCGTCGTTTTTATGTTTTGAATATGTTTTTTAGTGTTCAAGGGTGTTTTATAATCATGTTTTTGTGCTTATGATTGATTAACACGTAGAAAATGCCATATTGACATATATAAATATTTTTTTATAATTTTTTTAACACTAGGCGCCTCACATATGTGAAGCTCTCGCCTCACGCTTCGGATATTGGATCCAAAACCCCTCGGAGCGCCTCATGCTTTTTTAAACCAAGATTCACATTAGGCTCAAAAAGCTAGATAATAATCCAGATCAGTTATTCAGAAGGATAAGTTGGTAAAAAATTGAACCATTTGCAACCATACTGTATGACTATTTATACGGTGTAATTTGCATCTCAAATTATACTATGGGTCAAAATGAATAACTACTCTAAACTTCATCTTAAAACAAGTCAAAATGGACGAGCACCACCAACCACCATTGTGTCTCCAACGTCTACACTCTACAAGTCGCCGCCACCTCTACCACCCTCAGGGCTCAATGATGCAGGTAGCCGACGCTGTATAACGTGTGAACTCATTTTGATACTTTTTTTTATTCTAAACAACTTATTTCAAGGGTAGACCCAATTGGTCTGAACAAGTTTAGCAGTACCAAATCGGTACTTTCAAAACATAGGGCGATAAACTAAAACAGCATATATATGATTATCAGCGTAATACGGATATCCAGTTTTGTGACATCTTATTCTGATTATTCAATGTCACATCATCAGTTGATAGCTTTCAAAACACAATTACAAATAACCCTTGTTAGAAAAAATCGCCAAAAATAAGTTTCTTTAGGAAAAAGAAAGAAAAAAAAAACTGAGCTTGATTACTGCTGTACAAATTTTGCCAATGCAGAAACATCAAGAGCTGAGAATTCCTTAACAGCTAAAAGCACTGCTAATCCAAGTTTTACTGCATCCTCATTACTTGATGCCTACAATTTTCAACATGTTTAATTATTTTTTTTTATAGGCAGACAACTTTGAAAGAACGTATGGCGTGACTTGTTATTTACCTCGATGTTGAGGGGCAATACAGGGTCATGGAGCGAAAGTCTCAGAAGGAACCAACCACCATAGCCAGAAACCCGGACCCCTTCATAATTAACAGGAGCTTTTTGAAGCTTAGGATCTGATTCACTTTTATTTTCCAAATGTTTTAACACTGCTTCACCATACTCGCGGAAAGATCTGTAAAAACACCATTTAAATATTTTCAAAATTCTTGAGGCGTATGTGGTAATTATGCAACTTGTAAATTACTAAACCGGCATACCCTCCTTTGAGGTCTGAATGATTTTGATCTATTTTTAATCTAAGCTCAACAGCAACACCTGGTTCTTGCAGTTCATCTACCAGATCGGTTAAAACTTTGCTACCACCCGTTTGACCCGAAGCTCTAGCTGATGCAAGTTTATTTAATAGCTTGACCTGCAAGTGAAAGTAAAACAAAGACAGAACAAATTTCACCATCAGTCAGCATTTGACAAAACAGACCTATTTCTTAGATGAAAAGCAAAGAATACCTACCATGAGATATGCACCGTCATCAAGCCAGTGATTCTCCTTGAGTGCACCATGGCCACTGGTCTCAATAGCCAAATGAGACTCCTCACCAACAGAGTTCTGTAAAAGAAGCCAACAATGACAATAAACCCTCTCAACATGTTTTAAGATGAATATTGTTTTAATGACATCATTAACTGTTGTATGTTGAGCCTTACCAGACGAATACCTTCATCAATGACATTTTTATACCCTCGTTTGAACCGATGGTGTTTCCCTCCTGCAAGAATTTGGAAAATATCAGCGTTCAAATCTAATTTGATCCACTTATCCATAAACAAAATCAAGATAAATGGTTTGGTGATCAAATAGACAACCCAACAATCAGATAAACACTTGACCCAGTTCTCTTACCTAGTTTTTTCTCAATGAATGTTGTAAGCCCATCTGAAGTAACACTGTCTGTGACAATGGTTGTTCCAGGGTGCTATTAGGAGCAAAGAAAACCTTTAATTAAACTTCAATTCATAAAAAAGTAGCTATATTTGGAAACATTATAAAGAAACTTACTTCCTCTAAAACAATAGCAGACATTAAAGCAATTAGACGATTTCGATTAAACTCACGACCAGTAGAATCCACAGCAGCTGATCTGATTCAGACACCATCATTGACAATATTATAAATACGCCCAAGAATGTCTGCATAAATGGAATGAATTCAATGTGTAGAAGATTGATCACCTATCAACATCCGTGTCAAAGATAATTCCTAAATCAGCCTTGTTATTAAGCACCGCTTGTGTAATTGCCTTCATTGCTGCCTTGTCTTCAGGATTAGGAATATGATTGGGAAATAAACCTAAGAATGGTCAAGGTAACTTGAGTTAGTCCCATACCAGAGTTTAATTAGTTTTGAGTCAGTTGGTTAGTTGATTACCATCTGGTTCTAGAAATTGACTGCCGGAAGTAACAGCACCTAAAGGCTCCAGCACCTTTCCCTGCAAAATAAATAAAATTAAACCAAAAAAAAGAGGAAGTTTCCTAACTGACATATAACTATATAAGTCATGTTTTAAAATCTTAAAAAAACTTACAGCAAAAAAACCACCAGCTCCATTCCCCGCATCCACAACTATATGAAATCCTTCCAATGGCTTTTCTGGTAACTCGAAGAAAGTAAAAAAAAAAAAATTAAAATGACAAAGCTGCCCGTTGAGCATTAATACAATACTAAGATGTGCTACCTATGTTTCCAGAAGCTTTGCGAACAGCTGTTACAAGGTCAGATGCATATACAGTCATGTAGTCAACTTTACTGATAGACAATGAAGCCTTTTTTTCAGCCTCTTTAAAAGATTCTGGAGTAAAAGCATTGTATATGGAAGCAGCACGCTCTAAAATGTCTTTAATGTCAGCTTTCCCTAGCCCTCCCGCATTAGTAAAGAATTTAAATCCATTTCTATTGTAAGGAAGATGGCTTGCTGTCAAAAAGAAATAAATGTAAGAAGCACGATGTCAAAAGGCGCATAACAATATTCTTTCAAGATTATATTATATAATACTCGGTTCCAATTATTTACCTGTTATCATGATAGCTCCATCAACTGGACATAAAATGTCTTCATTTTTGGTCAATGTACTATTGAACATCGCTGGAGTGGATGCTAATCTACACACAAGAATACACATTAAAGAAATTGAGTAAATTATATCCTTAATGACAAGCATACATAACGGCAAAAAGTGATATTCGATATTCAAAATGAGTGGGAGGCCTAAAATATGGACCTAAACCATTCAAACATCAACACATGGCTTATCCATTATCTCAATCTCCTAGGTCTATATTTTAGGCGTTCCAATCAACAGCTCCATTACCCGTATTGCACAACATCAAAATCTGCACCAGCAATTCCCCGAGAAGCTGCATCCTGAAACATCAGGTCAAGATTTAAAAAGGACAACACACATATATTGTACTACACAAGCATATAAATGAATTTACAAAGTTCATCAAAGCCAGCAAAAAGCTCAATTATACTTATATTGAGTTTTGATACCTGTAACTTTTGTGCAGAAATCCGAGAATCATGACCAATAGAAATTTTGAGACGTTTAGATGAATCAGCCTTTTTCTTATCCAAAAGCCATGCAGCAAAGGCAGCTGCTATGGCTTGTGTCACTGGCTCTGTGAGATTAATAGGTTCTCCAGCAACACCCTCAACAGCAACACCACGAATATCACTGCATTAAGTTATGTATGTAAAAAACAATTGGTAGCAAATTAAATTGCCTGAACATACAATACACTTCTATATACAACTAACCTGCCATTTTGAAGTTTGAGAAAATCTACCTTTCCAAGTGATGGTACCACAGTTGCTGATGGCGAAGCTGTAAGAGAAGCCTATTAGAAACCAAACCTTTTGAATAATAAAGAAAAAAACCAAAAGCAGTAAAACACATAAAAACAATCATGGCTGATCTATCCCTCCATCACAAAACAGTGTGCATCCTTTTAAAAGAAATGCCATCTTACACTAATTGATGATTGGCTCTCTATATCCTATTTTACTCATATTCTCCTACTTAGATGTATAAGTATAACTAATATATGGACAGTGGACTAATGATTATCGAATGCATTATAATCATTCATATCATTATTGTCTATTGTCCAAAATGCCAATCTCATTTCTCTCTCGCCATTTCACTATACACTATTGCAATTGATATCAATCTGGATGGTAAGAGTCTCGAACAGACCATTGCAGTAAACAACTCTTTTGCTAATGTTTGACGTATTATGCAATTGCATGGCCGAGATCCCCGTCCATGTCAGCTTCCTTCCTTGAAAGAGAAGAAAGTTGTTTTTAAATTGAGCACATTGGTCCCTTTGATATAGGGAACCAAACTGCCTATTTTGTTGGCAGCATTGTGCACTTGGTAAATTTTGAACAATTTTCCCTGTCATTTCTGCATAAAAGATTTGGAGTTTTATCAGATTTCACATTAATAGTATTTCAAGTAAAAGCCAAATTCCGTTAAGTGTTTATGCTCGTGTGTTTTTTCCACAAATTGCATTGCTTTATCAAGTTGAACTTTTACATTGTCCCGACGTGTAAAGTTATCTTGATTTTGGGCCAAAGTTTAATCAGAAAAGAAAGTTTAAACTCAAATCCTGAATTGCTACTAACATGAAGCAAAGTTCAAGATGTAATACAAGTTTTACAAGATCAGAATGCTATCACCCTCTATTGAAACAAGTCCATTAACAATGAATGAGTGAACAACTACCATCTAAGAACTTTGTGCTTTTTCATACAGCTTACTATGCTCGATAAAGACTGAACTTATAGTAAGATTGGAAAAGATTTGTTACTAAGTCTTTAAAGAACCAACTGAAAACAGAGAAATAATGTTCAGAAAGGATGTATAACATCGGAGAAAAGCTATAGAGACCAAGACAAACAACTGCTCAGGTTATAACACTGCTAACAAAGTTTTAGTCACATGCAATCTTAAAGATTGTTAAACCGATCTCTCTTTAATTCATCGTATATTTAGCTTGATAGCTTATACGAAAACTCCATCGATACCGACATAACATAATGCAATCACGTGAGATCAAATTCAAGAGCCATGGTTTGACTTTTACCGTGGAGCGGATACACAAAACAATGAGTTTCAACAATCCAAACACATACTGTGGCTGGCTAGATTAAACTATGTATCCATAACGTTTGTACTTCCCTTAAATTCCAATCAATACGAAGTATAACTATAACTATTATTCATTATCATTGTGTAGTGAACAATCATCGGTTTCTTCCTGCACAATTACAAACAAAACCTTGATTTTCTATTCCGATTAACTTACAAGTAAAACTGTTAATTCCGGTAGCCGATCACCTAAAATGTTATCCTATCAGATCAATCGAACAAACATACTATTAAAGTACAGTCGAAGTATACGAGCCCTATTTCTTCAAGTGAATGCCTGATTAATTCCGGACAGATGTATATCGATATACGTATATTGTATATATAAATAGAGAGAGAGAGAGAGAGAGAGAGAGAGAGGTAACAAACCTGCCATTATTATGGGAGAAGTTGTGTGTTAGTTAGATAGAAAGAGATGAAAAATGGGCGGAGAAGGTGATGGATGGGAACAAGTACAAGACAATACCAGAGAGAGAGCGATACAAAGCTACTGTGTCTACCAGCCACATAAGCATGCGGTGCACGTGCGTCGTATTCTTGGAATCTCGAAGCTTCGTCTCACTCTCACCTACCGTTTCTTCTAGGTCTTGACCCGATTCGTAAGAACGACCCGGCCAAAAACTCTTGTGTCGTGTTCTTTATGTATCAAGAGGTAAGGTCCGGAACGGATCTCCGAACTGTCTCAAGCGGACGATTGTCGCGAGCTTACCAGTTTTAATATTGGTATTGTTGATTATATTGTACAAGCTCATTGATGAGGTTCAACGTATGTAGCTTGTTCTATGCTTACTAGATCGTGAACTTGTAGATATTACACCTAGGCCCTAACGGGGCTTGACCCATTAAAATCAGGGGTGCAAGAAATGGTCCATATCTAAATAACAATTGGCACTCACAATTTTTGGAGCTTTAATAGGAGAATTTCTCCCGCAACAAACCTTAAGTCTCTATTTCTTTATTTCATTCTTATGATTGCAGATCGGACACTCATTTTCACCATCATAGCTCGCTCCATGTTGATTCAGACTCTCTCTGCTAAGGATGAGATCGGTACCGTACCCGTACCTATACCCGTACCTGTACCGAAAATACCCGTACCGAATTTGAACAAAAGTGGGTACCGAGTACCGTACCGAATATATAGGTACGGTACGGGTACGAGTACGGGTATCGGTACCGGTATTTCGGTACAATACCCGTTTGGTACCATTTTGTTATTTTTTCTTTTTTGAGCACTCGTACGGGTACCAAATAGGTAAACAATTACGAGTATCAATACTATACGGGTACCAAATTGAAAATTTTGGTACGGGTACCAATATGGTACCTGTACCAAATAGTAAAATTGATATGAATACCATAAATACCATAATACGAAGTAAAACATATAATCAAATTATAAAATTCGGTACCCATACTCGTACCCGTACCAATACCGAAAGTACCGAATACCGAAATGTAACACCCCAACCGATGGCGGAAACATCGAGGTGTCACGTAGTGACGATTGTTCAATAGCTCATGGACTAAAAGTGTAAATATTGATATATTGATTAAATAGTTTATTACATTGAAATGAAATACAACAATTCTAGATGTCAACTAAACTGAAATACAATGAATCCAAAATCTAAGTAAAGTTCCAAAAGCTTAAAAGTCATCTCATAAATAACCTGAAACATGTACGAAAATAGTATATGTCAATACAAAATGTATTGGTGAGCATACCCTGTTTGAATAAATATAATAGGAAAAGTGTTTAGCAATTCATTTGCAACTATGTAATAAGTAATATCCGTTCAAAATCAACCCTACATAAGTATCAAGAATCAAGAATCAAAAACATTTTTAGTAATATGAATCACAAGACAATGACCAAGGTCTCTCAACAGAGTCACAAGGGGTATATACCATAGTACTATTCATTGAAATGCCAGGCCCTCAAAGGTTAATGATTTTGACAAGTCATAGACACACCAATTAACATAAAGCAAACACACATGAAAATTGCATTAAGTATAAGAGATTAAAACTTGATTAATATATAGGTACATGAGTCACCCCAAAGTAGTAAAACAGTAAAAAGGGGAAAGATATACTCACAGTTTGCGAAAGCGATCATAATCCACTTAAGCGGTCGTGAACTAAGTAATGGGAATTCCGAGGAATTCAACCTATAATGTGTAAGAATACTAATAAGGAAGTGTCTAAAAAGTCTAAGGTAACTAGGATCTAAGGCATTAGGGTTTGCTAAGTCGAATTGGGGAATTAGAGTTTTAATGATAAGTCGCGTTAATGTAAAAGTTGTATATCACAAATAATATATGAAAGGTTGTAAATGTGGTTTAAATAATATAATTATTACCTATTGAATATTTAGATAAAAATATGTTTGAATAATTAAGACAAAATAATTTAGTTAGTTACTTTAACTAAATTAAAATAAATACAATAATCATAAATATATAAATAAATAATTTTGAGTTACACAATGATCCAACAAAAGATAATAAAGACATTTGACCATATGAGTATTTCTATTTTATAAGAAAAATATTTATAAAATAGATGTTTAAATTGTATAAATAAATAAATGTTTTATTATGTCTAATTAAACGTAAATAAGACTAATAATACCATACATGATCCAAAATTCCTAGTTTTATAGAAAATGAATGATTTCTGATGTAAACAAATTAGAATAATTTTCTCATAATTTATATAAACTTATTTATATTTAAAATTGATTTAACGAGATTAAATTATGTTTAAATGATTTAAAATAGGAAAATCAATAAAGTTAAATGTTTTCTGAACCAATAATTTTTATATCAGTTCATGATGATGAGAAATAATTACCCAAAAAGTTTGAGATTAAAATCATTAAAAATGAATTTTTAATGAATTAAATATGATTAAAACAAATTAATTCAATAAAAATATAAAAATGAAACATTTTCCAGAAAATAAAAATGTGGTAATTTTCTTTATGGTGTCAAGATACTACTCCTAAATTTTCATAATTTTTGAAGCAAAAGTGAATTTATTATGAATATTTTAAGATAGACACATATTATATATTTTTTTTATAATAACTAAAAAAAATAAACAAAACCAAAAAAAATAATGAGGTCTGAATGGGTCTCGAACCCGGACCTGATATGTAGAAGGAACTAGCCTTAACCACTACACTAAGTCTTGTATTTGTGATTTTATAAACAAAACAATTTATTTAACCCCTATTGCAACTTTCATCTTCTTCCCCAATATCTTATGCGAAACCCTAACCCTAAGTTAACATTCCAATGGCCCGATTAAAACAAGATTAACAATCTGTAATAAGGGGGTTTGGTTCGGAATTGTATGGAGAACAAAACGGCATAATAATAACGAACTTACAATGTTGTTTTCAGGTAGAAATCGAAGGTTGCAGGTCCGCGAGCAAGGAGACCGATTAGAGCTCTATTGGACGTGAATTGAGATGTTTTTTGTTGTGGGTTTATGATGTTTACAAGTGCAGAAACGTTTTGCAATGATCAATTGATTAAATGGACGATTAAAAATCGATTCTTAAATCAATTTTTAAAGCTTAACGGTTACATCACATTAACTTCGATCAACACCATTAAGGCTCGTTATTATCATGTTTAAAACCCGGGAAACGTTTCGTATGAATGAGGAATGATTATCAATTAATAAAAAAATATTAATAATATGACGATTAACAGATGGAAGGTATGAGAACTAGATTTGACATTTAGATAAAAGATACGGGTGACGGGTGTCACACGAAATCAGTAAAAGTGGGTACCGATACCTATACCGAGTACTCAAAATCGGTACGGGTACAAGTACCGGTATGGGTACGGTATGGGTACGGGTATAGGTACTCGGGAAAAAATGCTCATCCCTACTCTCTGCCACCCGGTGGCCTTACTGTTTAAAAGAAAAAAAAAACTAATAGACAAGTTTATTATTTTGAATAACAATAGCTATAATCGTTACTAATTTATTTTGTTGATTTGTGATGCTAAAAAGAATCCTCTTTTAACACATTAATACTTGTCTTTTTAACAAGCAAGTAGTAAATAAAAACCCTTAATTTTACTATTCAAAACACCAAGATGTGCCACTATGGACGTTAGGGGGATCGAGTGCGAGCATGGCAACGGATGTAAGTCTTGTATGCATGGTTATATGTGGCAACGGAGACTATCCCATAATTTTACTATTCAGATTAAAAAACCCTTAACTAGCCAAATATTCAACAATACATGCACCATTCCAACACACATTCAACACGACCCTACACATATTCAACAATACATACACATATTCAAAGTGAACCCACACATATTCAACAATATCTACACAAATCCACTAAGGAAACTAACATTATGAAGCTACTTACTACCCTACACAAAATACATGCCTAATAATCATTTAACACTCGTACCCTTTCACATACATCAAATTGTGTAGGATTAATGCAAGGTATTTATGTGAAGGATTATACATAGGATTTTTGTGTAGTTATGAATCAAACTTTATAGGATTATGTGCAATATTTGAAGGATTATGTTCACATTAATATATAGTCACACTAGTTTATCCGGTAAAATGAGGGAATCAATGTGACAATTTGTGAACTTTGATTGTCCATGAACAATATTAATGCGAAATCAACAATAAAATGTCTATTTATGTAATAATCCACACTATTTATTCTTGCAAGAAGAGTCTTCTCATTTGATGTATAGGTTCACCCCATGAATGGTACATGACCAATAAGAAATTTTGTTTTTAACAATAACAATACTTGTTCCCCTTTTTAAATCATATTTTCTTTATCATTTAATTTGATATTTCTTTAATAATTCACAATGTTAACTATTTCTAGACATATAAGTACGTAATTGTGCTTAATTTATTTTCCTCGACATTCTAACACAATTTTGTTGAAAACAAAGTTGTATCAAAATAAAGTATTTGTTCGGTATCGTAAAGCAGTACCATCACAAACTGAACCCATTATGACTGAACAACTTAGGTATCAGAACGGTATTATCGGAAACAGTACCATTGTTTTATATCAAAGTATGCATATTGCGAATTATTTTTTGAAGTTTCTCTTTCAATTGATATAGCGAGTGCTAGTATCGACCAAGTTCCCGTCGCGTAGCTCGAGAGAATCCCACTGATTAGTATTACTCACAACTCATATCCTACAATTTCCCCCAACCGGATATTAAATATTTGAAAGATGAAGGGGTGAATCTGTACATCCATGAAACCAGAGGCTCTCCACCGCCATAGATTTGGTATATATGTGACGCATACAAAAAGACACAAAATTAGGAATTAGGGTTTCAAAAAATTAATATTCTCCACACCCCCAATTATTCATAGCAGGAGACAATCAAAAGACTAACGAAGATGATCGAGGTGGTGTTGAACGATCGGTTAGGGAAGAAGGTCCGAGTGAAGTGCAACGACGACGACACAATCGGCGACCTGAAGAAGCTCGTTGCAGCACAGACAGGAACACGCGCAGACAAGATAAGGATCCAGAAGTGGTACAACATCTACAAGGATCATATCACCCTCAAGGACTACGAGATTCATGATGGCATGGGTCTTGAACTTTACTACAATTGAGATGATTGTGGTTATGATGGTATTTTCTTAAGTTTGATGGATGATAATAACTTTTTAAACGCTTGAATTTGATCGTGTATGAATAAATTGTGAATTGTGTAACAGTGATTGTGATAATATGCTTGTAATTGGAATTTAGGGTTTTATAATTTGGTTGCTGAATTTTAACGCTTTATTTGTAATTTGATTACGTTTGCTGTTTTGGGTCGCAGAAAGGCGGATACTTGAGTATTTGAATTTGATTTATCTGTTTTTGTCAGTCTGCACCATATGTTTGCCCTTATAACCGATTGAATTAGGATTATTTCTCTCTGTGTGTGTGTTTTAATCATGTATAGTATTTACCATAGTTATCAAAGGCTTGAAGCGCACTCAAGGCGCTCCCCCTGTGGCCTAGGCGAGAAGCGCGAAAAGGCATAGGCCTAAGGAAAAAAATGCGCAAATAAAAAAATTAAAAGATCACCAAATCATTAAAAATAACAATCATATTTTTTTGAAGAAGAAATAACAATCATATAAACATAAAAATTAACACGCCTTTAATAACTATGTGGTAGACAAAATCAGTTGGTGGTAAATTAATGAGTCGAGGTGTTTATATATTGAAGAATAATTCAATAGAACTGATTAAAGGATCGATTTGCAGATTTGTTTTTTATCCATAAGTGTTTTAAAAATCAAATATATTTAAATTATGATTTGATTGAGATTTACATATATCTCTATAACCGGTAAGTATTGGTCAGGGGATTAGGTTTTTAAAAATCAGATAGTGGCTTTTTTTATCTAGGATGGAAAAGCGGGATCTTGTGGCTTCTAGGAAATTGGTCGCCTAGGCGGTCAAGGCGGTGACTTTTGATAACTATGGTATTTACTGGGTCAATTTGCTCATCACTTGATCTTAAACGTAATTTTTTTCCCATTGTTTCTATTAAGTTTCAGTGTTTTGTGGAAACTTTGGGAATTCTATCTGATGCTATTGGTAAAGTATGTGTGTAAATGGACTGTATTTTTCTTGAAGGAGACAAATAACCTGATAATGCTTCAGTTGCATACTCTTATGCTATCTGCTTTCTGACTTGTTTAGATTGTTTAGTTGCTTTAAGTTTAGATGCTTGAGCTTTTGACTTGATTGGGCCTTTTGAGCTACGATGATCGAATTGGCTGGTTGTTTTGTGTTGGTCATAGGGTATACGAGTACACTGAGTTGGTTTAAATTGTGATTAAATTTACAGTACAGTTGTGCTGGTCACTTCTTTTTGGACAGTACAGAATTCATATGCTGGGTTCATCTGTTGATCACATGATTCTTGATTGTTTTATCAACTTCTCGTTGTGTTTCCTTTTAACTTGTAGGCTGAAATCATGCAGATACATTAGTTTTAATTTGGTTGGGCGACTAAATGTTTTATGTAATTACACTTTAGTCGTTGGGCATACCTGCCACATCTCATTTTGTTTTACTTCATTGGCAAGAGTAATTGTGTTGATCATCATTTGAGTTGATGATTCGTTTTTGGCTAATTAAATCGAACTTTGTTGATTCTTGATGTTAGGATCCTGGAGTAGGATAAATCACCTTTTTACAGTTAGAACAACATAATTATCTCTTTAGTTATTTCCTTCATATGTATGGTGAAAGTTAAAGGTAAACTATCAAGGATGATACTGTTTCTAAGTTGTTGCTTAATATTATGAGTTCTTATTTTGGCAAGAGCTCACTTAATATTAGACTGTAGATTGTGTAGTTGGCAAAACTTACTTTGACTTGGTTGTGTTACTGAGCATAAGTTACAAAATTTATAAAGACCGACAGTTTTTAAGTTTGACCCTAAAGTCCCATTACCAAATATCAATGGATGCTACTTTTGTAGTCTTCAACAAAAGAAATAACTGTAGAAGAACTATTCATGTTGGAATTTTGACTTCCTAATTGGTTGTGTGTGATTTGTTTGAGGTCAGGGCTATTCGTATTAGGCTTTTTTATTGTTTTTTTAAGACAAAAATGTGAAATCTTTTACTCCTCTATTTGTTGGATATCACTTCCTAGTAATATCAATCATGAAATGTGTTATTTATGGTGTTTCCCATATTTTGAAGCTACTTTTTACATTGCAGAAAGTTGTGTTGATGTTGTGGCTAATATTTAAAGTTAAATCATCATTTAAATGATGACAGACGTTTTTTAAGCTCTATATTGTGTTGGTATTATGAAATATAATTGACCCTGTGAGTTTATTGTTCAACCGGTCTGAGCCGCACAAGGTGACCTGTGTTGAAAAAAATATGATGGCATGTGCTTTTATAAATCACAACCTTTTCTTTATTGGCACCTATGAGAACTGGAATGACTACCTTTACAGATGAAGACTGAGACGGAAGTACAGGCAAGGTTGTGTGTCCATGTCAACTCATTGAATATGGTCTTCATCATCTTCGCTTTACACGGTTCAGCACTGCAACCATAGATTATGTCCACTACTTTCTCCATTCAAGTAGTGGTGGAGTTCACAGTCCGCCCTTACTTTCATGGACAACCGCTCAACCGCCATAGCGCAAATCACTTAGGATTAATGGCACATTGCTTGGTGACAGTTGGGAGAATAATGAGATGGGTATAGGGAATCATAATCCCTTATCCAGTTGTAAACCTTGTCTCATAGTCTCCTGCCCAGGACAGACCCACTAAGGGTGGACCGAGGTCAAGCAAATGAGCGGTTCCATACTTCTTTATTATGTAAACTACCAAAATTTGATTCACCATTGCTAATAATCGCCCATAAAATTTAAATGCTCGGTTTTTTTTAATGCTTCTCACAGAGATAAAATTTAAAGTTGTAGCAAGAGTGCAAGACCATGTGTTTTTTACTATTACCCAATGACTTGAAGCAAATGAGTGGTTCAAGCCCTTTGTGGCCGTTTTCTACTATTACCCAATGATTTAAGCCTCTTTGATGCGCCTTCAACCATTACCCAATGATTTAATAAATTTATAATTTTTTATTCAATTATAAGAAAAGCGAAACCTGAGAAATACATACAAAGGCTAACGGGAGTTTACAAACAAAAACCCACATATTATGAAAACTAGTAGGAAACCCGCGCGATGCGGCGAGAGTGACACTTTTTATTTCGGTACTTATATCAAATTCGTATAGTATTTGTTGTAGCATTATTGCGGTGGGTATACGTCATAAGCGTTATACATGTCTAGTAACTAAAAAGATTTAATATTTAAATTGTAAAGTACTTTTAAGAAACATTTGATAAAATAAAGTAACATACGAAAGGAAAAATAAGTATTAATAAACATAAAAGTTGAGAAAAATAAAAGCTAGCGAACTACTTGAATCATGAGATCAATTTAGTCATACACGTTCCAAGTCTGCATGATCTCATCTATATTGTCTACCCACCATTCGTCATCAAGAACGATCACTGAAATTTCTTGTATATCTCCATGTTTGATTATTACATCTTTTGGTGAGGATGAGTTTCCTCCATTTTCTCCTATCTAAAGTGTCATAAAATATGTCTTCTTTGTCATTTTTATCAGAACTGTCTAGATCAACAACTTGACTCCATTTTCATTAAGAGAGCATCTTGGATCTCTTCCTATTAATTTTATGCATTTGATCCTTAAAATAAATTAAAAATATTTAATAAACAAGTTAATATAAAATGAAATAAATGTTGATATTACCTATTCACTAAATTCATGTTGAAGATCAGATTTGTAGGGACTAAACATTGCACCATAGCAAATAATCTCAACACTATTATCACCATTATCTTGCAATAAAACACATACAATATACCACATAAATAACAGCCATGTTAATATTAGAAAATTAAATATTAATAAATACAACCTTAGACGCTACTTTAGACGTTTGTATGACTATTGGTTTGTTCATCTCCGTATGTTTTTCATCTAAATGAATCTGCAAAACCAAGAAGTTAACACTTAAATGATTAAGATTTGTATAAAAAGGTATAATTAGTAAAATGGGACGAATGAAAACCATAAACTAACAAATAAACAACATTAGAAGCTTCAACTTTTGAATTCAGTATCCATGCCTAGGTATTTTAGCAAGTGAAATAGGTGTGCATTAGTATGTATTTATAGAATAAACTTTAGTAGGTTAGCACATGGTTTAATTTTCAAATTCATGATTTTCCCACCCCTTTAAATTATGAAATTTTGTTAAACTTTAGTAGGTTAGCACATGTTTTAAATTTTGAAATTGATGATTTTCCCACCCCTTTAAATTAGGAAATTTTGTTTATCTTTGACTAAAGTGTAAAATATTATTTTGTTTATCTTTTTTTTTTAAACTTTGTTAAAAATAACCCATTCAAATTAGGGAGTTTTGTTGTTATTAACATAGATGTTCATATCACATAGATATATAATATGCATCATGTGTTTTATACCAAATTGATGCAGCTGAGGTTTTTAAAAGAAATTTACCTATAATTAATATCTACAATGCATTTTTATATTTTTTTCTAAACTTAGTTATTTTAAAGTTTTATATATTTAGCTAGTTATGTTTATTTAAAAGTTTAATGAGATTTCTTTTAGTTAATTATATTTATGTGTATACCTGTTAATATATGCATGCATACCCATATACATATATATGCACATATTTCTAATGTTGATTATTTAAATAGAGTACTACAATTGAAGCTCTCAGTAACAAACGTGATAAAGCATTCTTAGAGCGCAGTCTTGTGTTGCAGTATTATTACTGTGTGACAAATTATTTGTCTGTCAAAGCAAGGATGAACCATAATGTTTAACAACACTGTCATATTTTAAGAATCACCAAAGCTGATATGTAGATTTTGAGTGCCCTATTTGGTTTTTTAAATCGTTGCATTTGATTTATGTTAATTTTTCATTATTGAGCGGAACAGTATTTAACACCAAATTCAATTTTACAATTTTTAGTTTTACTTGATCATGAAATAGTGTTATGATTCAACATCCATATTAATAATAAATCCATATTATATTTCATCTAGTTAGTATTTAAAACATAAAATGCAATAATCACTTGTACATAAGGCATTGTTTCTTGTACATGTCGATCCACACATTGGTATTGATTACGACAAACACCGACACATAGACAAAAATGAGTTGGTCGTCATGGTATATTCGAATGTTTTTAAAATATAATAGTTTTAAAGTTATGGTAGAATTAAATAAAAGAAATTATAATTTTATAGGGGATGAGAGAGAAATGTAATTACTAACTAAAAATTAAGGAATTAAAGTGTAAATAAGATAGGGTATTAAAGTGTAAATAATGTATGAATGACTATTTTACCCTCATTTTAGGGTTGTTAATGAAAAATTAGTTCTTAACTTTTGGGTATCTTAGAATGCTCCTCCCTCATACATTATAATATTGTATAGATATATATCTCATGTTTTGTAATTTTGGTTTTTAGGGCTTAGGTTTTTAAGTAGGCCACAAAGTAAAACTTAAAAAGCCCACTTAATAAAATAAAGAGGGTACGGACCTGACAATCTTGTTCATCTTTCGTTGTCATCTTTGAACCCTAATATCAGCCATCAGCAATTTTTTCCCTTGAAAACGCTCTGGGGGTGGGGGTGTACCCAACGTTTTCAGGAGTTTTGGGTTGACTCCACGCCCTACTAAGGAGCGTCTAAGTGATAACTTTTAACTATTGGGTGATAACCAATGCAAAAGCGTAAATATCACACATAATTATCCTTGGATTATAAATAATTATCACAACCCGTATCTAAACCCTAAAGAACTAATAACGAAATTGTCTCTTAAACTTAAAACACAATTAACCATCTAAGATACAATTTGAAACCACCACCCCGAGACCATCTGTCCGATTAACCTTAACTTTGAGACATTTCATAAACCTTAAATTTGAAACCACCACCCCTAGACCATCTGTCCGATTAACCCATCCACCACCCCTCCGGTCTGATTAACCCCTCCACCACCACCACCAGCGTCTCCACCACCCTCGACCACCGTACCTTCACCGTCGACGCCTCCTCTCCATCCCTCTCATCATCCTACTCCCTACCCTTAACCAACCCTAACCCACATCCCAACCTCGATCGGCGACCCCTCTGTCTCCTTCACCCATCCCTCCCATTGCTGATTCATTATCCAACCTTGACCTCGACCACCGTACCTTCACCCCTGCTCCCAACGGTCCTTTTGAAACTCATTCGCCCTCTTTCACCCGACCCCTCTGTCTCCTTCGACCCCTGCTCCTTCACCCTCGACCACCCTCGACCACCGTACCTTCATCCCCGCTTCCTTCGACCGGTTCCTTCATTCGACCCCTTGTCGTCTCCTTCGACCCCTGCTCCTTCGACCCCTCTATCTCCTTCGTACCCAGCTCCTTCGACCCATCTGTATTAGAGCAGAATGTCCTTTCAAAAGAGACAGTGAAACCAACTATGTGAGAAACTGTGAGTTTGGTTGGTGGGCTGGTGTTACTATTTTTAAGGTTTTGTATTAGTGAGAGGTTAATGGATATCATTGGTTAATAATAATAATAATAATAATGTTTAATTTTGTCGGGTATTGATAAAGTTTTCATCTTGGTTTAGTCTATTTGGGTAGTGATAAAGTTGGGGACCTTCGGGCCATGGTTTAGGTGCGTCGTGATTCTCCGGGGAGTAGGCAACGACAACTTTTAGTTGCCCTGGTGTGATCTTGGGAGATAGCGTATGCCCACTCACCTCGAGTCGGGTTTTGGGAGTTATGTCGCCACCTATTAGAAGGCGGCGGTGTTGTGTTGATACGGGTGTACCCTGCGTTTCTGATGCAGGACAAGCCTGCCCTTTTAAATTTTTTCATTCTTGTAAATTTGGTATATCAAGTAGCTCCCGGCTGCTTGCTCACCTTAAACGGGACCATTTTGGGTGGGATGATGGTAAAAACACCTTGCGGGATGCCATTTCCGGGGATTTGGGCCTATTTGGGGAAGTTGTGGACGCCTTGCAGAACCTTAATCAGTGGCTATGTGGCCAATGCATGGTCTTGCATGCTCTCAATAGGGGGTGTCATCATGAAAATGGTGTCGCCAAATTCTTGCGAAATGCTGATGGTAAGGGTGAATTTATCATAGGGATCCCTAAGCCCAGCCTGCCAACTGTCGAACCCGCTACCGAACCGAATATTGGTAGGACGGTGGTTGTAGATATCAGTCTTCTGGAAAAGACTTTTTGCTATGCGGATTACTATAGTTAAGAGCATCCCCTCGTCCTGTCGACTAGCATTTGCGCAGGCCTTATCCAATACATTGGGTAAGGTGGTGGCTTCCCCTGGGTCGGTTGAGGCCTGGATCAGGTTGTTGTTACTGCCCCGTTGCACGTTACGCACTATCCAACCGTCTTCCAGGCAGGAACGGAGGTCTGGGAATCGTAAATCCTTGCAATGCAGTAGCATCATGCGCTCCTTAGCAATTTGGAAAGATGGCGAGGGCATGGAGGAGCTTATTCTTCCCCTTCTTTCCCAATCGAATGAAGAGTCGTCTAGAGGGCCAGTCAGCCAAAATGAATCGGAGAATGGGGCTAATATCAAACAATGTCTGAGGAAGGTTGCTGATGGTCACTTCACAGCCGCGGTGAAGGTTTTGTGCTCTTCTGGAGTTGCACCAGTTGGGGAGTCCACCTTAAACGCCTTGGTTGATAACCATCCGGTTAGGGATCCCCCCCCCACTTGCCTCATGTCTTGCCCAATAAAGATGCTCTTCAGGTTAACGCTGAATGTGTGTTGGAGAATATCCGCTCCTTCCCCAAAGGAACTTCTTGTGGAAGGGATGGCTTGAGAGCGCAGCATATTCTGGACGCATTGTGCGGATAGGGGTCCTCTCCGCCATCTGCTCTTCTTGTGGCCATCACTGAGGTGGTTAACATCTGGCTGCGAGGGCTGTGCCCGAAAATTCTGGCGGAATTCATTGCCTCTGCCCCCTTAACCCCCTTATTAAAGCCCGATAACGGAATCCGGCCCATTGCTGTCGGGGGTATCTGGCGAAGGTTGGTCTCTAAAGTTGCTGTAACACCCCAACCGATGGCGGAATCATCGGGGTGTCACGTAGTGACGATTGTTCAAAAGCTCATGGTACTAAAATGTAAATATTATTGAATAAACCAAAATTTGTCTTACATGGAAATGGAAATACATTGTCTACATGAAATGTAAATATTGAAATAACTGAATTAAAGTAAAGCACTAAATGTTCCTTGCTAAAGCACTAGATCAAACTGCACCTGAAACATGTACAAATAGATTTGGTCAACATATGAAATGTTGGTGAGCATTCCTAGTTTTGATATATATAGTAGGTTAAAAAGTATACAATTCAAGTGCAAGCTACAGTGCAATTATGTAAACTATGTATCATACAAATGAGCGAAATCAACCCTGTGACTGTATAATGTACTGTATGAACTGTAGTGTACTTATCCAACAAATGGATAATAACTTAACAATGGCCACGGATTCTCCGATGAAAAAGGGGAGAATCAACCTAGGCGGGTTGTCAATCCAAATAGCGCTATCCAATGTTAAGGTCGGCTTGTACCATGTTAATGATTTCACTAAGTACAAATGTAATCCACATGTATTGTCTCAGCATAAAGCACGTTGTAAGCAATGCACATAGTACTAGAATTGTATTGTAAAAATGTAAACTTGTATTTGAAATTGTAATAGTGTACATGTAACACCCCAAAAATGTATAAAAGCAAAAAGGGGGTAGGAATACTCACAGTTCACGTAATCACTTGAATTTGAACTTGGACAACGAAATACGAATTGAGATTACTCCCAAATGATTAACCTAAAGTAATTGATAATGTGTAAGGGAAATAACTCTAGGATACATGTATTTCTAGGGCTTCGAATTGGGGATAACGTTTATTTGTTTAATAAACAAATTGTTTATTAAATATAAGAAATTTAGTAAATAAATAAATAAAGGTCTTTTTGTAAAGTTTTAAGTTTAATATAGTCACAACATAAGGTTTTAAGCATGAAAATAATTTCTATAAAATTATTTTCTTGAAAATAGAATATTTAATCTAATTATTTCAAATTGTCAAAATACGACTTTAATATCTAAAAATATTAAAATCAAAGAATTTGTGCATTAAAAATTGTATTTCAGTTCTAAATGAATAGAAATAATTTGTATAAAATTTTGGTGCAAAAATATTGAAAAATGAATTTATTATGAATTATTTATGATTAAAAATAACAAAAATTAATTAAAAATATGAAATGCACGGTTTTTCTGAATTAAAAATATTTTCTGGAATGTTTAAGAATATACAAGTTTAGGATAATTTTTGTGAGATTTAATAAAATCGTTTAGATATTTTTATGGAATTTTATATAGAATAAAATTGATTTAATTATTATATATATTAAATAAATTAATCTTTGAAAACTAAAAATTGTAAGTTAGGCTTTTTCATTAGATTATCTTAAAGTAATTTTTGTAGAATTATTAAAAGGGTTTTAGTATTTTAAAACGAATTTATAAAAATATAAGCAATATATATATAATTAATCTTAATTGTTTTTGATTAAAACAAAACAAAAAAAAGAGTTGCCATGGCAGGGATTGAACCCGCGTGGCTTTTGTTGAGGGGCAGCAGTCTATCCAGCTGCTCTGTATTACATTTGTGTTTATAATTGATTTCAAAATATATGTAAACAAGGCATAAATAAGTCATCTTCCCCAATTATATCATAAGAACCCTAATTCCTAATTACATTCAATTCGTGTTCAATAGCCCCTGAATCTTTGGGGCTATTGTTCACAAAGGGCCGAACAATAAAACCCACAACAAATATTGAACTTACAAGAATGATTTCGTGATAATCGAATGGTCAACTGAAAAGTCAACGCGAGTGTAAAAGCTTCGATTCTGGACGATTTGGTGTTTGATAATAAAAAGTGTTATAGGGTTTAAGCTTATCGCATATATGTGTATGTGTGTGCAGGTTTGATTGAATAATAACCACGTATATATACGAATTCGATCCGGGTTATTTTGGAATGCATTTAATCGAGTTATTGGTCAAGTCAAACGCGTTAATCACGCGTGTCGATGTTTTTAGAAAGAAATGATGATGAACGTGCGTAATAATCGGGGTGGTTTGTTCAAACGCGTGATTATTGGATCAAATTAATATTTCTTGTTCCTCCTTTGTTGCAGCGAATGACCAAGGAAGAAGGAGAGGGAAATCAGCGTTTTAAGGAGGGTTTAAATATAATACGGTTTGGGATAAATGCAAGTATGAGCTATAGCTCAAGTGGTTTGTGCGCGTGTGGTGTGAGGAGATGTCACGGGTTCGAAACCCGGATGAGGCACCATTTTGTTTCTTTTTAATAACAGCCAAGGGGAGAGGTGGAAGGGGTGTTGGGCCGGTTATTGGGCCAGACAACTGGTTTGGGCTCTGAATTAACAAGGGAGGTTGGGTTTGAGTTGTGAGTGGGTTTGAAAAAAAAATAAAAAAAAACAAGAGTGTATATATATATGTAATAAAATCTGAATTTTATTTATTATTATTATTATTATTATTATTATTATTATTATTATTATTATTATTATTATTAGTAAAAGTGACGGATGTCACAGCATCCCCTACTTTTAGAAATTTCGTCCCGAAGTTATCAGAAACATAGGGTTATGGATGCTTGGGTAGAAATTAAGATAACTGTGGTTTGGAAAATTCGAATGATCTGGATAAGGGTTTGATAGGTGTGAGTTTAGGGATTTGGTTAGGTCCGTCTCGAGTAATAAGGAAGATAAAGATCTAGTAATTCACTAAGTTTCAAGTTTTAGGAATCCTAGAATAAATGTACGAGTTTGATTAACTACAGAGGGACTAAATGAATTACCAAGTAAACAGAGTTTGTTCCTGGTCCGACTTCCAGTCTCACTTTCAATGCATCATTAGTGTTTGTATACAGGGTGTACCGCAGCTAACCCACCACACCTTTGATACCTTGAAAACGTACTGGATGCCTACCAAAAACTCTAATAGAATTTCACACTACCCTAATGTACCTGTAAATTCATGATTACGTTCCGGACCGGAATCATCAATTTACCTTACATTAGGGTTTTGTGTCCTTCTATGACCCCACCGATTGTTGAGCAGGTTCGACAGCCTCCACCAGCCGTGGAGTAGGTTGTAGGGCCTCTCCCGACTGTTTGAAAAGGCATAGCGACCTCTACCAATCGTTGAGTATGTTCGATAGCCTCCACCAGTCGTGGAGCAGGTTGTAGGGCCTCTCCCGACTGTTGAAAAGGCATGATGACTTCTATTAAGTGCAGCAATTATTATTCACATAGATTGCAAATTGATAGCATGTTTATGCAAGCAAGTTTGTAAGTACTACAACCATTAAGTGTAAGTGTTATCATGAATAATTAAATGTTTACGAGTATCATGAATAATTAGATGTTCAATGCGTAGTCAAATTAAGGAAAAATCTAGTTTCAATCAAGCAATGATGTTTTCTTAGAAAAGCATCTGTAAGTTCAAGTATCAAGCCCAAACGTTTCAAATAAATGTAAGGTAGATTCTTGTATGATTAAAAATAAACGTAATCAATATAATAAATTTCCAATCTGTGTTAATACACAATAATACGCAAGGAAATTTCTAGATGTTGTATGCTAATGAGTGCGACAAAATTGGGTACAAAATGAAAATAGGATTATGAAAATGAAAACACAAGTATCATGAATAATTAAATGTCCAGTGAATAGTCAAGTTAAGAGGAAATCAAGTTTCACAAACAATGGTGTTTTGGAAAAAATCCTGTAGAATCAAGTATCAGGTTTTTAGTAGTTTGATTAGCATGGGTAACTAGCTCATGTGTGAGAAGGTGAAGGATATGAATTTAGTTCTTGAGAAGATGATGAAAAATCTTGAAGCAGGATCAAGGTTGTGAGAGAATGTGAAGATAGTTGATAAAGAGTTTATTTTATAGTAAGGAGATTATGTAGCAGTGTAAATTTTTGAGGTTTGGATCAAAAGTTATAATCCAGTGTATAAGAAAACATGATTGTGGTATATACCAAATATCGTAAAAATTTGAACAAGTTGAAAATGAGTGAATCTAGAGACTAGATATTATTTCAAAAAAAAAAAAATTATTTTCAAAATTGGTTTTGTACATAAGGCAAAAGTTGTTAAATAGTACAAGCTAAGTAGGCTTTGTAATAGTTTAAAACATTATATAGAAAATCGTTTGTTACGTCAATAAATAATCAATTGAATTTAAGTTCGAGGACATTCTTTAAAAAAAATATTATGTACTTTGTAAAGGTACTAGGTAATACAACAAGTTTTAGAAATCTTTAGTTTGTGCTAAAGTATGAGGTTATAGTTTTTAAAATAAATAACATGTGGCGAAAAGAAATAATATGATTTGGGTAGGGTGTTGAATATTTAAAAAGTGGCTAAGAGGGTAAGGTGAAGTGTGATTGTGAAATCCATGATAGTATGAACTTGTAAGCAATATATGAAAATCGTGAAATACAAAATATTGTATATGAACCGAGAGAGTATTATTGAGAAAGCTTGCATAAAATGCTTGGAGTGCCCTTGTCTGGCTGTAAAGCCCAACAAGAACGTTGACTTTTCAAAGGAATTGAACCCAATGGTGATCAAAGAAGACGTGCTTTAGCCTATAAGTGGACACTCACTCCAGGAATCCCCAGGTAAGCATAACAGGTCCGTAAATGGATTTATGCGCTATGCTTGCCTATGCCAGAAAACCCAGTGTACAGGCGTCCACCCTTCCAGATTGCACGTGTCCTTATCACACTCATTAAAGTTCAACAACTTTGAAGGAGCAAAATAAGAGTAGGTATTATGTCTAAGAGTGTCTTCTTAAAAGGTACTGCTCCCGTTCTATGATGATGTAAACGTTCCACTCCCTATAGGACACCATCTCTATGCACCATGATGAAAGATGGGAAGAATGGAGAGGGAGAAGAAGGGAAAGATGGAAGAAGGAGAGTAGGGGGAAACGAGGGGTAGGGTAGTTTAGGAAATATAATGCATGAAAGTTGAAGTTCGGTTATAGTCTAGGCCTTTTTTATCTAATAACCTAGTTCCCTATAACCATGGCTCTGATACCAATCTGTAACACCCCAACCGATGGCGGAATCATCGGGGTGTCACGTAGTGACGATTGTTCAAAAGCTCATGGTACTAAAATGTAAATATTATTGAATAAACCAAAATTTGTCTTACATGGAAATGGAAATACATTGTCTACATGAAATGTAAATATTGAAATAACTGAATTAAAGTAAAGCACTAAATGTTCCTTGCTAAAGCACTAGATCAAACTGCACCTGAAACATGTACAAATAGATTTGGTCAACATATGAAATGTTGGTGAGCATTCCTAGTTTTGATATATATAGTAGGTTAAAAAGTATACAATTCAAGTGCAAGCTACAGTGCAATTATGTAAACTATGTATCATACAAATGAGCGAAATCAACCCTGTGACTGTATAATGTACTGTATGAACTGTAGTGTACTTATCCAACAAATGGATAATAACTTAACAATGGCCACGGATTCTCCGATGAAAAAGGGGGAGAATCAACCTAGGCGGGTTGTCAATCCAAATAGCGCTATCCAATGTTAAGGTCGGCTTGTACCATGTTAATGATTTCACTAAGTACAAATGTAATCCACATGTATTGTCTCAGCATAAAGCACGTTGTAAGCAATGCACATAGTACTAGAATTGTATTGTAAAAATGTAAACTTGTATTTGAAATTGTAATAGTGTACATGTAACACCCCAAAAATGTATAAAAGCAAAAAGGGGGTAGGAATACTCACAGTTCACGTAATCACTTGAATTTGAACTTGGACAACGAAATACGAATTGAGATTACTCCCAAATGATTAACCTAAAGTAATTGATAATGTGTAAGGGAAATAACTCTAGGATACATGTATTTCTAGGGCTTCGAATTGGGGATAACGTTTATTTGTTTAATAAACAAATTGTTTATTAAATATAAGAAATTTAGTAAATAAATAAATAAAGGTCTTTTTGTAAAGTTTTAAGTTTAATATAGTCACAACATAAGGTTTTAAGCATGAAAATAATTTCTATAAAATTATTTTCTTGAAAATAGAATATTTAATCTAATTATTTCAAATTGTCAAAATACGACTTTAATATCTAAAAATATTAAAATCAAAGAATTTGTGCATTAAAAATTGTATTTCAGTTCTAAATGAATAGAAATAATTTGTATAAAATTTTGGTGCAAAAATATTGAAAAATGAATTTATTATGAATTATTTATGATTAAAAATAACAAAAATTAATTAAAAATATGAAATGCACGGTTTTTCTGAATTAAAAATATTTTCTGGAATGTTTAAGAATATACAAGTTTAGGATAATTTTTGTGAGATTTAATAAAATCGTTTAGATATTTTTATGGAATTTTATATAGAATAAAATTGATTTAATTATTATATATATTAAATAAATTAATCTTTGAAAACTAAAAATTGTAAGTTAGGCTTTTTCATTAGATTATCTTAAAGTAATTTTTGTAGAATTATTAAAAGGGTTTTAGTATTTTAAAACGAATTTATAAAAATATAAGCAATATATATATAATTAATCTTAATTGTTTTTGATTAAAACAAAACAAAAAAAAGAGTTGCCATGGCAGGGATTGAACCCGCGTGGCTTTTGTTGAGGGGCAGCAGTCTATCCAGCTGCTCTGTATTACATTTGTGTTTATAATTGATTTCAAAATATATGTAAACAAGGCATAAATAAGTCATCTTCCCCAATTATATCATAAGAACCCTAATTCCTAATTACATTCAATTCGTGTTCAATAGCCCCTGAATCTTTGGGGCTATTGTTCACAAAGGGCCGAACAATAAAACCCACAACAAATATTGAACTTACAAGAATGATTTCGTGATAATCGAATGGTCAACTGAAAAGTCAACGCGAGTGTAAAAGCTTCGATTCTGGACGATTTGGTGTTTGATAATAAAAAGTGTTATAGGGTTTAAGCTTATCGCATATATGTGTATGTGTGTGCAGGTTTGATTGAATAATAACCACGTATATATACGAATTCGATCCGGGTTATTTTGGAATGCATTTAATCGAGTTATTGGTCAAGTCAAACGCGTTAATCACGCGTGTCGATGTTTTTAGAAAGAAATGATGATGAACGTGCGTAATAATCGGGGTGGTTTGTTCAAACGCGTGATTATTGGATCAAATTAATATTTCTTGTTCCTCCTTTGTTGCAGCGAATGACCAAGGAAGAAGGAGAGGGAAATCAGCGTTTTAAGGAGGGTTTAAATATAATACGGTTTGGGATAAATGCAAGTATGAGCTATAGCTCAAGTGGTTTGTGCGCGTGTGGTGTGAGGAGATGTCACGGGTTCGAAACCCGGATGAGGCACCATTTTGTTTCTTTTTAATAACAGCCAAGGGGAGAGGTGGAAGGGGTGTTGGGCCGGTTATTGGGCCAGACAACTGGTTTGGGCTCTGAATTAACAAGGGAGGTTGGGTTTGAGTTGTGAGTGGGTTTGAAAAAAAATAAAAAAAAACAAGAGTGTATATATATATATGTAATAAAATCTGAATTTTTTTTTTTTATTATTATTATTATTATTATTATTATTATTATTATTATTATTATTATTAGTAAAAGTGACGGATGTCACAGTTGCAATGCGTAAAATTGGGAAGGAGATGTCGGCTTACTTAGGGGACTTTCAATATGGGGTCGGGGTCCCCAATGGAGCAGAGGCTATTCCCCACAGTGCGAATAGATTCTTGAATGTGTTCCGTGACGACGGATCACTGGCCATGCTCACTGTGGATTTTTCAAACGCTTTCAACATGGTTGACCGGACAATCCTTCTGCGCGAAGTCAGTATCCGCTGCCCGTCTATTTACCAATGGGTTCAGTTTTTATACGCCCAACCTGCCAAGCTATATGTAGGAGATACTTGCATCGGGGCCTACATAGGGGTCCAGCAAGGGGATCCATTAGGACCTCTTCTTTTTGCCCCTGTCTTGCATCCGCTGGTGCTACAGGTGGAAGAACACTGTTCCTTACCCTTCCATGCGTGGTATTTGGATGACGGCACGATTATAGGCAGGGCCGAAGAAGTAGCTAAAGCCCTAGACATCATCCGAGTAGAAGGTCCCCAGTTTGGGCTTATGCTTAATATTAAGAAGTCGGAGATCTTTTGGCCAACATGCAATGGTATTAAAGCGAAGTCTGGTATTTTTCCTAAGGAGATCGGAAGACCACAGACAGGGGTAAAGCTTCTAGGGGGGCTGTTAGTCGTGATGGGGGATTACATTAGCTCAATGGCAGTCAAGAGGGCTCGGCGCGCGGTTGGACTGATGGGCGTTTTGCAGAAGTTACGGGACCCCCAAAGTGAGCTCTTATTGCTTCGCTCATGTATGGGTGTGGCTAAACTGTTGTTTGGGCTTCGAACGTGCCAACCGACCTTTGTTGGGGAGGCAGTATCCATTTTTGACAAAGGTCTCCGAGGTGCTGTTGAGGATATCGTTGTTTGTGGGGGAGCTTTTTTTGGGGATCTTCAATGGCGATTGGCGTCCTTACCGATCAGCTCGGGGGGCTTGGGCCTGTGCTCGGCGGAAGATGTGTCCGCATATGCGTATGTGGCGTCTAGGGCGCAGTCTTGGAAGCTACAGGAACACATACTAAGGAACAGCGGGGTGGTTGGGATGGACGATGATTATAAGCTCGCACTGGACAACATTCGTAGCTCTCTCCCCAATGTAGATGTGGGCGGCTTTACAGATAAAGACATCGCCCCAAAAAAGCCTCAAAAAATCTTGGCGAGTGCGTTTAACTGTAAAGCCAAGCAGACTATGGAGGAGGAGTTTAACATGTCTTCGCGCCAGAAAGCGGTGTTTGAATGCCTTAAAGAGGCCCATGCTCAAGATTTTCTCACTACACTCCCAATTGACGGACTAGGGCAACATATGTCGGCTATCGAATATCGGGCGGTCCTCAAATACCGCCTGATGATTCCCATGTTCCCCGTCGACGAACCGTGTCCGATCTGTAAAAAAACACGCTTGGACAAGTTTGGAGAACACGCCCTACATTGTAAGGAGTTACCAGGCTTTAAATACAGACATGGCCTGGTTAGAGATGTTCTATGGGATGTTTTACGAAGGGCAGGGATTTCAGCCAAAAAAGAGGCCCAGTGAATTTCTTGACGGACCCACGTGACGGGCGGTCCACATTGAGGCCAGCGGATGTTCTTGTGTTCGGATGGGCGCAAGGCAAGCATGCGTGTGTTGACCTGACTGGGGTATCCCCATTGGTGGGACTTCGGGATTCGGGTTTTGTGGCTGGGCAGACAGTTTTGAAAGCTGAGGGCAAAAAAGTGGATAAACATGAAGCGGCTTGTCTAAAGAACCAGCATGTGTTTGTGCCCTTCGCTTTTGATACTTTTGGAGCGCTGGCCCCGCAAGCAATCAAGCTCCTCGATCGCGTGAAGAAAGTTATGCAAAGTAATTCCCCAGCTGCTAAGGGCCAATGTTTTATTTTCAATAGAGTAGGTTTTGCAATACAAAAAGGGATAGCGACGTAACTTGTGACCCGTTTACCTACGTATCACTTGTAATTGGCTGATAATTTTGCAATTGAATGATGATTACTTTGTTCTTAATTTCTTAATAAAAAGACATTAAAATATATCTAAGAAACCTAATATATATTATTAAAAATGTACATCCACACGGCCACACATTTAGATGGGTGCGTTAAGCCTAGGAGTTATTTATGGAAAGTCTTGGTTTTCAAAAGTCAAAACAAAACATTGGATGCTTGTCATTTTACACAGAAATTTGTGTGTCTCACCCAACCATTTCATCTCAACAACTTCAAGTTCAAAGTTCTGTTATATTATTTCAAAGTTAACATAAAAAATTAGTTAAATACCTACAAACTACAAACAACAACCTTAAACAATAAATCCCACCATTAGAAAAGCTAAGAGTAGGATCTGGGAGGGTGAGATGTAGGCAAACCCTTCCTCTATCCTTACAGATAGAGAGACTGCTTCCAGAGAGACCCTCGGCTCGACAACACACAAACGACAAGCAAACAACACTTTAAAACAAATAAAGGACTACTAATTTTAGAGAAACCATAAAAGCGTCACGAAGTAAAATAAAGATATATATGTAACAAAGAACAACAAAACTCAACAACACCCAAATACAAGACACCCCTTAAAGGCTTCCTACCAGCGAAAGAGAAGGCCTAAGCTCCTAGAACCCGCTACGATACAACCAAACTCTCCCTAATAATCCTTAACCTTAATCTTGTGCCTCCACGAACCCCTATCATCGACCATGTCCTCAGAGAGGTGCATCTTTACTAAATCATGCCTAATCCGCTCATCCCAAGTCAATTTGGGTCTCTCTCTACATCTCTTCCCCTCTACGGTGAGGGTTTCCACTACACTAACTGGAGCCGTCATTTCCCTACTCCTCACATGCCCATACCATCTTAGTCTTCCGTCCTTAATCTTATCTGATAAACTAGCTACCCCTAACCTTTTCCTAATAACCTCATTTCTAATTCGGTCTACCCTAGTGTGCCCGCACATGCACCTTAGCATCCTCATTGCTACGTCCATCTTGCGAGCTTGTATCTTTTTTTATGGCCCAACAATCTGTCTAATATAACATAGCAGGTCTCCCTGCGGCCCTCCACCTACAAACTATTTAACCTTATTTTACTCTTCACATTAAATATTTTCAAACACAATGCACCATAGATTTGCTAAGTTAACTTTAGTTGTATGATAACATAATATTTACTATCCCAAATTGTTAATCTATTTACCGTACGAGCCAGAAAATATAAAACATCGAAATACATATTTTATCTATTTGTTGGAGAAATAAAAAAGAAAAGAGAAGTTAATGAAATGGTAAAAAACAAGAAATGAGGAAAACATGGATAGAGAGTTTCTAGGGTTGACTCTCTGACTGTGAGTTGGTGATCAAAACATTTTGCTTGGGATCTTGAGCCTATGGATTTGTGATCGGTTGGATGCCTTTTTACTCTTCTGTACAGTATATCTTAATCTTAATAGTCAATATAATAGTAGTTATATATTTTTATTAGAAACAAAGATAAACTATATATTTATATGACAATCATGTTACTTTTTACTCACCCCTTAACATTTCTTATATGTTACTCTTAGGCTTATCATTAAAAATAAAAAAAACTTAACTAATTCAATACTATTTATGCATAGTTTTTGCACATTTGAATCATTTAAAAGAGATATGTTTTATATATTCTTAATAGACAGTGATGTTGAGCATATATTTTCATTTAGAAACTTATTGGTCACAAATTATTTTGGTCTATTTTTTTTTAAAATATAAATGAATAGTAAGACCGTACGTAGTGGAGAAGGAATCAGACGTGGTTGAGGCAAATCCACGCCCTTCCACGCGGTGCACACCGCCCCTCCCCCGTGAATTTCGCCAAATTCTCTTCCCCGTGGAAAATTCCACAGCGTAGTGAAAAGTGGGAGAGCCAATCATTTTCAAGCCTTTAAAGGGGAGCCAATCATATTCAAAATTAAAAAAATAATAATAATATTAATGATTGGAAGGGACTTGAAAATTTTCACTTAACCACTACACCGCTTATTCATTTTCAAGCCCTTAAAGACTCCACATGCCACGTGTCATTTAATGCCCTATGGGGCTTGAAAATTTTCGCCCACCATTACACATGGTCTAATATGGTATTGTAACAATGATAGGTACGGACTTTTTGTTACACAGATGCATGTTACAAGTGTGCATTCATCATCATAAAAAAAAATACAATGCTTATTTTGCCATGTAATTTAATAAAAGTTTTGACTAGTAATAAAAACTTTAATTGCATTACAATTTAGACATGGATAAAACTAAATATTCAAACTTATATTCATCAAATATCTTGGTATATTGGATAACAGGTAAATGTGTAGATTTGTTTTATGATGATATGGAAAATACTTCCTAGAATGTCACTTATTCTGGATTTACTTCACCGAACGCATTAGTGGTATTTAGGCGTAACGTTTCTTATATCTTATGATCCAGAAGAAACATAACGATTGGGGATTTTGCTAAAGTGTCAAATCTTTCAATTTGATTCTTGAATACACGAGCCGATTGGACAATGATGTGGGTTTTACTTGTCTGTGATTGACCCTAGGGTCTTCCACTTAGTTATATTGGGTACTTTTTTATAGATTTGAAAAGTGAACTAGATGGAGACTTATTAGTGCAAGATAAAGGTTACCTTTGTTTTTACTCATTAACTTTTTATATTTTCTTACATTACTTCCTCATACGGATTATATGGCTACTGTCTAGCTCAAGAAAATCTCACTAAGCACATTTAAAAACAATAATTATTCGTTATTTCCACTGGCGAAGCATAGTAAGGGCGGGGAGGGGCGGCCGACCCCCCCCCCCCGGATTTTCGCGCAGAAGTTCTGATTATATAGTATTCGTATAGAAAATTTTGAAACTATAGGGTTTCGACCCCCGAAACGGTTTTCGACCCCCCGAAACTAGTTACTTCCGACCCCCCGAACCTTCGGGTCAAGCTTAGCCACTGGTTATTTCAAACCAAATCTTTGTTTATACAAACATCATATGAATACTTTTATGATAAAAAACAATTACACGTTTACAACACATACACAGCTGCATGAGTTCACACCTCTATTTTTTTGGCATAAAAAACATAAAATATCGACAGAAAAATAAAGTTTTGGTTTGTTGGGTGACATATCTCCCTCACTCCGATATGTTTTCTCTAACTTCTTTGACCCACAAAAAAAAAAAAAAGAAAAAAAAAAAAAAGAAAAACCTTAAATTCAGGGCCCTTAAAGTTTTACTCTCAAATCCCTATAAAATTGGCTTTCCACGTTATGCGCCCTTCACGTTGCTTTTGGGATTAACAACACACATTTTTTGTGCTACGTGACCATCCTTTTTTAACGCCTTCAATTTATGGCCATTGTTAACTCCCAAAACTAATGTTCCCGAAACTTTACATTTGACTTCAAAATAAATGCTAAATCTTTCAACCTTTTTTTTTTTAAAGTATACTTCATTAATAGATTACATGTAAGGTTCAAACATAAAATACTTAGTTTGTATCAAAAATCGCACATATGAAGTAGTTAGGCCGAACCAGAAGGGAAATGGGCTTGGTTCGACCCAAAATATGTTCATTCGACCATTTCATAAGTTCATGCAACCTAATACAAGTTCATTCGACCTTAACAGATGTTAATTCGACCTTAACATGTGTTAATTCGACCTAAATCAAGTTCGTTCGACCAAACTGAAGCACGTTCGACCTGTAATGAGCTAGGTTCGACTCTGGTCTTACCACAAACCGGGGCGGACAAAAGAACAAACCACTACATACGAATTTTAGGTACGCGTTCAATATGTAACCAGTATGTAGACAGCACTTCAAGAACACTATAAATACATATTGCAGTTGATGACAATTAGAAGTAACGAGTGAGGGTGGGATAAAGGCCGATCATGAGGTTACACTTGGTCAAGTTTAGGACATTCTTCTTATGATTTTCTTATACGATATGATCTTATAAACAACTTTAAACTTGTAAATGTTAATTATGATTTAAACTTTACCTTTGACATAAATAAATGTGTAGTATATTTATCATGTATTTTGTGGAACGATCGCATGATCTTCACGTCAAACCTCATTACAAAACGGTTATTAAGTTGGAAGGACTCGATATGTTAATCAAGTCACATGTTTCCAGTTTTACAACATGCAGTTGAAATGGTTTGTGCATGAATTTTGCATTCATTTACATGCATTTTCCATGTTCATAGACAGACAAATGTGTGTGCACCCTTTTCAGAAAATATAATCACATTATACCTTTTTAGCAGACAAATATGACATGATTAAAAAGATTGGTATTTTTTTAGCCTTGATACCACATAAAAGATTTACAAAGTGACCAACTTGGGCCACCACATTAACAACATTATAAGAAATTAAAACAAATTAAACTATCAAGAAAAACATATTAACAATCATTAGTCACAAAAGCATTCCAAATACTACACAACTTGAAGCAAAAAACAACACTAGAAATTGATTAAATGCAAATTAAGTTGTTTAATAAACATACAGAAAAACGTAAACTAAATCGTCTAACAATTCGGTTGATGCGGCCTTTACCACACAACTAGAAACTAAGACAAGATGTTGTAAGAATCAGAATACGCGACGACTGTACACGCTACAAGAACCTGCTAATCTGTCACTTAAACTAACTCTTGCACTTCGCTTCCGCAATCCATCACAATTGTTAGCCTTTGTGCTGTCTTTGAGAACTCACTGCAACACAAAACAAAACAAAGACGCGGTTAGTCATAATATGTACAAGCTTTAATGCATTATTGCATATTGTATAATATGACTATGCAAAATACCTGAAGGGTTCATCTCCGGTGTGTTTTACCGCGCCTGATGTGGTGCGGTAAATTAAGTTGTTGAGCATTACAGATTTTTCTACACAGAACATATCAGCTAGCTTTCGGTGCAACTCTTCATATGAATGAAATGCAGCCAGATCTAGAGTCCGACCCACGTCTTCTGACTCCATGAAAATCTTGCAATGGCCAGTCTCATGCCCGAATTCAGAACTTAGGTCCTTGAACCATGGACCAGCTTCATCGGATGAGCTCTCCACTGGACCATTTTGAACCACAACCGAACCATCAGACTGGTTGGCCACTGTGTCACCAGAACTGCTATCAGAAAGCTGTTGTTCTGTGAAAATTGGCTGACCAAACAGCACAAAGGTTGGTTTTTTCTCGGCTTTCAAGCTGGTTTTCGAGTTACTAATGTTCCCAATTGTTAGCAAACAGGAAGCATTTTCGATTATGTTTTGGTTCCCTTGGGTTTCTTGGGGCGTTCCCATGAATCTTGGGGGAAATCTTGGTAACCCGAATGGAAAAGATTGGATCTTGTTGAAGTGTTGTTGTTGTTGATGAAGATGATGATCGAATCCAAACTGCCTGGCTCCCTGAATGCTTGCAGGAATGTGGTTGGTGATCATCGGTGGCATCGAAAGGAGGGGAAATCGGGTGGTGGTTGGATCCGAAGCTTCTTTCTTGGGGGCGAAAATGGCGAAAGATGAATAGATGGCACATTCGACACCAATTCAACCAACCATGGGCTAACGCGTTTCACATTTTGTAGCAAATCGGGTTCATCCCACGCTACCTGGTAACCAGAAACCAAACATCGTATCAAACATACATATCAAAAAACAACAATAAAATAAAATAAAAACGTATCTAGTAACATCTCACTCATAAAAAGCAAAAAAAAAAAAAAAAAAAAAAAAAAAAAACATATCCAGTAACATCTCACTCATAAAAAAGATGTACGAATATTATACCTGGAGGAGCCTCCAAGGCGAATTCGGCCAACGAAACTGATCTTCGACATCAACCGAAGAAATCGTACCCATAAACCAGCTAATTCGCGACGAATCCTCCGTCTCAAACGCCATCTTAAACCTCATTTCCGGACACCATTGAATCCTCATTGCCGCCTTAACCGTAGCCGCTTTCACACAAAACTCCGGCGTGCTTGCGCGAGGGTAGTACACCACCTCAAACGGCCGCCCAGCCGCCGCTAGATTCGCCGCCTCAACCACCGACTCCACACTCACTTTCCCATAGTTCCCAAACCCGCCAACCGCAGTATTCCACCCAGAACAATTCGAATCACCAAATCCCCTTCCAAACCCCCTTTTCGCCCTTCGAATTCCGACGCATAGATCACCATTATCCGCCCTCAAAAAAACGATTGAATCGCCGGCCACCAGCTTCTTCTGGTTGACAAAATTACTCCAACCGGTTGTCAAAAGATGACGGCGAGGCGTACCTCTATAGATATGTCGGAACTTCCATAGCTTCCCATGAACATCCTTTGCTAAAATATTCTGAACCGGCGGTTCAGCAGTGTAATCCAACCTTGGAAAAATAGTCTCAGCACAGTATCTTGGCACAGAAAACCCACCACCGTTATTAGCATCCGACTGCGTCAGTGTTTTAGCAAACGACGCCGGTTTATCAATATTTTCATTAATATTAATATTAATATTATTCCGATCAAACCCTAACAACCCATCTTCATCGAAATCACACTCGTTATTATTATTATTATTATTATTATTATTATTATTATTATTATTATTATTATTATTACATAACGGAACGAGTCCAATTCTTGCGTAAACTTCATCGGTGTCGGAATCTGCCATAAACTTAACGGTGGAGACTCTGGAGAGAATATACGCCGGAATTTTCGGGAGATCCCGGAAACCGGTAATGCCGGTAGCAGCATGTTCGAGATGACCTTGAGGAAAATAATAAACTTTGGAGTTAAGTTCCGGCATTTGCACCATACCACCGGCACACGCATGCCATAACTGCCCATCTAAACCTTTGTCCGGTTCGTTCATTGGTTTAGTAATAACCTGATCCATTACGTTAATCATCTTTGTATCAAAAGCTTTATGACCCTGTAAAATAATAGATAATAGAATTACGAAGCATATAATAATAATAATAATAATAATAATACGATTTAAGAAAGAAAAAAAGTACCTAAAAATATGGGCAGACAAAGAAACAAGAGAAACAGAGCAATAAAAGCAAGAAATATGTGATCAGTGAGTGAGCAGATGAATTACTCGTAAAACAGAATTGAATTGAATTGAGTTGGTTGAATCAGAAGAGACAGAAAGGGGTGGACTTTTTGGACGAAGAATTTAAGCAGAAAAGAGAGAGTGACAATACAGAGGAAGAAACAAGACAGATATAGTGACTGACCAGAAGCTTTGTTGCCGACCAGACGGTAGCATACAACAGACAAATCTGAATTCTAGAGAGAGAATGAAGAGAGAGAGTGAGAGAGAGAGAGAGATTGGGTGTGGGGTGTTTGTTTGTTATAGGTTCCACCAAATTACCAGAGCCCCAAGTATTTCGGTACAGACTCTATCCATACTTATTAACTGAATACTATAATGTTCCACAATACCCTCTCAACTTTTTATTGTTTTCTATAATAGTCCTAAGAGTTTTACTTTTTATGCATCTACCTTTTCTTTTCAATATTATGTTTATTTGGGATACATTTTTGGTGTTTTGCAAATGATCAAAAGGTTATTATTATGATTATGCTATGGGTAAGTCAAACATTTGAAATTTTGATACCTTCGGCTCCCTAACACCAGAAGCTATTCGTTTCTTGACCAGGGTTTAACGAATTGTCCACAGCAATAGTTCATCTCCAGGGGGCAGGGGTTTGTATTTGGTAGATTAGGATTCGCGATTCAGAAAGGGGTGACGGCGCAGCTTGTTGCCCGTCTACCCTCTATTTTGATGTAACTTGGCAAGTTTAAGAAATGAAATGAAATTTATTAAGGACTAGTGATCTCTTCAAACATTTGAAATTTTGATTTAAAGGACTAGTGATATTTAATTATGGGTAATAAGATGATTAGATAAGTTTGTGTTGATAATAGATTCAAGTTTAGAAATTGTTGGTTGTATTTGACAAGCCATAAGCTTTTGATAGAATGTGTTATGACATAATTAGATGTTATATAGTTAATTGGTATAAATGTCAAATGAAAAGAATATGGTGATTGTTTAGGATTCGAGTGCGGTTTAAAACTCTTAAGTTAAGGTGTGCTACTTTTAGTAGTGTAGACAAGTTGATTTAAGGTAAGATATATCCTATTGTCGTATCAGTCATATCATGCTCATAATAACATTGCTTATTGTTTTAACAAATAAGTACATATGTTGAGAATTATGTATTAGATTCATCTATGAAAATCTAATCATTTTTTCAGAACACATTATATATCTAGTCATGAATTATAACATCATTATCATTATCATCATACTCAGTTAATCCTACAAATAGTAAAAGCTAAGGTAGGGTCTGAGGATGTAAGATGTAAACAGCCTTATCTCTACCCTTAAGAATAGAGAGGTTGCTTCCGGTGAGACCCCCGACTTAATAGTGGTTTTGTATCAAGCCTTAGACATAAGGCACATAACACTTAGCAATCGGGACAAACCCGATTGATGCATGTACACCTTGTCTTTTGGCTATCAACGTCACCACCTAATGCATGATTAACCATCCGTCATTTTTAACGTTATTTTCATGAAATTAGTAAAATGACGTTAAAATTAGTGCAACTTACTTTTGACCCATGAGAACCACACATATATACATTATGCGCACAGCCGTCAGCGAGAATGTCATGAATTATAACAAATATTGTTATAATTATCAAAACCATGAGAGGGTATATCCAAACCCATATTATACTTTATTTACAACTTTAAATAGAAAATAAGTCGCTTATTTTACTTTTAAAATAAGTTCTAGTAGATCTTATAAAATGGTAAATATATATGTGTGTGCGCGTGCTCTCTCTTTTTTCCTTGATAAATATAAAGTTACAATAAATTCTAATTACTAGGTTCATGATTTTCTCTTATATACTAGTAAATATACTATTCATGTTCCCTTTTTAGAAAACAATATTCTTGTATAACACAACGGTTTGAGGTTCTTCATCGTGTTATATAAATTTATAAGGACGATTACAATAAAAAGAGAAGTAAACGGATAACAGGCTATACCTCAACTCCCATTTGAATAGCAAAACCGATCTTAACAAAAACATTTTAGAAAATAATATTCTTATATAAATCATACAAGCACTTATTCTTTGTTTGTAAATTTACAGTTTACTTAGAACAATTGCATGTTGGATGATTGAAATGATTTTTCACGCATAATTTGTTGTGATACTAAGCATGCGTGATGACTTATTTTTGCATATGAAAAGTGGTGAGTGAGGTTTATGAACCAAGTAAACATGTGATAGTTGATAAAGGGCTTGTGATTCATATACACAAAGTTTAGGGTGTATTTTGATCATATTTGTAAGCTTATTAACTTTCACTTCAATGAAATCAGATCTGAAACATGGAAGCTTCCCCCACCCACGTTTTCCGGCCCGTGACAACCACTCGCTACCTTCTGTGTGTGAAAAGGTGGGAAATGCATGATTTGTCTGGTTCCATAGCTAACAAATCAAACACAAAGATCAACATTATTAAGTAATCCTTTTTTTTTTAACTTCTCAATTAGCTATTTATTAAATATTAATTGCCGTTCTAAAAGAAAATGAAGGTATTTAATCAGACTGAAATTACAATAAACCAACGGCAGGCAATGCTCTAGTGGTACCTAGTGGTTTTTTATTGAATGGAGTCTCGTTCGTAACAAAATATCATGAGCGAGTTATTTGTTTTATCACAATGGATTTTCGTGCGATGGGTTCCCCTGAATTGGTGACGGGCCATATCACCGTTGTTTGTAATTGCAAGCGTGGGTTGCCTTTTACCTATGGTTGTACAGGTGACCATACATTACTGGACGCTAAAAAAGACCAATAACGTTTTGTTATTATTATTGTTATTTGAATGGCGAAAGTTGAATAAGCCCCACTTACGGTGTGCACATATAATGTATATATGTGTGACCCTCGGGGGCAAAAGTAAAGTTACACTAGTTTTAACGTTATTTTACTAATTTCGTGAAAATAACGTTAAAAACGAAGGAAGGTTAATCATGCATCATGTGGTGGCGTTGATAGCCAAAAGACAAAGGGGTACATGCACCTTTGTCCCGATTGCTAAGTGTTTAGTCTCTTATGTCCAAGGCTTGATACCAAACCACATCGAGCCGGGGGTCTCACTGGAAGCAGCCTCTCTATTCTTAGGGGTAGAGGTAAGGCTGTCTACATCTTACCCTCCTCAGACCCTACCTTAGCTTTGCTATAGGTGGGATTAACTGAGTATGATGATGATGATGATGATGATGATGATGAATGGCGAAAGTTGAATATATAAACAAACATAAAAACCAGCACTGTAAAACTGACACACAAATATCAGTTTTCCAATAAATCATACATCAATCACCGTAATCTTTATGTACGTAATAACAACACCAAAATCAAAACTAGAATGCTTGATATTCACTGCATAAAATTCTCACCCCAATGATTAGCGGCGACAATTTTTTACACGACCCGAAAAAATCATACATCAATCACCCCAATGATCGTTTCCTTATGATAATTTAAAATTTCCCTCTTAAAATTCAAACTTAGGGCCTTAACAACTGCAACAGATGTGCATAACATCTGCTACTTAATGCGTCGTCGTTAATAACAAACAGACTCTGTTGAGGACAACAGTGCTACAATGAAGTGACTCACATATTTTGTTGAATATTTTAAGCTGAAGAATGACTCACTTTTATCATCAGCAAAGCATTGTTGGCCTATCTAAGGTGTTGACACGTCAGCTTTTTTAGTGATTTCTTATTTCAGTCACGACTCTCCTGTTACAGAAAGTATATTATAGAAAGTATAGATAGATTATCTATCAATTTTTGTTAAAAGTTACACTCATTACCAAAACTACGATCTTAATGGTTCAAAAACCGACTTGAGTTATAAATAACAATTCTATATCAATTTCAGCATCTAACATATGAGCCATTTTAATATCACATGATATACTTAAATATCGGATTTGTTCTTGGTAAAGAGGTTTGGTTAATCCGCGATGTACACCTAATATCATGTTGGTCCCTAATGCTATACATGTCCCAAACTAACGGATATTTTAAAAATTAATCCCATATACTTGATCACATACTAGAATACCCACCCTAAGTGTTTTTGGATTTAGGGGTTTAAGTTTTTTTCCATTGGATTCAAGTTCTTTTGTTGTCCCTTAATTTTTTTAGCGATCAAGAATTTTTATTTCATACAAAGACAAAACAAGTTACATTTAGATGGTGGGTAAGCGGGCAACAAGCTGCGTCGCTATCCCCTTTTGAATCGCAAAGCCTATCCTGCTAAACACAAACCCTTAATTTGATGTTAAACAACTTTAATCATTTTTTCCTTTGATCACTAAAGTACAAGTACTAAAACAAAAAACCTTTAAAAAGGTTTCATGTATAATACTTGCACAATAGATACGGTGGTTGGAAAACACGAATAAAATGAAGTATAGAAATGAGTGAACTTGAAAAAAAAAAACATGAATAAGCAATGGGGTTCATTTAAAAAATGTTGATGACTTGTATTGGTTTGGGATTTAAGTATTTAACCAACAATTGAAAGGCGAAAACCAACGAATCAAATCGATCGGTTAGGTTATTGATTTTTAATAACCCAAATTTCGGTTAAGATTTGAATGAGTTCAACCAAATGGTAGTAACAAACCAATTTTGAGGATCAAAATCAAGATAATACAAGCAATCAATATTCGAACATAAAGTGAGGTTCACTTCACATCCAACAATTCCTCAACTGATTATTATTATAATAACCAAATTAACCTGTTAAAAACTTTAATTACAAACCAGATAATAAAAAACGACATAAAAGTCTATTGTTATTTTATGACACTTTACATAACATTGACGTATAATACATTGAGTTGGCTTGGCTAGTGGCTCCACGCGCGTGTATCCTTGTGGAAAGCAAGATATTTAATTAATAGTTAGATAATTAACCTGAAAGAAGGGAATTAAATGTAAGATTAAAAAATAAATAAAAAAAACTAGGATGACGGCATAAATTGACTTTGAAGGGGTTGAGGTGAGACCCGACTCTTGCGCTTAGTTGTTGACTGACCTTCCCACCTTTTTCGCTCTTTAACTTCATGTTTTTTTCTTAAATTTTTTTTTTTTAATAATATAATCTTTGATTTTAGAAAATTAGTTTTTGTAAGAAGAATTAAACTTATCATGGTTTGAAAAACATTTAACACGATAATTTACAAAAATTTAAAACACAATGCAATCTATTACGGTCATTAAATTTAAAACACAGATAAAACACACTGGTAAATAGTTAAAATACACTGCTTAACATTCTTGACATGGTATTTTAAGTTTTAAGCCTAAAATACATTGTTTTCAGTTTTTAATTGTTATGCTTAATGTTTTTCTAGGCAAAACAATTTAAAACATTATGAATAAATCTAAAAAATGATTAATACATATCAATTTTTACAGGATCCTCACCCTGATTTTATAACAAAACTATAGTAACATATTTAATACATGTTTTGTAGGGTACTTTCAAGTTTCATCAATTCATGTCGAAATATAAAAAGAAGAATCTTGTCTACAGTAAATATATATTACAATGAACTAAAACAATTGTAAATTTAACTAGACAAACTTTGATATCTTCGTATAACAAACAAAATATATGTGGACAGCAATTGAGATGTAACACCAACATACACACTTGGAGAGATAACAAGTCCCTTTCACAACCACACATCAACTTCACCTGACCAACTTTGTTTAGACAATAATTTTATTTTCTTATTTCATTTTACTAAAATATATATTTAAAATTCAAAATTAATATACTTATATGCGAAATGGTACATTATTTGTGAGAACCCACAACAATCGAAGTAACACTCTCCATATATATTCATCTTGAGATATGCTATACCATAATGGTTGATGGCAACACACTAGCTAGTTTCTTCGTCCCAATGGAATATCACTTTACATGATTCGTCTTGAATTCTGATACACAATAATATTGACAAGGCTTCCTTTTTAGACGATCTACGGTGATGAAGAGAGCTATAGCGGGTAGGATGAACTGGTACTGGTACTGATAGCTGTAGCGGGTTTGGAGAGAGCCGTAGCGGTTAGGGTGAAGGCGTAATAGTACCAGAAAACATATGAAATTAAAGAAATGGTTTAAAATCAATTTTTTCCTGCCATCATTTATCAACTTTTGTTATGACAATGAACAGCCCAACATATATTTATTTAATTTAGATGGCATTCACACATGTAATGTGCAAAATGCCGAGTGGCTAGCTTCAAGTCAATGGTATGAATGGATCTTATAAATCTTAGCTAGGTTGTTAATGCAAGTATAATTAAATGATTAAATTGACATAATAACAACAATGTATTCCACACGCATATTAGTTTTATATTAGAAGATGTACTTTTTAAATCTTGTTTTTGCAATATATTTAAGATTGTAAAGTAATCACCTTTAAGAGGGCTTTTGGGTCATAATCATATACGTGTATGTTTTTAAAACCACTGGCGAAGCTTAGTTGGGGCCGGCGGGGGCGGCCGACCCCCCTGAATTTTCGCGTAGAAGTGCCGATTATATAGTATTCGTATAGAAAATTTTGGAAATATAGGGTTTCGACCCCCCAAAACTGGTTTTCGACCCCCGAAACTAGTGACTTCCGATCCCCCGGACCTTCGGGTCAAGCTTTGCCACTGTTTAAAACTATACAGTAAGATATCAAAATTTATACAAGGAACTGAAATCATTGATTTATAAATTATAAATTCAATGAAGTATAACAAGCCAGCGTACACTAGAGGATCTAAGTTTTTTTACACTAAACTCACAATTTTACGGTATTCATGTCTACCAAGAGAGATTTATATAGGGTCGGTCAATAACTCCTTTTAGCCCGGTTGTGTTGGGTGACTTGGGTCAACTTACGGTGGAAACGAGCCGAACAACTTGCAAGTTACTCGAGATTGACTCGAGAAAAAACTTGAAATGAGTCGAGCCTTATCGATCCTGAGCCGAGCTTGAGCCTAAAACAAAGTGCGTTTATTTATCGAGCTCGAGTTTGGCCTGTGAAGCTCGTTAGGCTCATCGAGCCTTAATGTAATTTAGTAAACGAGCTGAGCCCAAGCTTCAATTAACTTACGAGCCTTCATTTATATTATTTTATCTAATATCATTTTTGTATATATATATATATATTTTTTGATTTTTGATTTGATGTTGCTTATTTGTAATATTAAAACACATAAGGGAAAACATGCACGCACCATATCTTATGTATAAAGCATGTCATAAGTATTAACTAAAGGGCCGGGATATTGATGGCGTTCACGTGATGGTTCCGCCGCTTATGTAGGCGTCACCGATGGCCGTGCACGGCGGCATCGCCTTTGTCTTTGTTGTTTTTATGACTTACCCCACGGCCTCAGTTAATTGGTCAACGTTACTTTTAAATGCATCTCATGTCTCATGGTCATTTTAAAAGTCAAATATCATGCAACTCTTCTTGTAGTTTATCTTTTACTACATCTTTCTCACGACAACTAAAAACAAACAAACATACACACACATACATACATACATACATATACATGCATTATTAATTAATTAATATTAAAAAGTTATCTTTTTAAAATGTAAGTTGAAAATTATAAATTTATATCCGTATTATCTTTTAAAATTAACTTTTAGTGAAAAAAGTCAACAAATTTATAAAAGTATAAATAGTAGCGTGACCACACTAGACATGGATGGGGAATGGTCCAATCTTTTTAAAAAGTATATTTATTCCAAATTGCTTGGGGTAAACATTATAATTTTTGTTAAAAAAATTTTAACGGCAAATTTTTATACCACCTTAATTCCACCTAACCTTGCATTTGCAAGGATTTGAACTCACAACCTCATATTTGTAAGAGGGGACACCATACCACTGGACGAAAAGGTTACAAGTATAATTTTTGTTAAATAAATATATGTTTTTAACAAACATCAAGTAAAAGTCAAAAGTTTATGAAAAAAAAGAAGAATAAGAAACAATACTAAATGGTTCCACAAGTTTCCAAAGATAGAATTCTTGCAAATAGCTTTAACAATATTCATTTGTTTTTTTTAACGACCAACGAAATTCATCAAGAACTTCATTCGGAGTCTATATTCAGTCAAATCAGGACCCCTTCCACCCGGCATAACCAGACATGTAAGGGGGCTTCTGGTTTTACCAAGTTGACCAGTTCCGGGGAAAACCCGACTATCCACCCGCCCGAAAGCACGGCAATAAAATAATCAGTAAAACCCGGCGCTCTCAAGAATCGAACCCATGACCTTTCAGCCATGGGTCTTCTATCATTAAGCCTCCATACCACTCCACCATAATATGGTTGGTATTCATTTGTTTTCTTGAAAGCCAACTCACGAACACATAGATTTATAGCAATAAAAGCAGATAATGTCACACGTAAAGTCTAACATTAATAATTTAATAATAATATTATCATTTAATGAATTTGTCCAATTGGGGAAAAAGATTGGGGAAAAAGAAAATGTAAAATGTGAACAAAAATTGGTAGGGGCGAGATAGATAGAAAACGAGAGTGGTGCACCTAACCGACCAAGGGCTGGACCATGGTTCATTGAACTGTAATTATTGAGTGTGCTAAATGTCAAGAAGTGTGGACCATGAGTCTAATGAATATGAGCCCATGCTGGCCAACCTAGCCACAGCCCACAGCCATACATCCACATTCCATACACGTAAAAAAAACAAGACATTTGCTCCCGATCACATCATTTTATTTGGAATTTTCCATTTGTCAAATCTTGATTTTATATAGGGAAGATTAAGGAGTGAGCCAAGCCGGCCTTAACTAGCCTTGGACTTGAAGTTACACGAGCTAGCTCACTCAACTTGTTTATTCTTAACGAGAAAAAGTTTGAGCTTGAGCCCAGTTCGTAAAAAGCTTGAGTAAGTTTGTGGCTCAACGGACCATCTCATTTATATTTTCAAGTTTTAACAAAAATATTTTTTATTTTTATTTTGCATACATAATTTATACACAAATCAAATACGAGATGCCAAACGAGCGAACAAACAAGCTTAGATTAATTTAAAACATGGGCTTACAAAATTACGATTGCGTTGTTGGTTGGATTATTACTTAATTTGGTTTGAGCTTGGCTCTTTTACGAACGAACAAATTCAAGCCAACTTTTTCGACGAAATTATAACCACCAACTTCTTGAACAAACCTAATTTTATGGTCGAATTTAAATATTATGATATATACTTCATGCATCATACATTGTGCTCGATTTAGGCAACAAACTCTGTTACAATTGGTTTGTGCAGAGTAATATTTTGAAGAAAATCAATTAGTGTTTTGTAATTTAATCTCTCACCATATTAAAGATTTCAAATTGTGAAAGGACAAAAGTAGAATAAACAAACTTTGGGCTTTTGGGTTTTTAGGTCTACTATAGGAGTATAGGGGGTGTACCCCTTTTTCTTATATTACGAGTGTGGGCCAGGTTACATTTATCAGGCTTGAAGTAAAGGTGCACAAATGGACATATTATGGAGTTTAGGTTTGAGTAAATTTTAGTTAAAACCGGCTCGGTTCAGTTTGAAACTGGGTTTTAATCGGTATGATTTGGGTTTGACTAGTAGTGGCGAAGCTTGAAAATTATTTTCGAAGGGGCCAAAAGTCAAAGGACCCTTAAAACTGCGGGGACCAGACTCAATACGTATAAATTTTTCAGACCAAAACACTTAAATTTACACTATTAAGCAAAAAAAAAAAAAAAAAAAGGGAGGGGGCTGGGGCACCCCGGCTCTCAAGAAGCTTCGCCCATGTTGACTGGTTTAAAAGTATAAGTTTACAAGGTGATTTCAACCCGCCAGTCCAGGTCAGTTCCTAACCGATTCTTGCCAAACTAGTTTCAATTTCGATTCGAGTTCCTAAACCGGGTTGTCTTTTGCACCTCTAGCTTGAAGTTCGTCCTCAATCAAGAGAGCCATGGGTTGCATTGATCTTATTATATTGGGTTTCATAGTTGTGCTTAGAGGTGATTTAAAAAAAAAAAAAAAAAAAAAAAAAACACGGTTCGGGAACCGAAACCGGTAAAACCAACCCGAACCGAAACCGGTACTAAAAAAAATCTCAAACCGAACCGAACCGGTCTAAAACCGACGAAAAAAATCGGTCAAAAGAAACCTAAACCGAACCGAAACCGGTACACAAACTGGAACCGAACCGAAACCGGTATCGCTATAAACCGACCAAAACCGGTAAAAAACGAAACTGAACCGAAACCGGTTTAAGAAAAATACATTTTTGGCCATAAACACAAATAAAACTTTGTTTTTTTTTGTATTAATATTCAATTTCCTTCTTTAAAAAACCTTAAAAGTTATTAAAAGTTAAATTTTATATAATTTATACGATTTTAAAAAGTGCGCGAAAAAACCGATTAAGAATCGAAACCGAAACAAACCGAAACCAAAACCAAACCGAAACCGGTCTTACGAATCGATAAAACCGGTTCAAAACCGAACCGGTTTAGAACCGAAACCGGTTCGGCAAAAAAAAATCGATTTGCTCTGTTGTGCTTATTAAGAAATATGGGCTAAATATATAATATACTCTCTCTTATATTGGGCTTACCTGTATGTGGGCTAAGTGAACGTATTCTCCCTCATGACTGTTGTTGTCCTCCATGACCAGACCTTATCTATCAAGTGATGAACACGCCTGTTCGACGATCAGCTACTGAATACTCCTGTAAATCTGTATAATAATAATACTCATTATTATCATTATCTGATTAAAGTATCTGTTCATGTTCACAAACTATGGCTCTAGTGCCCACTCGTCTAGACTCATTTCACAGCTCTGTCTACAAGCTCCATATCTTCAGGTACTCCTCTTCTTACAACCCTTTCAAGAAGCACAAAATCATTGCAAATTATAAAAACCCCAACTCAAACCCTAATCAAAACTCCAAAACCGTTATTACAAACAAAGACATTCAAATTTCACAGTCCACAACTAATAATAATAAAGGTAGCTGGTTACAGAAATGGGATAATAATAATAATAATATTATCCATAAGCAAAACTGGCCTAAACAGACCCAAAAGGCGGTTAATTATAAATATAAAGATGATGAAGAGTTAGATAGTTCTGATAATGATAGTGATGGTGGTAGTACAATGGATAGGATTGTTAAGAAATTAAAGAAATTTGGGTATGCTGATGATGATGATGATGATGTTAAGGAAAAGAAAGAGGGTAATATAATTGAAAAAGGGTCAATTGAGGATATATTTTATGTAGAAGAAGGGGTGTTACCGAATGCGCGAGGCGGTTTTTCGCCTGAGTCGCCTCTTGGTGTGGAGGATGTGTTTAGGGGTAGTAATGGGAAGGTGAGGTTTCCGTGGGAGAAACCGTCACCTGAAGATGAAAGTAGGAATTCGGTGAAGCTTAAGAGTAAGACTTGTGTGGCGGAATTGACTCTTCCGGAAGCGGAGTTGAGAAGGTTGAGGAATTTGGCGTATAGGTTGAAGAATAAAACGAGGATTACGGGTGCTGGTGTTACTCGGGAAATGGTCGCTTTGATTAAGGATAAGTGGAAATCGGCTGAAGTTGTGAAGTTGAAAGTGGAAGGAGCGGGTGCGCTTAATATGAGACGGATGCATGAGATTTTAGAGGTTTGTTTCTTTAACATTTGTTACTGTTGTTTCTAGAATTAAACATCTGTTATACATCTGTTTGAAGGATTGGATTGTTTTACGTAATAACTTCATATGGTTCAACGTCGTCTGTTAAGCTACTTATGTTTTAGATCTTAGCATAATGATTCTGTTAATTTAATATCTGTAATATTCAGATGAGAACCGGGGGGTTGGTGATTTGGCGATCTGGAAGTACCGTTGCTCTTTACAGGGGCGTGGGATACCAAGATCCATCTTTAAGACAAAGAAGCCGTGAATATAACAAAGACAGATCAGAAAAGTCGTCTATTTCTGGTGCTGATGTTGCATCTGGTTCAACGGACAGTTTACAAAAGCAAGAATTAGATGCAGAAAATACTGAAATAAAAGAGGAACTAAACTATGAAAACGAAGTGGATAAACTCTTAGAAGGGTTGGGCCCTAGGTACATGGATTGGCCCGGGTGTGACCCGTTACCCGTGGATGCAGATTTACTTCCGGGAACAGTTCATGGCTACCAACCACCATTCAGAATACTTCCGTATGGGGTAAAAGCCACACTTGTGGGAAGGGAAGCTACTAATTTAAGAAGGCTAGCAAGATTTCTCCCTCCACATTTTGCTTTAGGTGTGTCATCTTTTTTCATATAAATTATGGCAAACTATAATAGAGGTGGCGGTATGCGAGAGTGGGTAAGTTGGGTAACAGGAGTAAGGGTCAAAATCGGCATGAAAACATTTATTTGCCCCTTTGTTTAAATCTCTTACAAGAAATTACTCTATTAACCATGATTCAAAACCATATTTTAGTGATAATCTTAATATTTGGGTAAAACAATTTGAGGTTGTATTTGTTAAAAATAGACTTTGGACAACATCTAACTAGCTTGATCCATTTAACCGTCTGACCCGTTCCCTGTTAGCTAAATTTTTTGAATAGACCTATTTGAGATACGTTGCAGCATAAATTTGCCTCTTCTAATAAATAGCAACCAGCTTTCGCTTGAAGCAATCCGAATTTTAAAATTTGATCCATCCATGTCATCATTTTACTAGTTTGCCGTCAAGAGTAGCCAAATCAATAAATTTGAAAAGCATAGCGGTTTTACTTTTTAGTAACAAATTTTGAAGTCTAGTGACTGAGTTAGAAATGAAGTGAAAGTATGTTGTTTGCTGCAGTTTGTCCTACAAATTGTACATTTAAGGTTTTACATTCTGTCCAGTGTCCAGTAATACTATTTTAACACATTAAGGGTCTTGATTATGTGGGTTGGAGAGAAATGAAGATGGGACCCACAAATGGGGAGATCAAAATTGAAGAAAATGATATATTGATATTAAAGAATTATACGTAAAAAGTTTCTATTTGCATGAATAGGTAGAAGCAGACAACATCAAGGTTTGGCAGCAGCAATAGTTAAATTATGGGAAAGGAGTTCGATCGCAAAAGTTGCATTAAAACGTGGAGTCCAGCTAACTACAAGTGAGAGAATGGCTGAAGATATAAAGGTACTCAGTGAATACCATCTTTTGTTCAAACTACAAAGAGCTACTATAGATAAATATTTTGTTCGATTCATTAATAGCGGTTAAAGACTATTTATTATATATGTTTTTAAGTGCAGAAATTGACAGGAGGTATACTTCTGTCTAGAAACAAAGATTTCCTGGTGTTCTACAGAGGAAAAGATTTCTTGTCGCTCGATGTTGCAGAAGCATTACTAGAAAAAGAAAGGTTGGCGATATCTTTACAAGATGAAGAAGAACAGGCTCGATTGAGAGCATCGACTTTTATCACACCAAGAGTTGAAACACAAGACCAAACAGGATCTGCTGGTACACTAAGCGAGACTCTTGATGCAAATGCCAGGTGGGCGAAAAGACTTGATGGTGATCATAAGCAAAAAGTGCTTCAAGAAGCAGAAACACTCAAACAGGCCAATCTTATAAGAAAACTCGAGAGGAAGCTTCATTTTGTGAGTTTCTTGAAACTTTGGTTTACAATTATCGTTTTCTTGTTTTTGGTTCATAGACTTTCCGAGTCTTGTTTTTTGGTATATTGTTTAGTTGTTTGAATTTTGAATTTAAGTGTTTACCGTAAAGATGCGAAAGAAAGGCTTAAGGTTTAAAGCAGATTGACTTGAATGCGGAAAGAGATCATTGTACTTGCCACTTTTTTGTCCACAATTGCCCATTCTTGAGAAGTTGAAGGTTTCGACCAGTTACTCGAAAGGTGTCAGTTTCGGCTACATATATTATCTTCAACGGTTCAAATCTTCAAAACTTTTAACGGTGAAATGGAGCCCAAAATTATATTCAAATTCTTACCTCTCTTAAGTAGCCTAACTAAATAAGTTAGGTCTTTAATCCATTAGTCTTCTATAAAAGCATAGTTGTCAAAGGCGTAAAGCGCACTCAAGGCGCTTTGGTACTGCCTCTCGCCTAGGCGAGAAGCGCAAATAAAGCGTGTGCCTTAGAAAAAAAAAGCGCAAATTAAAAAAAATGGTAAAAACACCAAAAACACTAAAAAATAACAACTTTAAGCAATAAAGATCAATATAATAAAGTAGCACCAAGATTAAAAACCACGAAAATATCAAAATAACAAGATGTTCAGGCTTGAAAACCAAAAAAAAGTTCAAAATGTAAAAAATAATAAAACTTCTCTGCTGAATAATGATTCTCTGCTGTGTTTGTGACTTTGATTGTACATAGGGCATAGGGTTAGAGGTTGTTTATATAGATTAGAATGCATAACCAAAAATAGAAGATATGATTAGGCAATAAAATGGTAAAGGATATTAATAGTTTTAAAAAATCAGCTATTAAATGGTAAAGGATAAAAGTTTTTTTTAAAAAAAATCATTGCTTAATTTAGCTAGGTGGGAAAAGCGACCCAGGGTCGCTTCTAGGAATTCTGTCGCCTAGGCGCCCTGGGCGACCGCTTTTAACAACTGTGTATAAAAGTTAAAGAAATAGACAAACAAGTATTTTCTGGTCAACCTTACCCAACCCCTCACCCATTTGCTATATTTTTGCAAAGTGTTTAATTTTGCAAAGAGATGATGAAAAAACCAAGTACAATGGCTCAAGGACAACAGCTAAACCTTCTATACTCTGATTATCATAAATCACAATATTATTCGCTTACAGGCTGATCGAAAGTTGATGAAAGCCGAAAAAGCCTTATCCAAAGTAGAAGCATTGTTAAATCCTGCAGATCATCAAGCTGATCCAGAAAGCATCACCGACGAGGAAAGATTTATGTTCCGAAAACTTGGTTTACGGATGAAAGCTTTCTTGCTCCTTGGTAATTCCCTTCTTGATTTCACACTTTGTTTTTTTGGCTTTTCTCATAACTGTAAGTAACAAAGATTAGAGGTGGCAAAATGGGCAGATTGTGCGTTGAGTCAAGAGTAGTGATTTTTTGACAGGGCTGAAAACGTTTCTCTATCATCGCCTCTTCTTATTTCTTTCTTATTTCTATTAATTTACGTCTAGTCTGTTTTTTTTTTTTTAAGAAATACCTTTTCATAGAGATCTTCCACATATTTTCACATCTAGGATTTACATATACAACATATAACACTTACAATATATATCACTGCCAAGGGGGAATTTCGGTCGGTTTGACCCACAACGCGTTTTGTCAATAAACTCTTAAGTTCCTTATGTGTATAGTTACGGTGCAATATAAATTATCACACAAATCTATTATTTCAGAGTTAGTTTATAAAATGATTCAGGAAGGTTTATGCATTAATAAATACACTACAAGTGACTTAAACCTGTTTGATAGCTGTCCTGTTTCCTTTTTAGGCATTTTTAGTTTGACCCACTAGAGATAAAACATATTGCTGAATTGACCTTTTCATGGGTCACCTTTTAAAAAAAAATATTTTCAGGTCGACGTGGAGTGTTTGATGGCACAGTGGAGAATATGCATCTTCATTGGAAGTATCGGGAGTTGGTTAAAATCATTGTGAAGGCAACAAATTTTGAGGAGGTTAAGAATATAGCATTATCTCTTGAATCAGAGAGTGGTGGTGTGTTAGTGTCCGTTGATAAAGTTTCAAAGGGATACGCAATTATTGTGTTTCGGGGTAACGATTATAAACGTCCTTCTACATTAAGACCGAAAAATTTGCTTACAAAGAGGAAGGCTTTGGCACGTTCTATTGAGCTACAACGACGTGAGGTATATCTTTTTTACAAACTTCAACACAAAAATAAATTGCTTATTTTCGTAGTTGTTTGGATGAGTGTTTTGACTCTGATTATCGCGGCTTTAGTTTCTAGCGTTTGGGTGGACCTATCATCATCTTATTATTATTATCAGCTTATGATTAACAGTCAGTTTAATACTAAGTGCAGCATAATTTATTGTCAAAGGGTAGTGTAAAATTACTTATGTTTTGTTTGTCACATCCTAAGTAGTCCAAACACTATCTTTTCCATTAAAAGGTCATTCATTTTATAGTATCATTTTTTAAGAAACTGAATAACAATCCAAACTGACTTTTGTGTTGATTATTTGTTAAACAGGCTCTTCTGAATCACATTTCGACCCTGCATTCCCGAATCAGTAAACTGCAATCTGAAATTGTATGATCCTTCTCTATTTATCGCCATAATTCTTATTCATCGATTTTGACTAACATGAATATCAATTCTTTTAATCATTACATTTGTTTGTGACGAATGCACAATTTTAGGAGCATGTTTCGACTATAAAAGATGAAGGCGACGAGGAGCTATTCAACAGCCTAGATGCAACATATTCCACCGAAGACGAGGACAGTGAGGTAAAGTTGAAGATTTAAGTAATAAGTTTAAATAATTGCTTTGCTTTAGTTTATTGAGTCATTTGTTGTTCGTCTTTAGGCGGAAGAGGAAGAGGAAGAGGAAGGGGAAGACATCTACCTTGATACGTATGACAGTGAAGAGGATGAAGAAAATGAAGACTTGGAAGATTCAGAAACAGAGTTTGTGGAACACTAGATAATATCATTGTAACTCATACTTGTGGAAAAAAAGTGTTTCAAAATTCTTAGGGCTTTCCAATGGCTAGCCTCTCCCGCGGGCTAGTGTTGTACACGAGCCGAGTCGAGCCAGGCTAAGCTCAAGCTCGAACTTAAACGAGTCAGCTTGGCTTGGCTCGTTTTTTTGGTCGAGCTGAAAAGCCGAGCTCGAGATCGGCTCGGCTCAGCTCGTTATTTTTTTTTATTTTTTTTTATAAATATTTATAAAATGAAAAACAAAACAAAAATACAATAAAATTACACATATACATGTATATTTTTTATTTTTCTAAGTTAGGGTTTATTAGATTATGAAGTGGTGAGGTAGATAGGTAGTATGAGCGAGGCTTTCAAAATTAGGATTTTAAAATTGCGTTTGGAGCCAAAATATATATTTTTATCTATATATTAATTACACATACACAAGCCTGAGTCGAGCCATCGAGCCGAGCCACGAGCTAAACACCCCTGGCTCGAGCTCGGCTCGATTACAAAACGAGCCGGCTCGGCTCCAAAACAAAACGAGCCTTTTCGAGCGAGCCGCGAGCTTTTTGTACACCCTTACCGCGGGCTGGCCTATGGGTTGGAGAATGGAGATGGTTTTAGAGAGAGTCCTTAAAAATCGTAATCACTCAAAATAAACCAGAATTTATTAAAATAAATTCATAAACACTCGTAAACACTTATAATTAACGTTAAAAAAATACTATCACTCTTAATAACGCAAATTAAACCGAGTTTAATTATAAAAAGCTAAAGATTAACATTTAATTAATCTAATTAATTAAAAAAGGCAGCAAAATTACCAAGTAAAGAAATAACGCTAATCATTAAAAAGGACGATGGTTATAACACCAAAAACAAGACCATCCCCAAAGCCTAAAGGTTCACGACCTTTAGTCAATAACCTATTAAACAAAACAATCATTTTTTTTTTGAACGACCAACAAAGTTTTATTAAACGCCAAGGCTAGCGGGAGACTAGCAAAACACCCGAACATACAGAAAGTTAAACATCAGCCACCCATTTACAAACAAAACATACAAACTGACACTACACAAAGCTTGTTAGGTTGAATCCACGCCATTTTTCCCATTCCAAATCGCTCAGTTTTGCACGTGCCTTTACCTAGAGGAAACTCAATGATTTAATGTCGCCTATAATCTTCTGCAGCGAAGGCTGAATTTGCTTGAATATTAGCTTGTTTCTGCAGCTCCAAATGCACCATAGGAAACTCAATGATTCGGATTCTCGTACGCTAAAATTGAGAATCCACGATTATAACGATCTTTTCCTATCGTACCATCGTCTTGAAAAGCCCCTTTGGGAATGGTCAACAGTATGTCTGTATAAAATGTAAACAACGTTGGGAACGAAGAGGTGTAATAAGCCTGGTTGTTATAGTAAATGAAATTACCCAAGTTGATTTAACTTTCTTCGTTAGCCATTGAGACTTTGAGAGAGAGAGAGCGAGAGAGAGAGTGAAGTTAAGTTTGGGTGAAGGTAATATACGTATGATACACCTAAATGATATACATTAAAAAGTGTTGGTACATCATTCACCACAATAGATATACGTATGATACACAATCAATGTATCATTAATTCCGGGTAGCAAATAGCGGCATCCCTATGAGATATATGCATCAAGTCCTACCTAGTACTAGGAGAGTAGGAGTATGGTTGTCAATCGAGCCCGTGTTGGTGGCCTGAAAGATTTTGGGTCGACATGTTGAATGTGTAAACCTGAATAAGACACATGTATTTATTTGTGTCAAAGACATCAACAACCATAACTACGGTTTTGAAAAATGATAAGCCAAACCGGCTGGGTTGGTTGAGTCTACATAACTTGTTGGTTGTTTTAGTTTGATGGTTTGGTTTTGGTGGATTTGAACCTTTTTTCAAACGCCTAGTTGTGTACAAATTTTAAAAGGTGATCAGGATGATCCATGAATTTGAATGTATGCACAATGGCATATTTTTAAAATAAGAAAATAAGTTAATAACTAGATGTCTGAAAACAGACCAACTTGTTTCAATTTGATCGGTTTCAGGCGTTTATGAGCTAACCTTGAACATGATTATTTTCTTGTCGTACATTGGGTAGTGTCGGTAATTACACTAGGAGAGTGTGTAATGATCCTTGGTAGATGTTTTATGTTTAGGGATAACCAAAACTAGGGCTGTTCACGAGCCGAGCCGAACCAAGCGGACTTTTGCTCGTGCTTGGCTCATTTACAAACCGAACCGAGCCGATCTGCTCGTTTACAATCGATCCAGAAACCGAGCGAGCATTGTTCGCGCGCACATTTTTTCGAGCAAGCATCGAGCGAGCGACGAGCGGTGAGTGTTTTCGGACAGCCATAAATTTGGGATGTTTCCTTTAATATTCGCGCTGCCTAGTGATGACTGAGGTTCGACCGTTCGAGAATGAGCCTCTAGTTGAGGCCAGTGAGGTGATGAGCATACTACAGATAACAATTGTCGCGTTGTGGCTTAGGTTGATAGCTGGAGATGATTAATGGTGGACAACTAATGGGTATGTGAAGTCAAACATTTTTTTTCACGACTTAGGGTTTTAGAATTAAACTTAGTGTTAAGTTATCATTGGGTTGACTGGGCCAATAACTATAAATATAATTATATATATATGCATATATTGAACCAAATCCAATAGAGTGGCATGTATAAAACTATAAAAATAAATGTAATTAATGTGTATATATATATAATAAATTAATAAAAATTATATCGAGCCGAACCGAGCGGACCTTTGCTCGTGCTTGGCTCGTTTACAAACAGAACCGAGCCGATCGGCTCGTTTACAACCGAACGAAAAAAACGAGCGAGCAATTTCCAAGCAAATTCCGAACGAGCGGCGAGCGCCGAGCGTTTTGAACAGCCCTAACCAAAACCAATCAAAACTATCGTTTATGAGAAGCTCCCATTTCAGAAATTGTAGCTCACCAAGCAACCATTGCACGTTATCGCAGTTGATACTTGAAAGTAAAAAAATGATTAAGAATTCAATAATATTTTGTTATTGTTGTAATAAAACTAGACAATGTGGTTGACTTTGGACCATGCTGCTGCTGCTGTGCTGTTGTTGTTGCTTCATAAATTTGTTCAGTTGGTGAAAAAGAAAATGTTAAATGTGAAGACTGGACCATGGTTCATTGAACTGTAACTATTGACTGTGCTAAATGTCAAGAATTGTGGACCATGGTTCTAATGAATATGCGCCCATGCTGGCCAACCTAGCCACAACCATACATCCATATTCTATTCACATAAAAAAAAATAAAAAAAAAAAACAGGACAATTGCTTCCTCTAAGATAACTTCATTCAGAATTTTTCCATTAGTAAAATCCAAATTTTATGTAGGCTTGCTTAACGAGCGAGTCCAACCATCTCCGGTTCGGGCTCCGGTTCAAAGTTAAACGAGTTAGCTCAACTCGACTTACTTTAACAAGCTAAAAATTGAGCTTGAGTTTGGCTTTAAGAAAGCTCAAGCCAGCTCGTGGCTCGAGTTAAAAGTTAAATGAGTCAGCTCAACTCTACTCGTTTTAACAAGCTAAAAATTGAGCTTGAGCTTAGCTCAGAAAAAACTTGAGCTAGCTTGTGGCTCAACGAACTAGCTCATTTCTTTTTCAAATTTTAACAAAAATAACAGTTTTACATAAAAGCATAAGTTATATTTAATAAAAGCCAAACGTGTGAACCGACGATTAAAGATATATATAAAACTAGGGCTTAGAAAGATAGAGATTGAATTGTTATTTAAATTATAACTTGTAAACATTAAAATATAGGTTGAATTTAAACAAGTCGAATGAGCGAGCTTACTTTGGCTAGAGCTCAGCTCATTTACAGACAAACAAGTTTTGAAAGAACTTTGTTCGACGAGGTTCAGCCATGAGTTTTTAATGACCCTCCTAGTTAATAGTTATAGTTAAATTGTGCTAAACTTAATCAACAAATATTGTTTAATTTAAGCAGCTTTGAATTGAATCACATACGAAATTGCAAATTTCTCAAGCAGCTTTGAATTGAATCACTTGATCGGTTAAAGGTGTTGCACAGTGTGCATTTTATGGTTCAGATCAAAACATGTCGGTAGGCTTCACAAAATTACCAATTAACAGATTAAGTGAGAGAGGGCCGGAAGCAATTTAATCAAGTATAATAGAAAAGAAGGCACAAGAGATTCTCAAAGTAAAAATCTATATATTGAACTAACCAAAAGAATATAAATTTCCTGGTTTGATGGATACAAGCTAAAGTTGAAGTAGCAAACCAATGCTTTAAACCGATCAAGGACAAAACAACGATCAAAGAAAGCAAACACTAAAACCTGAATTCGGCTACTGACTCCTTATAAACAAACTGTATAAGGAATTGCAACACTAAACTTTCTTACAAATCTCAGGAAAAAAGATTTGAGTATTTTACCCAGATCTTTTGCGATTGAATATAGCCTTGAGATTGCTACCTAATAACCATGTTTAACTAGGGTTAACCCTCCAAATTGGTTGCCCATATTGTTGATGTATTAGACCATCTACAACTCATCATCATCATCATCATCAGTTAATCCCACCTATAGCAAAGCTAAGGTAGGGTCTGAGGAGGGTAAGATGTAGACAGCCTTACCTCTACCCCTAAGAATAGAGAGGCTGCTTCCAGTGAGACCCCCGGCTCGATGTGGTTTGGTATCAAGCCTTGGACATAAGGCACATAACACTTAGCAATCTGGACAAACCCGATCAGTGCATGTACCCCTTCGTCTTTTGGCTATCCACGCCACCACATGATGCATGATTAACCGTCCATCGTTTTTAACATTATTTTCACGAAATTAGTAAAATAACGTTAAAACTAGTGCAACTTTACTTTTGCCCCCCGATGGCCACACATATATACATTATATGCGCACACCGTAAGTGGGGCGTATTAAAAACAATGCCATCTTTTAAATCAAATTATTTGCTAAAATTTCAAATAACTTGGGAGTTATTTTGAACCGTTTAACTACTTTTGACCAGTTCAATCCAAAATGTAGCTTAATTCAACTAATTTCAAGTATGGTTTGAAGGTGCCAGTAGCATTCGGCTTGCCTTATACAACTTATAAAAAACTATGAGTAGATGATAAGTATACGTGTAATAAGATATCCAAATAGAATCCATCATGGCTAACTATAATAGTGGAATATGGCTAAATTATAATGGAAACACCATTTTTGGATGCCTTGGAATGCAAAAATGATGAATCCAGGCAAATACATGCATGCGTATAAAAAGCAAAGATGCAAATCACCCTACGATTAAAGCAATTGGAAATGCACCAAACAGTCGGTATTTCATGAATGTAGAAAATTTTTAAATCTTTTGTAGCTAATTTAGGGTCTCGTTTCACATGCCTTAATGGTTCCTTCAAGTATCGGGTCAGTTTTACATATAATCTAGCCATGCTCATATCTTTGGGGGAGGGGGTCTACCTGGTAATTAATCAACAGCACTGCACTGTGTTGCTCTTCATTTTCTTATTGAGATGTCCATGTGTATGTAAGCCAAGGCAGCAACAAACAAAAAGAAGAACACTGATGTTAACATCAATGGCTCTGCAAGCATGAACATTGGGTGGAAATCATAGTAAACCTGCAAAAACAAAGTCAAGAAAGATGGTTAATGGACGTGAAGAAATACATAATAACCTTATGCAACATCAGAGTCAACATGTTGGAAAAATACATCATGGCGGACCACGTTGTCCATAAAGTCCAACTTTTTTAATATGGGATTTTACTTGTCTTAAAAAAAATAAGAAATAGAAGTATTTAAGATAAAAACAAAAACTTTATAAAACAGTTTCTAATCACCTGGAAAGCCGAATTGTGCTCAGGAACTACATTTTCCTTTTCCAAAACCACCACTGGTCTTCCAACAATATCAAGATAGGAATAACTGGTCTGCAAATATTAAGAACAAAAACAATAATCCATTTGATCGTTTACTAATTATAAAAAGTTATGCATGGTACAAATGAAAAGCTACCTCTGCACGGCGTTCCACAGAAAATGGAACCACAGCAGATGGGTTCTTAGATCCCTCAGGCAGCACCACCTGAATAAGCTTCCTACTTATTAACAAATACCAATGTAGAGCAACGGGGAATCATCTCAAAATGAATAAATATGCATACAATGTCCGTACCTTGTTTGTTATTTTGTTTACCAGTGTTTCAGCAATAGGACACCCGAAACTGAAATTCAGATACCGCTTACCATCATTTGACTCAAAAAGAACATCTTGAAGTGGTAGCCCATACCCAATGACAAATGTGGCTTTCCAACCTCCCAACAAAGGATACCTAGGCTCAATTTCCAGTTCAGACTGCATACATGAAAATTCAGTGTCACGTCTATATGAATTATCTTAACACAGTAAGATTATGTTCCTAAGAGACTAGAAACAAATGGTGTATAAAAACAGAACCCTAACAGTTTTAGCATAAAGGTTTAAATGAGGTGACTTGCAGCAGCACACAGAAAAAGATAAAATTAATTACAAATAAATTCAACTTCCAAAATTTATATTCTGGAAGGAAGCATGAACGGACAACATAATTTATTTCCACTATATTAAAACTAAGAGGATAAAACAACTACCTTACTGTAACCCGTCCTTAAATGTGATGTTGAGATATTGCCTATGTTATCACGGTAGTAGACAGAGTGAACCCTTGGGGGCAATTTCACAAGAAGATGTTTGAATGATGCGACCCCACTATAAGTCGGTCTAGATTGATATTCAACCCTGCAAAATTAAGATCCAATATATCAAAAGCTAATTAACAAAATAAAAGATATAGAAACAAATTGGTGATTCAGACTAGTGACCTGACCTTGAGAACCCCCCTTTGTGTCTAGCACCGTTATGCACCAATGTGTAATGCTCAGTAACTTGCAGGTTGCCCCAGTGAGAAATTTCAATTTCTCTAACAAGTTCCTCAACCACGGCAAACGGATTGTTATTCTCAAAATGAACAACTATAGGAGTATGCGAAAACGAAGGCTGGTCCTCATAAGGCCCATACTTGAGCTCGGTACGCGTCTGTGTGGACGGTTCTACTCTAGTAAAAGATTCCACTTTGGTGCTTGGTGTCCTAATAACCGTCGTCTGTTGTTTAATTTCATACGGTGACAATATTAACGCACTGTCACGGTATAAAACCAATTGCGGTTCTGACTGACCTATCTCTACAGGGAAAGGTTCAAGAGATTGTGTCAAAATGTACGACACTTCTAGCGAAACAGATCCACCTGCGCTCAAGGGATTTCTTAAAGCAACAGAATATAACTTAGCCCCATTCGGCCCATCAGCATTGTTGCTTGTCATCACATCAAGCGGATGTAGAGTTTTCTTCCTCTTTTTTCCAGCAACTTCAGCCGCATGGATCAGCGCTACATGCTTCGCTTGTGCTGTCGGAAATGCAAGAAGAACATTCGAAGCAGGGGAAGCCCCATCATTTTGTACCTAAAATAGTCCAACATCAAATAACATTCTATGATATAGCTTCTAGGTAGGGTTGCAAACGAACTGAACTTTCAGCGAACAGTTCATGAACCGTTCGGCAGGAAGTTCGTTTGCGTTCATTCGTTTAATAAATGAATGAAAACGAACAAAAAATTCCGTTCGTTTAACTAAACGAACGAACATGAACAAAGGTCGCGTTCGTTTATGTTCGTGAACGTCCGCAAACGTGTTCATTTATGTTCATTTGTGTTCGATAGTTTATTAAAGTTATTAAGTTTTATACTTTTTTATATTCTTTTATTTTTATTTATTTTAATCAATAAATAATATATATGAGGTAAATATATAATTATATGAGATCAATAAACCTACTTTTTGTATCCAAACTCATTATATGTTTCCACGTTCCAGCGTTGATGCCCCCTACCTCCAACGCCCTCTGCCATCCACCTCCAATGCCCTTCTCCGGTACTAAGTATGTTTGGAAAATTAGGTTATATTTTGGGTAGATCTAATCATCTAGCTAATGTCTTAATGTATGTGAATTTGATGTTATTCTAAAGTTAATATATGTCCATTTGTAGTTGTTTCCGTTCATAAACACTTGTGTTCATGAACACTTGTTTGTGTTCATTAATGTCCGTTTGTGTTCATGAACAAAATTAACGAACGAACACGAACATAAGTGTTTTCTTAACACACGAACAAAAAACTCGTTTGGTAAGTGTTCATGAACTGTTCGTGAACACATAATGTTCTTAACAAACGAACACGAACAAGGTTCCTGTTCGTTCAGTTCATTTGCAGCCCTGCTTCTAGGTGTTACTGTAACGTCAGCAAATAATATTAATTAATATTAATGAACAACAAGTCTGGTTTGTCAAGGAATTCGACAACTATTCGATCACCGATACAACAAGACCAAAAATAAAGACAGTACATTACATATATAAATATATTGAGGCAATAATAATAATAAGTTGTTGTTGTTGTTGTTGTTGTAGAAGAATAAGAATGAATACCTTTAAAGTCAAGACAACCCTAATAATGTGTGAAGCCAGGTCAATCTGCATCAACAATAATCAGCGTTATAATAAAAAAAATTAAACAAATTATTCAATAACACTAATTCAATTTCAGAACCTGAACCAGTTCAATCTCATCTTAATAATTGGATCGATTCGAGAACATGGTTAATTTAAACTTACTCTGCGTTCAGCAGTGAGGATCTTGAGGTCAGTTGATGATGAAGAAGAGGATCGGAAACATAGGGAGAAGAAGACGATGAGTGAGAGGATTAGGGTTAATCGAGATCTGGTAAGGAAGACCTCCATGTTCGACCTTGTTTGTTTTCGTTCTCTCTGTCTCAGAATTTGACCAAAGTCGTTGAAGATTGTATGCTTATGGAGTTATGGTGTATTGGTGTACTGTGTGTGTAGTGAACTGACAAATATGTATGGACATATGGGCTGGGCATTGAAGTTGAATAAGTTTTTGTTGGGCTTATATGTGTGATGGGCTCAGTTTGGTGCACCTCCTAGTAGAGGTGTACAAAACCGGGTTTTTTGAATACCCGGGTTCGGTTACGTACTCGGGTTCGGGTATGATCGGGTAGGGTATAACCGGGTATTACGAAATAATTGGGTTGGGTTCGGGTAGGGTATTTTCGTGAAAAGCCATACCCTATATACCAGGTTCAGGTCGGCTTCGGGTTCGGGTTTTCAATACCCGGTTTCGGGTATACCCATTTTCGGGTACTAGATACCTATTTTCAAGTAAGCGTGTGAATTTCCGACACGACCCGAAAACACGACCCGAACCTAACACGAAATTAGCGGGTTTAGGTTTAGTCTAAATGGGTTCGGGTCAAACCCGTGAACCCGTTTAGCTAAACGGGTCGGGTTCGGGTCAACTCGGGCGGATTGGTTATACTATATATTGTTTTTTTACAATATGTTTTATGTTATAAATTAAATTGGTTAGGTATTTTATGCTACACTTATACCTTAAAATAGAAATTGGTATGAGATTTTATAAATAAAACATGAATGTTTTATATATATTTGTGTTTTTTGTAGTAAAATTTTAATTTTAATACATTAGTTTGCGAAAATACCCTACGGGTAGGGTCGGGTTCGGGTATTAAATAACCGGGTAGGGTCGGGGTCGGGTATTAAATAACCGGGTTTTAAAATACCCTACGGGTAGGGTCAGGTTCGGATATTAACCGGGTTTTAAAATACCCGGGTTCAGGTATTTTTTTTGGGTTCGGGTTCAGGTTCGGGTATTTTGTACACCTCTACCTCCTAGATCGTCTTAAATAGTGTGTTGTATGTTTTACATTTCACGTGCGTTGTTCAAAGTTTTTACGTCTACTTTTGGTCTTATTTTATCTATTTTATCATCTTTTTATTTATTTTTAATATTAACTTTTTCTGATATTGGTGGTCGTTGGCGGTGGTGTGACATTAGTGCTACTTTGCACGAATTTACGCCTCTCACCACAACGCAGTGGTGAATCATTAAGAGATCTGAATGGTTAAGAGGATCTAAATGATTAAGTGCTGAATGGTTCAGCTATATACCAAGTCTAAATGGTTCAGCTCTTACACATTCCATTCAGAGCCTTTTTTAAGTTGAAACAAACAGTCTGAATGCTGAATCATTCAGAGCTGAATGGTTCAAAACCTCATTAAGAGGCTACCAAACAAGCCTAATACTAGTTTTCTCATAACAAGATAAAAAGCTATGGTAACAATATTATTGCCTTAAGGACTACGTCTTCAACTTTGTAATGCGTTCATGTTAGGTTTATACTTATCATTTTAACATATGTTCGAAGTCATTCATCTTGACATCATGTTCTTTCCTCTGCTCCATGTGATACTCAAATGAGAGAGGTGATCACTAGGAGTGTTCAAAAATTCCGAAAATCGGATTCGAACAATCCGATATCCGAAACCAAAAATTTAGTTCGGATAACCGAAGTTCGGATTTTCGAATTTTAGAAAATTTATAAATTTATTTTTACTAGAGATCCGAAATATCCGAAAATTTACATTCAGGTATTTGAAAATGTTAGGTTTCGAATATATAAAAAAAAAACATAACACAAAATAGGATATTCGAATATGCGATTCACTATCTAATTGGATATCCAAAATTTTGGATACGGATTCAGTTAGTGAAACTATGTATCTGTAAATTCAGTTAGTGACCACACCATCAAAGGCTCTAACCAAAACGAGGATACGGAGCTTAAATGGTTGTAAGAGGTGGGGAACAGTTGCATTGAATTCATCCAAACAAGGTGTTGCATGTGACCATTGTGTGTCTTATTCATACGATGTCAAGGAGTGCATCATTATGCTGCATATAAATTATATTTAAACAGAATTATAGACATGGGAACAATGTCGTTATTCGTGTTGTATTATAGTGTGTAAAACGCAAATCATACCATGGTAAAAAAAAAAAATTATAAATGTTCATGTTAAAACAATTTAAAAGGATAGTGAATTACAACCACCATAAGCATAACTTCTAATCTAAGCACAATAAAGGACTTCGAGATCAATACATCACCATGGACTAAGGTTTCTTAGGGCCAGGGGAGGCACAGTTTTTTGGCACAGTAGTGAAAATTTACGATTTTCGTAAGTAAATTGTGTCCGGGTTGAGTCCGGCCCCCGCCGATTGCCACTAACGATCGAAAAAAATGAGTTCGGCCTCTCCCGATTCGAGAACCAAGCTTCGCCCCTGTACATCACAATGAAATACACTCTATTAAGTATTATCTACATCTTCAACTTGTAATGGATTCGTGTCAAACTCGATGCATCACTATGTTGAAAAAGTATTAACACATAAACTTACAAAGAATGCATCACTATGTTGAAAAAGTGAAAAATTGTTACCTCTTAACATACATACAAAGTTATTCACATTTCACATTAATATCATCATTCTTCCCTATATTCCATGTGATAAACTTAAACTAAGGGTGACCACACTATTAAGGGCGACTCTGAATAAAACGATGACAATCTAGCAAGCGAAGTTGGGACCATTTGCATTTTCACGTGAAATCACCCAAGCAAAGTGTTGCGTGTGGCCATTGTTTGTATAAATTGCATCATATCTAGTACTTGATTATATAATATTAAGTTTAAAAAATTTAAATACTACGCATGAACCTATGAGACTAGTGGGTGTGGAGACGTGGGCACCCCCGTCCCACATTATCTCTCCTCCAGTGGCGAAGCTTGACCCAAAGGTTCGGGGGGTCGGAAGTCACCGGGGGTCGGAAGTTACTAGTTTCGGGGGGTCGAAAACCAGTTCCGGGGGGTCGAAACCCTATATTTCCAAATTTTTCTATACAAATACTATATAATCGGAACTTCTGCGCAAAAATTCGGGGGGGTCGGTCGCCCCCTCCCACCCCTACAATGCTTCGCCAATGCTCTCCTCCGTCTCCGTCTCAAATACCGCACCTGTGGCGCCTCCGTCTCTCACGTCTCTACATAGACATAGAGGACGAGCCAATCATAATTCATACAATATTTTTTTATATCACAGGCCAATCACAATTAATATTAAAAAATGAATTAAATAATACTAAATGCAAGAGACATGGTTTTTTTGGTGTGTCCACACCCTTGCCATGTCTCAAAAATGAGAACATGAACCATGTCCTAGGTGACATCCTAAATGGCAATGAGACATGGCTTTTTTGGTGTCTTTATACACACTAACCTCAATATTCGATTAAATTCTTACAAAGTCAAACATTAACCCTAATTTTGAGCTGTATATTACTATTATAACACCAAATCAAAGACTTTGCACCACCTATAATCATATAATAATATAATAATAATACTATGTGTAGTTGTTAAACCCTAAATAATTAATCACCTAAACAAACATGTTGCAAATAACGAGGACTATAGTTGTGAATTTTTTTTGAACGATCAACTAAAGTATTGCCGGGTACTCTGTACGCGGCTCCCAATAGCCGAAAGGGGCCCCAGACGACCTCTAGTCCGTACGGACAGAGTCCTTCGGCCCACCCGTCTCCAGTTCCAGGGAAAACCCGGCCCACAAACCCGCCCGAAGGCACGACGGTAGTGAACCGGTAAAACCTGGAGGGATCAGGAGTCGAACCCATGACCACAAGGGTCAAGGATCTCTCCATCACTTCCCAACCACCTACCCCACCACAAGGGTGAGGGTATCCATCACATGACTCCCGTGAATTGAACCCGGCTCCCACAAAGAGAGAACCAACCATTTTACCACTAGGCCACATGATCAGGATACTATAGTTGTGAATTGCGAGACTCGATGTCCTTAATTACAATGTACAAACCCTTCCTTTTTACAGAAAGGCCTGTTTGGTCCCCCCACATGCCCCGACAATGTATGACATCTTAAACGTAGTCATCGATAAAGAAATCTGCCTGCATTCATTCACTCTTAAAATTTTAAACTTCTAAAAATTATTTACGCTTTCTACAGCTTGTTGTCAAGTTATTCTTATTATTTTATTTCTAAAACCCCACTAGACAATTACTATTCACAAAGCACGTGATTAAAAAAGAACATAGTTGCTGCAACACTTTTAATTTGTAGCCAATTAGTTTTTAGTTCAATAGTTATATGGTTTTAATTACGAGTAATTTGATGAACATGGTCGATTTCTATCAAAATGACTGTTAACGTGTGAAATTTACGAAGAGTTTAGTATGTAACACGTGTATATTAGAGAAATAGTAGTTGTCATAAACCATGTGGCATGTGATATGGAATGGTGAGGGGGTGCAACATCACCAGTGGCGAAGCTTGACCCGAAGGTTCGGGGGGTCGGAAGTCACTAGTTTCGGGGGGTCGAAAACCTGTTTCGGGGGGTCGAAACCCTATATTTTCAAAATTTTCTATACGAATACTATATAATCGGAATTTCTGCACGAAAATCCGGGGGGGTCGGCCGCCCCTCCCCGCCCTTACTATGCTCCGCCAGTGAACATCACATGTTAACGGGCTGAACACCGACTCCAATGTTATTCTGTTTCGTTAATGGGGGCACCGTTAACCCATTAACGATGGTGAAGGAAGAAAAGTGGTAAGGAAGGTTGTGTCCATCCCCTTTGACCATTCAAGTTTTTTTCCATTTTTTTTTTTTCATATTTACTTCTTCCACAACACTTAATTAATTGATGATTTAGTTATTGTCCACCTGCTTATGTGACGTTGAGGGGCGGCCACCACCCCTCCCCCCCCCCCTCGAAACTAGTGATTTCCGACCACTGAAGTTTCGGGTCAAGCTTCGCCATTTTTCATAACTATTCCACAACACGCAGCCTTAATCCTTCTATTTACACGGTAACTTTTCTCATTTGAATCATGATTTGTTAACCTTTGTGTTTTAGTATATCCTATTTTAAAATTTTGATGTATAAAGTTCATTAAACTTACACGACTCAGTTTTCTTAAAATAACATACATTAAAATACATATAAAAAATTTAATAAGAAAATATAACTACATTGCAAAAAATTATTCAAAACTTTAAACACTCGCTATCATATATGAGGTTGTGATGTATAAACAAAAGTTATAGTATAAATAGTCACTATCATATCTCAGGTATGCTAAGTATAACGATTTTTAATAAATCGTTATAATAGGCTTGACACATCAGTATAAAGTTAGACCAATATTTATAAGGCAATGGGGTGTAGGGGACTGCCTTGGGTCAGCGAGGCTTGGGTCAGCGAGGCTCGACTAAGGCGGCGGACCTATTTACGTGGAAGCCCACCCTCCACACTCTATAACCGTCCCTTGTGTGATGACTCTGTCTCACGCTGATGTGACGACCGATGTGGAGGACTATTTTCAAAAATGACCTCCTCCACACCCGATAGCCTAATAAGCTTAGATGAGTATGGGACTAAATTTGCTTAATGGGTGATAAACAAGGGACATTTAAGGGAAGAAAGAGGAATAATAATAATAAGAGTTGATAGGGTCGTGAAGGTGCAACAGCAAGAACAGATTGTTCTATACCCCTGGCCCTGGATGTTTGGCCCTGTAGACTAGGGACCATCTTCCCTCCTACACTCCTACATACATGAGAGAGAGAGAAACAGATAACAGAGTGCGTTTTTACTCATTCTTCATCATCACACTCTCTCATTCTGTTTTTCTACATTCATTCAATTCAATTCTCTATCTTTATTCTTTAACTCTCATTTCACACTCCTCTTATTATAACTCTTAACTGTAACCGTCATGGCCTTGGGACCTAAATCCGACATTTTTCATCTCGATCATAATTCCAATACCTGGTTAGTCTTTTTATCCCCCCATTTTATGCGATTTTATATTCTTTATTGGAAATTGATTCATGGGTCTCTCTCTTTTCGCTTTTTGATCTGTACCCACGTTTGATTTTTTACGTTTTTTTATTGGATTGGGTTATGGGTTTGTTTTGATACCCACATTTGCTTACTGAATTCTTTTTTTTTTAAATATTTGTTTGTTTGCAGGGTTTTGGTCTGAATTGATGATGATATTATTATTATTATTAATAGTATTCATGTTTTTGGATGTGGGATTAATGGGTCATGACAATAAGTTTTATAAAAATAAGATCTTCTGAAATACTGACTAATAATATTAGAGCTACACTCTGGAGTCAAAGATTCAAAACAAATGTTTTTGCATATGAATTGACATGGATTCACATTCAAGTTTAGAAGAATTGCTGCAGTTGAGAATAAGCATGCTATTAAATTAATGATACATTTCAAATATAGCTTCATCTAATGAGTAATGAAACATTGTTTGACTTTTGAGAGTCAAACCAGTTAGGTTCACATTTCATGCACAGAAAGGAAGCTTTCAAAGCAGGGGCGAAGCTTGGTTCTCAAATCGGGAGGGGCCGGACTCAATTTCTTTCGATCGGTAGTGGCAAATCGGCGGGGGCCGGACTCAACCAAGACTCGATTTACCTACACAAATCGCAAATTTATACCACTACGCCAAAAAAAGGGGGGGGGGGGCAGGGCCATCCCTGGCCCTCAAGATCCTTCGCCCCCCTGTTTCAAAGCATAGTGGAATATTTATATAAACATGTGCTAGTTATTAGTTGTAATCTTATAATCTCATTTGAGTTAGAATTTTCAAAGCACATTTTGAGAAAATCAATGGAGTTTTAGAAAATTACAGTAGAGTGGCAGGTAAACGGGCAACAAACTATGCCGCAAACCCCCTTTTGAGTAGCAAAACCGGGCCTACCGAACACAAAGCTATGGTACTTTGACACATTTTATGTGTTAAGTGTTAACACGTTTTAAGATATCGAATTTATTTGCTTTTGATATATACTTACTTCCTCCCTAGTGTTGGAATGATATTAATATACACATAAATCTTGCAGGATTTGTTCATCTGGACTTCCAAGTGATGTTACCATTGAAGTTGGAGATGTTTCATTCCAACTTCACAAGGTATGTTTGAACTCATTTTTTATGATTGATAATCCAACTGCCTAACTATTGTACCATTTACGGGGTGTTTCTATGTGCACCAATGCGGTGTTATGTTATAACTGTATTAAATGGACACCTTGTTTGTCATTCACTTGCAGTTTCCGTTGGTATCTAGAAGCAAAACGTTGGAAAACCTCATTGGGGATTCTTCAGATGATGAGGGAAAGATCAACTTTGAAGATGAAAAACGATCATTTGCTAAACTTCATGATCTACCAGGAGGACCGAAAATCTTTATGCTAATTGCGAAGTTTTGTTACGGGGTCAAACTAGAAGTCAACTCAACCAATGTAGTTCCTCTTCGATGTGCATCTGAATATCTTCAAATGACTGAAGAATACGGAGAAGGAAATCTCATTGCTCACAGTGAAAGCTTTTTCAATGTAGTGTTTGATACCTGGATCGATACATTGAAAGCACTCGAATCTTGTGAAGAAGTGGTTGAACATGCAGAAAAGCTTGATATAGTTTCGAGATGCATTGAGTCGCTTGCACTTAAGGCTTGTACATTTGATAAAGATATGTTCGGTGGGAATGGGATGGAATCAAAAGATAATCCGTTTGCTACGGTCCTCTGGAATGGAATCCAAACCACTTCCACAAATCAAGATTGGTGGTATGATGATGTTTCTAAGCTGAGTTTACCTCTTTACAGACGATTCATCTTGGCCGTTGAATCAAGAGATCTTGATCAAGAACGGATAGCCGGGTCCCTCATGTTCTATGCGAAAAAGTATCTTCCTTTACTCGGTAGAGAATCGACCTTTTCAAGTGGGAATCTTTCTTCCTCTTCTTCTTCTTCTTTATATGCAAATTCAGATCAGAAGATACTTCTTGAAGAGATAGTTGACTTACTCCCAAGTCAAAAGCAAGTTGTTCCCACGAAGCTCCTTCTTCGGCTGCTCCGAACATCGATGATTTTGCATTGTAGTCCTTTGTGCATTGGGAATCTGGAAAAACAGATTGGGATGCAGTTGGATCAAGCTTCTATCGAAGATATTCTTATTCCTAATATGGGTTATTCAAGTGAGACACTTTATGAGGTCGATTGTGTTCAAAGGATTCTTGATCATTTCATGGCTGTAGAGCAGGATCAGGATGAAAGTGAAACTAGCGAATCGAGTTTTAATGGTGACAATGATGATGATGATGAATTGATCGGGAAGTCTTGCTCGCTCGCGCCAATGACAATGGTGGCTAATCTTGTTGACAATTACCTTGCTGAGGTGGCATCTGATGTTAACTTAAAGCTGGACAAGTTTCTGTCTTTGGCTGCTACTGTTCCTGATTATGCTAGACCAATGGATGACGGGATCTACCGTGCTGTCGATATATACCTCAAAGTAAGAATTAGTTCAGGTGTTGTACCAAATTGTCAGTAACGGACGCTTTGCATTGCGCTTTATAATTGATAAGCAACATCATATGTAGATAATCTATACAAATGTGCAACTCAATGACGCATACTTTGTTTGCTTTGCAGGCACATCCATGGCTGACTGATTCAGACCGGGAACAAATTTGCAGGCTCATGGACTGCCAGAAACTCTCGCTAGAAGCCAGCACTCACGCCGCCCAAAACGAGAGACTACCACTTCGGTTCATAGTCCAAGTCCTCTTTTTCGAGCAGCTTCGGCTACGTACGTCTGTAGCCGGCTGCTTATACGTCTCCGACAATTACAACTCACAGACTCACCTAAGCAGCAGCATGGTTCTACCAGAAAGTGGGAATGTGCATGTTTTAGCCACCAGGGAAAACGACAGGCGGATTTTGGCAGAGGACATGCGGGGACGGGTTTCTGAGCTCGAGAAAGAGTGTTTGACTATGAAGAAAGAGATCAATAAGCTGGTGAAAACTAAAGGAATCAGTTGGAACAGTCTGTGTAAGATGTTCGGGCTCGGGTTAAGATTAAAGTCAAAGTCTGGTGAAGCTCGTGCTCCGAGCAATGACCGTGACCGCAAGAAAGTACCACCGCCATCAAGAATAAGAGATGCCCCTGAAGGAAAGAAGCAAGATCAAGAAAGAGGTGAATTGGTTGATTGAGATTAGAGTAAATTAGAATGAGGGTTAAATAAATTTAAGGTTATGCTGCAGTAATTAGATAGTAGATTGATTTTGGACCATCTTTAAATGCTATTTTCTCATTTGTTTGTTATCTGGTTTTACTGATGGTGAATGCCTATTATATGTACTACAAACAAGCATCTTAGGCCACAAATGCTTTATTATATTGTTGATATCAATTACCACATGAACATATGCTACAATGTTATATTGTAGTCATGACAGTGATTTCAACTTTTAGTAACGAGTCACAACAATGCAATGTTTGAGATTCGATGCAAGTTGTTAGTAACATACCTTGTGAATTGTACATCCAAATAGTGTGTGACTATTAAAAGAATGAATATATTATTCTATTAAGGCTTGTAACAGTCATTTGATGCTGTATTTTCTAAGATTGTAATACGAATAGGGCTGGCATAACAGGTTACATGAACCTGTTAAGACACGAACACGAAACATGTAAACATGAACACGACACAAAATTTAATTGTGTCATTTTTTTCAAACACGAACACGAACCTGTGTATAACAGTTCAATACGATAAGACACAATAAGGAACACCTAGTAAAACAGGTTAACATGACAAGACATGATAAGAAACACGATAAAACCTGTTAAGACACGAACACGACACGAAAATAAACAAGTCTTAACGTGTCGACCTGTTATAGACACGAAATCTGTTAAAATCGTGTAGGCTCATGTCAGGTTATTGTGTTCGTGTCTAAATTGTCAGCCCTAAATACGACCTAACGCACCAAATATTCATCATGGATATATCCCTAAACATCTCAAGGTCACCCTCTCCATTGACACTTTTAAATGAATGATTTAAAAGTAGAATGACTATATGTATATTAGATTTCAAGGGCTTCATTTCTAAATATTCATGATTCTCATTCCACCATTGTCAAACACTTTCACACAGAGGTGAAATGAAATGTGGTAATAAGGTGCAAATCAGAGTGTAAAACCACATAGGCTAGCACCATTAAAAGGTGATAATGATTATGATGGTACACCACTGTGGCATGGCATGGGCCACCCATGTGTGACCAAAGGTGAACAACTCTACCCCTTTTTTTCATCATCCACATCCTCATCCTCATCCTCATCCTCATCCTCATCTTCAATTCAATCAAATACTCTTACTTTCCATTATTCATGCCAAGGTAAACCCTTTATCCAAAGCTTAAAAAACCTAACCCACCCTACCTTTTTCAAGACTTGTAACATGTGCATTACAAGGTGTACTTGTTTTTTATTTGTTGCATCTATCAATAAATCATCAAGGCCATTAATTTAAAAAAAAAAAAGACACAAAATGTGTGAAATAAGCACAACACAAGATATAGATCATAGGTGTCTTAATTCTTATGTCATAATAATAGAACAAAACCATTCACCCCCAATTATCCCCCCCCCCACAATTACAAAGCTTATACCCAAAAAAGAAAAAATAACCATTTCTCCTTATGTACATTACCCCCAAAAATTACACAAGGAAGAACATTTGAACCACAAAAAACAAAACAAAGAAAGAACCCTAACCCCCTTATCTTTCACCATTTTTATAGCCCTCTCCCCCAAATCTTACCCCTTTTATTGCTTTACACATCCATTGCGCGAAAAGTATCGACACCCAAAATCGCGCTTCCTGTCCCCCCAAAAAACGTTATATCCACTTTACCTTGGTTTTGGTGATGCAAACGACCATATAGGACGAACTGGTCTTTGTGCTGATGGGCTGCCCAAAAGAGAAGCTTGAGATCGAGTCAGCATCTCAACCATCGATGGGGTTTGATAGGCTTGCACCAGGCTTGAACCGTCGGTTGAGTCTCCACGAGCCGTGGCCCGTTGCCATGAGTGTGAGCTTAGCCCTGATAATATGTATGCCCTTCCTGATGCTTCATACATGTGTCTGCTAGCCATCCTTTCTTGCATTTCCTTGAGTTCAGCATCGAGGGCGACACATAACCGATCACCTGACTTAGCTGAGACGGTTTCAGAGAGAACCCGTCTGCAGTTTTCTAGGGTGCTAATGGCTTGTGCCAGATCACCTTCTTCCGCTGCAGTTCTTGCTTGTACCATGGCTTCTGCTGCTTGTAACCTGTTCTTTTGTCTATCAACTTCAACAGAAACAACTTCCTGACCAAGATTTTCGGGTCTTTTGATCCCAACATCCACGCTCTCTAAGTTGACCGTCTCTTTAGTCAAAGGATCAGTGTAATGACATCTCACCTTCAATAAACCAGTCTCATTAAAAGTCAACTCTTTCGGAATGTTGACCGAAACAAGAAAATCCCTCTCTTCATCAGCATACAAATCTCCCACATCGATGCAGCCTGATTTCCCATCCGCCATCAAGTGATTCTTGTAACTACCTGCCTTCAAAGATCTAAGAACAACATTAGGATTTACACTCTCGAGTATCACTCGTGCATCTTTCACCACAACACTCAAAAGTCCACCTATACATTGTGCAAATGCATCTTGAATCACACCTTCGGTTTCAATAAACGAAAATGTTCCACCCGAAATCTCGGAAATTGAGTGCATTGAAGAAGCATCATGATCTGTCCCGAACCCGAAAGCATGGACCGGAATTTTAATTCCAGGGTTCCCGTCACCACCGTGGATAGACTCTGGAAGGAGTAACTCGTAATTTGACTGATTTTTCCTGCCACCAGAATTCGAACTTCCGTTAACAGTATAAGTGTCTTGTCCATCTGATAACAGAATTATACTCCCAACTGGGTTGTTCTCCCTGCGGTCTTCCATCACCTTAGCACCTTTTCTCAGACCTTCAGCAATATTAGTGCCGCCATTAGCCACCAATGAGTTGACGGCTTGGAGGGCCTGTTGCTTTCCTGTATCAGACATTTTCCGGAGGGGAAAGAGGCGGCGGGCGGTGGAGGAGAAGGCAATCACTGCCAGCCTGTCAGCTGGTCCAAGATTTTGTATTACAAAACCCATGGCCCGCTTCAAAAGAGCGAGTTTAGTGCCCGCCATACTACCACTTGTATCAAGAACTGTGACTAGATCAACAGGGGCTCGTGGGGTCTGATTAACTTGGCTAAAAGTAGGACCTTGGTTCGTGTTACTAGACTTAACCCCTGAGACGGAAGCTGGAGCTTTTAGATGGATCAAAACGGTGAAATCATCAGCAGCACTGAACCGTGGGACCGCTGGAACCTCGGTGTATGTTTTGACTGATACCCTTTTTAAATTAGAGTTTTCTAAAGAGGGTCTGTTTGTAAACTTAAGGTCTAACGGTTCGTCATCATTAAAGACAGTTGGCTCGGGGGTTGGGAAAATTGGTGCCGCAGCATGTCGGGGGCTGTTTGGACGAGGTGGTATTGGGCGGAGCAAAGTCATAACCGAGTTGTCATTTGACCAGTTTACAGGATTTATTCTTGTTCTTCCTAATGGTGGGCCTGGATTAGTAGAACCCTGCAAAGGAACTTCTTTCCATTTTGCTCTGCAAACCGGGCAGATTTTATTACCGTGTTTGACATTTGAAGCGATACACTGGAAATGGAACGAATGCGAACATTCTGCTGTAAAAATGGCTTGACCTTCTCCTCGTTTCATTGAAGCTAAACATATCGTGCACGTTTTCTGTCACAACAAAAAATATTTCTTTTTAATAAAAAAAAAAAAAAACTTAACAATTTTTTTAAAGTACGATTTACTCGCATAATTCACAAAATGAATAAGAACATGAACTCTAAATCCAGTTCAAAGTTCAAACACCAACACAAAGCCTTCATAAGTTGACTTATAAAAGTCAACCATATACTTGTTAGTTCAAAAACCATTCAAATCAGTTAAATATGTTTTACCATGATATTCTCTCTGTGTTCACATTTCACAATACTTTTCAATATAAAAAAAGTAGCTATCAATTTATTCCAAAATCAAACAAATCCACATCAACTTGAAGGTCAAAAAAGCATTTAATTTGACAATGAAAGTCAAACAAGATTCATTTAAACAAACAGGAGAATAAGGCAAACACAAGTGGATTAGGTAGCTACAAGACAATATGCAAGACAACAACAATAATATCAAACAAGGACTAAAACCCTAAACCAAGATAAAGCTCATCATGAGAAGTTAACACATATCTTTGCTTGTTTTCGGATTTTCTTTCGTCTTTTTTCTTAATTAATTTATTCGATTATGAAGTTTACAAGGCCTAGAAATAGATAGTCAACCATTGAGGCAACCAAAAACTCTTGGATCTTTATTTACCTAAAAGGGATCATATCAACATCCAATGAAAAGGAAATCTAAATCATGAATAGTTACTAAATTAGTGTTTTTTTTTTTGGGAAGGCGACTTTCTTTCTCAGAGCACGGCAGAGATCATCGCGCCCGTCCAGACTAGTCTACATATCACTAAGTTTGATTATCTTTAAATAATAATCAAACCAAAACTTTAAAGCTTTAAGATTTTTAAAAACTTTAAAGCTTCAAGATTTTTAAAACAATCATAGATGCAATCAAACTAGGGTTATTCTGGGTACTTTTAAAAAGAATCTTTATCTCCAAAAATTAATAAAAATGCAGCAAAAAAATGTAGAAAATTATAAACTAGAGAATTAATAAAAGATTTTGCATAAATGGAAGCATAAAATCTGACCAGAAAAATAATTTAAAATCCACTGTTTAGGTTTTCATATCACCTTTTTCCATTGAAATTAGTCATCTTTGGGAAGCTAATTTGACTTAATAATATTCTCTGCTTTTTTAAGCAAACAAAACAGAGAAAAAAACAAAAAAAACAGCCACCAAGAAAGATAATTAAAAAAACAAAATAATTGAATAAATTTCTACCAGACAATAATAATTAATAAACAAATCCAAGATTCCATAGTCAAAATTAAACCTAAATAAATCAACCAAAAAATGCAATAATAATATTAATAATAATAATATGAACCTTAGAAGATCTGTTGAAGCTTTTAGAGAGACGTAAGCTAGGAGACGCCGGACGATGGTAACTCCAACCCGCCGGCGCCGGAGACAGCAAGGCGGCGTCGGAAAACCCATCGGAATGAGGCGGAGAGTCGTCAGGCTCCGCCGTGGGAACATAAACACACAGATTAGACGCTAAAGCCATCTTCACTTTCCTCCATTTACTACCCATTATTAATATTATTATTAATAATATTAATATTATCAGATCTTGAAGTGGGTATTGAGAGAGAATAATAATTGAAGAGAGTAGTAGTGGTAGTGGTGGTAATAGTAGTAGATGGTTAGGCACGAAAACCGAGGAGGAGGGTTTTTAGAGAGAGAAAGGAAAGACGATGTATGAATGAATGAATGATAATGGGTATAGGTAGCAGATGAAGAAGTTGTTCTCAGCTACTGTTGCTGCTGCTGCAGTTAATGGCGGCCATACATTAAATTAAATGAAATGAATTTCTTCCATGAATGAGAGAGAGAGAGATGAAGTATTTGTGTTTCCTTTTGTGGTCTGTTTTGTTGACCTTTGATGTGGTGGAGTTTATCAAGTGGTGTGTTTTATACCCTCTATTTCATGCTTTCAAATAATAATAAAAGGTTTTGGGAGGATTCATTGATTACCCATAATAATGTAAAAACAAATAGTTACTAGGGTAAATACATTTTACTCGTACAAGGGGGAAGAGACGTTCCACTGAAAATGTTTTTACTTCACTAATTTCTATCAATACTGTACTGTCACATCACTCACTGATTTCCTTCACTAAAACACTTTTTGAAGGCAGCACTCAACTGATTCTTTACCCAACTATTAATTATTTTTACACATAATAGTAATAATTTTTTGACACCCTAAGTATGCCTCATATTGGTCTATATGAAGCATACTTAGGTCAAAAGGCTGTACACAAACTTTAAGGGAATCTCAGACTTGAAACTTCGTGCCAATATGCCACATATTGGTCAATATGAGGTATATCATAACTAAGTATGTCACATATAGATCAATATGAGGCATATTAGCGTCTTTTTATTATTTTTATTTTTATTTTTATTGTTTTTAAATAACTAAAAATACTAAATTAACTTTTAAAAAATCCAAAAATTAACAAAAAGTTAGTTATATTCATTCCAATATTATTTTAACAAAATTACAACTTTTTGTTACCAGCATTATTTTATAAAAATTATTTCTTTGTTTGGTTTAGTTTAGAATTTTTTTTTAAATCGATTTGATCGTTGTATTTTAATACATTCGAAAAGAGTTTTTTTTAACAAATCGATTGATCAATGTATTTTAGTAGGTTTTTTTTTTTTTTTTTGCAAAATTTTTACCATTTGTACATAAAGTTTATAAATATTTTATTTTTTTTAAGTAAAAATATTTTAAAACCTTATATGGTAGCATAGATCTTGAATCATATTATATGGTGTATTATCGTATAGTACACTATACTATTAAAGACTACAGATAATGTTTTAAAAAATAATAAAATATTTATAAAACTTTGTTAGCAAAAAATAAATGTTGTATAAAAGGTACTAAGTGTGCAAAAAAAAGGTCAATATACCTCATTTTTTAAAACAATAAAAATGAAAATAAAAAATAAAAAAAGACCCTTATATGCCTCGTATTGGGTCTGATACTAGGCTGAGGAGAAGTGATATGAGGACTAATATGCCTTATATAGACCTATATGAGACATACTGATGTGGTTTTTTTTACAATATATACCACTCACCCTCATATCACCTTCGAACCCTAGTATTGCCACCAATACGTGTATTAATATGGGTCGTATTGTCTAATATGAACCATATCAAGTCAGCCCCATATCACTTTTCAAACCTATTATTGGTACCAATACTAGGCTTGATATGCCACGTCTTGCCCAGTACTAGGCATATCAGTGTTTAATACTACTCATATTTCCCAATACTAGGAAGGCTGTTTTTATTTATTTTTTTAAATACAATATTATTGTTTAAAAATACTAAAATAACTTTTAGAAATCCAAAAAAATAAAAAAAAAATTAAGTTTTATTGATTTGAACACTATTTTATAATATTATATGTTTTTGTTACAAATACGAGGCATGTTCGGTTTTTTTTAATTGTTTGGTTTGTTTTGAAGATTTTTGTTTTATTTTGTTTTGAAAGTATTAAATACAACGATTAATCGATTTAAAAAAAAACACTTTCTCAAACAAATCTTATAACTTCTTCAAACTTTGTACCTTTTATATAACATCTTCAAAACCAACAAAAACAAAACCAAATGAAAATATGTAAAAAAAATAAAAAAAGACCCTAATATGGGTCGTATTGCCCAATATGACCCATATCTGGGCACCCTTATATCACCTTCTAAGCCTAGTATTGGTACCAATACTAGTCTTGATATGCCACGTATTGCCCAATACTAGGCATATCAGTGTTTAATACTACTCATATTGCCCAATACTAGGCATATCAAGGTTGTTTTTATTTATTTTTTAAATACAATATTATTGTTTAAAAATACTAAAATAACTTTTAAAAATCCCAAAAAATAAAAAAATAAAGTTTTATTGATTTGAACATTATTTTATAAAAATTAGATGTTTTTGTTACAAAGACGAGGCATATTCGTTTTTTTTTAATTGTTTGGTTTGTTTTTGTTGGTTTTGAAGATGTTTGTTTTCTTTTGTTTCGATTGTATTAAATACAACGATCAATCGATTAAAAAAAAACACTTTCTCAAACAAATCTTATAACTTCTTCAAACTTTGTATTGTTTATATAACTTCTTCAAAATCACCAAAACCAAACAAACATCTTCAAAACCAACCAACCAAAACAAAACCAAACAAAAGATAATGATTTTTAAAAAATAATGTTGGTAACAAAAAGTTGTAATTTTTTAAAAATAATATTTTAATGAATATAATTAATTTTCTGGATTTTAAAGTTAATTTAGTATTTTTAGTTATTTAAAAACAATAAAATAAAAATATATAAAAAAAATACAAATAGATCATAATATGCCTCATATTTATCTATATAAGGCATATTACTTTATTGTTTTATGTGTTGGTCAACATTAATGAGCTAAAAGACAAAAATTATACTTCAAAATGCCTCATATAGGTCTATACGAGGAGTATCAACTTTATTGTTTTCTGTGTTAGTCAACATCAGATAGCTAAAACACAAAAATTGTACTTACATATGCCCCATATAGGTCTATATGAGGCATACTTAGGGTGTCAATTTAATTTTTTAGGGTGTCCAAATAGTATGACCCTAATAATAAACGTTTTGGGGAGGATTCATTGATTACCCATAATAATGTAAAAACATATAGTTACTAGGGTAAATACATTTTACTCGTACAGAGGGGGAAGAGGTGTTCCACTGAAAATGTTTTTACTTCACTAATTTCTACCAATCTTGCACTGTCACATCACTCACTGATTTCCTTCACTAAAACACTTTTTGGAGGCAGCGCTCTACTGATTATTTACCCAACTATTAATTATTTTCACACATAATAATAATAATAATAATAATTTTTAGTCAAAATTAAATTATTTATTAAAACAAAGCACGAAAGTTACATCATAATAGAAGGTAGACGGGCAACAAGCTGCGCCGCTACTCCTTTCTGAATTGCGATTCCTAGTTTACCAAAGACAAATCCTTGCCCCCCTAGAGATGAACTATTGCTTTGGACGACCCGTTGGACCCTGGTCGAGAAACGAATAGCTTATGGCGCTAAGGAGCCAAAGGTATCAAAGGCCAAAGGGATAAAGACATGTTGGTTCTCAGCACAAGCTTTAACATGCTTATCTACTTTCTTCAATTCCGCATTTCTCGATACTTGCTCAGCTACAAACCATGTTTTGTTTTTATTTTGGGTTTTTAAAGGTTTTGTTTTTAGTTTACCTATACGTGCAAGTTAAGGATTGGTTAGGAGATAACGATAATAATAAAAAACTATTGGGTACATCAAATTGTTTGTAATTGTCTCGTGAGTTATATTTAGATAATTAAAGATGGCAATTTGAGTAGGTTTATACTATGGTTGAGGGTACAATAAGTGAATGTGAGTTTGGTTTGTTTCATATTGGTGGGAGATGGAAAATGAATGAGTTTATAAGGTGAAACCAAATGAAAGAGATTAAATTCGTTGTGTTACATTATACTCTGGCACCTACCGTGCAAAAATGGGTTATGGTTTGGGAAAAATTCTTTAACCAATGCGACGCCCGCACGACCTGCGGACACGAATGCGGCTCAAAAAACTCGGGTCCACGTGACACTGGTTTTTGCTACCCGTTTTAATTTTATGTAACAATTTTTTTAATCATTGAAGGGGAGGGGAGTTATTGAAGTAACGAAAAGAAAAAAAAATTAAATAATTTGTGTGAAAGTTTGTGCCACAATCCATTAACTAGTGACCAATTCTGGTAACGTTCCGTCCGCCTAGTGATTTTATACAGTTTGTAAAAAGTAACTTATATAAAGTTAAAAAGAATATGAAACTATTATGCTTGAAACAAATTTTAAATAATAATGTCATTTTTTTTTTGTTTTTTTTCTCCATGATAACAAGGATATTTGGACAATATATGAAATATGATATATATGTTATTATGAAATTAAATGTTGATTTAATTACATTGAGATAATTCTTCTATTTTGTCTTTAGTACTTTTGGCTCTTTGACTTCCGAAGCTATTAGGTTTTAGACAGAGTCTAGAGAGTTGTGCACAATAATTTTCCGATTCATGGGAACTAATGTTTGTTTTCGGTAAGATACGATTTGCAACACAAAAAGGTTGTGGCGCAGCTTGTTGTCGTTTGTCTCGCATCCTGTTGTAAATTTTCAATTTATGATGAATAGTAACTTAAATAATTATTTATTCAACCACCTTTTCATTTTTTTAGTTCAAACACTTTTTTACTAATATATATATATATATATATATATTAGGATCATGTGAGAACTGTATCGAGCTGTGAGAACTAGAGAACCCTTATGGACCATTGATCTTGGTGATCCAATGGGTGAGATCAAAGATAAGACTTTTTTGTCTTACATGATTAATAAGTATTTTTTTAATATAAATTAGTACATTAAGGGTATTTAGGTAAAAACCTATGGGAGAGGAAAAAATAATACAATATAATTTAATCTTTTATTTTTTAAAATAAACTTATTATGTCATACACAAAACTTTTTAAAAATATTCATTTTTAACATTATTTCATTGTATTTTTTATTTCATTATTAAAAAAATATTTTTTTAAACTTTATTTTATTTTTAAAATTAACTTAATTATGTCATATACAAAACTTTTTAAAAATATTCATTTTATTTAAACTTTATTTCATTTAATTTTTTATTTCATTATTAAAAAAATCATTTTTTAAACTTTATTTTATTTTTTAATTAATTTACTTTTTTTTAAAACTTTCATAATTTTTGTATAATTTACACTGGTATGGTTATTTACACCAGTGTAAATCCGACAAACACAAGTCTTTTACAAAATTACGTTGGTGTAAAAAACCAAACAAAGATATAATGAGGATGATTTACACTGGTGTAATTATTTGCACTAGTTTAATCTACCATAATTTACACTGGTGTAATTATTTACACTAGGGTAAATCTGTCATACACAAAACTTCTACAGAAAATACACTAATGTAAAAAAATCAAACTACAAAAGATGGTGTGTTTTCTTACATCAAAACGACTATACATTCATGTTTACACTAGTGTAAACTGATGTTTACACCAGTGTTTTCTTATATCAAAACGTTTATACAATCATATTTACGTTGGTGTAAACTGATGTTTACACTAGTGTTTTCTTACAAACATACTACACCATTCATCGTCGTCTCCACAGCATTGGCTCCTTAAACACAAAAACATCATCTTCTTCGCAGCATATTCTCCTGACAAAAACCCCAAAATTTTCAACATAAAAACCTATCTTTTCACCATAACATCATTAATAATAATAATAACAATAACAATAACAATAACAATAACAATAATAATAATAATAATAATAATAATAATAACAACAACAACAATAACAATAATAATAATAATAACAATAATAACAAAAATAACATAAAATAATAATAATAATAACAGGATAATAATAATAATAATAACAACGAAAATACTAATACTAATAATAATAATAATAAATAAATAATAAATAAATAATAATAATAATAATAACAATAATAATAATAATAAAACATACCAGTCGTCTTCATCATCACCGCCATCGACCACCCTCAAAACCGCCCTCAACCACCACAGATCCACCACCCTCAGCCACCACCGCCCTAAAAAACCACCACCGCCTTCGTCATCAACCCTCAGCCACCACCGCCCTCAAAAACCACCAGCCCCCGTCGTCACCAACCTTCGTCATCAACCCTCAGCCACCACCGCCCTCAAAATCACCAGCCACCACCGCCCTCAAAATCACCAGCCACCACCGCCTTCAAAAACACCAGCCACCACCACCCTTAAACCCACAGCCCCGTCGAACACCCTCGTTCAGATCCAGAACCCTTGAAAACCCACAGCCCCGTCACCCTCTGTGTGTGTTTTCTCAGATCTCTGTGTTTCTAAGATATATATATATATATATATATATAATATAGAGCGAGAGAGCTGGTGTGTTTGTGAGAGAGTGAGAGGTGTGAGAGATATTATGATTATTATTATTATTATTATTATTATTATTATTATTATTATTATTTAAAATGTTACTTGGGGTGGGGTAGGTTGTTATTATTACTGAAATACCCCCAAGTGGATGCATACAAAAGACTTTCATGTCCCTAATTAAAAAAATAAAAATAATTATAAAGGTGATGATTTGTCACTTGATGATTGGTCTAGAGGAGTTCTCTAGTTCTCATAACTCAATGGAGTTTTCATTTGATCCGGATATATATATATATATATATATATATATATATATATATATATATATATATATATATATATAGGGGAAAGGGAAAAGAGAAACCTTCCAAAATGAGAAAACTCCCGAAAACCTAACTAGTGGACCATAATGCTCCACATCACCCATTAATAAATGTATTATTTTATGCCTTGAGGGCTATATTAGTAATTTTGCTTTTCCCCCCATTTAAAAGTTTGAATTCTTTATTCTCCCTCCTATATAAACAACTCATCTCTCTCTCTCACACACACACACTCTCTCTCTCTTCTCTCTCTCTAACAATCCAGGATGAAGCTTTAATGTTTTGCATCGCCAACCCCGGTGACGCTGTCCTTGTTCCTACGCCATATTATCCAAGGTATGTTCACATTCATATATAATATTTTATTCTTTAGTTTAATTAAACTTTAAGTAACATAGCCACTTATGATTCTAATCCGGTTTCCTACGTTAAACAAACAGATTCGACCGAGATCTCAGGTGGCGAACCGAGCCGAAATCGTCCCACTCCACTGCTTGAGCTCGAACAGCTTCCGAATTACCAGGTATGTAATTAATCACACAATTTTTTTTTTTCAATGTTTTCATAAAACAGAGGGTTAGAGGGTTGGTTGAGGGGATAGTGATTTTGAATAAAAAAAAAGAAGATTAATATAATAATATTATTATCAAAATAAGAAGTTTATTCAATGTTTTCATAAAACAGAGGGTTAGAGGGTTGGTTGAGGGGATAGTAATTTATGATATGTAAACATCTTTTAATGATTGTGGTCACGTTTGAATTGTCATACTGTAGTTGAGTTTGCTCATTTGATGCTAAAATTACTGTTGAAATTCTTTTGCAAGTTTCTGCGTTTGCGGATGTAGACCAGGTATTTGATTATATGTCTCAACCAAACTTCTTACTAAAATATCTTCATTTTTGTTAGTTTTTTGGTTAAAAAATTACGGGAATTAATGTTGTTGCCAAAACAGTGCAGATTGTGATAAATGATATCTTACTTTTATAGTTTATTAATTGTCATGTATGAATACATAATCGTAAATGGAAATATGGTGTTTGGAGATATAGTTTATCAAATGTCCCACATGACCTCTTTTGGAATGTAAATATGGTACTGGAGAGCTGTGATTATATGGTATATTGATTCATCTGCGTTACTCACTAAAAGGACTTAGGCACACATTTATTCAAATTTTACTAAACTAATCATGTATGTTTGCATCTGTTTCGTATGTAACACCATAACTAATCATGTTTACACGTAGGTAAGCATACGTTAACATGTAGGTTTACATATTAATTAACCTTTTTTATATGTTTATTATTATTAATATGTTTTTTTTAATCAAAATTGGTGAATTTTAATGTCTCTTAACATATGCAACAATATGTCTGATTTGTTTTTTAACAGTATGTGTATATTTGTATGAGTATTATAATGTGTGGAATGTATGTTTGCATCTGTTTCCTATATTGTGTCTGTTTCGTATGTAACAACAAAACTAAGTTGGTATAAATTAGTTTCTGATTTTTTTACCAGATACAAAGTTTTGATTTTTTTAGTTTGATAATCTTGATAACTAAATGTATAAAACAATGTTTTTTTGTATCAGTTTCGTATGTGTTTTTGTAATCCAGTTGGTTAACATACGTTAAGACGGGGGGGGGGGGGTTGGCTTTACATGTAAATTGATGATTTTTGTTTACACGTAGGTTTACATATTAATTAACCTTTTTTATATGTTATTATTATTAATATATTTTTTTAATCAAAATTGGTGAATTTTAATGTCTCTTAACATATGCAACAATATGTCTGCTTTGTTTTTTGCCAGTATGTGCATGTTTGTATGAGTATTATAATGTTATTATTATTAATATATTTTTTTTAATCAAAATTGGTGAATTTTAATGTCTCTTAACATATGCAACAATATGTCTGCTTCGTATGTAACAACAGAACTAAGTTGGTTACCGATTTTTTTACCAGATACAAAGGTTTGATTTTTTGCATATTATAGAGGAAGAATTGGGATGAAATCTATGTTTGCGTCTGTTTCGTATGTAACAGCACCACTAAGTTGGTATAAATTAGTTTCTAATTTTTTTTACCAGATACAAAGTTTTGATTTTTTTTAGTTTGATAATGTTGATAACTAAATGTATAAAACAATGTTTTTTGTATCAATTTCGTATGTTTTTTTTGTAATCTAGTTGGTTAACATACGTTAAGACGCGAGGGGGGTTGGCTTTACATGTAAATTGATGATTTTTGTTTTATTTTTGCAGGTGAGCATATTTTTTTGCATTAAAGATGAAGATGATTATCAAGAATGAAGTGTAAACAATTTTTTTATTTATGATAGTTTTTTAGCATTTGTTAATTTGTAATGACCGTTTTGTTTGTTTTTAGCACCTTATAAGAAACAATTCTTGTGTACATTTGAATGTTTTTTGATCTATGTGTTTTAACGTATGCAACAAAAAATCACATATGAGACCAGAGTCTGTGCAATTTTAACGTACGCAACACTGCATATGTTACATATGTAACATGACGTACGCAACAATTCTGGTGCTGGTACAATAAAACGAAAAAAAAACATGGTATAATAAAAAAAAATAATAAATCAGCATTTTTTAAATAATATACACTGGCAACTCAGTTTTAACCTACGTAACACAACACATGTTACATATGTAACACGAGCATCTGGCAGATTTAGGACAATGATCACAAAAGTATGAGAGAGATGATGTGACATGTGTCAGGTCAACTTGTCATAGATGCTTTTTCAGAAAATGCCATTTGACCCTTTTGCCCTTTTTTTGTCATCTAGTCTATTAAATTAAATCAAAAAGCATGAATTAAATGTGGACCATTGATCTACTTTGATCAATGGCTAGAAATAGGTTTACAAGGTTTACTCATTTTGAAGGGTTTTTATTATAACCATCCCCTATATATATATATATATATATATATATATATATAATATATATATATATATATATATATATATATATATATATATATATATATGGTTTCATAGTTCAAACACTTTTTAATAACTTTAAGAATTTTTTTATTCAACCACCTTTTCCTTTTTTTAGTTCAAACACTTTTTTTACTAATATATATGGTTTCATAATAAATCAAAAATGATTCGGTGGTGAAGTGGTTTGTGGTGCATTTGTGTTCTTTGAGTTATCAGGTTCGAATCCTGAGATTTTCGTTTTTTTACAAACACTTATTTATTAATAACTACATATGATTTCATAATAAGTGACAACATCGCTTGTGGTGGAGTGGTTTGTGGTGCATTTGTTTTGTTTGAGGTATCAGGTTCGAAACATGGGAATGACAAGTTTTTTTCTTCTTTTTTTAAAGGTCTATGCACTTTTTTTAGTAATAGTTATATATGATTTCACAATAGGTAACAACATCGCTTGGTGGTGGAGTGGTTTTTGGTGCATTTATATTGTTTTAGGTCTTAGGTTCGAAACATGGGAAAGACAATGAGTGACTCTTTTTTTTTCCATTCACAACATGCTATTAAGTAATAAATACAAATATACCCATGTTTGTGTGAGATGTCATTTTTAAATTATGGTATGAAAATTGGTAGTTACTTTGTTGATAATAGCTTTATCGTGTTTTGGATACGACAAGATTGTAAGGTGCGCAAAGCGCGCCTTGAAACACACTCGTTGGATTTATTGCTCTAATTCATTATTTTGGGACATAAGTCTAAGAGACTAAAGGGTTGTTTGGCAGCCTCTTAATGAGGCTCTGAACCATTCAGTGCTGAATGATTCAGCATTTAACGCGTTTGTTTCAGCTTCTGAATGGAATGGTTAAGGCTGAATCATTAAGGGGGTGTTTTGTTTTTCTACTAGAAGTGCTTCTAGTCACTTATGTCTGCGCCGTGCAGACGCGGGCAGACATTTGGGGCGGGAAGCTTGTTTGTTTTTCAGAAGACAAAACTCTTCAGAAGCTCTTCCTCACCTCTTCCTCAAACAGACTTGTACCCACATCTTCTCAATTCTCCAAACCTCTTCTCCCACAAAACAATAAACATCCTCCTCTTCCTCATCCTTCTTCACCTTCTTCTCTTCTCATTCTTCTCTTCTTCTTCTCCTCCTCCATCCCCTCCCCTCCGCCGCCGCCACCGCCCTCCTCCTCTCACCTTTGACACCGCCGCCCCCGCCCTTCTCTTCATCCCCACAGTCGACCGCCGCCGTTGACCCCTCCCTCCTCTTCCTTTCGTCGACCGCCGGCCTCGTCTGAAGAACAGCTGATATTAACCTAATTTTTCTGCAACAAAGTCGCTGCAACACAAACACACAGGAAAATCCCTCTGCTTCTCTATAAAATTTGTCGGTGCTAAATTATTTACAATATTGTGAATTGATTGAACTTAAAAGTTTACTAAAGTCTACAAAAGTCAAAATATGAGTTGTTTTGAACAAAGTTCTTTTGATGTGATCTTTATGAGTTGTGTACAGGTAATAATATAATATTATTATTTGGGTTTTTAAGAAAGTTTTGATCTGATCTTTACGTAATAATAATAATAATTATAATAATAATATTTGGGTTTTGATTTCTAGATAGACACAGGGAGGGAGAGAGAAAGATAGGGGAGGAATGGTGATGATGTGTGTGGGTTTTGGTTGCTTATGGTTAGGATGGGTTGTAGTGGGTTATGGTTTTAGGTTATGGTGCAGAATTTAATAAACAAACAGTCTTTTCCTTGCAGACTGCAGACCTTTGGTCCACCACTTCTCCTGCAGATGTCTGCAGATGTGGTCCGCAGACTGCAGACCTTTTGACTCAGAAAAAACAAACAGCACCTAAGACTTGGGCTGTAGCTGAACCATTAAGCACTGAACTAGGCTGAACCTTAATGAGGCTCTTCTATCAACGTGAAACAAGAAAACTAACCATTAAGAGGTCCAACTTAATTATTCAGCACTTAACCATTCAAACCTCTTAACCATTCAAACCTCTTAATGATTCAGCACTCAATCAACTAAACAGGCCAAATTCAAAATGTGTCACATGATGAAAAGGATCTACTAACTCATAACTTGCCTCATAATCACTAAGAACGTCTCGAAGAATAATTGTTGAACACAAATGCATGCACAATTATCAAAACACACAAGGCATGAGAACATCCAAAACCGATGATAGAGATCTTGGTTCAAAGTTTTGATAATAAAATTTCAAAAGACAAATAATCTACAAATCGAAACTGCGATACATAAAAGATCAAATTCTTGTTCACGTGATATCGGTAACTTCAATTTTTAAGCAAAATTGTGCATCTGGAATTTTGTAATTTAAGGAGTTTGATTAGGCAACCAGTTTCGCCATTTGATATTGAGATGTCAGATGTGTGTGAAAACTGATTGTAGAGTTCATATAGATGGTATACGGTTAGGGTGGTAAAAATTGTGGAGGATCGTAATTTACGGTGGCGATAAGAGGTCATTTTGTCATTTTTTTTCATTATAAATTCTTTTATAAGCTTACAAAACAAACACATTACAAATTTGCATTGGGTTAATTTTAGTTCGTTCAAAATTATTTTCTTTAAAGTTCACTAAAATGTTTACAACTTTACATGAAACAAACGTCTCTTAAGGAGGACGGGGTGCTTATCGTGAAGCATATGTGGAGTACCTATAACGAACCAATCGCAGCCCACCAATTGGACCACCACTCGTGAACTCTCCCCACCGGTAGCACCACTCGTAAAGCATCCATGAAGCATCTGGTTTCCCTCTCTCCTCTGCACCCGTAAGATAGACCACGAAAATTTTTCACGGGACTACCAAAATCTCAATACATATGACCACGGCAGTGATGAACCCGTACTAATTATGGGGTACCAGTGCTATTCAATGGTTGTGACCCGTCCCCCTTAGGATCTCTTAATTTTTAGATTACAATTTTGAAATTCCTAGGTAAACCAAACAAGGATTAAATAACAATGCATGTAGTAATAACTAGGATAATAATATAAAGTGCATTTACCACTGCCACTTCGGTCTCTACTTATATATTCATTTCATGTTTTCCAATCTTCTTGATTTCATTTTGGTTTTTCAATCTTCCTTTTATGTTAACCTCATTTCAAATTAGGAGTCAAAATCGGTATCAGGGTTTCCTTAGACCATGTGTAGTGGAGGGGGTTATTTATAACGTCCCTGATTCTGATTGGTCCACGTGGCAGCTGGATCAGCATGGGGAAATGAAGTGAAAAAGGGGTGTAGTGGTAGGGGGTTATTTATAATGCCCCTGAGTTAATTCTGACTGGTCCACGTTTGAAAGCCACCCCCTGTCCACGTGTCCCTCTCTGATTCGCTGGTTAACATGTTCATTCGACGTTATATATATAACGCTAGGACTTGATTTTGCAATATAATGCCTCCCGTAACGGTGTGAGGGCGTTATTATTTGATTTCACGCCGGGTCACGCCACCACTACACCCACTCTTAGCTAAACCACAACAGGACCGCCAAACCAACTGTCCCTTTGGGGCGTTAGCCCCTTCACGCCCTCATACCAATTTCTCCTACCCAATTAATTTCCATATTCAATAAAAAATTATACCTCACCCATTATGAGATTAATTTAGTTTCTATTTATTTAATAGAAATATGTTTTTACATAAAACCGATTAGTTAGATCACAACCTAATAGTTAAAGGATGAGTTAGCTAAAGGACGTGATAGAAAAGTTATGCATTTTCTTAGTTAAACCACAATCCATAGTCTTACAATTCCTAATTTAAAGCTGGTTATGTATGATAGCCCTTATAAAAAAGAAGTTATATTTTCGTTGTATTCTATTTTAACTTGCGAAATTAATAAAAACATTATCAGGGTTATTAATTGTTGTAGACACTAAATAATATTTTAGTGTTTAAAACAATTATACTCGTAAAAACTATTGTTTATATCAAATGCGTAAAAAATGTTAGAATTTTTTTCGTCCACATAAAATGTCATGTTAATAACCAGAATTAAACTTCGTTCTTTTTTTTTTTTTATAAATTACATTTTCATGATTCCACAATAAAAAACTAAGTTAGATTTGAATAATGGGTAACCGAGCAATAAACTGCACCGCTAAGCCTTTTTAAATCTCAAAGTCTATTCTACTAAACAAATACAAAGCTTTGTTTCTTCTTTTTTTTAACGGTAAACGGCTTTATATATATATATATATATATATATATATATATATATAAAGGCTCAGCAAAGAGCTGATAGGGATACATCAAAACCACAAAAAAAAACACGAAATTACAACATTTCAGCTATATCAAAATCAATCCATTTCTCCGATGCCGGCACTAGTCTTTTGGACTTTGTTTCTAGTTATTTTGTGTGTGAATTACAAAAAGCGAAATCCGAAATGACTTATTTCTTTTGTTCCTCTCTCTAGCTCTCTCAATTGACTTTTGTCTTCATCAATTACGTACCCACCTTTTTTTTTCCTTTTTCATATCCAATGGTGTTTAATTTCTGAAAAAGTGTACTTTATTTGGATACTTTGATCAATTAAAGTAAAATTTACTTTTATCTTAATCTTAAAATTACAAATTTGGTAAATACAACATCTTAATTTAATTATAAATACACGATTTTTATTTATTTTTAAATTGAAAACATATTTTAAGGTAAATAATAAAATTAAATATAAAAAAATATTTGTGCCGCCATAACATTCATAAAATAGAATCTATCAATTGAAAGTAATAAATCTCACATGACCAACCTCTCTTTTGAGTGTGTGACATTAGATAATTTTAAGAAAAAAAATTAAAAATAAAATTGGATTTTTCTCTCTTATGTTTCATCCCGTAATTTTTAAATGTTAATATCTTTTATATACGATATTTTTTTAAAGGATAAAATTACACCAAATTAATGAGCGTTTTATTATCTTTCTAACGAGTGTCATAGTGCAATATAAAAAATAGAGAAAAAATGACTATTTTTTGTGGGGTTTTGTTCATACAAGAAAAAAACACACAACGTGTTCAAATAATTTATTAATCATGTATAGGCAAGTCACTAATTATGTTCAAACCAGTAAATATGAATTCTATTTTCATCCAAAGCAGGATAGGTTAAAATCACCCATTTTCGAGAAAAAAAAAATCACATCTTCAAGACCACTGCTTCAATCACACCCAGCAATAATTGTTTCTGGCTCTACTCATCATCCAAACATATATTTTCTTTTTCAAATACATTTTCATTTTTATTCAAATGATTAGTTTTACATTGTTTTAAGTTAGCCAATGATCTTCAGCTCAGCTAGTTTGAGGTAGGGTGGGTTTTCCCTTAGGGGTTCCCATCCTGGGGGAGGTCACAGGTTCGATCCATGCACACCACAAAAAAAAATTCCCCGTGACGGTTTGAGCTTAGGCAAGGAGGACACCGGTGCGTGGGTATGGATTCGAACTTGGGACCAATATGTTAGGGTTGTATAAGGATTTCCATTGATCTAAACCTTTCAAAAAAAAAAAAACATTGTTTTAAGTTAGGTATTAATATTAGAGTTATACATTATTTTAGGTTACATGTTAACATTAGATTTATATTGTTTAAGGTTAAGTGTTAACAACAAAGTTATACACTATTTTAGGTTAGGTGTTAACGTTGGAGATATACATTACTAATTGTTTTAGGTTCCTGCATGTAAATGTGAAGCACATCAGTCTATTTCATATGTAAAATTAATGTGTCATATTATATTTTTCAACCCCGGACGCTCCCGAGGTATAATCTAGTAATTTATAAAATAATTTGAAAATATGTTTTTTTATATATTCATAGTATAGTAAGTTAGTTCACTTTTTATTAAATAATAATAAAAATATATACTAATGATACTCTCGTTATTTGTATAAAACATCATAATACAATAGAGCTTACAAAAAAATAAATCTATAATCTATAACTATTGAAGGAAAGCATCCACAATGACATGGATTTCATTAAGGTCATTCTCCTCATTAAGTGTGTCGTGTGGCATATTGTGAAATTTTTTAAATAATATATATTCTCTCTCATGTGTATGGCACATGCATTTTTCCCCATTATTTTTTAACATTAATAACTTTTATACGACATTTTTTCTTGAAAAAAATACACCAAATTAACGAGCGTTTTATTATCTTTCAAACGAGTATAGTTCTATACAAAAAAAAAACCCGACTTTTTATGTGGTGATTAATGAAATAGATACTTAAATTATATATGTGTAGAAAAAATAGTCTTAAGTCATGAAAAGTTACTATCCTACAATCTTTTTAGTCGATAGCAGTTAGATCATGTTTATTTATCTTTAAAATAGATCTTCACTGCTTACGTATTGATTGTTTTATTCGGTGAAAATTGAACAGATATGTCAATCATTGACATATGCTCACTTTAAACATCAGAATCACTTACCATCATCATCATGACATATCATTTGATACCAATTTAGTTTTTTTTTTTCGGGTTCACATCGCAAGTTTAGAGTGTATTGAGAAAGTGACAGTTGTACAGAGACGAGTGTTGATCCTTTACAAAAAAAAAATATCTTAAAAACGGCATATTCCTTTTTATAGTACACGCATTTTATTACTTCATATTAGATTTGTCTATCCCGGGACGCTCCCGGGGATAAACTAGTAAAACGAATATAAAAATATACTTTTATATATTGAACTCGATTCATGTTGCTTGTAGCTTCTTCAACATGTATTCTTGTGGTGTCCTAGACTCGATTCTTCATCACTTGTGTCTTCAACTGTCCTTCATGACTGCAACAATCAACGCAATTACAAAAATTTAGTTGAGGATCGTGTTAGACATTTGACACTTAAAGCAGACTTTGTGCATTTCTCAAAGATACACATATGTTTTCAGGATGCAACAACAGAAACAATAGTTGTACTGTCAGATATGGCTCACGCGCCCGAGGTCACACCGAGTTAAGGTGTTTCAATTTATGTGGAAAAATAAAAATAAGAAGTTGGTGATGGTTGAAGAAGTAGATAGTACTTCTCTATAAATTATATGAAACTTTTTTTACAAAATTTTCTCTTAGTATTATCTTTTGTTTTTTATTGAGTAACCTACACTGATGGTCCTTGTGGTTTGCTTAAATTTAAAGTATGCTCCCTAGCTTTTCAAAATTACCTCAATGGGATCTGTGGTTTGGGTTTTATTGCATCGGTGGTCCCTAACTTGGATGGAGGTTAAGTTTTTCGGTTAAGTCCATGTGAAATTACTAAATTACCCCTCTTTAAAAAAATATAAAAAATATTATAAACTCTCTTTATATCTCCTTCTCCCTCAAGTCTCAACCCCCACCACACCTATTTACCATAACCAACACACCACCACCATATTCCCCCAACCACCACCACTATCATCTTTCCCTAACCATCACCAACAATCACTTAGCACCACCATCTGTCAACAAAACCCTCCACCAAAACCGCCATCTGTCAAGTAAACCATCCCCTACCCACATTTGCTCAAACATATTGGTCGAGCCGACCAATGCAGACGGCCCACCACCGGTGACCGGTGCTCTGCACCAATTGAACAGAGGCTAACATATAACCCAAAACACATGTCAATTAGAATATTGAACAGAGCACCAATTGAAACAAGAAGGACAGAGAGGTAGAGAGAAAGAAAGAAAGAAATGAGAGAAAGAGAGAGAGAGAGATAAACATGCTCTTCTCTGGTCACCTCCATCACCTCTGGATCAGGTAGGGTGGTGGTGGTTGAAGGAGGATGAGGTGGTGGTATTGAGCTGTAAATGATTACTTGTGTACAATTTGTATGGAAATGTTAATCCCCATCGTTGAGGGTTCTCCCACCGATGCATAGAATATGTCACCTCCGGTCCAGAAGACTTCCACCACCCTCTCACAGACATCGCTGCTTTAATATCGCCTACTCCTTTACTAAAAAACCCTAGCTCCAACGATATGCCTAATGATACCAACGGTAGCAGCAAAAAATCTGAAAGCGTGCTGAAGATAGCAGTCTCCAATCCCAAGAAAGAAGTGGAATCACACGTGACCTATCTAATTTGGAGGGCGGAGACGGTGACAGAGACGGTTCAGGTAGGGTGGTAGTGGTTGGAGGATGAGGAAATGGTGTTGGTGGTTTGAAAGGGGGTGGTGATGGTGGTTTGCACAGGTGAAGGAGAATGGGGTTTTATTTTTTTATATGGTGGGGTTATTTTGGTCATTTTACATGACTTAACTGATAAAACTTAACAACGTTAGCGGGTAGGGACCAAAATAATATAAAATGCCAACGTTAGAGACAATTGAAAATAAATGAGGGAATCTGTGCAATTCGTGCAAACCACAAGAACCATCTGTACGGTTTACTCTTTTTTATTTCAGTTATCTTATTCTCATGTTTTCCCTTTATGTAGGAAAATGAATTACATACTTACAAGAGGTCTCTTTTATACTCATCTAAAACCCTATAATTGCTTTATTTATACACAATTAAATTATTTTACGAGTCAAATAAAACTTTAATTTGACTCATGCATGTTTATGTAAAATCTAGATAAAATTATGAGCCATAATAAAAAACTCCATAATGATTCTTGAGGGAGTCAACTCAAAACAACCCGACAAAGATAAAAAAATTTCTACTAGAGTACCAAAGTTTATGAATATTTAATTTAACCACTCAACTTTGAGTAATGATATGTCATTCATCTTAGCTCTGATTTGGATGTATTTTAGTTTGTTTGTTGAACTCGCACATCATATAACACCATCTCATAAATAATTATATTTATAACTCATATATAAATGCAATTATTTATTGTCCAAAATTAGTAAAAAAATCATTTCCACAGCGAAGAATGATGTGGACGACTGCAGGGCTATTCTAGCCGATGTAGTTACAGATTGTAACCCGGATAAATGGAGCTAGACTGGGGATAAGACTGGTTTGTTTTCTGTTTGTGCAGCGAAAAAATGGTTGCAGCAGGTTATACCAAGCCGAACAACCCCTGTAGTTGGTTGGTGCATGTGGATTCCGGCTAAGGTTAATATATTAATATGGCAGGCAGAGATGGATAAGATCGCTACCATTGCGGCGTTGAGAAAACGAAATATAGCGATTGATGCAAGAGGTTGTGTGTTTTGTGATTTGAACTCAGAAATGACGGATCACTTATTTTCAGGCTGCTTCTTTGCAAGGTTTAAAAAGGCTGAAACGGGCCTCGAGGCGTTGTCCGTTAGCCTCACGAGGCGTAAGCCTCGAGGCGGACCGAGGCGTAAGCCTCAAAACATTATTAAAAATAACAATATATATATATATATATATATATATATATCATAAACATACAATATAATATAAAACAAAACATCATGGATATTATAAAATCTAATTTAGTAATGAAACAAACATCATAAAATAGTTTTAATAGCATTTTAATCTTTAACTTAAGTTTGGAGATCAAATGTAAACTAGTGAACATTGAGGGGGTTAAATGTAAAAATAACAAAAGTTAATAAGGTAGAGGGGCAAGTGTGTTTTGGTTGGATTTTGAGGTTGGAACTCGTTCCAAGTACAATTTTTGACCCGACTTGAACCAATTGTCACCACCTAGACCCAATTTTGACTTAGGTGGTGAGGCTTAAGCCTCACTGCCTCGCCTCACAGCCTCACTGCCTCGGATAGGCCGAGGCTTAGGTTTCAATTGATCCCCATGAGGCTAAGCCTCTAAGGCGTTTTTTCATAGCCTCAGCCGAGGCGTAAGCCTCGAGGCGAGCCTCAGACAGCCTTTTTAAACCATGCTTCTTTGCAAATGGCATTTGGTTAGCGATTGCAAAATGGTGTCGCATCCCACCAGTTTTCGCTTTCTCTACTCGAGATTTAATTAATCTCCATTACTCAGTCGGATTCAAAGGTATAAAAAAAGAGGCGTTTCAAGGCATTATGTATATAGCTTTGTGGTGTATATGGCGAGCCAGAAACGATCAGATTTTCGCGAATAAAACTCTCAAAGCTATGGAGGTGATGTCCGAGATCAAATCGTTAAGCTATCTTTTGTTTAGATGTCGTTACAATAAGGATGGGTTAGGATGGAATTCATGGTGTAATTTCGGACCAGTTTCGACCGGTATCGTTTCGACATATACCGTTTCGGACCGTACCAGTTTTAACCGGTACCGTTTCGCCCCGTACCAGTTTCGACCTGTACCGTTTCGACATGCACCGTTTCGACCCGTACCGGTTCGGGTCGAAAACGGTACCGTTCGAAACTGGTACGGGGCGAAACGGTAACGGGCAAAACGGTACCGGTCAAAACTGGTACGGTCCGAAACGGTACATGTCGAAACGATACCGGTCGAAAGTGGTCCGAAACGGTACCGGTCGAAACTGGTACTGGGCGAAACGGCACCGGGCAAAACGGTACTGGTCAAAATTGGTACGGTCCGAAACGGTACATGTCGAAACGATACCGGTCGAAACTGGTTCGAAACGGTACCGGACAAAACTGGTACGGGGCAAAACGACATCGGGCAAAACGGTACCGATCAAAACTGGTATGGTCCGAAACGGTACATGTCGAAACGATACCGGTCGAAACTGGTCCGAAACGGTACCGGTCAAAACTGGTACGGGGTGAAACGGCACCGGGCAAAACGGTACCGGTTAAAACTGGTACGGTCCGAAACGGTACATGTCGAAACGATACCGGTCGAAACTGGTCCGAAACGGTACCGGTCAAAACTGCTACGGTCCGAAACGTTACGGGCGAAACGGTACAGGTCGAAACGATACCGGTCGAAACGGTATCGATCGAAACTGGTCCGAAACGGTACAGGCCGAAACTGGTACGGTCTGAAACAGTTCGGTCCGATACGTTACGGGCGAAACGGTACAAGTCGAAACGCTATCGGTCGAAACTGGTCCGAAACGGTTCGGTCCAAAATGGTACCGGTCGAAACTGTACGGTCCGAAATGGTACCGGTCGAAACTGGTACAATACGAAACGGTTCGGGTCAAAATGGTACCGGTTGAAACCGGTACAGTACGAAACGGTACCGGTCGAAACTTGTATAATACGAAACGGTTCGGGTCGAAACGGTACCGGTCGAAACTTGTATAATACGAAACGGTTCGGGTCGAAACGGTACCGGTCAAAACTGGTACGGTCCGAATTGGCTCAGATCTAAGCGGTTCGCGTTGAAATGGTACGGTTCGAATCGGTTCGGGTCAAAATGATGTCAACCGTTCGAAGATTCCAATAAATTCACTTGAATTCCTTCTAATATTGGAAGGATTTTGAATTCCCTTGGGTAAAGGAATTTGAAGGAATTCATAACAAATTCCAATTCCAATTCATTTGTCAACCAAGCACACAAGATTGGAATTGAAATTCCAATTCCAACAAATTCAATGAACCAAACACATAACGGGTTGGAATTCAAATTCCAATTCCATTAAATTCCATTCAATTCATGTGAAACAAACGCACCCTTAACATATCATAATATTAATCGATGTATTATTGACGTCAAGTCATGTCTACTTATTCGTTCTTCAGTAAAATCAACATTTATTCTAAAAAAATGTCACGTTTGGTTAAATATGTAATTTAATAGTAACTTTATGACTGTGGAGGCTAAAAATATTAGCAAGTAGGACGATTTGGAAGACTAAAATGAGATATGATGATTACACATTTGTATGATCTGCGAATAAAAAAGCCCTTTTAAGATTTTTTTCAAGCAACATAATTTTATATTATAAATTTCAATTGATAATTTGAGTCATAAACTCATTCGCTTGAAAAGTTATTCTAAATTCACATACACTCAGAAGCAGTGGCGGATCCAGGATTTTTTCTCACTGGGTTCCTTTTTAGATGCTCTAATTTCATATGACGGAACATAAAAAAATTCGGGTCGGTACATGGGTTCGGGTCGGTTTGACGGTTCGGCTCCGTTTGACAGTTTAGGGTGTTTTAAGGGTTTGGGTCGGTTTAGGGATTTGGGTCGGTTTAGGTTTCAACATGTCAGAATTTAACATCCCTAAAATACCTAATACGATAATAACCTAAAGATAACTAATACAATAATCATATAAGGATTTAAGATGTCGTAAGCATTTACGTACCTTTAATTGTCTGCCCAACTATGTCTTTTACCAGAGAAATAGACCAACTCATTCTAGCACAGGTCGACTTCAATGTGATCCTGTAAAAATAATACAGGTCTTACTTTTAGAATTGTCTTACCTACGATAATTATTCTATATAGCTCTGATGATAAACAATATAAGAATGAATATAAACACAAATGCAGACAAATGAACAAAAATCCAAAAGCAGCAAATGATAAAAATCAAGTCATAACATTGTCTCAATAACTAGCACACCTTTCCTCTCTCAAGTATTAGTAGCACTGGTGCTGACTAGCATGTGCAGATACCATCCTAATTGCACCTCTTGCCATCAAATCCTTGATTGCCTTTCTTGCCAATGACCCATTAATCTATAACAAAAATAGATTTAAAAACAATAATAATAATAATACCATTTTTAATTTAACAATAAAAATAATCATTAACAAAAAATTGTTGACTGCAAAACATTTAATTTCAATAACATTTAAACATCTCTTCACGGTTCTTCTTCTCTTCCATAAGATACACTTAACAGAAGCAATTAAATGGCTTGAAACTCAAATATCAACCAAAAACTCTAAGTAAAAAAGTTCCCAAATAAACAGTATGTATGCTAAACACTAGCAAATTTAGAGAGAAACATTAAGAATAGATAAAAGAAGGAAATAAGAAAAAAAAAACAATCCTCTTTTATGATTGATTTAAAATCCAAATAATTAAAAGAGTAAATTAAGGTTCTTTCTTATCCCATTTACTGTTTTATGTTATGTTATTCTTCAAATTACTTACTAATAATAAAACCATAGACGTAGGGGAGGCGCCGAGGGGCGGCGGAGGAGATCGAACAGAGGTCTGGGGTGGGGGAGGGTTTCGCTTTATTGTATGTGTGTTTTAGTTTGGTAGGGAAGGGTTTGTTTTAGTTTGCTAGGGCAAGAACCTAGTTTTGAACTTAAAAAAAGGCTGGAAACCTAAAAATAAAACGCATGAAACAAGTTTCGAACCTGGAATCTTGTCAATGTAATTAAGCGTCTCTACTGGTAAGGCACCTTCATCTTTTGGTTATGGGTTCCTTTCAGAATTTTCTTATGGGTTCCTTTTTTTTTTCTATATACATTAACACTAAAAATTACAAACCGACTGGGTTCCCGGGAACCCACCGAAATAGCTTGGATCCGCCCCTGCTCAGAAGTTTTTTAAGATGTTGAGATGCATCATCATCTTAGTCGATATATGTGAACATATTCAAGTTATGTACGTTAGAAAACATACTTTTATTTTTATTTTTTGATGTCTATTTTTATGGAAAGACACATCAGAAATATAATATCCCTAACGAATTTCCTCAAGAGAATTCCACGTAAGATTCTATATTTCGATGGCCGAAAAATGTATGTTGAATTTTCATCAATTTGGGAAAAAGATGGGATGAAAACATATCGACACGTTTATTTTAAATTAATATACGTCATATTAAGTTAAAATAAACGTATCAAACTAAGGGGCTGTTTGGTAGCCTCTTAATGAGGCTCTGAACCATTCAGTGCTGAATGAATCAGCATTCAGCGCGTTTGTTTCAGCTTCTGAATGGAATGGTTAAGGCTGAAACATTAAGACTTGAGATGTAGCTGAACCATTAAGCACTGAACTATGTTGAACCTTAATGAGACTCTCCTACCAATGTGAGACACTAAAATTAACCATTAAGTGGTCCAACTTAATGATTCAGCACTTAACCATTCAGACCTATTAATAATTTAGCACTTAATCAATCAAACAACCCCTAAGATTTGAATCAACTATGGATGGATATGTTCAAATATTAAAAACTAAAAATAATGTATAACAAAAACTACTTCAATATGTAACATAAAGATAATATTTCATATTTGAATCCCACTAGGTTTATATGCAAATAGATCTCAAACTAATTAAGATGGTAAACCTCTTTTACTTAGTATAGTACTTTTAACCTCACTTAGATCAATATAAGTCCTTGCAACTTAATGTTAGTAATAACATGTAATTTTTAGAGTTAATGGTCAAAATCGTTCATGAGGTTTGCCAGTTTTGCTACATCAGTCCAAAATAAAAACTTTTAACATCTGAGTCCTTCTGTTTTATATCTTGTTGCCAAATTCGTCTCTGACACTAATCTCAGTTAACTATTGTTGTTAACTCTGGGGGTATTTTTGTTTTTTTGGATGCCCCTTTTTAAAACCTAATTTAAACAGAGTTATTTATATCCACAGAAAACAAAAATACACAGATGTAAAAAGAGGTCAGTTAAAAAGAAAAAAAAAATACCCTCAGAGTTAACGACAATAGTTAACTGGGTTTAGTGTCAAGGACGAATTTGGTAACAAAATTTAAAACATAAGATATAAAACGTTTCAATTTTGGACTGATATAGCAAAACTGCCAAACCTTAGAGACGATTTTGACCATTAACTCTAATTTTTATTATATAGAGAAAGTTTTATACATACTTAACATACAAATGAATAGGTGTAGAGGTGATACATTCATAAATTAATATACGTATGATTGTGAATATATGAGTGGAGTTCCCTATTCCCACTTTACTCCCTTCATAAAGCCCAAAAATGCCCCGTCTTTTTAAGGGGTGCAAAAGTAAAATATTCCCTACCCCCACAATACAACATCGACTAAGAACCAACACAATTTCAACTCTTTTCCAATCTTACCCTCCTTTTTATACCACACATGACCACCGTTTTTGTTTGTATGCGTAGTGTGTTCGAAATTATGAATTTTAGATAGAGAGATTCGAATCTACCATTATATTAAACCACCACCACTAATTAGCCCTCTTATAAGGGTATTTTAGGTCTTTTATATCATTTTTATTACGTTTTTATTTATTTAAATGGCATAATCCTAAACTACTATTATTAATCATCTATACATGTATCCATAGTTGTTAAAAGCGCGCCTAGACGAGCGCCTAGGCGTGCCTAGGCTCGAGGCGCACCAAGTGCGCTGCTCCCTGTGAGGTGCACGCCTAGGGACTAAGGCGTACTATCAGGGCTGATTTCCGGCCAAATTCAGGCTAAAAGTTACATAAACCTCTGAAACATCCTAAATGAGTCATGAACAAGTCCTAAACAACCCTAAAACATCCTAAAGTAGCCCTAAACAAACCTAAAACATCTATATAGAATCCCTAAAAAATGTATTTTATACTATGCGCTTAATTATAAAAAGCCGTCGTTTTTTATGCGCCTTGCGCCTAGGCTCCAGGCTCGGCCTATGCGCCTTGAGTACGTCTAAGCGCTTTGACAACTATGCATGTGTCTCGTAGTATTTGAACCATCATTCCATCAACATCTTATATCATGTTAATTGTTAAATAACTAATAAGTGTAAGTTATTAAGTGCGTATACTTATATTATTAATCTGAAATATAAAGTAAGAAAAGGATCATAGATAGAATATAAACATAAACATGGTGGACGATAATATACATTTGTTGGAGAATACTATTCTGGTTTTTTTATTACAAGTATAATATACTCTTTTTTTAGGATTTAAAGGGCAAATACCAATATTTATTTGAAAGAAAATCTAAACGCAAACTTTCGAAAAAAACATGATATTAGATAGTCATAATGTTGTCATTTTATGTATTCTATAAACACCTCAGAATATCTATACGATTTGAGTTGGAGCATCAAATACTATCTGATCAAAGACCTGAAAATTCCATATATTAAATTAGTGAGAAAATTATTTAAAAGAAATTAGTTGAAGGGTATAGGATTCCCTTTACCACCTCTAAATTTGCAGACTTTTTGGGAGGTGAAGTCAACTCAAAAGCTGACTCTTTTTTCTTTTACTAATTTATATAATATATAATATAATATTCAAATTTCTGCTCTAATGGTGCTCCCCCACTGGGGTCATTAATTAACACTAGTTTTTTTGTTTTATTTACACTCATATTTATGGGGTTTTAATCTAATTTAATTGTAAAACAACGTTTAAGTTTATCGTTTCCAATGAATTTGACATCGGTTTAATCTCATAATAATCCAGTTTTGACCATGGGTTTTGGAACCCACAAATACTATCTCAAGATCTTGGGTTTCACATCTCAAAAAACATAAACTTTTGTAGATAATATATACTAATACATAAGTGACATTAATCGAGATAACAATATCATATTTTAGAATCGAAAATGTTGTGCATCTATGTGGTTATATATAATAATATAACCTTAAATCTTAATGCATAACTCTAATATACAGTATTTATTAATCTAAACGGTCTAATTAAGTTTCTTAATCCATTGACTATTATTAATCTCAATCAGCCGAAAATACAAAATCAAAGCATGGTTAGGCCAAAAATAAAGTGTACAATGTTGGGTAATGAGTGAACCTTTCCCACTCTTTTTATTATGTTAATCATGGTGTCACATGTGTGCATGCATAATGATCATGAACCCAACCCAACCAAGTCAAACCCTAATCCATGCATTCATGACCATTATGGACCATAGTGGGTTCCTAAAACATCATTTTTAGGTTTTGTTTCATGATTTGGCACGCACATGAGTCCCCACACACTTCGGGCAACTATCATAGGATTAATTTCTGGATTAAAAAAATAAATCTTTAAAAAGTTGTTGATTATAATAAGATCAAAGAATGTAAGTTTTTTAATAATGCATTCTTTTTTATTTTAAATATTTAAAAAGAATCATGAATGTTTTGTTGCTTTATAAAGATCACACCGAATAATCTGATTTTATTTTACAACAACAACAACTATTATTATTATTATTATTATTATTATTATTATTATTATTATTATTTATGTAGTATGTAGCAATTCACGCCATTTTAAGATTTAACATTCTTAATTCTTAAACTGTAATTAAGAAATGTAAAATTATTTCCAAACAGATGGAATAATGCCTAAGAGTTGGACGGGAAAAGTAATAAAATATTTGAGGTGGTTTGTGTGATTTGTTATATTTTTAGGGGGTTATATGAAACAAATTACGATGTGTTTTTAGGTGGGTTGTCAAGGCTCACTCACTCGGGGGTGTGCCTAAACCCATTTTTCAGGCATAGCGTAGCTTTCCAGCTTCACTTCAAAAGCTCAATTTTCAAGCATTCGGACACATTTTTCAGGTCAAGTTCCGAGGGAACTCCGGTCAAGAATCCTCTGAACAGGTCTTAAACTTTTATACCAGGCTTAAACAAGTCTAGAATCGACCCAAAACAACCTAAACCAACCATAACGAAACGTCGAAACCTTAAACATGTTTTAAACTTCTAAAAATGTAATTTTTATACTGTGTGTCTTATTTAAAAATACTTTTGCTTTTTAAGCGCCTTGCATTAAAGCCCAACTCTCAAGGTTCATCCTTTGCGCCTTGAATTCACCTTACGCCTTTAACAACTATGATTTTTAGTGCGGCGGATTGCAAATATGTGAAGAAAAGGGCCTTTTGCAAATATGTGATAGATACATACTTTATATCGGTCCAGTCCAAGGTGAACATTGGGCCGAATAAAAGTGTTGTATCACATGGGTTTTCTTTTGTTTTTCACTTTTTCTTGATTTCGTATTAAATCTTACAACAAATGAAAGATAATTTCAAAGAAAAGTTAAATGATAAATTAAATATTAAAGACATTTCAACAAAATTAAAAGTTTAGTAGAAATAGATCCACATGGTAATAAAATAAAAACTATAAATTGACGTGTAACGTTATATGATGAATACTATAGTTAATTTATAGAAGTTGAAGAAGCTAACTATACAGAAATTAGAAATTAATTTATAGAAGTTGAGGAAAACTTATACATACTACAAAAGATGACTGCATAGGAATTTCAATGTATAACGTTATATTATATTTTTTTCTATCAAACAAAGTGACAATAGAAATTAGAAAGTGTAACTCATAGACATATATAAGTGTTTTTATTCTGATTTGAGATGGAGATTACAAATTAACTCTAGAGCAGTTAACTTAGAAATAGTTTAAAGGTGTTATGTAAATTGTAAATATATGATTTCCCAAAATATGTTTTATTTAGACGTTAACGATTTCTAATCCAAGTGTTATGTTAATTAGAGTAGCTTAATTGAGTATTTTTCTATGCTTATGGGTACGAATTGAAATATCTCTTTGATCATTAACAAGTTTGGTAATATATCAATAATAAAAACATATACGTTTTCTGAATAAAGATTGGTGTTATTTTTTTTTGAAAGACGAATTTCTTATTCCTTATGAAACTTGAACTCAAGACATCACACTTTTAGTGTATTAAAAAGCAAATTTCTTGCTCCTTACCACTGGACCACCAACCCCAATGGTATAAATATTGGTGTTATAAATATTGTTGTTTAATGATTTTATTTTACTTTTTTTAAACAACTGGTTTTATTTTATTTCTACTACATTATAAAGAGTGAGCAATGGGCAAACATGTCCAACTTGGTAAAGTTAAGATGGGATGTGAAAAGTCATGTGTTTCAACCCTCAAATGTCATATAAATCTTCCTCAAATTAACCTTCAATGCATTAAGATACGTGTACCATGTAGTAAAGATAAATAAAGGTTTACCACAAGCTTCAAATAGTTATATTCAACAAATATTAATTTTACATTTTCTTTCTTTCTTTAAAATTGCATATGTTTATATAAATATACAGTGCCGTTCATCGTGAGAATTGCTGAAACAAATTACTTTATCTTTGCAGAGAGTTAATGGTGGTACGAAGTGACGCACACACAACGCCAAGTAGTACGGTACGTTTTGATTTTCTGTTGATAAGCTTTTTTTTTATTTTAATTATCTAATAAGAACGACAGGGTGCGACCGAGGACGCTGAAAAGAGTAATCATGTTGTAACGAATCTGGCAAAACGTCGACACAATCCGAAAGTGGATTGTATCTGCAAGTTCATCTTCCAGGTTAAACTTGATTTGTTTATTAAAATAAATGTCTTGTTGATACTTCTTTACTTCTCTGTTTACTTGTTTATACTGATATCGAATGGTTGTGTTTTGGTTTATCTACTCTGTTTTGGTTTCTATGCTCATATTTGGTTTTGAGTTCATGCTTGACAATACGTATTCATATGGTGGTTTGGTCTAAATTTGTGAAAAATTATATAGATATATTTGGGAATAAAAATTATATATGCTCATATTTGATTTTGAGAACAATGCTGATGACTGGATTTTGATGATCAAAGAAGTTCATTTTCATATATAGTGAAATTTTTTTTTATACTTGGGCGTCCTGTGTACACATCATATCTTAGATGTTGGAAGTTAAGGACATATGGTTGGACAATTTACATAGTGTGTCATGAAAAGTTATAAGAGCGCATATGTTGGATATAAAAAAATATAGTTTCTTTTCAAAGTTTAAACAATGAAGAAAAATGGATTAATTTCATATACATCGTTTCGCATTCAAAGACAATTACGTTTTTACACTTTTCCTACAGCTTGGTGGGCTAACACGGCTACGCTTGTGCATTGTTCAAAAAAATATATTTATCTTAACCGTCCCGCAGCAACGCGCAAGTTTCTCACTAGTTTACTTAAATGGATGAATTTCTCAAAAATCGAAGCCCAATATCAACCTCTCTTTACCCAGATGCCATATAATGTAAACCCGTGTACTAAGTTTTAGGCCTATAATTAGTTTAGCCCAATACCACTACAAAACCCCCCTCTTAAAAGTCCATTGTCTTTTTACCTTTTGGAATAGTTTTTTTGTATCTATGGTTGGGCCCAAATTATGATTATGGTCATTGTGGTTTAAAAGTTGTGATTTTTTTTTCTCTAACTACTATTTTTTCTTTCATGGTCCAAAAATTCAACATAAGTTTCCAAACTGAGTGCATTGTGAATTTTTCCTCACGAGATAATTGAATTATAATATAGCCCATTAAAAGGAGATATCTAAGTAGCTCTTATAAATATTTGAAATTCAGATGAAGTGATAGCATATTTTTAAAAAAACATCCATGTTTGACCAGAGAAATTTTATTACATTTTAATCGTTTTTAATTAATTTTTCACTTTACATTTATGCATAAAATAGTAAATCATAAGTTTTTTTGTTGAAAAAACATTTCAATTACTAAGATATTGAATACGTTTTGCGTACAATACAATAATATGTATTAATTGTTTTGGGGGTTATACCGAATGTCAACATCGTACACATAAAAACCTATTCCAAACCGAGTGAATAGTGATTTTTGCCTTATCTATTCTATCTATATAATAATTGAGGTCACTTGGGTTGAATCAAGGCCTTAGAGAGGGCCTTTATGATCCAACAACTAATATGGAGCTCCAAATTATGACTATAAAACCTTTTTTCTTTTATTTTTTTTTTCATTCTCCATATCAAAACTCTCCTATTCTTCCTAATTCCTAACAAATCTTTCAATCTTTCTTCTTCACCTTGCATCATTTGTTGATTATCCACAACTGATTAAAGGTAAACATCCATACTACTCTTCTAATGTTGATTCCTATTATTATTTTGACTTTTTTATTGTTAACATTATTAAGAACAAATCAAACCGAATGAAAATTCTTATTCTTTTACGTGGAAATCATTCTTCTTAAACACATGTTCTAATGAAACGGATTTGTGATAAACGGATTTGTGATAAACACATATTCAATCGGATTTATTATAAATTGATAACAAAGATACTATCAATTCCTATTGTTATTTTTTTATTCTTTTTAAGATTTCCTAATCTAATAACCATTTGAAATCATTCTGGTGTTTATCACATAAAAGTAAAATTAAACCCGTCTGGCCCGGGCGCCTTTCCACCATCACAATCCCAAACAGCAAACGTCACTTCTTCGACCGAGAAAGGAGCATCCAATGTCATCACATCATCCGGTAACAGCCCTGGCATGTCCGGGATAATAAACGGTGGTCGAACCCCACCACTTAGCCTAAATTTATTTTTAAAAAAGTCGGCCACATTCTCCTTGATTTGAATCGGATCAGTAACCCACGAATCCCCATTTTTAACCCCATGTATTCTGTTGGAGGCTAAGTTCATCTTAATAATACTGTGGAAATAACTCGAGTTCTCATCGCCATCCAAGGCCCATTTAACTCTTGACTTTTGGTGCATATCTTGTACTTTTAATCGTTCTTCCTCAAAAAGCAGCTTCCTCGTATTACATCTTAACTCAATAAAACATTAATACCTTACATTGAAATTTGGGGTAAACCATAAGGACTAACGGCGTAATTTTTTCTTGTTACAAAGGTTCCACCACAAGAAGTCATTGATTTTCAAATTAAAATTATGATTTTTTATGTTTGTAATGTAATTTATTTGAATTATTGATTACGATTTTGAGGTTATTTATTAAGATTTATAATCTCATTTATTTATATTAGTATGTTTACGAATTATGATTAGTCTTGATTGCAATTAATAAGATTTATTCATTTGTACTGTTATTTATTAAGATGTTTAATATTATTTATTGACATTAATAATAATTGACCGAATTTAATGTTATTTATTAAAATTATTAATCTCATTTATTTATATTACTTTTTTCGAGTTTATGTTTAATAAGATTTAATTATTTTTAATGTATTTTTAGTATGTTAGAATTAATGTTATTGACATTAATAATAATTGACCAAGTTAAATGTTATTTATTATGATTTTTTAATCTCATTTATTTATATTAATATTACTACGAAATTATGTTTAATATGTCTTTATGAAATTATGTTTAATATTATTTATATTACTGTTCGTTCGAATTATTATTGGTCTTGCCTGCAATTAATAGGATTTATTTATTTTTTAATGATATTTATTATGAGTTTTAATGACATTAATAATAGTTGACCGAATTTAATGTTATATATTGCGATTTTTAAGCTCATTTATTTATTATTGACCGAATTAATTTACGAATATATTACTAATACTAATATTGCAATTTTTAATTTTACTCTGATTTATTTATTATTGACCGAATTAAATTATGAATATATATTACTAATACTAAAACTAATATTACGATATTTAATTTTATTCCCATTTATTTCTTATTAACCGAATTAAAATTTTCTTTTACTATTTTTACGAATATATTAGTAATTACTAATAATTACTAATATTAACTAAAACTAATATTACGATTTTAGTTTTACTATTCGTAAAAATAGTATTGTTGACCGAATATATTACTAATCATAATTGACCGAATTGAATATTATTTTTTACGATTTTTAATCTCATTTATTTATATTAATGTTACTATGAAATTATGTTTAATATATTTTTATGAATTATTATTGGTCTTGCCTGCAATTAATAGGATTTATTCATTTTTTAATGTTATTTATTATGAGTTTTAATGACATTAATAATAATTGATCGAATTTAATGTTATATATTACGATTTTTAAGCTCATTTATTTATTATTGACCGAATTGACCCAATTAAATTACGAATATATTACTAATACTAAAACTAATATTACGATTTTTAATTTTAATCCCATTTATATCTTATTGACCGAATTAAAATTTTCTATTACTGTTTTTACGAATATATTACTAATTACTAATAATTACTAATACTAATACTAATATTACGTGCAGAAATTGTTTCACAAGTCGCTAGGTTTGTTATTTGCATATTCAACATTTATGTTTACAATATTCTTATTTTATAATTAGTTGCACATTTTAAATTTTCTATACATAATTCTTTTTGTAAAGGTTTACTATGATTGGATGACCTGATTTACTTCAATCAAAAGATACTTCCATTGGCGAATACTGTGTCTTCAAATGGTGTTCAATCGAGCACAAAATGTTTGTTACTAAGGTTGCACCACAAGATGTCATTGATTTTGAAATTTAAATTATGATTTTGTTGTTATTTATGAAGAGTTTTAATGTTATTTATGATAATTTTAATGTCACTGATTTGAATGATTGATTATGATTTGGTTGTTATTTATTAAGATTTTTAATCTTATTTATTGATATTACTAATATTACGAAATTCATTTTAATATTGTTGACCGACTTTAATTTTGATATTACAACTTTCCTTTAATCAATTGTGATGAAACGATATTTTTTTTAAACATATACGACTTTCTTTCAAACATTTATTTAAATCTATTTTACAGTTTATAATTTAAATATAATCCGAAGATAACACTGTACATTTATTTTCCTACACTTTTATTATTCTTTTAATAATAAATATAATTAAAATATAATTAACAGTTTCCTAAAATATATATAATGTATTCAAAATAATTTTCAATGCTATTACTAATATTACGACCTTAATGTTAATATTGTTGACCGAATCTGTATAAAAACTTTTTACGTTTTTGTTAAATTGATGGAGGTCAATTCTTTGACTATATGTCTTTGAATTTGATTGTGCTAATTTTAACCGTTGTTGACCAATTCACGTCAATTACCAATCCTTCCCATTTTTATAATTCAAAGACTTTCCTTTAATCATTTGAAATGAAACGATATTCTTTTAAACATATACGACTTTCCTTTAAACATTTATTTAAATCTATTTAACAATGTTAAATCTATTTAACAGTTGATAATTTATATATAATCCAAAGATAGGAGTGTACATTCATTTTCCTACACTTTTATTATTCTTTTAATAATAAATATAATTTAAATCTATTTAATAGTTTCCTAAAATATATAATGTATTCAAGATAATTTTCAATGCTTTTACTAATATTACGAACTTAATTTTAATATTGTTGATCAAATACTAGTAAAACCTTTTTACGTTTTTGTTAATTTGATGGAGGTCAATTTTTTGACTTTATGTCTTTGAGTTTGATTGTGTTAATTTTAAGCGTTGTTGACCAATTCACGTCAATTACCAATCCTTCTATTTTTATAATTCAAATATATAAATAAATATTCCTACTCGATCACGTCAATTGAGGCACATTATTTCCGATTTTGCAGAATTGTTCGAGACACAACAATACTATATAAACCTTAACAAATAATAAAATCATTTAATCGTCATACCAAATTTAACAACAAAATTAAATGATAATATAAATTTTCAAAATGTTACTTTTGATACAACTAATAATGATTACTAATGATGTCAATAATAAATTGTATATAATGGGTAAGGCAATTTGAGACGCGGATGATTTTAATGTCATTTATTTGAATGATTGATTACGATTTTGATGTTATTTGTTAAGATTTTTAATCTTATTTACTGATGTTACTAATATTACGAATTTCATTTTAACAATGTTGACCGACTTTCATTTTGATATTACGACTTTCCTTTAATCATTTGTAACTAAACGATAATCATCATCTTGATTTCAATAAGTGTGCTAATTTTAAGTGTGCTAATTTTAAGATGTTAATAATAATTTGTATATAACGGGTAAGTTAATTTCAGACGTGGATTATTTTAATGTCATTGATTTGAATGATTGATTATGATTTTGATGTTATTTATTAAGATTTTTAATTGTTAAGTACTATATTTACACAGTTTAAATAATGACGTTTTTTTGACGGCTTTTTGTAACATGTCAAAAGTTGCCTAAAGTGTGTGTACAATGGGTCCTTTTGGCTACATGTTGAAATGGGTTTGGGGTTGATCCTTTTGGTGTCTATTTTTTAATAAAATATAGGAAATTTATATTACAGCATGTGACATTGGACCCATTTTCTTATTAGTTGTTTTTTAGCTATGTAATCGGTTTGAACCATTGGAGAGATAACATAAAAATTTAAGCTACCCATTCAAGTAAGTGGGTTAAGGATTGTTTCTTGATTTACTTATCACCGTATCCATATCTTTACAACAACTATATTTTATGTAGAACACAAATATGGAATACAATGGTGGAGGTTTTCATAAATTATTGAAAATGAGCTGCACTCCGAGGATCGTGATGACAATGATAACAACTTCGAAGGTGAAAAATCAGCTATCAATGAGCAAGAGTTGGAAGATTTTGATTGAAGTAATGAAAATGGACCATTGGTTGAAGTTCGTTAAGCCCCAACTAAATGATAAGTGTTCTATGCTTAAGCTTAGTTATGATTATAATATAGATATTACCCTTACCCAAATGATGTAATGTGTGATATTGGTTGAAGTTCGTTAAGCCCCAACTAAATGATAAGTGTTCTATGCTTAAGCTTAGTTATGATTAGAATATAAATATTACCCAAATGATGTAATGTGTGATATTGTGATAGTATGCTATGTAGTTTGCAGTGGTCAAATTAAACTTTACTTACTCGATATATCCATCATTTCGTTACATTAAACTGTTAGATGACATTTTGCATTTAACATCAAAAATCATACATATTGCATTATCAAACATTTAGTAACCAAAACAAATCGTATAATACAATTCTTATTTTTCTACTTTTTTTTCATTTTACTTCCGGGTGAACCGTGGGTCCCCACGGGACTCTAACCTAGTTACAAGATAATTAAATTACTATGAAATGCCATTAGAGGGAGATGTCTAAGCAGCTCTTACAAAAAATCGAAATTTAGATGGAGTGATACCATATTTTTAAAGAAATAAAATAAAGCGTGCGAGGATAACCAACATGGTTTTGTCCCTTTGCCTTTACCACTTTTGGCTCATTGGCACCGGAAGCGATCAGGTTTCTGACGAGAGTCCAACGGGTGGTCCACAACAACTTCTCGACTCACCATGGGCGAGGATTTGTTTTCTCTAGATTAGGGTTCTTGTGACACCCGGCAAATTCTGGTTAACAACGTTGTCTAGATGAAAGTCTACCTTAGCGAGTCACGCGTATATTGCACTTAACTGGGTTAGTTAAGTCGGGTTATGGTTCGGGAACTATCGGTTTAGTCTAGAAGATCATTGGATGTTGGTCTAGAGGTTCATTAGATGTCGGTCCTTAACCAAGTGTACAAACGGTGACGATTTGTAGGATCGTCAGGGCATACGGAACATACAAGTCTCGAGTCCCGGGAATTGGTGAACGAGTGTGAATATGTGTATTTACATGTGTTATGTGTTTACAATCATTATGTGACTTGTCGGTATGTGAATATGTGTTAACATATGTTAAAACGGGGTTTAACGCGCAAAACACACGAAACCAGCCCCTATAGGCGATTAGGGAGGCCTAATCGCCTATAAGGGAGGCGAGTAGGCCCTTTAGGGGCGAGTAGGGGACCAATTGCATGACTGTTCATGCGATTAGGCCCCAATTGCATGAACTTACATGCGATTAGGCTTCCTAATCGCGTGTAAAGGCTGCACAATCGCTAGTTACGGGCTGGACGACTAAAAACGACTATAAATACCATACTTTACCTCATAAACTTCATAATACAAACCCTAGTCGTCCCATAACCCGCCCCAACACACACACAACCTCTGGAACGCGATTTTTGATCAAAACACAAGGTTTCAAGCTTAATCCATCATTCTTTTACAAATCTAAGGTTTGGTTTCCATCCATGCAATCTTTATAAACGTTTTTATTCAATCCCTAATAGTCCAGACCTGTTCTAAAACGGAAAAGCTTTCTGAAAATCGTTAATAAGTGTTGATAATCGGATTCTAACTAGTATACATGTGTTATGTGTGTTTATGATTAGAAAGCTAGGGTTTTTATGATTCAAGATGAATGAATGACATGTTATTATGTTAGATCAGAATAATATTGATGTTATGTTAATGAAATCTGAGAAATCGATTATTAGGGTTATAGTTATGCATGTTAATGTGGTGTTCATGCTATGTGTATGGTGTTTGGATTACATGGTTGCATGCAGGACTGATAATACGAGGTTAAACGAAGGATTTTGGTTTAAACATGTTTAGAATAGTTGTTGGGATGATATTGGGTGGTTACACACGTTCTGGATCTGATTTGGAGCGTTAAACGCGCGAAAAACCGGAACAGCAAGGTTACAGGCGATTAGCAATCCTAATCGCCTATGTTAGAGGCGATTAGGAGGCCAATCGCCTATGTTTCATGTGATTAGGGCCTAATTGCTAGTAGTTACATGCAATCAGCCCTAATTGCTAGTAGTTACATGCAATCAGCCCTAAATGCTAGTAGTTACATGCAATCAGCCCTAAATGCTAGTAGTTACATGCAATCAGCCCTAAATGCTAGTAGTTACATGCAATCAGCCCTAAATGCTAGTAGTTACATGCGATTAGCCTTCCTAAATGCCAGTTGACCAACCTAAATGCTAGTTGACTTTTCCTAATCGCGTGTACTGCTGCTGTAAGTATAAATTAGCATTCTGAGACCCGATTTGACATGTAGGAACATGCTAGGAACCTCGTAACATATCTAATAACTTGGTAACATATGTTTGGATGTAATTCGGTGATACGTGAGCTATGTGCTATAACTTGTTGTGCGTTAACGCATGTTAAGTGTGATTGCATGATTTCATGTTTGAGAGTGTAAACATAACACGGGGAGTCTCGGGTCACCAATGGGATGTCGAGTCTTGTACTTTGGGTCAGTTAAACAGTCACGGTGTTTTCAAACGAACTTGGTTATGGTCTGGACATCTAGGGACTAATTAACCTGCGGGTTATTAGTCTAAGTGCTTGTAACTGTCATATGTTAGGTCGCCGCTTTACGGGACTAGCATAGCTGCTGAGTTATTCGTATTACGAAGTAACGCAACATAAGGTGAGTTTACGGCCCCTCTTTTAAACTGGTTTCACACTTTCGGGGGAGAAAACATGTGTTAAAACGATTATTTGGTAACTACTGTCATACTATGGGTTTCTATTGTGTACTACACGATCTTTGGAAGTCCAGGGGGGAACCATGAATGTGCGGGTTTGCACAACGGGGAAATGTGAATAACGCTATTGGGAGTGACCAACCCCGCTCGTCGACTTGGAGGGTCGGCGGGTGCATATTGTCTCAAACAGGAACAACAGGAACAACAGGGTTACTACATCGGGCATACATTTGGTTTACGAGTTAGTAATGGTTTTCCAATCGTGGTAGTAACAAAACATACGCCTAGCTAGCGTACACTGGTTTTCGATTTGTTATAGTATGGACAGGTTGACTTGGTACTTGGATTACAAAACCTGTAAACTCACCAGCATTTTTGTGCTGACGTAAACTTTTACATGTTTTCTCAGGTCGCTAAGGTAGCACTACTGGACTAGGGCGCACGCGTCTGCACGGCGTCTAGTTAGAGTCGCATGGTTTTCATATGTTGAACATTTGGTTTACTTTTGAGATACTGTTTTGAATAAGCTTCCGCTGTAAACGGGGATTTTAAACTATGTTTTGAAATTGCATTATATTCATTTAGACTTGTTTATTGTGATCGTTGGTTTGGATCCTGGTTTGTCATGCGCCTCGCGGTAAAACTCCGCAAGTGGATTTTGAGGGTGTGACTGATTGGTATCAGAGCCAATGGTTATAGTGAACTAGGACTGCATGTAGAGTCTAGTCTATAGCCGAGTCGCACACACTAGACGATCACATGGTACTAAACATTAAGGTGGTTTACGTATGGTCTTGTCGGGGTGTCTCTAAATCATTTGGCCTTTCTACGTTACATCATCCGTTCTATCTTAGGTCGGGTTACTTACTTTCTAGGCAGTGTAGTATATTGGAGTGAATCGTGTACTCTTGAGATTTGTCCAAGGCTCGGACTTCTCCCTTTCATACTCCAATAGAAACACTTGCCATAAACTACCGTAGTATTACGGTGTATAGCTAAGGGTCTATGTTCGGTGATTTGAACTTTGAACTAGGAGAACACTTGGAGGACCATGTAGAGCGGTTTATCATTTTGGGTGCACACAAAATCATAAACCGAAATGCATGGAAGCCCTAGTGAGCTCTGGGTTTGAAGGGATAGTCCTGGATTGGATCTAGCTTTGATCTTGTGAACATTAGTGGTTATCTTTATCTGCGAAACTAAATTTTCTCGTTCTTTCTGCCAGAATCATGTCTGGAGTACGAGGAGGACGTGAAGGTGGTCGCAATGGCGGACGTGGTGGTGGTCGCGGTGGTGCTGGTGGTCGTGGAGGTATTAACCTATCGCAGGCTGATCTGAACAACTTGCTCCAAGCTGCCTTCCAGTTAGGGCACAACGGTGGTGGTAAGTTGATTTATCCATTTTCTTTGCCTCATTGGTGAACCTTGTTTACATTCGTCGTGATTCCTCACGCATTTCATTTCAGGTGGTCCTGTTAACCCACCCCCACCCATGTGTACCTACAAGATGTTTCGGGACTGTAAGCCCCAGGAATTCTCTGGCACTGAGGGTGCGGTGAGCTTACTCAGGTGGTTGGAAAAAGTGGAGTCAGTGTTTCTGATGTGTAACTGTCTCCCAGAAGATCGGGTTAAGTATGCTGCTGCGTTATTCCAGGATGTTGCTTTGACTTGGTGGAATAACATCACCCAGAATATGGGTATTGGGGAGGCGTATTGTATGCCTTGGGAGAATTTTGTGCAGCTGCTGAAGCGTGAGTACTGTCCCAGGGAAGAGGTGCAGAAACTAGAGCACGAGGTGTGGAACCTCAAGATGACTGGGTCTGAAATTGAGAAGTATACTGTGAGGCGTAACGAGTTGGCAGTGCTGTGTCCCGATCTGCATGTGCCAGAATACAGGAGGATCGAGCATTATATCTCAGGGTTAGTACCAGAAATCGCAGGGTTGGTGGCTGCGGGAAATCATCCTACATACTCAGAGGTGGTCCGATCGGCTCATAGGATGACCAACTTAAAGGTGAATGAGGGTATTTTGCCTGCTAAGGGTTCGACTGCTAAGGCCCCAGAGAACAACAAGCGCAAGTGGGATAATGAAGGGAAAGGATCTGGACCAGCACAGCAGAGTAAGAGGTTCGATAATGGGGGTTCTTCTTCTTCGGGTAACAAACAGGGTGGTTATGCGGGGAAACTGCCTAAATGCAACAAGTGTGGACGTCATCATCAAGGGAACTGCGACAGTAACCGTTGTCACCGCTGCCAGCGAACTGGGCATTTTGCTAAAGATTGTCGGGCTACACTTCCATCGACCCAGGCCCCGACTACTAACTCAGCTCCTACTACTCAAGGGACTACAGGAAGACAAGGATGTTACAACTGTGGTGAGACTGGGCATTACAAAAAGGATTGCCCAAAACTGAAGCAGGGTGGAAACAACGGAAATGGGAACAACAGGGGCGGTGGTAGGAATGCACGCGCCTTCGTCATTGGAGCCGCTGAGGCTAGACAGGATCCTGACACAGTTACCGGTACGTTCCTTCTCAATAATCGTTCTGTTAGTGTGTTATTTGATTCTGGTGCCGACAAGAGTTTTGTATCCATGGAAGTTAGTCGACTGCTAGATGTAGTACCCATACCATTAGAGACTAAGTATATTATTGAGTTGGCTGACGGTAAAAAGATTGAAGCTACTAGTGTCCTTCGGGAGTGTCAACTAGAGTTGTCGGGTTTGTCGTTCCCCATCGATCTTATGCCGGTACCTTTGGGTAGTTTTGACGTTGTTGTAGGCATGGATTGGTTGTCCCTGTATCGCGCGGAGATTGTCTGTTACGACAAGATTATTCGGATTCCTCTCCCTGATGGAGAATTCCTTTCTGTGTACGGTATCAAGGGTGGTGTTTCGCTAAACATCATCTCTAGCATGAAAGCCCTTAAGTGTCTTCGAAAGGGTTATCCAGCCGTTTTGGCACTTTTATCTGTTTCCTCTGGTGATGAGAAGAAGATCGACGATATTCCAGTTGTACGCGAGTTTCCTGATGTTTTTCCCGATGATTTATCTGGTCTTCCTCCCCATCGTCAAGTCGAGTTCGGTATTGATCTTGTTCCAGGGGCTGCTCCTATTGCTCGGGCCCCCTACCGTCTTGCACCTCCCGAGATGCAGGAATTGTCTAGTCAGTTACAGGAACTCTTGGACAAGGGTTTCATCAGACCAAGTTCTTCCCCTTGGGGAGCCCCGATTCTATTCGTCAAGAAGAAGGATGGAAGTTTCCGATTGTGTGTGGACTACAGAGAACTGAACAAATTGACCGTCAAGAACCGTTATCCTCTTCCACGTATTGATGATCTATTCGACCAGCTCCAGGGTTCTAGTTACTACTCCAAGATTGATTTGAGGTCCGGTTATCACCAGTTGCGCGTAAGGGAAGCTGACGTCGCAAAGACTGCCTTTCGTACACGTTATGGCCATTTCGAATTCTTGGTCATGCCTTTCGGTCTCACGAACGCACCGGCGGTTTTCATGGACTTGATGAACCGCGTTTGCAAACCGTATCTGGACAAGTTCGTCATTGTGTTTATTGATGACATTCTGATCTACTCCAAGAACAAGACCGAACACGAGGAACACCTGCGTTTGGTTTTGGAACTCTTGCGACGGGAACAACTTTACGCTAAGTTCTCAAAGTGTGACTTTTGGTTACGCGAAGTTCAGTTCCTAGGACATGTGGTTAATGAACTAGGGATTCATGTCGATCCAGCTAAGATCGAAGCGATCAAGGACTGGGGAGCACCAAAGACGCCAACTGAGGTGCGGCAATTCCTAGGCCTTGCGGGCTACTATCGTCGTTTCATTCAGGGGTTCTCGAAGATCGCTCAACCCCTGACCACTCTCACGCAGAAGGATAGGAAATTCGACTGGGGTGAACCACAAGAGTCAGCGTTTGAAGAACTGAAATCCAAACTGTGTTCTGCTCCTATTTTGTCCTTACCTGAAGGCCCTGATGATTTCGTTGTTTACTGTGATGCTTCTATTCATGGTCTCGGTTGCGTATTGATGCAACGCGAGAAAGTGATTGCGTATGCTTCTCGTCAACTCAAGGTGCACGAGAAGAACTACACCACCCATGACTTGGAGTTGGGTGCCGTGGTATTCGCGTTGAAAATTTGGAGACATTACTTGTACGGTACCAAATGCACCATCTACACCGATCACAAGAGTCTCCAACATATTTTCGACCAACAACACTTGAATATACGGCAGCGTCGTTGGATTGAACTTCTGAACGACTATGATTGTGCCATTAAGTACCATCCTGGCAAGGCGAATGTTGTAGCAGACGCCTTGAGCAGGAAGGAATCAACTAAACCTCGTCGCGTTCGGGCGTTGCAGCTCACCATTCATTCATCCCTACCTGATCAACTCCGCTCTGCCCAGTTAGAAGCTTTGAAGGAGGAAAACCTTAAAGCTGAAACTATGCACGGTGCCGACAAGCACCTCGAGCGAAGGCCTGATGGCCTGCACTACTTCGCAGAACGTATATGGGTTCCTTTATTCTGGGGACTACGGGAGCTTGTCCTAGATGAGGCTCATAAGTCCCGGTATTCTATTCATCCTGGTTCGGATAAGATGTACCAAGATCTGAAGGTGCTTTACTGGTGGCCAAACATGAGGTCGGATATAGCCTCATACGTGAGCAAATGCTTGACCTGTGCTAAGGTCAAGTGGAATACCAGAAACCGTCGGGTCTCTTGCAACAACCTGAAATTCCGGAATGGAAATGGGAACGGATTACAATGGATTTTGTCACGCAACTGCCTAAGTCACCAAGCGGGAATGACAAGATATGGGTGATTGTCGATCGGTTGACGAAATCAGCCCATTTTCTTGCTATTAAGGAGACCGACACCATGGATCGTTTGGCTCGTCTTTATCTGAAGGAAGTTGTTTCTAAGCACGGGGTGCCGGTTTCTATTATCTCGGATCGTGACTCCCATTTTACTTCTCACTTCTGGAAGTCTTTGCACAAGGCTTTGGGTACCCAACTAGATATGAGTACGGCTTATCATCCACAGACTGACGGTCAGAGTGAGCGCACGATTCAAACTTTAGAAGACATGCTGCGGGCATGTGTGATCGATTTTGGCAAGGGTTGGGAAGCTCATCTACCGTTAGTAGAATTCTCGTACAACAACAGTTATCACACGAGCATCAAGGCGGCTCCGTTCGAGGCACTGTATGGACGGAAATGTCGTTCTCCTCTTTGTTGGGCTGAAGTGGGTGAGAGTCAACTCACTGGGCCTGAACTAGTGTACGAAACTTCGGAAAAGATCGTACAGATTCGTAACCGGTTGGCAGCGGCACGGGACCGGCAAAAGAGTTATGCCGATCAGCGTCGCAAACCATTGGAATTCCAAGTCAATGACAAAGTACTTCTAAAAGTTTCACCATGGAAGGGCGTCATACGCTTTGGGAAGCGTGGCAAGCTCAATCCGCGGTATGTCGGCCCATTTACGATCCTGGAACGGATTGGACCGGTGGCATATCGTCTTGATTTACCGACGGAGCTCGGTTTCGTACATAACGTGTTCCATGTGTCCAACTTGAAGAAGTGTCTGGCTGACGAGTCTCTCATTGTTCCACTGGAAGAGATCAAGGTTGATGATCGTCTTCGGATTGTGGAAGAACCTGTAGAGATTCTGGATTACAAGATTCGTAGCCTACGTCATAGCAAGATTCGCATCGTAAAGGTTCGCTGGAACTCGAACCGGGGACCAGAGTACACGTGGGAACGGGAGGATCAGATGAAGTCTAAGTATCCTCATCTCTTTCCTAAGGAAGCGTTCGAGTCGAGATATGTCTCTTCTGCAGCTGAATGAATCTCGGGGCGAGATTCCTTTTAACGTGGGGATGATGTGACAACTCGGGTAAATCTCTCTTTTGGTTTCTATCTTTTGTTTGTTCCCTTCGTTATTTCTTTTGTTCTTTTGTTACTGGTGCAATTTTTGGGACGGAAATTCTTTTAACGTGGGGATGATGTGACACCGGCAAATTCTGGTTAACAACGTTGTCTAGATGAAAGTCTACCTTAGCGAGTCACGCGTATATTGCACTTAACTGGGTTAGTTAAGTCGGGTTATGGTTCGGGAACTATCGGTTTAGTCTAGAAGATCATTGGATGTTGGTCTAGAGGTTCATTAGATGTCGGTCCTTAACCAAGTGTACAAACGGTGACGATTTGTAGGATCGTCAGGGCATACGGAACATACAAGTCTCGAGTCCCGGGAATTGGTGAACGAGTGTGAATATGTGTATTTACATGTGTTATGTGTTTACAATCATTATGTGACTTGTCGGTATGTGAATATGTGTTAACATATCTTAAAACGGGGTTTAACGCGCAAAACACACGAAACCAGCCCTATAGGCGATTAGGGAGGCCTAATCGCCTATAAGGGAGGCGAGTAGGCCCTTTAGGGGCGAGTAGGGGACCAATTGCATGACTGTTCATGCGATTAGGCCCCAATTGCATGAACTTACATGCGATTAGGCTTCCTAATCGCGTGTAAAGGCTGCACAATAGCTAGTTACGGGATGGACGACTAAAAACGACTATAAATACCATACTTGACCTCATAAACTTCATAATACAAACCCTAGTCGTCCCATAACCCGCCCCAACACACACACAACCTTTGGAACGCGATTTTTGATCAAAACACAAGGTTTCAAGCTTAATCCATCATTCTTTTACAAATCTAAGGTTTGGTTTCCATCCATGCAATCTTTATAAACGTTTTTATTCAATCCCTAATAGTCCAGACCTGTTCTAAAACGGAAAAGCTTTCTGAAAATCGTTAATAAGTGTTGATAATCGGATTCTAACTAGTATACATGTGTTATGTGTGTTTATGATTAGAAAGCTAGGGTTTTTATGATTCAAGATGAATGAATGACATGTTATTATGTTAGATCAGAATAATATTGATGTTATGTTAATGAAATCTGAGAAATCGATTATTAGGGTTATAGTTATGCATGTTAATGTGGTGTTCATGCTATGTGTATGGTGTTTGGATTACATGGTTGCATGCAGGACTGATAATACGAGGTTAAACGAAGGATTTTGGTTTAAACATGTTTAGAATAGTTGTTGGGATGATATTGGGTGGTTACACACGTTCTGGATCTGATTTGGAGCGTTAAACGCGCGAAAAACCGGAACAGCAAGGTTACAGGCGATTAGCAATCCTAATCGCCTATGTTAGAGGCGATTAGGAGGCCAATCGCCTATGTTTCATGCGATTAGGGCCTAATTGCTAGTAGTTACATGCAATCAGCCCTAATTGCTAGTAGTTACATGCAGTCAGCCCTAAATGCTAGTAGTTACATGCAGTCAGCCCTAAATGCTAGTAGTTACATGCAATCAGCCCTAAATGCTAGTAGTTACATGCAATCAGCCCTAAATGCTAGTAGTTACATGCGATTAGCCTTCCTAAATGCCAGTTGACCAACCTAAATGCTAGTTGACTTTTCCTAATCGCGTGTACTGCTGCTGTAAGTATAAATTAGCATTCCGAGACCCGATTTGACATGTAGGAACATGCTAGGAACCTCGTAACATATCTAATAACTTGGTAACATATGTTTGGATGTAATTCGGTGATACGTGAGCTATGTGCTATAACTTGTTGTGCGTTAACGCATGTTAAGTGTGATTGCATGATTTCATGTTTGAGAGTGTAAACATAACACGGGGAGTCTCGGGTCACCAATGGGATGTCGAGTCTTGTACTTTGGGTCAGTTAAACAGTCACGGTGTTTTCAAACGAACTTGGTTATGGTCTGGACATCTAGGGACTAATTAACCTGCGGGTTATTAGTCTAAGTGCTTGTAACTGTCATATGTTAGGTCGCCGCTTTACGGGACTAGCATAGCTGCTGAGTTATTCGTATTACGAAGTAACGCAACATAAGGTGAGTTTACGGCCCCTCTTTTAAACTGGTTTCACACTTTCGGGGGAGAAAACATGTGTTAAAACGATTATTTGGTAACTACTGTCATACTATGGGTTTCTATTGTGTACTACACGATCTTTGGAAGTCCCGGGGGGAACCATGAATGTGCGGGTTTGCACAACGGGGAAATGTGAATAGCGCTATTGGGAGTGACCAACCCCGCTCGTCGACTTGGAGGGTCGGCGGGTGCATATTGTCTCAAACAGGAACAACAGGAACAACCGGGTTACTACATCGGGCATACATTTGGTTTACGAGTTAGTAATGGTTTTCCAATCGTGGTAGTAACAAAACATACGCCTAGCTAGCGTACACTGGTTTTCGATTTGTTATAGTATGGACAGGTTGACTTGGTACTTGGATTACAAAACCTGTAAACTCACCAGCATTTTTGTGCTGACGTAAACTTTTACATGTTTTCTCAGGTCGCTAAGGTAGCACTACTGGACTAGGGCGCACGCGTCTGCACGGCGTCTAGTTAGAGTCGCATGGTTTTCATATGTTGAACATTTGGTTTACTTTTGAGATACTGTTTTGAATAAGCTTCCGCTGTAAACGGGGATTTTAAACTATGTTTTGAAATTGCATTATATTCATTTAGACTTGTTTATTGTGATCGTTGGTTTGGATCCTGGTTTGTCATGCGCCTCGCGGTAAAACTCCGCAAGTGGATTTTGAGGGTGTGACAGTTCTCTATCCAGAAGGGGGTGGCGGCGCGCAGCTTGTTGCCCGTCTACCTGCTATTTTAATGTAATTTGCTTCTTTTAGTTGAAATGAAAATATAAAAACAGTTATAATAAAAAAAAGAGAGAGAGAAAAAATGACCTTGTTTGACCCATGAACATTTTATTACATTTTAATCGTTTGAAAAATTAAAATTTGGATCATTTCTCTCAAACTCCCATCTTATACGCAAAATCATATTGTTAGTGATAATTCAAGGGTTTGATATCAACTGTTTTACAAGATTGACAATCAATGCGATCACCTAATTTCCCAAGGTCTTGAAACCAAAGGTGTAAGTATGTTGCTTTGTGTATGTGTTATACATTGTACAAATGAGAAACTTAATTGCAATACAGTGATATAGGGTATGAACTGTAATTGTCAACTAATTATCTGAAGTAAACTTCATTACTCGCTTACGTACCACCTAACCGCACTTTCTTAAGGGGTGTTTGGGATTGAGTTTGGAAACAACTTATTGACTTATTAACTTTTTGAAAAGCCAATAAGTCAATAAGTCATTTGGAAAAGCACCAAATCCTGGCTTTTCAAAATGACTTATTAACTTATTGGTTTTTTCAAAAAGTTAGTAAGTCAATAAGTTGTTTCCAAACTCAATCCCAAACATGCTCTTACTAATTCTTCTAGTTTAACCATTACAGCTTGTAGGTGGTTTAAACAATTTAAAATCAATCGTTAACACTTTCAATGAAAACGGGGCTAGGATCGGTAATGTGCAATTTATAATAGCAAAAAATAGGATACTAGGATTGTTTTTCTTCATCTTCGAATGTAGATACGATACGAATATTTAGATCAAAGTTTTATTATTTCTACCAATAAAATAATTTCATCACTTATATCCAAAAACTGGCCTTGGTCTTCCTTTATAATACAACCCGAGGAAAACCCTTTTTATTGATGATTTAACAATTAATAGAGAGAATTACACAGATTATCCTTTAGTTATTAGCGAAATTGCACTCTCTGCCCTTTACGTTAATTTTTCACTCCTTGTGTCCTTTATTTTCTAAATTTGCTACACTCTTTGTCCTTTAGCCTAACTTCGTTAAAAAACCTGGTTAACTTTGAAACTAAATTAACACTTTTAGCCTTTATAAAATAATAACATGGTGTCATTTTGTCTAGTTATAGTTTCTAAATTTTCAGGCGAACCTGCCGGACCCCAATAATTTTCCTTTCATATTACTTGGTAACAAGATCGATATCGATGGGGGAATATAGCCGAGTTGTGAGTTTCACCATATTAACTTTGTTTTCAACTTTTAGTTTTCTTCAATTTACTGAAAGTATCTGAATTTAGGTTTCTGAGAAGAAAGGAAAGGAATGAGGTGCTGCGAATGGGAATATACCTTATTTTGAGACATCTGCTAGAGAAGATCATAATGTGGATGCTCCATTCTTGTCTATTGCTAGAACTGCAATGGCAAACGAGCATGAGCAGGACATGTGAGTTCACATAATACACACTCACACATATGTGTGTTCTTAACTTTTTTTTTCTTCTATTGTGTTGATATATTTTATGATGCATATATAATTAGTTCTATGATCATATTGGTCAAGAAAAGTCTGGTTGACAAGTTGTGTGCTTGTGTAGGTTAAGAATATTAGAGTTTTGCTTTATGAAGTGGTCAACTCTTTTAAGTGGCGAAGCTTGGTTTCGGAATCGGCGGGGGCCAAACTCAATTTTTTTCAATCGGTAGTGGAAAATCGGCGGGGGCCAGACTTAACCCGGACTCAATTTACTTATGAAAATCGTAAATTTCCACTACTGCGCCAAAAAACAGGGGGGGCCAGGGCCACCCCTGGCCCAAAGCATACTTCGCCTCTGACTCTTTTAAAAGAAGTATCAATGCATAAGAGTGATGTAAAATATACTAGAACAGTAAGAAAAAAAACATGTGAGGACTAAATTAGATTGATATTGTTGTCTCGAAATATATTATATGGATCCGATCCTGTAAATTTTAGATAAAAACTTTAGGCATGGGTTGTGGAGTTTATAATATCTTAACCATTATAATCGTGTGAAGTGTGAACGGTGTTAGGGATTTGCCAGATTTATGAACTTCGTTATAATATTGGCATTTTTTTAATTCAATTTGTACTATATTCTAGAGTTAGGTTCTTGTAAAAACCATGTTTTATGTAAAAACTGTGAGAATAGATCTTAGCCATACATAAATAAGATTGACGGTTAAGATCCACTTTATTAATTAATTTAGAAACTAAATGACTTTTGACGAGGTATGCCCAATCCAGATGGATTAGCCCAATACCACATAAAGGCCTCACTACCTTTGGGCCGGCCCATTGGCAGACACAAACTGGGTGGGCCCAGGCAGTCATGTCCCGGCCAACTGATAAGGTTCAACCTCTTCTCCAAGAATTGGGGAAGGAAGGTTCGATTAAGGAGATAATGCCTATCTCCACCAAAAACCGGAGAGTTAGCTCCGGGAGATAGGCTCAAAGAGGCGGTTACGAGAAGAATGAGAAAGGTTATAAATACAGGTAAAAGGTAGACGAGAAGGTATTCACATATTCACTAACAGCTTCTGCTTACTTCCTTTCATACACCGATTCTTATTCTCACGCCGGAGGGTGGTCACAGAAAACCCCCCTCCCGGGGTAATCAGCTAGTTATAACTAATAAATGCCAGTTCCCTTACGAAACCTTGTATTGTGCGAAGCGTACAAAATCACTAAGAATGTGACACGTGTATATTAGGTGATGGTATACGTCCATAAATATACACACCATACTTATGCCATATCTATATTATCTTATTAAGGAGGAGTGATGTACAACATGGTAATTTGCATTTCTATACAACTTAACAAGAACATGTACAACATATTTAAGCAAAAAAATTAAGAGTATTATTGGCATAGTTGTGACAATTAAGACACTTAGGAGGGTAGATTAGTAAATTTAACATAATCCAATACCTCACATCCTAAAATCTTATCCCAATTTTGCCCGTATGTCCAACTTTTAAAACACAAAATACAACCTAACTTATGATGCATCTTAAATGTGAGACCTTTTAACCCCTCATCTATATTATTATATATACTTCATTATAATCAATTTCTTGAATGCTTATACTCTTTTCATAACTCCAAACAAAATCTTAGAGCTAATTTCATACTTTGAAACAATGTTTTGTCCAAAAAATTTATGTCTTCATTAGATGAGAAGTAAAAAAAATCAATGAGAAGTTAAAACGCTTGCAAGATACGGTTCCCGGATGCTACAAGGTATAAAGATATGAGTTAATCTTTATATACATATATACATCTTTTTCTACTTGTTTATATTTCTTTGACAATTGCAAAAATTTATCTTCATAATATATCATTGTTTTGCTCCATTTAAATTTAGTTATATGCTATAGACAATGGGAATGCCAGTGATGTTGGATGTAATAATCAACTATGTTGGATCGTTGGAGAATCAAATTGAGGTAATTTAATTGTGCAACTAACAATTAAAACAATAAAAAAACAATATTCAGAATTAATCATGAGAAAATATTTTTCAAAATTAATTAGTATAGTTTTTTCTCTTCTTTGTGAATTTTTAGTTTTTCTCCATGAAGCTTTCAGAAGCCAGCATGTTTTAGGACCTATTGACCTCAACTCTACTGAATTGGATGATATGGCCCCTATGAAGGTGACAAATGGCTTTCCTAACTATCCTTGTTAAGAAATTGTGTATCTTGAATCATATATATTGTTAACTAAATACAACGGACAAAATTGTAAATATAACATTCTAGATTTGCTAATACATTTCTAATATATTATAAATATTACTTCCACTTACTGCATGGGATTAAAACTAATGTTGTAGGGAACAAATGGAGATGAAAGACAGATGATGGAGAGGATGGTTGGAGAAGGGTATGGAGACATTCCTCAATTTCAATCAATGTGGTCTCCTTGAACGCCATGAAATAGTTAACTTAATAAATCTATATATGCATGCTCAAATATAACTTTATACGTAATTATATGTGTTCTAAGACTTTTAAGGTATTTGTTGATCTATTTAATGTTCTTGTTAAACGTTGTATGAAATGTGGTTCACAATATTATTTTGCTTTCGGCAATTGTATATTGTTTAAGTTCTAATTCTAATTAATAAAACAAATTAAACACTAGCATAAAAAGAAAACAAAAACTTAACTATGTGTTAGTTATGTTATTTGTGTTAAGAAATAAGAAATTGAAAAACCATAAATTCACGCTCACGCTAATGAATCAACTCGAATCTTTATCTTCTATACTATATTATAAAGCATCAGTGAAGGATACCGCAAAATTTAAGTAAATACAACCTTTATTGCTTATATAGTACAATGCTTATTAAAGTCATTTAAGGGGTAAAATTGTCTTTCTACCTAAATATTAAATTGTTGAATAAATTAATTTAAACATAATTATAAAATTGATGAGGAAATTAACAATAATGTGGTGACTCTTTACATTCATAACCTCCATGTCTTTATTATATTTGTATCAATGTTATAGTCTTATAAATAGTGGTCGTGTATTTGGTATATAAATAATGTGGTGACTCTTTACATACATAACTTACATATCTTTCAATGTTTATAGTAAAAAAATTACATCATATATTATGTATTTATATCTTCTTTTAAATTTATGTGGTTGTAGGATGGTATGATGTGACACTTCTGCACACAAATGAATATGTAGGTTTGAAGTTTGCCAACACACCCAACCAATGACACGTTTCAACCCATTAAAGTGAGCGATATATGTAGGCTTGACGTTTGTACAAGCAAATATTGTAGAGATACTTCATGAGCAACGTCATCATCTTCCTCGATGGTTTTTTGTTTTCTCTGCTACTATTAACTTCTAGGAATAGAATTTAAGTTTTTGATCTCACGAAGTCACCAACTGTTTACATATCCAAAAGAAGACAAGTTCTTATTAGTCGATTTGGTAGTTTTAACTATATTGATTACTAATTTGTTTGGTCCAATATATTTGTTATGGCGCTTGTCAAACTAACATAAAACGAGAGTATCTATGCAAATCATTGACTCCGCTGCATCTCGCAGGTGCCCTAAAATAATAGAAATATGTTGCACACTACAAACTGCATTTTAGTAATTACATTACTTCCACTACAATCTTATGGTCATTAAGAAATACAACGGCACTTCACTACGCTAAGCACCGCTCTACGATGGCATACTTAACTGCCTTCGAGATACATAAAAGGGTCCCACCGAAGGACGTGGGTCAATCTATGGGTGTTGCAAGGAATAGTACGACCTATTGTGATGTACCCATTTAAAATATTCAGAAGGAATACTTATGAGTTTCAGTTTTTAATAACATATATTTATACATCGTTGTTTTCTACTTCATAATAACGAATAACCAACAAATACGACAAATACGATGCACGAGGGGCAAAACAGATGCACCCGCCGCAACGCGCGGGCATTCCTACTAGTATGTCTAAAATTACACGTCGTTATAGTCAACATTAAAGGGTTCGCAAAAAAAAAAAAAAAAAAAAAACCATAATATTTGTTGGTAATAAAAATCAAAGCCTACCGATAAGATTAGCATCCTAAAGAAAGGCCTAGGGCCTCCACATACGAATAAGCGTGTGGCTTAAGTGTGCGTGTAGTGGCAACGTTGTAGGGGTGTTTTGGCCCCCATGGCGCCGGGGAACACCGCCCCTGCCAGCGCTATGGGGGCGTTATGCTGAGGAGGGTTATGGAGGTGGCGGGCGTTTTGGGATGATAGTGACCTGGGGAAGATGCAAGAAGACAGGCGGATTTAAGAAGATGATGGTCATTTGTGATTTTATAATAATAATAATAATAATAATAAAAAAACAATGATTACCCAATAATTTATATAGCCTCATAACGCCGCAACGCGCATGTACCCCACTAATTTATCTGGTTTATCAACCAAAGTAGATGCAATTTTTTTTTAAACTATATAGAGCCTTAATTTTATAGTTCGCTTAGGGCGGGCTAGCTATGATAAAAATAAAACTAACTAGTTGGATTTTCTAGCGCGCGTTGCGCGCTGGCAATGGGGTAGTAAATACAATTTTGCAAAACATTTATATATAAAGTGAAAAAGTAAGCACCATACATAGGCGGCCGTTTGTACACATAAACAAAAGGTGGCCAGTTTATAAGTTTTACAGTCATGTTATTATATTAGGTTTGCATCTAGATGCAGAAGGAGTTATGCCTTTTTTTTTGCCTCTGTGTGCTGCGATATGTCCAGATTCTTCAGTTTCTGCAGGGTGTATGTTAGAAATAGAATGTATCTGTAAATGGATGTAAGGTGAGTGAATCACTTACTGTCGAGTAAGTCTAGCGATCTTTTTGCTGAAGAAGAGGGGTATATTTTTGGGGTGGGAGTTGACGGCTGTGGGGTTGAAGTTCCTATGTCAACCTCATCTTCCAAGAATACTACTTTGTTGACGATGCATTTAAGTTTTCCTGGGTAGTAGTCTGCTGGTATTTGAATATGAAACTGTGTTACTTTATTTTCGATTTTCAGCAACTGTTGAACTGGATTTTCACCGTTTAACAACTCGCTGCATGTTTGTTTTAACAATTGTGTTGCAGCGCTATCAAAGATGGTTGCGTCAATGCTGTTGGTGGTGTCAGCGATTTTTGCCTCAATTTTGAACCTGTTATATATTGAGTGTTAATGGTACCAGTGGTAGGAAGTTGGATGTTAGAATACTAACTTACAGGTTGTTTGATGTGTTGTTAATGCCGTCACGGGTACAGAACCATTGGCTACCAGTTGGGTAGACAAGCTGGTTGCATGTTGGGCAGCCTATGTAATGCCAATCTTTGGCAGTGTTGATTTCTTTGATGACGGCATTCACTGTAAAATATTTACCCTGAAAGAAAAAACATAGTGGACAATCAGTGTGAGTGCAGATTTGGTTATATAGATTGATGCAACAAAAAGCAACAGGCATTTGCTAAATGTTTAAAGTAGGACACATACATGAGAATATATGTTGTTTTCAATTCTGCAGAACTATAGAGCACTAAGAGTTTACATGATAAGTTGCTTCAGGACATTTTGATTCATATTTTTATCAAGTATCCACCACATATTAAAAAATGGTTAGCAACAATTTTATTTGTAAATGTTTTTATAAATTATTTGCATTTCCATATTTTTTTAGGCTAAGATGATGCTACATATGTATTGAATTTTCTAGGTATGTAGCTAAATTTAAAGCAGAATAGCGTTCAGTTCTGATGGTATGAATCAAGTCAAACTGTACAGTGGGAAAGAGTAAGAAGGAAGGCAGCAAATGTTGTGAATCACACAAAAATTTGGTTGGCTGTTGGAAAATATGTTGTAAACTGTGATATTTGCTGCTACCTCTATGGAATAAGGGGCTACAGGTTTTGCTTGGCTGCTATACGTAGGCCAATAGCTTCTAGCTGGGTATGATTCTACAAAGATTGTTCCTAAAGTAGGTTGTATAATGACTTACGTATAGTAAAGATGTGAATACACCTCAATAATTCTCAATGCAGAACAAACTGAAATGAGGCGTCTTACCTTCATGTCTTGCTCGTTCATTTGTAGTATTTGAGAGAGCGGAATGGTGTTTTGAGTGAGCATAGTATTATGTGTTCCACAGGGTACGCCACTTCTGTACCTGCGTTGTGTAAACAATGCAGTTAATACCTTTGGACCAGTAAAAAGTAAACAAATAATTTATCAAGGGAACTTACAAGTCTTCTAACATTCTAGTTTCAGCAGCTTTTGGGTTTAGGTAGACATAGCTGGCGTTTGTTGTCTTCAGTTGCAAAGTCCCTGTTTTGATTGATATAGTAGTTATTTTGTAGTGTCGTTATATATTTTATGTGGCTGTTAGTAACATACCTATGTAGTCGGTAACATGTAATGCAGTGATGCCGATTATGGTTGGTTTTGTAGCAGACTCGATTTGTGCTCGGTTGAATTTCAAAGGTGATCGGATAGTTCTATGCCATAGTGCCACATTGATTAGTTTATTGCTGCAAAAATGTTGTTCATGTGTGGAGATTAAATGGTTGTAAATGAGGTAATAAATGTTACCAATAGTTTACAAACCTAGGAATGCATACCTACAGTCCAGTCCCTTAGTGACATGACAATGTATGGTTGATTGTCTTTTGTATTTTTGTCGTTCATGCTTTGTAAAAATTCCAATGTAATCTACAAAAGTCATAAAAAGAAGTAAGGAGGATGTAATATAATGTTTTTTTAATGCATATTTCTAACAGGTTTTTAAAATAACTAAATACCTGCAATGCCCTTAGTTTTCTTAGATTGTATTTCAAGGAAGCTGCGTGTGGCAAATTCATAATAGTAGTCTTGTATGTCACCTGTGTCAGGAATAGGGGTGAAAGCAGAGGCAGATCCAATTCGTAACATTCCTGGATTTAATAAATTGTTGGTAAAGTTGTCAGCAACGACGCATGCATAACCGTCCATCCTGTAACAGCCGTTGATTTTGAGCTTTGATTCTACACATGTGCGGTCCTCACCCTTTACAACGGCCTGTATACCTGAGCCCTAAAAAATAGGTTGTAAACAAAAAGCTGTGAATTTTGTAGCTATAAATAGTTTGCTGATTTAGATGATGTATCTATTGCACCTTGTATGAATGTGAAAGTGTAAAATCAATATAGATTGCATACCATTTTATCCACAAACAGAAAGTTCAGTTCATTATCTCTATGATCTGGGATCCATTTCCGCAAAACACGAACATTTATTGCCGGTGTGTTTCCTGTTGGCCTAAGGCTGGATATGCGTGGTGATTCCATTATTTATATCCTGTTACAGTGTATACAAAACAAAGGTTAGTATCAACTGAAATATAACCTTTGTTATAAACAGTATCAAAGGTGTTTAAAAAAACATTATTTGAACACCTATATATAAATTTATATGAACTTTACGCCTGTTTATGACTAATCTCATGTAAGAGATCTCTGTACACAATATTAAGTGTTGTGTTGTTGGAAATATCATTGTTGTTGGCTGTCAATATTTTTAGGGAGTCAGGCGATGTTGCTCGTGATAACGCGACATAAAGTTGTCCATGCCCAAAAACTGGATTGGGCAAATAAACACCAACTTTTTTGAGCGATTGACCTTGACTTTTGTTTATAGTCATTGCGTAACATATTTTTACTGGGAATTGACGTCGAGTAAAGGCAAAAGGTAATTCCTTGGGATTGTGAACAAAATTAATACGCGGAATATACACTCTATGACCAATTGATGTTCCAGTTATTATTCTGGCCTCTATTATTCTAGGCAACAATTGTGAAACTAACAGTCGAGTACCGTTACACATTCCATTTTTTGGGTCCATGTTGCGCATTAAGATAATAGGGCTATTTTTCTTAAGAGCTAAATAATGGCTGGGAATACCGCTGAAGTTAAGGACATTTAAATATTCGGGAGGGTACATAGCATCCGTTTCTTCTGCATTTGTTGAATGAGGGATGATAGAATCTGTGCTTAAATAGGTCGTGCATTCTCCCGGTGACATCTTTTGAACCATATTATTAATGTCATCTACAGTATCATTTTTTGGGCAAATAATGGCACGCTCAGCTACTGTTGAAGGTGTTGGATTATCCAGAATGCCATCACCGTAAATAAAATTTATTAAGCCCTGAAGGTTATTGTCTGGTGGATGCAATTGGTATTCAGTTGGGATTTCAATCTGTTTTACATCCTCATTTTGCGGGTCTAAAGGGACGCCTTCCTCTCCGTTGCCAATCCTCAGCAGCCATGTTGAAAACTCTTGTAAATGTTGACCAGCACCTGATGTTGTAGGAGTTGCTGCAAGGCGCATATTCACATTCAGTTTATGCACAATTAGCGACTTCCAAAGATAAGATCATGGAAGTGATGATCCTATAATATAATTCTTTGTGCTTTTAGGCTTAACCGGTAAGGTTTGTCTGAAATCGCCACCAAACAAAACTGACTTACCCCCGAAAGGTTGACAGGTGTTCCCAGTAAGATCTTGAAGAGTTTTATCAAGAGACTCAAAACACCTACGATCACTCATGGGTGCCTCATCCCATATTATTAATGTAGTTTCTAACAACAACTGGCACAGGTTTGATTTTTTCTTAACATGGCAAACTGATTCTTCCGTAAGTTCCAGCGGTATTTTAAATCGTGAGTGTGCAGTTCTGCCAGCAGGGAGTAGTAAAGAGGCAATACCAGAGGCAGCTACTGCCAGTACCACTTTACCAACTGATCTTAAAGCAGCAAGTAATGTTTTCCACAAGAATGTCTTCCCAGTTCCTCCATGTCCATATATAAATAGTAGCACTTGAGATGAAGATTCAACGGCATGCATAACAATATCATATATAGCAAGTTGTTCTGGTTGTAGCTGCGAGTAGAAGAGATTATGGTCAACCTTTAACGTAGTCCTATCAAAAAAAATTTCTTCAAGAAGTAAGGTGTTTTGAAGCATTGAAGTAGTAGAGGCATTAGGAAGGGGTAAACCAAATTCAGTCAAAGTGTGAGGTGTTGAAAAAGAGTTTAGAGTTGTTTCCAGTTCATGGAGGACAAGTTGTTGCAAATCATTGTCATTCAGAATTCCAGAGCTGGTTGATGGTAGTTGGCGAACATTGTAAGTAATATCATCGGACATAAATCGCCAATTTTCTAACCACAATTTTGAAGGGTTTGATACATCACAATGGAGCAATAAGTAAACAAAAAGACAACGAAGTTCTTTGGCTGTTGCCCATTCAGTAGCCTCAGATATCGCAGTCGACCATTCTTTATCATTACCAATGAGACCCAACCTTTCACAGGCTTCTCTAAATGTTGGCTGAACTGTACCGGAGATAGTTTTAACATCAGAATATGAACAACAACCTCTTTGGTAGGTAAGCAAAATTCGAAGATAAAATAATTCTCCAGAAGTCGGGTGGACATACGAAAGCCGGCCTACTGGTGGTTTTTTTTTAGATGTCCTAACCTTCCATTCTTTGGCACTTTTTTTCCAGCAAAAGCACGTTAGATAATCTATGTAGCGAAGGTTAAGCACACGTTGAGAAAAGGAACTGTCACTGCTTTGGTGACGCTGGTTGTTGCTAAACCATTCAGTCAAAGTTGTTTTCCCAACATTTGGAGAAGCAGCAACCTGTGTAAGCTGCGCTGTTTGCCGAAAAGTTATGTTTTGTTTTCCTTCCAGGTGGACAGCAAGTATCTGTACAGCGGGATTTCGGTGATGTATTGCGAAACCAAAAATACGCCAGCAAGCCTCATGCGGACATATAAAACGTGCGTCAACGTAGTTGCTGATCTCGTCGATAATAACATGTTCAGAAGTAGATGCGGATGACGCTGTATTACTGCTCGCTGACAGCATGTAACGGATTCTATCAGACCCCTTTGAGATGTATTTAAAAAGATATTTGATCAGCATTGACCAGCCACAATATTCAACATTTATGTGAGCGTCAAAGCGCAGCAGTAAGCGAGCGTTATATGGAATAATAAACCCGTTGTCTAGTGGAACCCCATTCTTAATAAAAGATTGGCTGTCAGAAGATCTTTTGTAATGTGCATAGCCGGCATCATCAAAATTGGTGTTCGACTCATATGGCTTGGGGAACCTTTTACTACAAACGCCATCTTTCATACATGGTGAATTCATCCGAGGTAGACCACAAGGGCCGTGCAACATAAAATCAGAGACAATTCTGTGTAAAACAGGGCTGGTAGTTGGGTCTGGTAATTCAGCTGAAATATACTGATCTATTTGCTCGGGCGAACGAATGAGGTACGAATTTGAGACCCAAATGAGAGTATGGCAGTGAGGAAGTCCTCGTTTTTGGAATTCAATAGTGTAGAGATCTGCATTTTGTTGGACAAAAGGAAGAAACAATATTAACAAATAAATAGATAGGCTAGATTTTCATGGAAAAATTGAATACGGAGACACGTGAAATGTACCTGCAGTGATCTCGCCAAATGGCCTGCTGTCACGTAGATACTTTATAAAAGAGCGGACTTTCATTTGGAAAACACGTGCAATAATATCAGGCCTATCTTGTGCGCTTGAAGCACCGCAACGATCAACCTCTAGCTGAATTTCAGGCCAACGAACATTGCACGTAAATGTTATAAAGTATTGAGGATTTCCATATACACGGCAGAGCGCTAATGCATCTTGGTAGTGTTTATACATGTAGCGAGGCCCACCAGTGAAAGAAGAGGGCAGGAAAATACGCTTTCCAATAGAACATCCCTCGGTATCACCATTAGAAATCGCGTCATGCACACCCTCTAAGAACTCACACCGGAATTCTAATTGATTTGCTCTCACATATTCAAGGCGACATTGTTCAACACAGATGTAAGCATCTACCAAATATTGTTGGTATAACCTTGAAGCTTTAAGCAAATGTGTGTAGATATCAGCACGATCATGTAACTGGTAGCTGTAATACATAAGCAACGTTAGCTTACCAGGATCTGATGCATGAAGGAGACTATTATCTTCAACGACATCGTTATCGGGTGCAGGTAAAACAGTACCCACTAATCGAAGTTCAGGTGACCAGCCTTGTTCACCACGTGGGAAAAGCAAAGGGTATTGCAAAGGCATGTAGGATGAATGTAACCTACTTACCCTATGAGGTGTATTATCTTTGCTCCGAATAACGACATCAAAGTCCTCAGACCCAAAGTCACCTGAACGAACAATTGCGCCAAGAGTATTTGAGGAAGGAATATTATAACGGTGATCGATAGCACGACTATATAACTTTATGACAAAATCTGGGACTTGAGGCTGCAAACAAAGCTCTGTTGCAGATTTAAAGAGACGCACATATTGATTTTCCTCAGAAAGCATATGAGAGAGCGCAGCAACAGTTTCTGCTTTAAGAGATGTTGAGCTGTCGGTGTGGAAAAAGCGCATCCTATTCTCAACGTCATTATGATCATCAAAAATGTATAGTTGTAGAAAGCGAGGCTGGTCACCAGGTGAAGGGCATAAAGAGCCCAACCAATGCGACACTTGGCCGGCAACCTTGAACACATAGGGACCAGATCCACGATTTATAGATTCGTCAATTGTAGCACCGAAAGATGTCATAGAGAACATTGAGTTATATGCACGTACATTCTGCAAAAAATCTTGCTGAGAGAAGAGGTGGCGAAGAAGCATTGGAGGGTCAATTGGGTAATCTAGCTGAACACCACCAGACCTGCAACATCTATTAAACCTTGGACGAACACTAACGGGAAAAGATGTGACCCGCTCCTGAAACCAGAAGAGCGCGCCACAGAATTCACAGACCTCAGTACAACTTCCCAAATCAACATATTGAGGGGATTGTAAAGGCGCAGCTGAAGACCCCCTGGATCGCAACATGGAAGAACGGTATGATGATTGACGACGCGTAGGAAACGATACATCCGAAGCTGAATCAGGTAATGAGTTAGAGAGTGAACCAACAGTTCCAACGCGCCGACGTTTAGAGCGACCCGCCTAAAACCGAACAGGTGTATCAAAAGCAACGCAAAGGCTGTTGCTAATGAAGGATGAAAAATACTAAATAACAAATTTATAAACAGGGTATTTATATGCAAGACAACATATAGCGCAAGGTGTAGCCAAGCCATAAACATATCAACAACAAAACGAAGCCAAAGTAAGCCAGATAACAGGTCAGAAAACATGATGATACAGGGAACTAATGGCAAGATGTTGCGCTACAATCTGGCCGATCGAGCGCACCACAGGTGGGTATTTTTTTTCTTTATATAACTGACACTTTGGCGCAGTCTATTGACAACATTAAAAGCATTACATATCGCTAATTTGTTTCCCACCTTTAGATGAAACAGCAGTGAAAATAAGGAATTAAAGCCAAAATAGAAAGGTCAATAACAACACTTTTACATGCCTCTGGAAAAAAGATAATCCTGTATATAATCAAATCAGCCGTGTAGGTTTTGTTATAATCAATTCACGCCTATATACCCAATGCATATGTTTACAAAAGACAAACATGTATACACACTTATCTTAACAATCATCATATAATAGACGCTTAGAGCGAGCTTCCTAAACACACGCAAATGTATCAAAAGCAACGCAAATGCTGTTGCTAGTGAAGCAGGAAAACAACATAAAAGACATACATTTACCTATCAGCTATGAAAGTTGAAGTATACAATCAGTTAAGCATACAGTTGACATGTAGAGACACATACCAGCATAAACAATCAGTAGAAAACCAACGCAGAAAATGTAGCTGTACAAAAGCCAACGCAGCCTGTGAGTAACCAGAAAAAACAACCAAAAAAAGGGAATAAAATGGAAATCAAACGAAGACATCTAATAACAGTACAAGCACTACAATAGAGGCTTAAAAATTGTATTATTATTATTATTATTAGTTGGTATGGTCATGCCTCAATAATAAGAAAAATATCTCATACAAAAGTTGTTATTAATTTCCATTGTATCTATATCAGTTGGTATATTAATCATTCAATAACAAGAATATTTTCAAATAAATCACAGGAAAATCTCATACAAAACTTGTGTCTTCAAAGATTGAACTCTTGTTTTGAAAGAGTATAATATAATATAAAAGAATCAAATTTTCTGCACATACAGGTCAAGCACCAAAGCTATATGATCCCAATCCTTGTGAGGAATCCTTAATTATCATGAACCACACCACAGCAACATACCAGCAAGCACAAAACCAAGTCACACCTTATATTGAGTTATTAAGAAAACAACAGCCAACATAACAATTGGATTATTAAGTAAAACATTTTCTCACTAAACATTGGGGCTGTTTGTTGCAATAGGAAGGACGAAAATAAAATAAAAAATAGTACTCGATTAAAGTGGTAGAACAGAGGAGGAAAAAAAAACAAATATCGTCAATTAAATTCTGAAGCTTCGGTAAAAACAAAGAGAAACAAATCTATAAAGCAGAAGAAAAAAAATATGTATATTCATGTTGAACGGCAACAGTAGGTACGAAGATAATCAAAGGAATAATACTACCAGATTCGAGTTTTGATAGAGGTAGGTTGAAAAAGGGAAAACAAAAGAAGAATATACAGGTAGCGAGTGAAAGAACAGAGGAAAGAAGAGGCGAGTAGAGAAGAAGATAAAGATGGCACGTATGAGGTTAAGAGGCACGTGTCAAGTGGGCAAAAAAGGGAAAACAAATCCGGTATGTGACGGGAATCGAACAGCATACACGCTGCCTTGGAAAGCAAAGCACAAACCACCTAGGCAAAGAATACCATTGTTAATAAGCCGAAAAATCACGTATTTAACTCCCAAAAAAGCGATAGTTGGGAAAAAAAATTCACTATTCAAAGTACAGATCTAACTATTCAAAGTACAGATCTATAAATATATAGGTAATTAACTAAAAAACAATTAATTAATATTTTGATAGAGGTAGGTTAGTGGACTTCAAAAAATTAAATGAAGAAAATGAGTGGGTTTAAAATTATTTTTAACTAATATAGGTGAAATGAGTGGTCCCACTCACCTCCAATCCCTGGTCCCTCTCTCTCACACACAATTTCACACACTACAATGTACCAACCACCAGTCACAATTTCACCTCCGGTAGCAGATAGCGGCCCTCACCCTCACCTCCGGTAACACCTCCGGCAACCCCTCACAAAGACACCCTCACCTCCGGCCCTCACCCTCACCTCCGGTAACACCTCCGGCAACCCCTCCGACCTCTACCCTTCCAGTCCCCCACCCTCACCTCGGACCCTCACCCTCACCTCCGGCAACCCCTTCGAGCTTTACCCTTCCAGTCCCCCACCCTCACCTCCGACGCCACTCCTCACCTCCGACGCCACCCTAACTTCCACCTTCCTGCCACCCCCACCCCCGACCTCTGCCCTTCCGGTCCCCCACCTCCGCCGCCGGTTAACTGGAGTAGCCTCAAACCCACCCTTACCCTCTCCGACGCCACTCCCTTCTCCACCTGTGTTACAACCCCTGCGCCTTCTTCCCTTCCACCTCCCTTCTCGCCGCCGGTTAACTGGAGTAGACTCCTTCCTGCAACCCCTTTATCCTAACGGTCACCTTGTGTTTGAAAACTCCTAATCGCCCCTTTCTTTAGACCTACTCGCCCCTTTTTTTTACTAATCGCCTGTTTTTTTTGTGGTGTTTATAATTGTACCTCCTTTCCCTAATTCCTAATCGCCTGGTGTTGTCTTTACCTACTCGCCCCTCTTTTCCAAAGCCCCATATCACCTTTTCATAACAATATATCCTTTCGTTGGAGGATTTTGACAGCTCTTTAATTATATATTACTAATAATAATAATAACATAATAATAATAATAATTATAATAATAATAATAATAATAATATTTATAATTTGGTAAATAAAAAAAAATAATAATATTAATGATAATAATAATAATTATTATTATTATAATGGTGTAGGTGTTTTGTTGTGGTGCCAGAGAGGGGGAGCAATTGCAAGTTGCTTCCCTCTCCTTTGGTTTTTCGGTGGGCTGGTTTGCGGTCTCCTACTCATCTTGAGACGGGGTTCTTTGTTTTTGTTTTCTTCGGGGATATTTTTCGACTTTCTATGGGTCCGACGAAGGGGAAGCGTATTGCCTTGAAAGGCACTGATGGAGATGCTGCTGCCAGCTCCAACGGTGTGTGGTTGTGCCCCTTTAAGGAGTTCCATGGCTGTAAAGATGGTAAGCCTGGTTCTGACGGTTACAACAGGCTAATATCACACCTTCTGCAATTCCATTTCAAGGATGACGAGCGTAGGGATTTCTATAAGGAAGCGCTTTGCACAGACTTTGATTTGTTTTCTAGGGTTGGGGAAACCTTGCGAACTTTTGGGTGTTGGTTATGCGGGAGATGTATGAGGACACACGCCCTTAGTAGAGGGTGCCACCATCCTGATGGTGTTTTCACATTCTCTGGGGGTTTTGGGTCAATTGGGGATTACATTGTGGGGATTCCGATGCCTAGGGACCCTGGAATGGAGCCTGAACAAAGAGAAACGGATAGTGTGGTGTGTGACGCCGCCCTCCTGGATCGGGTTTTCTCTCTCCCGGTTAGGACTGTTAAAAGCATCCCTCCTAGTTGTCGTATGGCTTTTGCGCATACTTTAACAAGTGCCATTCGTAAGGTTGTGGCCTCTCCGGGTTCTGTTGAAAACTGGGTCAAGCTTTTGCTTTTTCCTCGTTGTACCCTCAGGGTTGTTACTCCGTCTTCTAGGCAGGAGAGAAGGTCTGGGAACCGTAAGTCTTTGCAATGTGACAGCATTCGACAGGCTTTATCTATGTGGAAAGATGGGTCCGGTTTTGCAGATCTGGTTGCGTTGCTTTTTTCAGATGCAGGGGGGAGGGTCCTCCCGGCGAGGGCAACGTTAGCGGAGGGATCCGATGAGGTCAACCCCAACGTCAGGCAGTGCCTTAGGAAGGTTAGTGATGGTCACTTCACGGCAGCGGTTAAAGTGTTGTGTTCCAATGGGATTGCCCCCCCGGGGGAATCTACCATGCAAGCTCTTATTGACAAGCACCCCATTGTGCCGCCCCCCAATCTCCCCTCCTTACCCCTGACCCAGCCGATCTTAACTGTGGAAGATGAGTGTGTTTATCGGTGTGTGAAATCGTTCCCGAAAGGGACATCCTGTGGGCGCGATGGCCTTCGGGCTCAACACTTGATGGACGCCCTTGGTGGCGAAGGGACAGCTACGGCATCTGGGTTACTAGCTGCCATCTCTGAATTAGTTAATCTGTGGCTGGGGGGTTGTGCCCCAAGGTGCTCGCAGAATATATTGCTTCGGCTCCCCTCACTCCGTTGCTTAAGCCTGACAATGGGATCCGCCCTATTGCCGTAGGGGCCATATGGAGGAGACTGGTTTCTAAGGTGGCCATGAAGAAAGTGGGGAAAGAAGTTGTTAAATATTTAGGGGACTTTCAGTTTGGAGTTGGAATTCCAAATGGGGCAGAGGCTGTGCTTCATAGTGCTAACAGGTTTCTCGATTCGTTCCATGATGATGGCTCGCTTGCTATGCTTACGGTTGATTTTTCTAACGCTTTCAACGCTATTGATCGCACTGCTCTGTTACGGTAAGTTCACTGTCACTGCCCTTCCATTTTCCCGTGGGTTCAGTTCCTATATGCTCAGCCAGCTAGGTTGTATGTGGGGAATGAGCGCATTGGGGCCTACGCTGGGGTTCAGCAAGGGGACCCGTTAGGGCCCTTGCTCTAGCTTTACACCCCCTCGTGCTAAAGGTACAGGATAACTGCAACCTCCCCTTTCATGCTTGGTACTTAGATGACGGGACGATTATCGGGGATTCTGTTCAGGTGGCTAAAGCACTTGACATTATTAGCCTGGAGGGGCCATCTCTAGGGCTCCATCTCAATATTAGAAAAACTGAGGTTTTCTGGCCGTCGTGTGATGGGGGGAAGATCCGGCCAGGTCTGTTTCCTAGTGACATTGGCAGACCGGAGCGAGGGGTCAAACTGCTTGGTGGGGCAGTCAGCCGCGACGCCGGTTTCATAAGTGATCTATCTGCTAAAAGGGCGGCGCGGGCTGTCGACCTCATGGGGCTCCTCCCTAGATTGCGGGATCCCCAAAGTGAGCTTCTATTGCTTAGATCATGTATGGGTGTGGCCAAGTTGCTCTTCGGTCTGCGTACCTGTCAGCCTCCCTTTGTGGAAAACGCTGTTTCCTGTTTCGACAAAGGCCTCCGGGAGGCCATAGAAGACATTGTTGTCTGTGGGGGGGCTTTTTTTGGGGACCTCCAGTGGCGGGTTGCGACTTTACCGTTTCGACTTGGTGGGTTAGGCCTTTCCTCGGCCCGGGACGTGGCTGCCTATGCTTTTGTGGCCTCCAGATCCCAGTCCTGGGGGCTGCAAGACCACATATTACGTAACAGTGGGGTTGCTCACGTTGACACGGATTATTCTGGCGCTATTGACCTTTTACAGAGATCCCTTCCCGACTTTGATATTGGCGGTTTCTTTAATAAGGACACCGCCCCCAAAAAGCCACAGAAAACTCTGGCGAATGCTCTTTATAACCGAATCGCACAAAGTTTGGAGGGGGATTTCCGTCTGTCCGTCCGTCAGAAGGCCGTCTTAGAATGCCTGCAAAAGCCTCACGCCCAGGACTTCCTTACTGTGTTACCTATCGAAGGCTTGGGGCAACGGATGTCGGCAGTAGAGTACAGAACAATCCTTAAATACCGGCTGATGATACCCATTTACCCCGATGATGAAAATTGCCCGGTCTGCCGCAAAGCATGCCTTGATAAGTATGGGGAACATGCGTTACATTGTAAGGAATTGCCAGGGTTTAAATATCGGCACGATTTTGTCCGGGATGCTTTGGCAGACATCCTTAGAAGAGCGGGGATCTCCGCAAGGAAAGAGGCGTCTGTTAATTTTCTCACAGACCCCGCGGAAGGGAGGTCCACCTTGCGCCCAGCAGACGTCTTAGTTTTTGGTTGGGAAGGTGGGAAACATGCGTGTATTGATCTTACCGGGGTGTCCCCCCTTGTTGGGCTTCGAGATAGTGGGTTCGTGGCCGGCCAAGCGGTCATGAGAGCTGAATCCAAGAAGGTGGAAAAACATGCTAAAGCGTGTGAGGATAATCAGCATGTTTTCATTCCCTTGGCCTTCGACACGTTCGGTTCCTTGGCACCGGAGGCGGTGCGGTTTTTGGCTCGGGTTCAACGAGTAGTGCACAGCAACTTTTCCACCCCCCAAGGGCGGGGTTTTGTTTTTAGCAGATTGGGATTTTCTATTCAAAAAGGGGTGGCGGCGCAGCTTGTTGCCCGCCTACCTACCATCCTTATGTAATTTACCTTTTTCTTTGTCAATGAAATGAATTTCCTTTTAAAAAAAAAAAAAAATATAATAATAATATTTATGTTATGAATTGAAAATAGTGGTGAATAAAAGTTGGTGAGAGGCCGACATTTTAGATTTTATTTCACCAAACCTAAACCCATACCCATACCCAACCTCCCTTGCACTATATAACATCTTCACTCCCCTTCAACATTTCTTCGCCTTCCCCCTCACATCCATTACACTCTTCTTCATCTTCTAAACTCCTTATTACAACAATGGCATCACAATACGAAGGAGTCTTGTTGGGCATGGGAAACCCTCTTCTTGACATTTCAGCCGTTGTTGATGAAGATTTCCTCACCAAGTAACCAATCCCTCTTTCTTTATATTTACTATTATTATAATTATAATTATAATGATAATGATGTGATTGGTTAGATCTAACTTCGTTCTCTTCTGATCTGGATTTAAACTTGTTATTATTATTATTATTTGTTATTTCCACTTTTGGCAACAGATCTGATGTTCTTTGATTGTAGATTTGTAGTTTTGTTTACTAGGGTTTTAGATCTAGGGTTCTTATAACTGTTTAAAGAATGTAGTAGCATTGATAGGAGTTGTAAGTAGCTTTAATTATTGGAGCTCAGCTTGATTTCAATCTATTATATTGTTCTTGGATTTTAAATGCTCTGTTTTAACTTTATTGATAAAGTAATAAACAATATTGGGCTTGTGTATTAGACAGTAAGACACTACTATCGTCTTTTGTTTGTTTGATCCTAATGTGGATCAGACTACAATGGTTACACTATACATCCTTGATTTAGAACAGAGGTGACAACTGACAGTAAAGACTATGCTCCTTGCTTAAAGTGCACTTTTTTGTTGTTGGTTTTGTTTTTTCTTAATTTTAGAGTTCTTTTCGAGCTTGCGTTTACCTAACATTAGTATTTAATTTGGATCCTGACTCATTGTTGGGCTTGAATATAAGACAGTAAGACACTATCATGGTGTTTCTTTTGCCTAATCCCAATGTGGATCAGACTACATTTGGTACTTTACATCTTTGAATTGGAACAGATGTGACAAATGACAATAAAGATTAAGCTCCTTGCTTAAAATGCACTATTTTTGTTTTTTAATGCTAGAGTTATTTTGAGCTTGCATTTACCTAACATTAGGAGTTAACTTGAGCTAATGTTACATCTGTTATGCATGCTAAAGATAATACATGTTGACGCTAGATCTTTTTTATTATCAATATTGAATATCAAGTGTTGGGTTGAGAGCAAGGACTAAAGTTTTATTTCCGTCTAACCTCTCTTTCTTTGAAAATGTAGATATGATGTCAAGTTGAACAACGCTATCCTTGCTGAAGACAAGCATTTGCCCATGTAAGTGTTGTTAACCTTAGTCCTTCATGTTAGTAACATTGTCTTATTGTATTGTAGAATCTGTTTGGATTAACATAAACAAATTTGTATATGTTAAATGATTTATTATGGGCTTATGGCATGTCGGATCAGAACTTTTTTTTTGTGACATCCTAACAAGGGTTCATAATGATCTAACAATTTACGATCACTTGTTGCAGGTATGAAGAAATGTCTTCTAAATACAATGTGGAGTACATTGCTGGAGGTGCTACTCAAAATTCAATCCGAGTTGCTCAGGTAAGTAGCTGAATTAACTTTTTTTTCTTCATGTGAATCTATGTAAGTGAAAAAAAAAAATACTGATTTACCCTTTCATGGTGGTTTTCAGTGGATGCTTCAAATCCCTGGTGCAACAAGTTACATGGGTTGTGTTGGGAAGGACAAGTATGGTGAGGAGATGAAAAAGAACTCCAAAACTGCTGGTGTTAATGTACTAATTTTTCTGTCTTTTTTTCTGTTCGGATTCTTTTAAGTGGTGTTTGGATTTGTGTTTTAAAACCGATCTCCTCATGGTTAAAATAATCAGTTTTTAGTGATTGGTGAACAACTTTGTTTTCTGATTATCTGATTATTTAGGGGTAAAGTATTTTTTGCACTATAATTTTGTACTGTTAAAATATCCAAATACAATTTTCTACTGTTTGTTTTGTTACAACTGATAATTTGATTTTAATTATTAATCAGATGATTATTTTTGCACTATAATTTTTGTACTGTTTAAACATCTAAATACAATTTTCTACTGTTTGTTTTGTTACAACTGATAATCTGATTTTGATTATTCAAATCAGATGATTACTTTCAAGACATACATCCAAACACACAGTATGGTTTTTACTTGTAGATGACTTACATTTTTTTAACGATGCTGTTTTTTAGGTGCACTATTATGAGGATGAAACTGCCCCAACCGGTACCTGTGCTGTTTGCGTTGTTGGCGGTGAGAGGTTAGTAGATACATGTTCATCCCCAAATATGTTTCTCAACTTTACACATTATTCATGATGATTTGGAAGCATTTTCTTTAACTCAAAAGTGTTTGCTTTCTCTAAGAACACATTATGTCTTGCATCAGACCATGTAGCATTATTTTTTTATATACTTGCCTTTGTGATTTTTCTAAAAGATGCAGTGATGCACAAAGATTACAATCAAACATTTAAGCCAGAATATCTCTTTGTGAATACGTGAGTGTATTCTTATGAATCACATTAGTCAGTAATCTTACAAAGATTCTCGCTTGTACCAGGTCTCTTATTGCTAACCTGTCTGCTGCCAACTGCTACAAGTCAGAGCACTTAAAGCGTCCAGAGAACTGGGCACTCGGTACTGATTCCTGACTCAAGATTTTTTCTAATCCATAGTTCCATACATTTTTCAGTTTGCTAAGATAAAAGTCTTATTTTTTTTTATAGTTGAGAAGGCCAAATACATCTATATTGCTGGCTTTTTCCTTACGGTGTCTCCTGAATCAATTCAGCTTGTAGCTGAGCACGCTGCTGCAACCAACAAGGTAATTGTATAGTTACTAAACCGTTTAGATTGCAATTGGGAATCACGTACCCTCAAACCTAATCACCCTCAAGTTATATTCTTTTTGACTTTCTTAAAATAGGTTTTCACAATGAACCTATCTGCACCATTCATCTGTGAGTTCTTCAAGGATGTTCAAGAGAAAGCCTTGCCGTGAGTTAAATCTGTTGCTCGATCAAGTTTTTTATTTACCCACGCAGGGAGTTATTTATTCATTCATTTGTATTGAATAACAATGCAGGTATGTGGATTATGTTTTTGGAAATGAAACTGAAGCAAGAACATTCTCAAAGGTTCATGGTTGGGAGGTAAGAACCTTTTATTAAACATGATAAGTAACCATATATGACTAAAAACACTGAAACGCATAAAATTTCTCGTCCTTCAGACTGATAACGTGGAGGAGATTGCCATCAAGATCTCTCAATTGCCAAAAGCATCTGGCACCCACAAGAGAATTACCGTGATCACTCAGGGTGCTGATCCTGTTGTAGTCGCTCAGGATGGGAAAGTTACTACGTATCCTGTCATCTACTTGCCAAAGGAGAAACTCGTTGACACCAATGGAGCAGGTCTGTACTCTGTACAGTTCTATGATATTTATCAAATATCTTAAGTGGGCAAATAGATTAAACATATTGTTTTATGTATGTGTATTCAGGTGATGCGTTTGTTGGGGGGTTCTTGTCTCAGTTGGTTCTTGAGAAGCCAATTGAGGAATGTGTGAGAGCCGGGTGCTACGCGTCCAACGTGATCATCCAAAGATCGGGCTGCACCTACCCAGAGAAGCCAGAATTTAAGTAGATTTCTCAATTTCCAAGTTTCAGAATTTATCTCAGTTGAAAGTGGTTGGGCCAATTTTCTTGTGCTGCTTTCTGCTGTGTTCTACTATCAATATTGTTGTGCTACTTTGCATTGTTATTTGCCTCCTAAACCAGATTAGCTGGTGAAAGTTGAGGTTTACTATACTTGTTTACTTTTGTGCTTCAGTTTGATTTCAGTTGCTGTATGTTTTTGAAGCCCGAGTTATGTCGTTGACTGTTGACAGCGATTAATAAATTTTGTTGTAACCTCCTTGCACAAGATTATGAAAGGCTGAGTGTTGATTCTGTTTTATATTTGCCACCAGGTTATCTTGTTGAATGCATATATGCTTATGCGCGCTATTGCACACTGTAGTAAATAGTCAGGTCCATAGCTAGCGCCCTTGTCAATCCACCAGTGTGAGTCTATAGCCAGAGCCCTCAGCCACCACGTTTGTCCAAATACTACTGTGCTGTGGTAAACCGACTTCTAGATATGCTAAACCGGCGAAATAACTCCACATTGGTCTATCGATACTAGGGCCGTGAACCTAAATTAGTCAGCCCGAAAACGCCTTTTGTAAAAATTTATGATAAATTATTCAACTAATGCTATTCTTAACATTCAAAGCTAATTTATACAGTCAGAAAGAGTACAATACAAAAAATAAACAATGAGTTGTGAAATATTTTTGCTTTTAAAATAAATTCAAGTAATAACGATTGATGTTGCCTTCATTTTCCCTAGAGCATTCACAATAGTTTCCGGTCCTTTTTCCACTCACAATCAAAACCACATATTACGCTAAAAATCATTACAATTTCTCTCACCTCCACTCACAACTAATTTCAACAAATATTAAAAAGTAACACAAGAAAACTGTTTTCCCCAAAATATTTTCTAATATCTCAAAATATACCGATAAACAGTAGGTTCTCTATTTTCTCTACTCACAACCCCTTAAAAATGGGTTTTCTCTCACAAAATTACGATCAATTATATATACATTAGTTTTAAAACTTTCATGAATAGTACTAACTGAGTTACTATTCAACTCCGTTAGTACTAACGGAGTTACTATTCAACTCTGTTAAGTTACAATTTAACTCAGTTAAGTTGCTATTTAGCTTAACAGAGTTACTATTTAACCTCGTTAAGTTATTATTTAACTCAGCTAAGTTGCTGTTTAGCTTAACGAAGTTACTATTCAACTCCGTTAGGTTACTATTCAACTCCGTCAAGTTACTATTTACTCTGCTGTTTTTAATTTTCTTCCCCAAATCCGTTTTTTTTTCTCCGTTAAGTTACTATTTAACTCAATTTTTTTTTATTTTTCTTCACTTAACTCTGTTAGGCTACTACTCAATTCCGTTATGTTACTACTCAACTCAACTCCGTCAACTACTACCCAACTCCGTAAAGTTACTGTTCATGACCGTCAAGTTACTATTCAACTCCACTCAACGCTGTTAGGTTACTACTCAACTCCGTTAGGCTACTGTTCAACTCCGTTAGCTTAACGGAGTTACTATTCAACTACGTTAAGTATTTAACTCCGTCAAGTTACTATTTACTCTGTTTTTTTTTGTTTTTTTTCGCAACTCCTTTTTTTCCTCTGTTAAGTTACTATTTAGCTATTTTTTTTAATTTTCTTTACTCAACTCCGCTAGGCTACTACTCAATTCCGTCATGGTACAACTCAACTCAACTCAACTCCGTCAACTATTATCCAAGTCCGTCAATTTACTATTCAAGGCCGCCAAGTTACTATCCAACTCCACTCAACGCTGTTAGGATACTACTCAACTCCGTTAGGCTACTATTCAACTTCGTTAGCTTAACGGCGTTACTATTGAACTCCGTCAAGTTACTCTTTACTCTGTTCTTTTAATTTATTTTTTCCCGTAACTCTTTTTTTTCCTCCGTTAAGTTACTATTTAACTATGTTTTTTTTAATTTTCTTTATTCAACTCCGTTAGGGTACTACTCAATTCTGTCATGTTACTACTCAACTCAACTCAAGTCCGTTAACTACTATCCAACTCTCTAAAGTAACTATTCAAGGCCGGCAAGTTACTATTCAACTCCGTTAATTATTTGTTCGCCACATAAGATCCGAAAGCCAATATTCTTGCAACTTATACACCAGTAACAAACACTGGAAAATTAAAAGCAAGGCTGTTGTAATACTAAAAGAAATTGCGTCGTCCTTCCACTGTTGTGCATTACATACAAAGAACTAGATACCGGTTTAAACTAGGCGCAACGCGCCGCCTCGATTACCACTAGTTTGAATAATAGTTAGAGGGGATTAGGCTCTAAAGAAAAACTAGAGAAAGAGAGAACACTTAGGGACAATATTTCTGTGTATTTTCATATGCAAACAACTAAATTTAAACAACCCATGGCATTACTTTTATCATGCACCACTAAGTAGAACGTGGTTAAAAATGGAAGACTATTTCAACAATAGTAAGGGGTGTTTGGGATTGCGTTTTGAAATGAATTTTTAGATTATTGCGTTTTGAAAACGCGCAAATAATCAGTTTTTAGTGTTTAGGGTTGACTTTTGAAGTTGATTTTTAGGCTACCAAAACGCAATAATCTAAAAGCAGTTCCACTATTACTTTTTCAAAACGCAGAAGCTGTTTTGAAAAATCAATCCCAAACACCCTCTAAACTGAAATAAACAATATGCATTCAAAATGGGTGAGGTTGTTTGATGCTGAAGATGGGCCTGACTTGATGGGCTGCTTCTAGTGGGCTGGGCCTGTATCACAAAAGTATTCTAAAATGAATGAACAAAAGATGTCCCTTTTGGTTTGGGGTTCACAATTCACATAATAATAATAATAATAATAATAATGATAATAAATAATAATAAAAAGGGTTCACACACAGATGTCCCTCTCTCTTTCTTTATCTTTCGCTATGGCTCCACAGGTTGCACTTCCATCCCATACCATTAAACCTTCAGGTTTTATTGCTCTATTCACTTCTTGTTTCAATAACACCAATTTTGCCCTAATTTTTTAGTTACAGTTGTAAATTGTAATCATTCCATAATTCTAGGGTTTCAATAACAGACACTTGCGATTGTTAGTTAATAATTGTAATGAGGGACGTGGAAATACCTAATTGGCTCAAACAATTGCCATTAGCACCTGTATTTTACCCAACCGACACAGAATTTGCAGACCCAATTGCTTATATCTCCAAGATTGAAAAACAAGCTAGTGCTTTTGGTATATGTAAAGTTATCCCACCGTTACCGAAACCGTCGAAAAAGTATGTTGTTGCTAACCTAAATAAGTCGCTATCGAAACGGCCGGAGTTGGGGAGTGATGTAAAACTTAATAATGTGGTAAATGATAGGGAGGGACAGGCTGTTTTTACGACGAGGCATCAAGAACTAGGTTGTAGTGGTGGTAAGAGGGCGAAAGAGGTCGTGGCAGGGTCGGGTCAACCGTCTGCTAGTATGGTTAATAAGCAAGTATGGCAAAGTGGGGAGGTTTATACGTTGGAACAGTTTGAATCTAAATCCAAGGCTTTTGCTCGAAGCCAGTTGGGTATGGTTAAGGATGTTTCTCCGTTGAGTGCAGAGTCGCTTTTCTGGAAGACGGCGTGTGAAAAGCCTATATATGTCGAGTATGCTAATGATGTGCCGGGTTCGGGATTTGGTGAACCAGTGGGCACGTCTAGGTTTTTGCAGAAGCGTAGGAGGCGGAGAAGGACGTTTAAAAGATACAGTAAAGATTGTTCTGCTGTGAGGGAACAAGTAGATAATAAAACCGATAGTTGTGAGAACCAGAAAGGTGAATCTATAGGGTGTAGCTCTAGTTTTTCAGTAGATATGTTAAAGAAAGGCGGCGATTCAGTGAATAATTTGTCGGACAGTGTTACCAGGCAGAAGGGTTTGGATGCTGGTCATGACATTGAAGGCACTTCTGGATGGAAGCTTTCTAATTGTCCTTGGAGTTTACAAGTAGTTGCACGATCACCTGGATCTCTTACACGTTTCATGCCAGATGATATTCCAGGTGTCACTTCTCCTATGGTATATATTGGCATGTTGTTCAGCTGGTTTGCGTGGCATGTTGAAGATCATGAGCTTCACAGCTTAAATTTCCTTCACATTGGCTCTCCTAAAACATGGTATGCAGTCCCGGGAGATTATGCATATGCATTTGAGGAAGTAATTCGTTCAAAGGCTTATGGTGGAGGCATCGGTCGGTTAGGTATATAAAATGCTTACCCCTGTATATGTATGTTTTTTTTTGTTCTTTTTTTGATGAATGTTTCTTAGAAAATGCTCAGAGCAGGACAAATGCTTTATTGCCTGCATATTTTGTACCTGAATTACGTTGGCAACAATGGAACCTACATATGTCATTTAAACTACATTTTTTGGGCGAAAAGAAGATAACATATAGATTAGGAGACCAACACTATCAGTTACAAACATAAATAACCTGATTATGAATTTATTGAGAAAAGAAGAACCCTATGGTTTGACTTCTAAGAATAAAATAACTTTTAGAATGACTATTTTGTTATTACAAGATTGCCTGATACCAAGAAAATTTTGTCAACAGAAGTATCCTAGGGTATCACAGCAATTCGTAATGCGCTGTCTTTTTTGTTAAACAGCTGCACTAACACTCTTGGGAGAAAAGACTACTCTTCTATCACCTGAAATTGTTGCAGCATCTGGTATTCCATGTTGCAGGTATGTTGCTCTTTGTTGAATTAATGCTTTTATCTCCCCCAACTCATTATTTTTCCTTATCGACAAAGTTGTCAACTTATTATGGAGGATGACAGTAATTATGTAAAAGATATAGTGGTAAATTGATAGATTTGCGATGCTTTACTGAAATTCTCTCTTTTTAATACATACACAGGTTAGTACAGAACCCTGGTGAATTTGTAGTGACTTTTCCGAGGGCTTACCACATAGGATTCAGCCATGGTAGTTTTTTTTTTGCACAGTTTTTTCTGTAAGAAATTTCTGTTAAATACTTGATAATTTGTGTATATATTATGGACTGAAATATTATTTCATTTTAATAAAGGTTTTAATTGCGGGGAAGCTGCTAATTTTGCAACTCCCCAATGGCTTTCGGTAGCTAAGGAAGCTGCAGTACGCAGAGCTGCTATGAATTTTCTTCCTATGCTTTCACATCAACAATTGCTTTACCTACTAACAATGTCATTTATTCCAAGGTCAGCTACATTTAATTATTTTTTACATAATTATTATTAATTTATTATCTATGTCTTCATTAAACTGAAAGCATGTAACACTTAGGTTATACTATTCTTTAAATGTTCAAATTCCAGAGTTCCTAGATCCTTGCTCCCTGGAATGCGGAGTTCTCGTTTGAAAGATCGCCAAAAGGAAGAACGTGAGCTAATGGTTAAGAAGGAGTTCATTGATGATATTTTGAAGGAAAATAAATTATTAAATAGTATTCTTCAGAGGAATTCTTCTTACCATGCAGTTCAGTGGGATCTTGAATCACTGTCCCCATCTGTTATCAAAGAATCTGATGTCACCAATATCGAAAATGATCAAATTCATAAAGAAGATTTATATTTGGATCCTGAGACACTTGTTCATATAGAAGATGATGACATGTCAAGTGATTTCCAAATTGATTCCGGGACATTAGTGTGTGTGGCTTGTGGTGTTCTTGGTTACCCTTTTATGTGTGTTATACAACCATCAGCAAAGGCGGTTATTGATAATATAACTGTCACAAGTCATGGTGTTGTTCAGGCCCATGGGGTTGAAACTGAAATGGTTAATGCTGATAAAGGATGGAATATGTCTAATGGGTATTTAAGACCCCGGATATTTTGTTTAGAGCATGCTAGTAAAATTGAAGAGCTGTTGGATTCAACGGGTGGTGCAAAACTGCTTATAATATGCCATTCAGGTGATTTTTCTAAAAATAAGTATTGAACCGCCATTAAAAAAAGTATTGAACTGGAAACTGGAAATTTTGCCTTTATTTTTTTGACCTTTTTAATTAATGTTTGGACTTGTTTACTTGAGTGTTGACTTCACTCTGTTTTTGTAGATTTTCAGAAAATTAAGATACAAGCTTCAGCCATTGCAGAGCAGACAGGTAGTGCATTCAGATATAACGAGGTTCAACTAGACGATGCAACACGGGATGATTTGGACCTGATAAATCTTGCAATTGACAATGAGCAAGAGGAAGATGAATCTGTAGAAGATTGGACAATGAAATTGAATGTTAATCTTCGTCATTCTGTTAAACTCGGGCCTAAGTTATCAACTGACAAGATACATCATGCTTTGTCTTTGACTAGGGATGCATTATTTCCTGACACAACCCTCACCTCAAATGTGGGCCCATCTGCAATGATTCTCACGTGGCAACCTACAAAATCCCGCTCAAAAAGAAAGTCAAACCGTTCAATTAAGAAATTGTCAAAGGCCGTTTCTGTGGAAAAAGAAGTGGAGTTCAAAGAGAAGTTGTCTGAAACTCAACCGCTTAAAAGGGAAGGGGGTCTAATTCAGTATTCAAGAAGAATCTTTAAGTCAAAACCACAAGATTCGGTAATCAATATCAGCAAAGATGTAAATGAGGTTGGTGTTTCGGCTTTTGGTGATTTATCAACTGTTGCAAAACCCGGTGTAGATGCTAAAACACACACTTCTACGGAAATGGAGGGAGATGCTGAGGCATGCGCTACGGCTATCGGAAATGATGGAACTGAAAAAGATAATATCAATGAAGAATCCCACATGCAAAATGAAAACAGTGTTGTGCTAACCAAAACTGATTCTGCAGAGCAGGATAACGATGGAGATGGTTTGATGCAAGAAGGGTCTGAATTGATCAAGATGAGCGGGTCCTCTACCGATGAAAATGTTACTGATTCTAATAACACGGTTAAGAAAAATGACTACGGTTCCCCTGTTTCGAGGACAACAAGTGGAAGTAAAAGGAAGAGAGGAATAGAGTTATTGCAAAGATACGAGAAATCCGGTTTTGATGGATTTATAAAAAGCCCATGTGAAGGATTGAGGCCAAGAGGTGGTAAAGAGTTGCATAAAGCTGGTAGTTTTATCAACACAACAATCCCAGAAAAACCCATAAAGAAATCAAAAGCTCCCAAGGTAACAGAAAAACCCGCAAAGCAACCGAAGGCTTCTAATGTAAGAATCCCTGAACACAAGGCCCACAAGTGCAACCATGAAGGTTGCAAAATGAGCTTCAAGACGGAAACTGAGTTAAGGCTGCACAGAAAGAACATGTGCCCCCATGAAGGGTGTGGAAAGAAATTTAGTTCACACAGATATGCGGTGCTGCATTTTCGGGTCCACGAGGATAACAGACCTCTAAAATGCAGTTGGAAAGGTTGCAAGATGACATTTAAGTGGGCCTGGGCTCGGACTGAACATTTGCGCGTCCACACTGGAGAGAGACCATACAAATGCAAGGTTGAAGGGTGCGGGCTAACCTTTAGGTTTGTTTCTGACTTTAGCCGACACAGAAGGAAAACCGGGCATGTTGTAAATGTGAAGTCCTGAAATTGTTGGGTAACGAAGCAGGAGTGAAGTGTTTTGTGTGAGTTAGTGTTTTTTTTTTGGGAAGTTTATTTCTATAGTTAGGGTGAAAATGGTAATTTGTGTAGGTAAGGATTATTAAGCTGTTGCATTTAGAAGTTCAGGATTCAGATTCTTTTGTTGAATTGCTATTGCTTTTGTGTACAATGTGTATGTGTGACTACTTTAAAATGAAGTGATCTCTGAATACCACACGTTTCTAAACATGAGACTGAATGGTGAATGCAAATCGGAAGATTGATATGTTGTCGCGTAAACAACTGATTTAGACAATCGCTTAAAGTGTTACCTTATAATGTTATTAAAAGGCTAAATGCATTCCAGCAAAAGAAAATGTTTCATGTGTAGCTAACTAGCTATTATAATTCGACTGTTTTACTACGAATCATATACTAATTATTCATTCATTTAATATTATTACGATATTCTTACCAAGTGGCCTATTAGCTCAGTTGGTTAGAGCGTCGTGCTAATAACGCGAAGGTCGCAGGTTCGAGACCTGCATGGGCCAAAATTTTTGCTGGCGACTTTAAAAACAACATAGTCTGTTTTAATTGGGGTGCAAACGAGCCGAGCCCGAGCTCGACCAGGCTCGAACTCGAGCTCGATTAAGTTATAAAAGCTCGAGCTCGGCTCGTTTGTAATTTCTCAAGCTCGGCTCGTTTAGTATTTATTAGTTAATATGTTAATAAAAATAATATAATAATAGTTCATTTAGGCTCGTGAGCTCGATAAGTAAAGCTCGAGCTCGGGGCTCGTTTACTAAGCAACTTTAAATGAATGCTAAATATTATTAAATATTCAAAAAACTAATATTATACTAGGCTCGATAAGGCTCGACGAGCCTAACGAGCTTCACATGCTAGGCTCGAGCTCGATAAATAAACGAGCTTTGTTTTAGGCTTGAGCTCGGCTCGAGCTCGATAAAGCATGGCTCGTTTCGAGCTTTTTGCCGAGCCGAGCTCGAGTAGCTCGCGAGCTGCTCGGCTCGTTTGCACCCCTAGTTTTAAATCATCATTTACCTATTTATAGTTTTATACAACTATACAATCTGTATTTTTGGTAAAATCTATTAAAATTTGATTTCTGCTATTAGATAATTGTGCCTCCTCAAACAATTGCCATAATAGCCATCTTTGTTTCGAGTTGCATGAAATCTGATTTTTTGTTCTTTTCGTTCTGTTATCATGTTAATCTTATGATGTATTCCGATTCTAAAATTATTACAAGCAAATCATCAATATAAAACTTAATAAAATTTCATTAAAACAAAATACGGAAGTTACATCATAATAGCTGGTAGACGGGCAACAAGCTGCGCCGCCACCCCTTTTTGAATTGCAAACCCTAGTCTACTAAAGACAAAACCTTGCCCCCCTGGGGATGAAACATTGCTGTGGACAACCCGTTGGACCCTGGTCAAGAAACGAATAGCTTCTGGCGCCAGAGAGCCAAAGGTGTCGAAAGCCAGAGGGATAAAGACATGTTGGTTATCTGCACAAGCTTAAGTCAATATAAAAGAATATAAATTGATTTTACACGCTTAAGTCGAGTAGACATGAGGTATATTGGATTTCAGCCATATTTGTGCTCTTAATTCACATGTTCAGCCGTTCAGGTATATGTGAAAATTTGCAAAAGGCTAATTTGTGTCCTCAAAATATAAATCTGACACAAAAATATTAATGATTTGGATTATCATGTAACTCATTTAATGAATAGGTTGTATAAGAGCATGTAAAAACCTTTTAATTGATAAGGTACACCCATCATCCATTTTAACTTGGAATAAAAAAAATATCTTATTACATAGCTTGTAAACCCATTTAACACAATCAGTTAGAACTTGAACCCATATGTTACACAACTTTGACCATGTCCATAAGAGTTTGACATGAATTCAAACCATAACAATTTACACTTACTAATTTCATACCCTATTGTTTGAACAAACTCAATTTCCACATGTAAAACATGCTCAATCCACTTTGATAGACTAGTGAATAATTCTCAAAATTTACAATTTTCCGCAACTAATACTCTAAATAAAAACTGTAAACAAAATTAATAACCATGTCCCTTGTAATTTTCCAGCCCACAAATTTCTCCCCTTGAATCACATTACATGGTCTCTGCAACAAGCCTTCTTTCCCATTGAAACACACCTGACTTTTCTAAATCTAAATCGGAAAGGAAGCGTGAAAGTGATGACTTTAAACCAAGAACCTTTGAACCCGCCATTAAAACACTTTGGCATGCTTGAAGCTCATCTACAGAACAACTCTTGCTTGCAGGATCCTTCCATGGCTCCTCAAATGACCTGTTCAGGATAACTATTTGTTAAAACAGTAAAAAAATTAAATTACAGGCTCGCTAATTCGGCTCTTAATAGCCCATTAAATGGTTATAACCATTCGACCAGACTAACAATTGCTTCTTAAATGATTCATACATACATGCAAATAAAAAGCTAAATATTTATGGTACATAGAGGTGAGGACATTACCATCTCCACAGATGATTAGCTTCAGTGGGGCAGTGTATTCTGGATAGCAAAGATGTCAAAGTACTTCCTTCAACAGGCAATGCATCTGCTCCAGCAACCACGAAAAGTTAATTCTTTTTAAAAAACTTAAAAATATAAGTAACAATTATGACAATAAATCAATAACAGTCATAAGATAAGGATACCTGTGTGTGAGGGATCAGGAAAGAGTAGCAAACAAAGTGAGCTAACAACAGACGTAAACACTTTAGACTTCTTCCCAAGAATCTGGTGAAGATAATAAATAGCAGCAGCTAATAGTTCTTCTGAGCCAGATGCCACGTGATTTACTGACCGTTCTGCTTCCAGAAAAGATTGCAATGTATCTGGAAACGAGTTTTCAAGATTATGCTGTGAGAGCCTTGCTAAAATTACAGAAGCAGTCAACCACCTTAAAAGCTTTGATAACAATGATTCACTGGTTTGTTCATCGGATCCTTTAGATTGAAGTGCAACAGAGACCATCCAAAGCACAAACTTTTTTAGCTTTTCTGGGTCCTGGAAAACCATACACAACTTCAGCATAGTTCGACAAAATAATATAATTAACTTAGAAATACAATGTTACGGTAAAAACATGAAAAAAAATACCATGGTGAGTAATGCTGGTTGGGGACTGCTCATTAGTACAACTTTAAGTCCTAATTCTGCATTACAATTTACATCAATGGCTTGGGACAGCTCAAATAGACCTTCAACCGAAAAGGTGAAATGTGGTTGAAGCACATTTCGTTTTTGAGATATTTCTAAGGTTGAAGAAATTAATTCCAAAACTGAATCAACCAAGTGAATTTCTTTCACAAGCTCCAAGTTTTCAACAAGCAGCACATATAAATGACATGAAATTTGTGTCAGTTGCTCCACAGAACGTGCCTCTAACCACTGACTTTCACCTGTGTCCCTTGAGGTGACAACATTGTTTATTACCTACATCGAAAAACAGGCACCAAGTTAGAAGTAGAACGGTTCGTGATAAATAAACAAATCCTTTAATAATATACAACACTAGAAATGAAATAATAAATTTGTTACCTCCAGAATTAATGCAAGTTGGGACGGTAAAACACCCTTCTGTTCTTGGTATGTATTTCCACTAAAGGTTGAGATAAGAGAAGCCATCCATGATATTACACCACAGTGTTCGATCAAATATCGAGACGTCTTTTCAAATTTCATAGATTTCTTCACAATCTGCAGCACAAAGTGACATTGGTATCCGATTTAAAAGATAACATTAAAGCAGAAAACCGTAGCTGATATGATACCTGAAGGATTAACTCCCTTGAGTCATTATCTGAAAGAGGACTACTATAAAAACCAAGCAGTTTCTCTAAAACTGAGCTCCTGACATAAATCTGAGCATCATCTTCTATATTTAGGCCAGAATATAGTAGGCGAAGAATCCATATCCTGTCTGATTTAAAATTAGCTGAATTACTCCAAAAGAATTCATCAAAAAACGAAATCATCTGCAAGATAATTAAGAAGACACATAAGTCAGTAAATGAAAATTCATTTAAATAAGAAAGATAGCAACAGTTAAAGGTTTCAACCTTGATTTTCATAGGGGAGTGCAAAAGAATTTTGCTTATAGTTTTGTAATTATCATTTGATGGATCCAATAATAATACTGAAGCCTCTGCAGCAAATAAAGCATGTACAGAGGGAATTCTCTGCCCTTCTTCTGATATACCGTTCTGGACATGTGTCATCAATAGCCGAAGTCTGTTTTCTTTTCGCTTTTGACTTTTCTGACAAGATAACCACCATAATTACTTTAATAAAACTAAAATGAAGTGATGAGCAGATATTGGAAATCATTGAGCTTGACTAAAATTACTTTACTAACCTCTAAGAATACAACCAGCACCTTGTATCCTAATTTTCGAATGTCATCATCAGGTGATGATAAACTAACAAATGCAACAGCAAGCAGACCTAAACTCGCATATTCAACAGGTTCAATGTAATCCATTGACAAACCATGCAATGACATCCGCAAGATGAAAACCGGATCATATATCTGTAAGTTGCAACAATGAACCTATAAATAACTATCAATGAGCACAAAAATCTTATGGAAAAAAGTAGAGATGTTATTGGGCCTTTTACAAATTTTATCTAAAAGGGGAACATGACAATGGATCTAACAGTAATAATATTGATAACGTAAGCATAACCCACTAAATATATTTCTAGTTCTTAAGAAAAAAAAAATACAAAGAAGTGATAATTCTAGTTCTTTATTTTGACCTGCACTAAAGAATAAACCGAATCAATCTGAACCTGGTACCAAACCAGCCCGACCCACCATTTCTGCAAAAAAACAAATTAGAAAAACAGGCAGTACCTCACTCACATTTCCAGCATTATCATCTGGAAGCTTGTTAGATGATAAAGCTCCTGACTTCATGTGCCTGTCATAGGGAAAATGAAGAACTGTAGCTGCACATTTTCTGGGGTCAACTGGAAGGTTTTCTCTGAATTGAATTTTCCTGCGTTTTTTAGTTTCATCCATGTCATCAGAAGAAAAATCTTGTTCCCTCTCCTGTACATTTCTAATTCTTGTGGCAGCAGTTCCCCACAGAAAATCCATGTCAGCAATATAACTAGAGTTCAGTTCATCAATGCTTTCAAGTTCTTGTATGATCTTATAAATTTCCAAGTCTTTCTCACTTACAGTAGCCTCGTACGAAGACAGAAGTAAGAAGAGCAATTCTCTAGCATTTATCCTGGAATCTTCTTCAAAACCAACACTACCCATCTGAGTTAAATGGCACAACACCCCAAGCAATATAATAACTTCCAATTGCTTCTTGTACAGCTCAGATGAGTGTGATTTGTCCACTTTAACAAAAGTAAGTGATCTCAGAATACTGGACATGGGTCTAAAAATGATCCCAAATTGTAAAGAACTTGAAGAATTATAGGCAGATTGAATGGTGGGTTTAAATCGAGAATGAGATAACAGCAGCTGAAGAATTTGAATATGCAACGATTTATCTTTTTCTTCAAAAGTTAAAATAATTCGAAGCATGTTGAGTGTTGCAGGATCCTCAAATCTGTGAAGGAGACAAAATCTTGCCAGCTGTTCTAGGTTAATACTAGAATTTGATTTTATTTCAGAATTCTTATGCATCTCTGTTATAACATCAACAATCATCCTCAAAATGAAGCTTTCCAAAAGCCTAAACAATGCACATTTTGTGTCTTCGACTTCTGATTGAGAATTTGACTTTATAGGGAACTTTTTGACAATTAACTGCCAAGTGGACAGTAATGAATCTACAAATGTTACTCTTCTTACGTGTTCTTTGTTAGATGCAACTTCCAAAGATGAAAATAACAACATCTTGCAAAGAAGTACCTTTGTGACCCCCTTCATAATAAGGTTCAAAGATTCATCAATGGAGTAATGATTAATTTCAGAAGCATTACATTCCAGAAGATTCTCAGTCCCCGACGGAATAACAGAATCAATTAACTTCAACCGTTTGTTTCGTTTAACAATGGACCCGTTTGACACAAGATGATGCTTCATGAGATCTAGTGATTTCCCAAGAAGACTGTTGTTGAAAAGATCAAAAACCTCCTCCAACGTTGAAGGCACGTATTTGTCAACTTTTATTTGAAATATATCTCTAGAAACAAAATTCTTCCAATCAGAGAACCCGTTGAACAATATTTTCCAATACAAAGAACATATGCCACTAGCATGCTTGTCACACTTCCCCCCATATCTCATGGAGATTAAATTCAAGAATGATAAAGCAGTTGGCAAAAGCAAAATCATTAAATCTTCATCACATTTGCCATCTAAAGATGTGTTCACGATCTCCATAAATTGGTAAGCGAAGAAAGATAAATGGAGGAGACTTGATTCAGTTACATGAAACAATATTTGAGTCCTAATCACGCTCGTTTTTTGAAAGCATCTTGAAAGTAAACTCATGGGTGTGCTTGCTATTACACGTGTCATAGCCATGTGATTTAGAAGAGAATGAAGAATTTGACTTTCACCAGTACATTTACTTGCAATCTTAACAGCTTTCAGCAGGCAAAGATCTACAACAACTAAATCAGAACGAGAGGCGATTTCAACTATGTGAAAATACACTTTCTCAAACAGAGCAACATCAAATTCATGTATGCCACTAGAAGACAACAAGAAATCAAATGCACAACCAGCAATGTTTAATCCAACAGAGAGAGCAGAGACTTTGTAAGATTCAAAAACAGAAGAATCCTTAATGTTGATTCTGGAAAACATCCAATAAACCAATTCAAGCAATTCCTGAGGGGATATGAATCGAATCAAAGCGTGAAAAGAAAATAATGCTGGGATTAGAAGCAGGGGATCTTTGGTTTCTATGAACTTATCAAACCTGTTCTTAAGCATTAAAACCAGCTTCTGAAGGAGGCACTTGAATACTCTTGAAACCCCTTATTCACATTGTTGCTAAAGGAGAACTGGTTGGAAAAGATTTCTAGTACTCGTAAGATATAATAATCCGTTGTATGAATTCCTTCTCGTGCTATCCCAAGGAAACTATCTGTTGGTTGGTCAAGAATGTTGACATTTAGTTCCTTGTTAACATATAACGGACTTTCTACAGCACCTATTACTGCAGGATGGCAAAAAATGGTTTCAGCAATTTCTTGGGCATAATGATTGGCTAACACGTGTGCCAACATGCTCTTTATGAGAGCAAAACAGATTTCAGAAATCTGTACAACTTTTTCAACTGGTTCATTAAGATAGGAAGATCGTATGTGATAGAACCAGAAAAACACATGGCGGAAAGAGCAAACAAAATTATCAGAAATCTCTTTTGACAGCTTGTCCAATAGGAAGTCTTGAAGTTTTGATGACTCGGATAAATATGGGCTTTCAATGCTTATAACAGCTGGCAATAGCACATAAAAGGGAGCCCGATTCAGAAAATAAGAAAATGCTTCAGAAGGATTTGTTGAATCCATGCTAGAAAAATCAATCCGTTCTAAACCCGCAAATGAAAACTCAGGCCATGACTTGCAAACCTTGTTGAGAAAATTTCTTTCTAGAAAACAGATAGACGATAGGATAGAAAAAGGAATTCCATCCAGCTTATGTGAAATAGATATAACTGCTGGGAAATGCTGCAATATTAAGTCAGGTGAAGCACATAACATAGACAATGAAAAAGCTGTTGTTATCCCAGTATCATGTCCACTCTCTGCTAGACTCGGTACTTCATTAAGAAGATTTACAAAAGAGTCATCATGAAGGCCTGTTTTTCTATCAACTGAAGATAACATACCGGTTCCTTCATCTGTGTTACTAGTTGAAAAAAGTAACAAACTTCTTAATGGCCTCCAATCACGTAGATCGCTATTTATATCCTTGAGTCTCTCGGATAATGAAAGGTGTATTAGAGAAGATAGCAATCCAGCCTCCACCTACAGAAATCAGATTTTACTAACTATATATACATAAGCAATTCAGAGAATAAAAATACAAAAGGAGACTAAAAGCCTACATACCTGAGTTTGCAAGAGGTATCTCAAGGTGCTGCTTACATATATAGATATCATTGATTTCTCAGATAAACTAAAAGTCCCGGAATCAGAACTGAGCAACCTTAGGCACTTTTCAAGAACACAAACAAAGAGAGGACTGAACCTAGGATAAACATCTGACAAAAAAACAGATGTTAGAACAGTTACCAGGATTTGTAAAAGCTATTTCAAATAATCAATGAAACAAAAGAAAGTCACCTTTAGTAGTTCCCAATTCGTGGATTTTAGACCTGACAAGATCCCAATATTTAAAAAGATTGTTTCCAACTGTAGATACAACATCACAGAAAAAGGAAATGACAACAGAAGACAAATTCTGGACAGCTCCGCGGCCTCCGCCCCTCTCCCCAGTTAATTTGGTAGTGAACCCAGGAAGAAACAAAAACCATGCACCGATTTCGGTTGCGTTGTTGTCAAACGCTCCACTGCTTAGCATGGCTGCTTGTGCCAGCACATAAGCTTGATCTTTTATAGCTTTGACGGGTGAATGTACAACCAAATTAATGAAATGCATTAGATGTTTGTACATCAGTGGTGGGTATCTGATGAGAACATCTTGCTTAGAAGACCAACCAATATGCTCAACTAATAGTGACAATAATGATTGTTGCAGAATAGCTGGTAATGACAATGCATTGCTAGGTAGAAGCTTAAAGAAATCAAATGACCCTTCTAGAACAGATGGCATCGTCCGCTACAATAAAAACAACCATATGTCAGAAACTAATGCTATAAGATTTTAATCCATATATGTTAATAAGATTAAAACTTACATGATAGACTTTGAGCGCGTCAAGCAACTTAGTATAGAAATATAACTCTTCATCCTCTGCAACAATGTTTATATTGTTGCTTTCATGTGATTTCCAGAGTTCTATGATTAACGTAGAATTATCATTTAGATTATCAGACTCAGACACATTATCCTCTTCCTGTATTCTTTCATTAGTGTCAGGAGAAAAACTAACACCGCCAACAAGAATATCTGTTTCCTCATTTGAATTGCATGTTTTTAACTTCTTGTTACTAGAACTATGTTCAAGTAAAGCAGCTGTATCTGCATTTCTCTTTAAAGTTTTTTCATCACTCTTGTAGCGGTTATTGAGGGACGAAATTAAAGACAACAAGACTTGATGATCTGGAAGCAATAATTGCACTTCATTCTGAATATCTTGCTTAAGAGACACCCATTTACACCCAATTCGCTTGCTAGATTTGGATCTTTGGCTTAACGCAGAAAAGAGAGAATCTAATAACTTCAATGCCTCCAAAACAAGCCGTAATGTCCCATGTTGTATATGAGACTCTGAGTGAAGTAACCCTTTATTCATTACTATTCTATTGAATGGACGTGGGCCTATGCACTTAATTATACTTTGTATGTCAGAGCTGTTAAAAGACGGCGGTAATCCGGGCTGAGAATCAAGAAAATCAAACGACAAACCTGCATTCACTGAAGAGATCAAGTTTGCAGCCAATGAAACAGCAGCAAACCTGCAAGTACTTCAGTATACAATAATAACAATAATAACACCGACACGTATAAATGCACAAAAATAGAGTAAAAAATGAATGTAACCAAGATGTAGGATCTTCAAGGTTGTAAGGAAACTCATCCAGATAAGCAGAACCAAGTGCCGGCCTTCCACATACGATTGCTAATAGCAAATCCCTATGAAATTCAATTTCAGTAGCTTTGAGTTTCTTCATGACACCCAAAAGTCGCGTTGGGTTCCCCTTTAATGGAAAAGGTGAAGCGTTTGAATCTGGCATCAACCCGTTAGCCGGGTCGGTGCATACCATAGACAGAACCTTCTTTGCCACCTCAGCACCATCTCCACCGTCATCCCTTCCAGAAACGTTAATCAATTGTTCCAAAGTAACACTCCCGAATAAAACACTCCTAAGACCCACAGGCACCAAAGATTCAGGGACAAGAACCTTATCTCTTAACGTAGACAGAACATACGCAATGGTCTCATCTTCATCACTACCAAGCCCACGAAGAACACCTGAAAACATCTCTTTCTGCTGCAACACCCACCTTAACAACCTCGGATCCCCAATCTCCAAAAACGACATAGCAAATCGAACATACGATCTCCTAGTTGAGATCTTTCGTTTCATCTGTTCGCCGCTTTTCCTCCTTTTATCATACTCTGCCAGCTTCAAGAAACTCGGCATTTTAAAATCAAAACTCTTAGCCACATCAGACGCCAACCCGGAACCCCGTCTCACAATCGAAGCCATCAACAACAATGCAGCATTTTTCCCTTTATTCTCTTTACTATTCAACTCCTTATAAACATCTCCCAATTTTTCCTCAAGAATCAAACGAGCAAACTTATCTAAAACCCGACTAATCGGAGCCCTAGCCACATCATAGGGTTTATAAACACCATCTTTATGACTCAAAACAACATTAATCAACGACATTATGTAAGACAAACCAGGCTTCGATTGTCGTAAATTCCAAGCTTGTATAAGCTCGGAACAATTGGAAGACGAATGCACATATTGTCGTAACAATTCGCCTCCTTCGTCGCTTCTAAGTAACTTCATAAACTCTTTTGATGCTTCTGCGCATAATTGGAGATCAATTGAGGTGAGGTTACGTAATAGCTCTCTTAATTTAGCTTCATAAGACACTTTAACTGAAAAATTAGGGATTCGTTGGCTCTCTGGATTCATAAGTTGATCGTTTTCCATAGCTGCAAAGAAATAAAACGTTAATTTGCTGCATTCAGGCAAAAACCCTAACTAGAATAGAAAAAGAAATGGACGTTATTGTAATTAAAAAAAAGGAATCACCTGTAGTAATAGATTTCCGATTGGCGACGGTGGCCGTCGATGATGGAAAGTGGTGGTGGCGGCGATTGGTGGGGTTTATAGAGGGTTTAGCGGAAAACACAGGGTTTCTTATTCAAACGACGTTAACCAACAAAAACGTCCGTCAAGTTATATTATAGTAACTTAACTTTATAACTAGTAATTACGAGGGGTGAAATTGTCAAAGTTGAAAGAAGGAAGGGCCGGTTAGGACTGTGTAGCCGCAGGTACGGTTGTGGGGTTGGTCTCGGATCAGGACCCATCGGGTTTCTTCACGGAGGGGCATAACATTGGCTTAGGGATATTTCTGTGTCCCCACGAAAAATCATACCACTGACTGCCGCTTGACAGACGTTGCGCAGCCACAAGAGTCGATGCTCTCTAGCGTAACGCACGGTGGGATGAAGGCCCATGTTAGCTCGGATTCGAGCTTGCGACCTCCAAAGGAGGCCTGGTTCTTATCTTCATTACCTTTGTCACTCCACCAAAGTTAATGTATATATAATTGTTATGGTTATAACTTACAACTATTATGTTACTCAACTAGTGGGAGTTAGTATACTGAGGTGGGCTATTGGCCTTTATTAGTTTGGTTCATTACAATATAGCGATCGACATGTGTTTCACATTGATAAAAATAAAAATAAAAAAATAATAAAAACAACTACCGGTTACAATATTGTTCGGGTGGTATTGGTTCGGTTCTTTTGGTATCGATATGAAACTGACACTCGATATTGCTTTGGATCATCCGGTACCAGTACAAATGTTGTTACCAATTTCGATGTTGTTCGAACAATAATGATTTGATTTGTCACGCTAAAGAAAAAAAGTAGTTATGTTTGACATGTTCAGTTTTGAACAAAACTTTTATTAAAATGAAGATAAAATAAACACGTTGTAGCGGTATATTCCGAATTGTATAACGCGTTATGTTATATAATTAGAATGACGGAATTAATAAACAACTTTTGATACAAAAAAATAAAACACGAGGTAGCGTTGATGACATGTGTGTTTTTTATTCGATAACTTGTACATTATTAATCATAGTCACAACTTGATTTAAACAAAACTTTTATCATGATGTAGATAAAATATGTGTGTCGCGTGGCCTACTCGATACTTTATCTTATAAAAGTTATAAAAGAAAAACAAAATATACTAGAAAGTAATTATAATAATTTTTTTTGTCAATTGTTTTCCTTTCATTAAAACAAAATACGAAAGTTACATCACAATAGAAGGTAGACGAGCAACAAGCTGCGCCGCCACCCCTTTCTGAATTGTGAACTCTAGTCTACCAAAGACAAATCCTTGCCTCCTTGGAGATGAACTATTTTATTATAATAATAAAATAATAATAAGCAAAATTGTTACTGTTAAAGGATCAATAACATTTGTGTGTTGGCCGACGTTTGCAAAATTTAGTTATAGTAATATAACTGCTTACATAACAATGAAAATATCAATGACATTGTTTTTGAAGTTTTAATAAATCTAATAGAATAATATTGACATAATACACCAACTTATAATCAGGGTCGGCCCGCTTAAGGGGAGTAAAATAAAGCTAGAGCTTTAGCCCCCCTTACTTTCGTGAGGCCCGTAAATTCTTTAAAAATAAACTATATACATGTAATTTTAGGTTTTCGTATTGTTGGCACTAAGGCTTGTGATATATAATTATGCATGCACATAAAGATCGTATAAGAATCATGGTATTAAAAACAAATTTTTTTAACGAAAAGAGACCTGATGCGCTTTGAGCCCCAAGAAGCTTGAAACGGTCTTGCGTATAATGTACTTGGTCAATTTTTATATTAATTCAGAATAGAATACAAGAAACAAGAATGTCATCAGCTTCAGTTAAAATGTCTATTAGACAATGCAGGGTTGACCACCATAATTAAGCTGCCAAAGAATGTAGATGATGCCTAAATTTAATTTTACAAAGTTTTAATATTGTCTCTTTCAAAAAAACCATTTATCTGTTGTAGATTACAAAGCTCTTAGCTTAGCTGCCTAATCATTTGAGCTTATAAAGCTATTCCTCTTAGTTTACTCTAATCTAGTGCCTTGTTTCCATGGATTCCCAAATCAAATTTGATGATCAGTACTCCCTCAGATTGTCTGTCTGTTCATGGGAAACTCCAAACTGGAAGTATGATGTGTATCTGAACTCTGCAAACGAACGCGTATGCAGCCATGGAAAAACATTCACCGATCGTCTGTACACAGCTTTAACTGAAGCTGATATTCACACTTTTAAACCTAATGAATTTGATGAACTGCAACCAAGTGTAGATGATGTTCCATCTGAACAGTTGTTAAAAGCGATCGAAGAATCAAACATTTCAATTGTTGTCTTTACAAAAGAATATGCTTCTTGCAGGTTATGTCTAAATAAGCTGGTAAAGATCATGGACTGCAGGAATATTATAAGACAGCTGGTTCTTCCAGTGTTTCATCATGTTGATCCTGCTTACATACGCAAACAAAGTGGCAGCTTTGAGGCCGCTTTTGCAAGACACGAAAAGGTTGTTGATCTAGAAAAGATTAAGGAATGGCGATCAGCGTTAACTGAGGCGGGAAATTTAGCAGGATGGCATATTCAAGATGATACCACAAGCTGGTAAGATTTTCATTATTTTTGTATGTTAATTAGGGCTGCAAACGAACCGAACGAACACGAATAAGGCTTTGTTCGTGTTCATTCGTTAAGGAATTTGTGTGTTCACGAACAGTTCATGAACACTTACCGAACGAGTTTTTTTGTTCGTGTTCGTTTGTTAAGAGAACACTCGTGTTCGTGTTCGTTTGTTAATTTTGTTCACGAACGCACACGAACGTTAATGAACACAAACAAGTGTTTATGAACACAAACGAACACAAAGAAGTGTTCATGAACGAAACAAACATAAACAAATCTATATTAACTTTTGATAAGAACGAAACATATACTTAGCAGCGTGAAGACTAAAAGTAAGGCTATTGATCTCATATAGTCATATATTTATCTACATAAATTATTTGTTTATTTATTTATTTGGGTAAAATAAATAAAAATAAAGGAATACAAAAACTAATAAAAATTAAAAACCCTATTAAACTATTGAACACAAACGAACACGTTACCGAACGTTCACGAACATAAACGAACGAACGCGGCCTCTGTTCGTGTTCATTCGTTTATTAAACGAACGAACACAAACGAACTTCCCGCCAAACGGTTCATGAACTGTTCGCTGAAAGTTCGGTTCGTTTGCAGCCCTAATGTTAATTTCATGTATAACATTAATCTTACAAATAATGTTCATGAAATTAATGATGTGCATATGCAGCTATGAACCAATATACATAGAGTTAATTGTAAAGGAGGTTGTAAAAAGACTAAACCGAAAACGCTCTGTCGTGGAGCACCCTGTTGGATTGAATTCGCGTGTTCAGTACCTAATGGACCTAGCTGGTCTATTTGGACCAGATGATGTGGGCGTAGTTGGGATCTACGGTATGGGCGGCATTGGTAAAACAACTATTGCAAAAGAATTCTATGATCAAGCCATTCATCACTATGAACATGGCTGTTTTCTTGAAAATGTTGGCGAAAGATCAAAACGGTTTGGTGGCTTAGTCGGGTTACAAGAGGAACTTCTTTCTTCACTTAAGGGAAAGAAGCATCGGGTCAATAGCGTTGACCAAGGGATTAATGTAATAAAAGAAAGACTAGGTTGTAGGAGAGTTCTTGTTGTTCTTGATGATGTAGACCACTTAAGTCAGATAGACTCCTTAACAGGGTTTGGTAAAGGAAGTTTGATCATCATGACAACTAGAGATAAACATATTTTAGATCAAACTAAAGTTATCGACCAATACGAGGTTAAGGAACTGACCCATGATGAATCTTTGATGTTGTTAAATTGGCATGCTTTTCGAAGCGCAGTTCCATTAGAAAACTTCAAGAACCATCAAGAAGAGATAGTAAAGTATGCTGGACGCCTTCCGTTAGCTCTTGAGGTTCTAGGAGCATCTTTATATAACAAGACGATGGAAGAATGGAACATTATGCTCAAGAAGCTGAGGAAACATCGTCCAACAGATGTTATCGAAAGATTGAGAATAAGCTTTGACACATTGGATGACACAGAAAAGGATATATTTCTTGACATCGCGTGTTTTTTCAATGGAACTGAGAAAGAATTTGCTGTCAAGATATTTGATGGCTGTGGGTTCTTTGGAAGAATTGGAATGAGTACCCTAATAGACAGATGTTTACTAAAAGTTGACATGGATGATAGGCTTAGAATGCATGATTTAGTACGCGACATGGGGCGGGAAGTCGTGTGTGAGAAGTTCCCAGAAGAGCCCGGAAAGCGTAGCCGACTGTGGCTGCAAGATGATGTATGTAATGTGCTAATAAATGATGAGGTATAAAGTTCAATGTTATTTTTTATTAATCTGTGTCATTACTCATTTTAACACAAGTTTTTAATAGATTTCATTTTTGGGATCGATAGGGGACAGAAGCGATTGAAGGTATCGTTTTAGACCAACCGATGAAGCTACATTTTAGCACAAGGCCCTTTGCTAGAATGCCAAATTTAAGGCTGCTGCAAATCAATAACACGAATCTTGTTGGAAGCTTTCGCGGTTTGTTTAAAGAGTTAAGATGGCTTTCTTGGCATCGGTTTCCAATGGAATGTTTACCTGCCGATTTCCATCCGGAAAAACTTATTACACTTGATATGCAAAGAAGTAATCTTCACATATTGTGGCGCCAAACCAAGGTATGACTTATGATCTGATTTTTAGTAGTATATGTATTGTATAACTATATAGAATAGAAGAGAAAATTGATATGGAAGGTGATATAGAATAGAATGAATAAAACTTTACATCAAACACTTTTGTTTTGGTAAATATCAATTTAAAATTGCTAAAATTGGGAAAAAAAATCGTCAATGCCGAAATAGGGGGCCAGGCCTGACTGTAAGGACAAATTGCCTATCGCCGTTTGTCAACTGTAAGTTGGGCTCTTTTTCTTATTCCCGACGTAGGTTGGGGCCTTTTTTGGCCCCTTTGCTCATTTTTGTCCAACTGCTTGAGGTGTGAAAGTTATGCCCCATAGCTCTAAATAGAGCGAAAGTATAAATGTGTTATGTCTTGAATCAACTCCATATCATTATTTAACCTTTTTGTGTGCTATTTTATATATATTTGCACCAACAGTTTCTTGGTAACTTGAGCACACTCGATCTTCGTGAATCAAAATCTTTGAAGACAACTCTTAATTTCACCGGAGTACCAAACCTGGCTGAACTAAGACTTGGCGGGTGCGGAAATTTATCCCGTATACATAGTTCAGTCGGAAATTTGGACAAGTTGGTTAAACTGGATCTAGAAAAGTGCAAGAATCTCAAAAGTCTTCCAAACAGCATGTGCCATCTCAAATCACTTGAAGAGCTAAATCTTGCTAAGTGTGCAAAACTTAAAGGACTTCCCCATGAATTAGGGAACCTAAAAAGCTTAAAAAGCCTTGATGCTAGCCATGTCGGGATCAAACGACTACCTGACTCACTCGGGCGTTTGACTCAGCTCGAGACTTTAAACTTAAATGGGTGTAAAAAGCTCAAGACACTTCCAAGTAGCATATGCAATTTAGCAACAGTTATCACACTACAGCTTGAGGGCTGCTCAAGTTTTGAGAAATTCCCAGACCAATTGGGTGATTGGAAGGGATTGAATTCGATTCATGCTAGCGGTACTAAGATTAAACAGTTACCTGATTCGATAGGAAACCTTGATTTGACATATTTATATTTAACCAACTGTTGTAGCCTCAAAAGTCTTCCAAACAGTATCTGCAAACTAAAGTCACTTAGAATTCTACATCTCACAGACTGCTTAAATCTACAAGAACTGCCTGAACAGCTTGGAGATTTAAACCGTTTAGAAAATATCAGTGTCGGTGGAACTAGAATTACACAGTTGCCTGATTCTATCAAACAGATACCTTACCTTAGTGCTTTGTTGTTAGATAACTGCAAGCAACTAAATCGCGTTCCAGGAAAGAAGCTAGGATTATCATGGATTCGGGTTTTGGCACTAAGCGACTGTAACTTATCAGATAACGATTTTCCAAATGATATTTGGGAGTTATCAGCTCTAATGGTGTTAGACTTGTCAAGAAACAATTTTTCTTGCCTGCCTTCTGGCCTTGGTCAACTACATAATCTGCATGTGCTATTTGCTACTGAGTGTAGATCATTGCGAAAACTACCAAATCTATCAACTTTGGAAAAATTAATGAAAATGTTTTTTAATAATTGTGACAAGTTGGTAAATATTCTGGGCTTGGAGAACCTTTGTTCTTTAGAACAAATTCGCCTAAATGGGTGCAGTAGCTTGATAACAATGATGGACAACTTTTTACTTCAGGTTTGTCACTCTTTCTTAGAGGATTGACACAGGTGGGGTCAGTTTGGGTAGGTTGTTGACCCAAACATTCTTAAGGTAAGCTCTTTGTGATTTCTTCGTACAGGGATACGGTCAAGGCCTATCTGATTGTACGTTCTACTTTTCAAGGAGGGACATTCCAGACTGGTTTGAGTTTCAGGGAACAGGGGTGTCCTCACATTCGTTCGACACATCTTCAGATGTTAGAGTTGGTTCTTTACATTTGATTATTTGGGTAGATTACCTTTTTGGTGATGACGGTGATAAGTTCATTCGCATTTATGTTCATGTCAACAACAAAACAAGCGGCGTGAAATGGGATTCTGAAATATTAGGAAGGCGTGAAGTATCGTCATGCATGATCATGGGGCCTGTAGTTGAAAGTGGGGATATATTTGAAGTTTCATTTGAGTTGCAAGAAGAGAAAGATGTTAAGGTGGAGAAGTTTGGGCTTCATCTATCATCCATCAGCAACATGAACAGCTCTTAAATTGTTGTTGTTTAGTAAAGATTATATTAATGATCTAGTTTTTGTGTACAATCAAGGTATAACAAACATAGAGAAAGCAATAGTTTCTTTTTTTTCTTTTTTTTTTTATAATTCAAAAAAATAAAATGAATGATATATAAAACAAATTTGACATATAATGTAGCTGAGGTCCCTTAACTAACTATGCTTTCTTGATACAACATTTGTACTTCTAAGTGTTACCTGTAACTAAATATCCGCATGTTGTGAATTTTGTAGCATTAACATGACTCACCTTTTATGAACAACGAGCATGCCAAAGAAAGCGGAAATGCGGCTAGCTACACCGATCATGAAGAGGACAAAAATACAGAGACCCCAATCATGTACATTGTATCCGAATTTTAAAAGTGCACCACAGCGTGTGATCAACCACACGCCTGAGTACCTGCAGTTTGATACAATGATGTATTATTAATATTTTCTGAATTTAAGATGGCATATTGTTGGCCCATTGTTCTAGATCATGTTATTGATCTATGGGTTATCAGATGGTTGTACCTGTTTGCATTTGCAATTACAAATGCTTCTAGTGCCCACTTAGGATAGCACAGCTTGGAAACATTCTTCAGGAACTCACTGTCTCCCGTCTGTGTTGCAACGAGAGTCAAAACTACAGGAAGGAGCACTGCAAACTGCATGAAAGTTCAATCACATGAGTAATGATGCATGATACTAGAAGTGACAGTTTTGAGTTTTTGACCCATTTATGTTCTATCTCAGGTTATGTTCTATCTAAAATGGACAAATTCAAATAATTAGCGGCGCAACTTGTAGCCCGTTTACCCGCCGCCCACTTGTAAAACTTGTTGGTTTGATTATAAAGTTTGTTTCCATAATAAAAAAAAATAATTAGCTAAAAATCACACAGGCAAAAAAAATGGTCAAAAGTTGCCTCTAAAGCGTATTTTTAATGGCAATTGGCCAAGCCACCCTTTTTGTTACTGCCATTTTTGTTACTCACCAGCTGTGATGGACCAGGATCAAGAAAGATGGCTAACATGTAGGCTATGCCCGTTACACAATACACAAGGGAAAGCAAAACAGTATAATTTTCTGCAAATGAAGATCTGGGGTAGCTGAAGAAATAGAACATCGACAAATACACAGCTGGCTTTATAGCTGTATTGAAATGGTCAATTGTGTCTTTGGCTAGAAAATGAGCTAAGCTGCTAATGCCAGACGCGCGTTCTCTCCAATATTGCAATTTGTCTAGAGAAAATGTTCTCAATGCCGCAACTTTGCATAATAAAGCTGAAAAAATAAATGTATATTGCATGTTATTGTCCATACCAACCATATCCAATCACATTCTATAAACATATCTTTAATAGCTCAAAGGCAGTTGCTTAGTTACTTACATACTGCAATAATGGAGTAAGTATAGCCAGGTGCGCCGAATGTCTCTTCATTTGATTTGATAATTGCTCCTAAACATGCCCCAGCAAGTAATAAGATGAGATAGTCTACTAATTGTAACTTAGATTCTCTTAACCTCTGCTTAGCAATCCTGTTAAAGTACCAACATCAGAAAAGGAAGCACAGACTATATGACCCATTTTGACATGTACCAAAAAAGAGTATCTGCTTTGACCTGTTACCCAACCCGAACCGCCTTGTCACCTCTACTATTAATAAGACAGGTACCTTCCAAGGAAATATCTGTATTGCAAGAAAACTCCAGGAGTCGTACGGTTGGACAGATCTTTTGTTCTTAAGAAATTATGGCGAATGATATCTCTTCTAACTTCAACATTTGACTTCACATCCTGCCAAATTTCACCAGCAAATGAATATTCTTCTGCTGCTCCCTCATTGCCATTTACTTCATTACCTGAAACTTGACCTTCCGGATACATAGCAGCATTTTTACGCATATCAGGGGGCACAGGATAACCCTTATGAAGCATCCATCTAACCGGAAGTTGTTCATAACTTACACCCGAACTTGTGTTTAGTTTAATCATACCTTCCAAAACATCTATAAAATAATCTGGTGGATTAACACGATCTGGAACGTTAATCCCAAGCCCAGAAAAGTATTCTTCAAGTTTTCTTACTGGTCCATGGTATACTGTTAGTCCACCTTTTGCTAAAAGTACTAAATCATCAAACATCTGAAATAACGAGTAACTGCAAACAGATTTAACTATTAATCAAAATGAAATTACATAAAAACCGTAAAAATTATCGGTGAAATAATTTTACTAACCTTGGCTGGTGAACAACCATACTAACATTAACCCCTTCCAAGGTTTCGCGCCTAAGTGCTCTAAGAAGTAACTGAGAAGATGAACTATCTAAACCTGATGTTGGTTCATCTAAGATCAATAATGATGGTTCCATAACCATTTCCAAACCAACATTGACCCGTTTCCTTTGACCACCAGAGATTCCACGTTTTTCAACTGTTCCAACTAATGAACTTCTAACTGCTTGTAAACCCAAAGACTCTATAACTCTCTCCACAACTAAAACACGGTCTTGTTTAAGCATGCTTGCCGGTAACCTACAATATTATAATAAACAATGTTAAGAAACTTGTCAAAACTTGTATGCTTATTATACAGTAAATTATCTACATACCTGCATTTTGCACTGAACCAGAGATTCTCCTCAACGGTTAAATTACCATGAACGATATCATCTTGTGGCACAAAACCAATAATCTTTTTATATGAATGGATCGAGTCAGGTTTCCCGTTTATAAGAATTGAACCGGTTATTTTACACCCATGTGCTTTTCCTGCGAGTGCAGAAAGAAATGTTGTCTTACCTGCCCCAGATGGGCCCATGACAGCTGTTATGCGACCTGGCATGATTTTCCCAGTAACACATCTTAAAAGATGTTTGTCTTTTCCTTTTAAAGTAAGCGTTAGATCTCGAAAAGAAATCTCGATTTTGGGTCTTTTTCTGGTTTCAGTATTAACAGCCATTGAGATTACTCCTGAGAATGTAAGATTTTGATTTTCTTGCATAGCCTTCTCTTTCTCAATCTGACCGTATGCGTAGTTAAAGATTTGGCTATGAGTATGAATTTGCTTTTCTTTTGGCATTTTCTTTTTATCGCTTGTAACTTTACTTTCCATTTCCACAATATGATCAGAACTATAAAGATCTTCATCCTTCTTTTTAAATGTTTGACTTCTTAGCTCCAATCTGTGTTCTTCAGATGATGAAGTAACCGGTTCATCAAACTCCACATCCTCACTACTTTGATGTAAGATTGACATTTCCTCAGTTTGTGGGGCCAGCTTCTTTTTACGAGAAAATGTACGAGATATTTGAGCTGCATGTTTCTTAGCAGCTTCTCGTGCCATTTTCCACCTTTCATGTGCTTTTACTTTCTCTTTTGCACGTCTTGCAGCTGCTTCTCTAGTTTTAGCATGCCTTCTTTCCCGAGTTGTAATTATTTGATCAGAGCAGTTGTAGATGATGAGCATAAGAGTAAATAAGGCAGCCTAGATACAAAAATAATAAAACTTTATATGAATTACTTATCTCATAAAAGGTAAGATTTGTGCATAAGAAGTAAAGATGCATAAGTTTGATCATTCAAATAAATGCACACATTCAGTAGATAAGCTCGTCGATATATAATTACTTAAATAACGTGAATATAAGCAGAAATTGATAAGACTTCTGAGGATAAAAATGGACAGATACACATATTCTTAGGGTCAAAACTAGTTTATGAGGAAAGCTTACTATAAGCATTGCCCCGTATGCATGGATATTTTGACTTGAACTTCCAGTATCACATGAGGTCAACTTGAAGCATGCTGCAAGTAAAGGACTAAGATCAGATACCTAACGGTACCATTGTTAACACATGTATTTTTTTTTTTTTTTTTTGAAACATAATATTCTTCTTATTAACTGTGGGACTATGTAACTCACTTACATTTCTCAGATGTAGACCCCCTTTGACAGTAATTCCTAAAATCATAAGAGACGGGGATCACTATTTGAGGTAAAAGTTGGCAGGCCTATAGGAAATATTGAAAACATATATAGATTCATACCCCTTGTTACATATTAATTGTTGGGTACTTGTTGGACAATATGACCCTGATGAACAAAACAGCTCCTCACTAGTTCGAATATCTGCCCATATGTTTGCTCCACCACAAGTATGATTTGGCATTCCAGGAGGCAATTGGTAAGAATATCTGCATGTAAACTATTAATAAATGAGTTGCTCAATAAAATCATGTAAAACAGAGAAAAAAAAACAAGCTTTTAGAGAAGGCGCTCAAACTTACGGTTTACATATGCCACTAGCTTTATCAAGGGTTGCAGTCGGGCAGTGTGCACCCAATGGACACGCTATAATGAAAGGAACATCCGAATATTTTTGTAAACATATTGCCTTTGATAACTGACATTCAAAGAAGTTGTAAACACTTACGTATCATGCAAGTAAGACCGCTCGGGCAGAAGAAACCCTCACAACAAGGCTGACAGCTCTCAGTTCGGGCAGGTATAACCTTTGAATCTTCCATGTCAATATTCTCATCTGGTGAAGTGGCGCACGCCCATCCAGGCTCACAACCAGAAACCCGAGACGTTATATTACAGTTTCTGTTAGGCTTCAGATAACTACTATCGCCCGAAAAGAAAGCTCCAAAGTAGAACTTTAACTCTGCTGAAGTACACACACGCTGCGTAACATCTCCTGTAAAACCCATATCAGCAATATATTTTATCCATAACAGATCGAAAGAAAAAGATCATTAAGGTGACACAAATTAGGCCAAATATTTTCCAACAGACTGGAGCCCATACCATTGGTTCTCTGGATGCAAGCAGTCAAGAAGTCCAAATTGTTAGAAAAATTGAAAGCTCTATCCCACTCAGCTTCCCTAAACAGCATAAAAAAAGTTAAGAGAATTCAATCAAACTCATCCATCCCTTGTATTCCAAAATTTAGGGGTGAGCAATAACCGAACCATTAACTGAAATTGAACCGCAAACCAACAAACCGAACCAAAATCGGTTATCAGTTTTTTCTTGTACCCTACCCTCGATTAACCGAAATTAACCGAACCGTTCATGTTTTGATATATTTATAGCTTTTATATCTCCATTATGTTTTATACCACCATTTCATGTTTTTATATCTTCATCTAATTTATTTATTTATACATCCATTTCATGTATTTATGCCTCCATTTCATGTTTTTATACCTCCATTTCATGTATTTCTAAGAAAAAAATTAGACCAAGCTTGGTTTTGGTTATTAACCGAACTAAAAACTGACAAATTAACCGAATGGCTTTACCGAAATGAATACCTTGAGATTGACTTCACATTTCAAATTAAACCCTACTTGAACCTCTAAATTCAAATTTGGTATTTCTATTTGGGAACAACATTATTATGTTTGGTGATATGATTATAACTTATTAAGTTCATATCAATCTGGAAAAAGAAAGGTAATTCAAATGAATTCTTCTTATCCTACTAATAATAAACATAAACTAATAATAATAATAATAATAATAATAATAATAATAATAATAATAATAATAAAGTATACAGATTAAAACCAAATGTAGTGAGTGTACAACTAAGCTAGCTTACCGATCCTTAACGCAGAAAGAAGCTCGATTACCAACATCACTATTAAGAATAGTGGAAGTAATATTAGAGAGACTGGAATACACTCTCTGAGTAATGAACGGAAGAAAAGCAGTATCGTTGATCTGGCCGGCGAATTCGTCGCCGACAACTTGAGAGAGTACAAATTCCGGCGAATATAGTACAACAACGGCAATAGCTACGGCGGCGAAAAGTTTCCATCTGGTCATTCTCCGGCTAGCAGAGTGCGTGGTAGAACGTGCGTAAAGTTGATGGATGGATCGTGTAGATTATTATTATTATTTAAAGATCTGGTCCACTTGCCGGCAGTTGACACGGCTCTCTTTTAGTCTCGACATGTTCCAACATACAAATTACAACATCGCCACTTGTTTCTTTTCACATCCTGTTGACGACGATTGACACAGTCCCTTGTAAATATCTTTTTAGATTTATTGTAAACTATAAAATATGTATTGGTTCAAGTTGTGCATAAACTTAATTAATGTTTTTTTTCCACAATTTATTTATTAAAATTGTCAAGTTACATTAAAATAGAGGGTAGATGGGTAACAAGCTCCGCCACCACCCCTTTTGGAATCACAAACCCTAATATGTTAAGTACAAACACCTGCCCCTGTGGAGATGAACTATTGCTTTGGACAACCCGTTGAACCCTAGTCAAGAAACGAATAGTTTCTGGTGCTAGGGAGCCAAAGGTATCAAAGGCCAAAGGGACAAAGACATATTGGTTCTTTGCACAAGTTTTAGCGTGCTTATCTACTTTTTTCGATTCCGCCTTTCTTGATTAATGTTGGCTCCTAATATAAGTTTTGAACAACTATGTTACATTTTTATGCCTTTAAACTAATTATGTAGTTTCCTAATAGATAGATCGAGTTTAAAAAGAGAATGTAAAAACTATATGAATATTTATTGCTTTAAATATGTAGTTTTTTTCTTTCTCATGACGTTTGATTATCTTACATGCATTACATATAAATTTTTATGCAATTTATGCATTATGAAAAATTGGTTATGTATTAAATTGCATTTATAATATAGTAAAAATATAAATTATTATTATATTGTTCCTCACTAAATAACTTCCAGTCAACACATTCAAAACTGAATTTTAAGCTAATCATGACCACAATAATTCAATCAGTTATTCTCTAAAACAATCTGAGCCATTCAAATACCAAAAATTTGGAAGTTACAATTTTTCAAAGCAAGTTACATTTCCTAGTTTTCAGGGATTCAGTTTTTCCATGACAAACCCACTCACATTACCCACTCTCGCCTAAAAAGTAGGCGTACCCGCTCCCTCAACCCACGCAGCGTATAAAAACCCTTCCACGCCCTGAATGAGAATCCATTTGCGTCCCGACTTCTTCTCTTCACCACTTCCGCATGATATCATTCTCTCCAATCTCAACATCATATCTAACGATTCATTCTATTCTTCTAAATCTACATGTTAACTAATCCAATTATTTGAGTTGTTCTGTTTTCATTTAATTAGAAGACAGAAGCATCCATTTGGTTTACACCTAAATTGGTGAAACCCTAAGATCTACGGCTCTCCCACAACCAGTCTGTCAATCGAGTCACCATCTCCATTCAAGCGATGTATTTAATTGGAAGGTTTTAATCCGATATCGTTCTCCGATGTATTCGAGAAGGCTATGGGCGCTACGTATCATCTTCACCGTTTAATTCTCTCTCGCAGCTCTTATTTTATGTCATTATAATTGCATATATATCTAGGTTTATGATGCTCCACGGGACTTGCATACCTATATGTTTTGTTTGTCTAATTTAGTAGTTTGCTGAATTGTTAATTGTGTGTGTGAATTAACTTTTTAATGTAGAAACTTTTCAAGCATTAACAAAAATAAAGGGAAAGATCTGGAAGCCATCGGGCTGCTGTGATGTCAGGAATAGAGAAAATAAAAGGGAATGGGAACAAAACTATTAATGAGATCTAGAGTTCGGACGAGAGTGAGGAGAAGAGGACAGTGAGACTTCAGCCTATTGACAAGCTCTATGTTGAAACCCTTGCTGGTGAACTTACTATCACCGAATATCCTGGGACATTACGGATCTGATTAGGGTATAATGTGTGTTATTTACATTAACGCTCTATTGTTGGTGAAATTCTTTAACGACAGCCTTTGCAGTTTTGTTGTATCCTTTAATGGTGATTTAAGCCTCTAGCTTGCCATGAAGTGGGTAGAGATTAATGAAGTCTTTGTGACTTGTAGGATTGGATTGAAATTAGGGGATGGCCACCACAATAATGTAATTTATATATCTTATTTGTTCTTTATTCATTTACATTATGTGTAGAGATTTTCGATGCCACCACCAAAGCGATCATCGCCATCTCTCAATAGACGGTCGCTGCCGCTCAATCCCGTCACCGCAGCCCAATCGACCACCAGCGGTCCGCCATCCGCCATTGTAAGTAGTTGTAACTCCAATTTCAGTTTTTGATTTTGCCGCTTTGTTTAGAAATTTCAAAGTCCTGTTGATATGTGTGTTGCATGTATCCAATAAACTCAAAATCAAAACTTTTAAATATCGATGTTTGATTGATAGGATCCCCAACGATGATGATGAGATTTGTATGGTTCAAGACTTCAATACGTGATTTCATCTACAGGTAAATTGAATGTTGTGAAAATTGAATAGCTTGTGCTATAATAGTATAATATATGCAGGTTTTTTTACGATCTGGTCCACTTGCCGGCAGTTGACACGGCTCTCTTTTAGACATGTTCCAACATACAAATTACAACATCGCCACTTGTTTCTTTTCACATCCTTTTGACGACGATTTGACACAGTCCCTTGTAAATATCTTTTTAGATTTATTGTAAACTATAAAATATGTATTGGTTCAAGTTGTGCATAAACTTAATTAATGTTTTTTTTTCCACAATTTATTTATTAAAATTGTCAAGTTACATTAAAATAGAGGGTAGATGGGTAACAAGCTCCGCCACCACCCCTTTTGGAATCACAAACCCTAATATGTTAAGTACAAACACCTGCCCCTGTGGAGATGAACTATTGCTTTGGACAACCCGTTGAACCCTAGTCAAGAAACGAATAGTTTCTGGTGCTAGGGAGCCAAAGGTATCAAAGGCCAAGGGGACAAAGACATATTGTTTCTTTGCACAAGTTTTAGCGTGCTTATCTACTTTTTTCGATTCCGCCTTTCTTGATTAATGTTGGCTCCTAATATAAGTTTTGAACAACTATGTTACATTTTTATGCCTTTAAACTAATTATGTAGTTTCCTAATAGATAGATCGAGTTTAAAAAGAGAATGTAAAAACTATATGAATATTTATTGCTTTAAATATGTAGTTTTTTTCTTTCTCATGACGTTTGATTATCTTACATGCATTACATATAAATTTTTATGCAATTTATGCATTATGAAAAATTGGTTATGTATTAAATTGCATTTATAATATAGTAAAAATATAAATTATTATTATATTGTTCTCCACTAAATAACTTCCAGTCAACACATTCAAAACTGAATTTTAAGCTAATCATGACCACAATAATTCAATCAGTTATTCTCTAAAACAATATGAGCCATTCAAATACCAAAAATTTGGAAGTTACAATTTTTCAAAGCAAGTTTTTTTACAACATCGCCACTTGTTTCTTTTCACATCCTTTTGACGACGATTGACACAGTCCCTTGTAAATATCTTTTTAGATTTATTGTAAACTATAATATCTATTGGTTCGAGTTGTGCATAAACTTAATTAATGTTGGTTCCTAATATAAGTTTTGAACAACTATGTTACTTTTTTATGCATAACTTTAAACTAATTATGTAATTTTTCTAGTAGATAGATTTTTTTTTTTGGAAAGTGACTTTCGTTAACTGTGTGGCAGAGATCATCACACCGCCCGACTTGGGCAACCCTAAGTCCCTGACCCTCCACGAGCCCAGAGTATCGTGCACAGCAGAGGACGCCGGTGTCGTGGGGGCTGTTAGCGGCTTCCGCCCGGAAACCGTACCGCTTCCACACGAATAAACTCGCTGGAGTAACGGTCGGATTAAAACCGGGTCAGCTCATATTCGAACCTGTGCAACTAATGGCTTACAGGTTTTCCTCTTCATTGCCTAATGTCCTTCAAATGTCGTCCGTGAGGATCGAACCCGGGTCTCTCCAAAGGAGAGCTCGGTTACCTACCAACTGAGCTACAAGTGAAGGACAATAGATAGACCGAGTTTAAAGAGAATGTAAAAACTATATGAATATTTATTGCTTTAAATATGTAGTTTTTTGCTCTCTCAGATTGTATGATTATCTTACATGCATTACATATAAATAAGTTTTTATGCAATTTATGCAGTACGAAAAACTGGTTATGTATAAAATTGCATTTATATTATAGTAAAAATATAAATTTTATTGTTTTGATTTAGTAATGAACTATGCAGTTTTCTTTTTCCAATAAAAATATACAAAATACTTGCAGAAGAGGTAATATAACCGGTTAGAAATTGACGGCTTGATAATTGATATAATATTTTAGGGTGTTAGATGCATACATACACGCCAATTTTGTTTTAGGTATTGTATTTTCTTGAATACGTTGAAAACTTATTTTAATATATTCGTTTACAAGTTATTTCAACATTTTACCTACACCAACAACATTCTTTATATTTTCATCAATATTCTAAATTTTATAATATTAGTTATTGGATTACATCGTTTAAACCGGTTGTAACGATTTTACATAAATAAAACTAAAGTATATTTTTAGATAGAAATGAATGTCTTCCTCCACTGGAGTCTAGGTAATGTCATCGATTTAGGGGTGATGATGAAAGACGTGGTGTGTATACAAGTGAATGAGAGAAACGTTGGCATAAATGGAAAAACATTCATAGTAGCATCTCTATCGCTGTAACTACATTAATACTATCTTTTCTCACTCCTTTTAATTAATTAGTACTTTATTTAAGAAAAAAACTAAGGAAATATATATACTTGTAATTGGCTGTTATTGTTTAATATATATATAGGGGGCGGTTATTCTACAAAGTAAAAGAAACATACGAAGAATGCGAAGGAACTTTGTACATGATAATTACGTAATGATAATTACGTAATGATAATTACGTAATGATAATTACGTAATGTTTTTTATGTTCATGAAAGCATTACGTAATTATCATTACGTAATTATCATGCACTTTGTACATGATAATTACGTAATGATAATTACGTAATGTTTTTGTATGTTCATGAAGGCATTACGTAATTATCATTACGTAATTATTATGTACAAAGTGATCATTCGCATCCTTCGCACGTTTGTATTACTTTGTATTTGATCCTGCCCCTATATATATATATATATATATATATATATATACACACACACACACACTTTATACAATACAACCATACCCAGTAGATCCCACAAATGGCATAGCTATTCGTAGGGTCTGGGGAGGGTGGGATGTAGGCAAACCTTACCTCTACCCGAAAGGGCAGAGAGGCTGCTTCCAGAGAGACCCTCGGCTCAAAACAAACAATAAGAAACAAACTAGACTAGCAATACAACGGTATAGTAACATAGCAGGTGGTGGCAGGAAAGCAAAGTAAAATATAGATACACAAGTGCACCATCATAAACATTTATCTAGCTGTTAAAGGGTTTTCCTAAGCAAATTCCCCCTAAAGTGTAGTAAACTACACTTAACACAAAGCAAGGACCCAATTTTGTCATCCTTAAAAGTCTTTAACCTTAATCCTACGTCTCCACGAACTCCTATCATGGACCATGTCCTCAGAAAGGTGCAGATCTAGCATATCCTGCCTAATTCGCTCATCCCAAGTCAAATTAGGTCTTCCCCTACCTCTCTTCCCCTCCACAATGAGGGTCTCCACTGCTCTAACTGGCTCCGACGTCAACCTCCTCTTCACGCGACCAAACCATCTCAATCCCCCCTCCTTCATTTTACCCGCTATACTAGCCACCCCTAGTCTTTCCCTAAAAACCTCATTTCATATCCGATCTAACCTTGTGTGCCCACACATTCACCTCAGCATCCTCATCTCTACCACCTCCATCTTTCGTGCTTGCGTCTTCTTGATAGCCCAGCAATCCGAATCATATAACATCGCAGGTCTAACTGCAACCCTATATAATTTACCTTTTAATTTTGCTGGAAACCTCCTATCGCACAAAACCCCAGTGGCTGCTCTCCATCTATTCCAGCCAACCTGGATGCGATGGGATACATCACTATCTATCTCCCAATCCTGCTGTACAAATGATCCTAAATATTTGAACCTAGTCACTTGCGAAACCACTTGGCCGTCAATGATGATCTGAGTGTCCTCATGGCCTCCTATCTCACTAAAATTATTATATGCTTTTGTTCTTTTAAATTTAGGACTATTAAAAGGTTTAGGATGGTGATCTGAGTGTCCTCGCGGCCTCCTGTCCCACTAAAATTATATATACACACTTTTTTATTATTATTATTATTATTATTATTATTATTATTATTATTATTATTATTATTATTATTATTATTATTATTATTATTATTATTATTATTATTATAATTATATGCTTTTGTTCTTTTAAATTTAGGACTATTAAAAGGTTTAGGATGTATTCAAATTGAAAATGCGTGCGAAAGAAAAAGAAAGAAATAAAAGTATGATAGTTTAAAAAATGTTTGTTCGAATTTGACAATTTGATCGTTTCCTTGGTTTTTTAAAAAAGCCTCGAGGCATTTGCTTTAAAATCTATATCTATCTATATACCTAATATTTGAAAGCAATGTTGTACACTTGTCAATCTCTCACACCCCTAGCAATTAATGCTCATCCTACATGGCACAATGTGGGAATTTATAAAATTTTCTTTTTTTTAATCAAAAATCATTATAAGTAATTAATATGTTGACTTTTGGAGGAGGCAATTCTCATTTATTACACAGTTGTCAATCTATGGCCTTGGCCTTTGTCCTTTCTAATTTCTATAATAACAATAATACAGAGTATTTGATGACAGTAAAAAAAACGTAGAGAGGGTTCTCTCCTCTCTCTCTCTCTCTTACCCTTACATGAAGATGAATATAACTCATTTCAATGTTACTGATTTCAGATCCAGCCGTCTGCGGCCATAGCAGCGTTATGACGAACAGGTTGGAGCTTCAATCGATCCACGGTATTATTTTTGTATAAGTTCTTTGTTCATTCTATCATTATGATTACGATTTCTTGAACGATTAATAATATTGGGAATTAGGGTTTAATTTGAGTCTATTTATGTATGTATGTATGGATAGGGAGGCGAAAGGCGGGAACCAGAAAAGCGGCCGATCAACAGCGGAGCAACCAAATCCCGAAGCAGAAGAACGGAGACGACTCAGCAAACTCGCATTTTCTAAAAACATACTCTCTGAAGCTCCGGCCAAAGCTTCTTCACTTGCTTTAAACCCCTTCCAAAACAGTCGTCAAACATCACGGTAGAGACATACTTCGTAAATCTAACCGGAAGAAGCGGTTCCTGTATTCATTTCCCGGTTTAATTGCTCCGCTTTCCGTGGTAAGGTTGGTGACCTTAAAGATTTAGGCTCTAAAAACCCTATTCTGTATCTCGACTTCCCCCAGGTTTGTTTGTTTTTATTATTTTATTAATTGTTTCTGTTTATTCTTTTTTAATTGTTTCTGTAAATTGGATTGTGTTGGTAGGAGAGTTATTAATATTATGGTGTTGGTAGGAGAAACTCAGTTTGTTCTTCTCTGGCCGAGGATCTGAAGGTTGAAGAAAAAGAGGATGGGAGACCTGAAAAGAAAAAAGAAGAGGTTTGTTAAGTGTTATTCTTTTTTGGTTACTGTTTAGCTCGTGAAACACTAATAACAGGAGTATAATATCTATTTTGAATGTATGATCGAATGCTTCAAAAGGTTATTGAAGAACAAATGTATGGGTAGGTTTGACGACAATTGTTCGAGTACAAGAGGCATATGGTAACAAAATCTTTAACAAAGAGTACCCATGTAGTGCAAATCATACACGTTAGTATGTTACTTATCTAGCAAAACAAATCAAGTTACTTTCTTTAGCATATTATTTTACTTTCATATCTAACAAATTTTCATGTAATTATGTTTTGTTGTAGATGCGCATAGAAGGTATGGTGGGATGGGACGTTGTTAGTTATAAAGGTGAGCACTTTGCTGTAAATTTTCCTCTTTATATCAATTAAACGGCAAATTTTGAGATTTGGGGATTTTCTGTTTCGTTGAAGTATGTTCTTGAGGTCAAATAACTATCAAGAAAGAATAACAAATGGGTCAAAAGGAGTTAAGACCATGACTTTATTGAAGGGCATTTTCTGTTTCGTTGAAGTATGTTCTTGAGGTGAGATTTTTGTTTTGTAAATTGTGATTATAGAAAATATCATTCCGATACAAGCAGAGGAATAGATCAAGAAAAATGGCGACAGAGCAGTCGGCTGAGGTCACACCGGAATTTGATCTTCGTCCCTGGCAGTTGCAGGTACACTCTGCTTTGTTCATCGTGCTTGGTTTCCGGTAACTCAAAATCATTTTGCCTTTGTTCTTTACTTCTTTTCATTAATGAAGTTTTGAAATATATGTACATATGATACTTATTTGTTTCATCTAAAATGGCTGTTTCTTTTATGTTTTGGAGGTCAAGAAGCTTAGTTGGATTTGCTGCGGATGTGGTTGCTGCCATTGATCAGGTATTATGCTGAATAAGATACACATGAATCGTAAACTACATTAGTGTTTAGGGTGAGCAGCGTTCTGTCACATACTGATAATATGGAACATGTAGCGCCTTTTTTTTATCGATTCTTTTGAAAGGAGCAACTCTTATTGGCGAAATGAAATGAAGAAGAATTTGGATTATAGTGTTTAGGAAAGTTATTAAACACGTTGACCGAAACATTAATGAATGATTTTCGAATTTTAAAAAATAAATTCTTTTATAAAAACATGACTCTTTTTTGAATTTTAAAAATAGAATAGTCATTAAATGTTTCTTATTTTAAAAAAAAATTAAAAATCTGGATTATAGTGTTTAGGAAAGTTATTAAACACTTTGACCGAAACATTAATGAATAATTTTCGATTATTAAAAAATAAAAAAATTTATAAAAACATTAATGACTCTTTTTTGAATTTTAAAAATAGAATAGTCATTAAATGTTTCTTATTTAAAAAAAAATTAAAAATCTGGATTATAGTGTTTAGGAAAGTTATTAAACACTTTGACCGAAACATTAATGAATAATTTTCGATTATTAAAAAATAAAAAATTTTATAAAAACATTAATGACTCTTTTTTGAATTTTAAAAATAGAATAGTCATTAAATGTTTTTTATTTTAAGAAAATTAAAAATATGGATTACAGTGTTTAGGAAAGTTATTAAACACGTTGACCCAAACATTAATGAATGATTTCGATTTTTAAAAAATAAATTTTTTTATAAAAACATTAATGAGTTTTTTTTGAATTTTAAAAATAGAATAGTCATTAAATGTTTCTTATTTTAAAAAAAATTAAAAATCTGGATTATAGTGTTTAGGAAAGTTATTAAACACTTTGACCGAAACATTAATGAATAATTTTCGATTATTAAAAATTAAATTTTTTTATAAAAACATTAATGACTCTTTTTTGAATTTTAAAAATAGAATAGTCATTAAATGTTTCTTATTTAAAAAAAAATTAAAAATCTGGATTATAGTGTTTAGGAAAGTTATTAAACACTTTGATCGAAACATTAATGAATAATTTTCGATTATTAAAAAATAAAAAATTTTATAAAAACATTAATGACTCTTTTTTGAATTTTTAAAATAGAATAGTCATTAAATGTTTTTTATTTTAAAAAAATTATAAATCTGGATTATAGTGTTTAGGAAAGTTATTAAACACTTTGACCGAAACATTAATGAATGATTTTTGATTTGTAAAAAATAACTCTAATAGTTGAGGGCGTTTCCTTCGAAACGCCTCAACTATATTAGTTGAAGCGTTTTTTTGAAACTATTTTTCCAGTTTTTTCTCAGTTTTTTTTTCTGTTTTGTTCCAGGATTTTTTTTCCAGTTTTTTGCAGTGTTTTTTTTTTCTGCAGCATCAGGTTGTTGTGCAGCAGGTTGTACGTACGCTGTTAACAGATTCAAGCCTTGACCGATAATGCAAAACAAGATTTGTTTTCCACTTTTAATATAAATTAATTATAGCAACATTTTAATATAAATTAATTATAGCAACATTTTAAGCTAAATTAATTTTGATTTTCATTTTATATTACTTGTGTTTTTTCATTTAACTTATGGTTTTTTTAAGGTAATCACAAAGGAACACTGTTATCTAATATATCTAACGGTAAACGAATTTCATATATTTTACATCTTTATTTATATGCTAATGGTATTATGCAAGTAATTTATTTTTTTTCACAGTTCTCTCGAATGAAGAAACATTAAGAATGCGGTCGAGTGTCGCAAATTTAGAAAATTACAACTAGATGCCAAGAGATGCAAGGTCAATAATCCTACAAATGATGGAATACAAAATGTACCACCAAGTGGAGTATTTAACTGCGACTCCATTGAATCTTCACACCGTTTCAATATGTCTAAAGATGTGGTGTATAAAGAAATATTTAGTGATATTTGAATACAATGTGTATTGGTTTCTTTTAAATCTTAATAAAATATTTCTGCTACATTTTTTTATATGTTTTACCACTCGAAATAATTGTACGTTGGTGAATCGCGTGTAACGCGGGCAAAGATCTAGTTTTGTTATATAGAGAAAGTATAGGATACAAAGTATCCTTAACCTACAAAGTGTAAGAAGTCACCACAGCCTGACACGTGTAAACCCTAGTTAATTCTAACTAACCCAATCCTAACCCAATCCAGTTTGATTTAAAAGGGGAAAAAGGTAATGATCCTTCATATCATTTTATAATCGTTCATTAACCACCACCACCACCTGACCCAACCGCCGGACCAAAGCCTCACCGATCCCTCTCTCCTCTAACCTCTGACGCCTTCAAAACCCTTCACGTTGTTCGCCTTCAAAACCCTTCACGTTGTTCGCCTTCAACCCGACCTCAATCGTGGCTCAGATCTAGTCACTTCCTCTATCAAGACAACCAAGAAGCCAATATCTCTGTGTCTCTGGCTAATCACAAAACAAAGGAAAAAGATGAAAAAAAGAAAAAAACAACCAATCCATAAAAACATTACCTCAAGTGTGTGTGAATATAGTTGTTTTGTTTGTTTGAGGAAAAGAGATTAAAATAGGGGGAAAAGTGAGGAAAATGTGAGTTTTTATTTATACTAAATGCTTTTTACAAAACCAAATGCGTTTTACAAAATACAAGTGCGTTTTACAAAAAACCAAATGCGTTTTACAAAACCAAGTGCGTTTTACAAAAACCAAGTGCGTTTTACAAAAACCAAGTGCGTTTTATAAAAAAAAAACCAAGTGCGTTTTTGTAAAAACCAGTTTAAATAGTGTTTAAAAAACCAAATGCGTTTTATAAAAAAATCAAATGCGTTTTATAAAAAACCAAATGCGTTTTATGATTTTCTGTTTAACAGCTTCTGATCTTCGCGTCTGAAACTTTTTTGAAAGCCATTTTTTTCTTTAATTCTTCTTCTATTATCAACATCGTTCGTTTCTGTGAATAATACATACATTGATGGTGATTTTTGAATATGATTCTACTAATTTTATCAATTGAATTTTCATACTCTGTTTTTTTCTATTTCTGCAAATACATTTTGATTTTGTTTGTAATCGAATGTTTTTTATTGTTTAATCATTCTAAACGTTTAATCGAGTTGAAAACGATGAAAAATCAGGTTCAATCGTTGAAAATTTTTGCATCGATTATGTCTGTTGTTATGATTTCACAGAAATTTAAACGCGTTTTTTCCTAATTTACCCTTGGTTAGATTAACCCAAATATGATTAGGATTGTTAATTACCATCTTGCCACCGTCTAAATCTAATGGCTGAGAATGCTTCTTACACTTTGTACGTTAGCCTCTCTCTTGTTATATATTAGTTATCTTAAAAGATAGTAATTTAAAAAAAAAAAAAAACGAGCTTCCAACTTAGACTACAAACTACTATTCAAGTGACCTTGGCTCGTATGGTTATAACTTATAAGCTTGAGCTTGAATTGATCTTAGTTTGACCCAGCTTGATCGTTCATCATTTAGAACCAAGTCTACCAAGCCTTTAAATCAATCGGTTTCATCAAATTCCCCTTAACTGTGAATACCTGATAACTAATTTACATAAAGCTAAATGCTGTCAAAATATGTGCCATACACGTAACAAGTCATACACACGTGTTTCCTGGTACCTTCAAATACCACAGTGGCAACAATCCACTAGCTAAGCTGACATTATTTTTTTTGAACGGCAAGTGGTGCAATCGGTAGAGCTCTTACAAGCACTTCCATTCAATAATAAATATGGTCCATTTAGCAACTAGTTGATCAAACATATCAGGTCCCACAAATAATAAATATGACAACCACTTTCATTCAATATGATGATAATTCAAATAAAATTAAACATGAAAGTATCTGCAGAAATCGAAAGTGATCTGATCATACCCTATATGCAAACAATCAAAGATTCAAATCAAGGCAAAAAGAAAAAGATTAAGGAAACATGAAAGATCACACAAGGTTGTGGGCTGTTAAATTCAGGTTTAACCTCTTCTGCAAAATGGTTTTCAACGGTCATAATACGCCTTAATCCAACATAAGAAAATAAAGTCTGACAAGAAAGTAACGATTTACTAATACAAACCCTACTTAAAAGCTCGCAGATGTTCACAGCAGATTATAGGCATATGTAATTCCGGTAGAACATCTTCACACTTTCACAGATTTAAAGACTACCCTGGCACAGAAGAGAAAAGGGTTTGACATTAGCCACAAAAAGAAAATAATAATAATATCAAAGTATTCACAATTTTATATCAAATAAAAGACATTTTCAGTGGGAAACACGTAACTAGTGATTTTAAAGCTTGAGCAATCACAGAGTAACAAAATTATAGAAAAAACTGAATCTGATATGAAGGTGCAGCATAACTATTTCAAGATTAAGATCGGAAATGTTAAAAAATTTAAACAAATGTTAACTTGTTGATATGTGGATTCTGTTACAATTAAGGTTCTTAACTACACTCTAATTTTTTTAAATAACTTGCCAGAGAGTGAAACAAACAAATTGTTCAGTGTTTGCTGAGGCCGAGCACAACCTGACTGCTAGAACACAGTAGAACACAGTAGAAGTATAAAACTTAAATTTCTAATTCCTAATCATGAAAACCAGTTACAAGTATTATTACGCTGTTAATTTAACAATTTCAGAAGTTTAATGGTATTCAACATCACCAGTCCCACCAAGGCAAACAATAAGGTGCTTCTTAATTAAAGAGTTAAATGGATTGTTCAACCACCCGCTATGCCCATCAATTTCTGATAAAATATACACTAAATTATGAAAACGAGCATTAGATAGGATCTGAATTAAATATGGCTGCTACCCTGTGTTTTATAAAGGGTGACACTATGAGGCGTAAGAGTTCCAAGGGCTGAAGCAAATGCACACGCATTAAGTAAGTGGGGCGCAATTGTTTCGTCAAAAGTCAATTGATGGGTATAATAGTCATTTCAGCCACAAACTAACAGAACAACTAACGGCCGTTAGTCTCGGGAACGTAAAGTGTTAGCTAAAGAAGCCACAGGTACTCAGGGTGTTATATACGTGCTGAACCTGTTGGCTGTTAGTTAGGGCAAACCACAGAGACGAAAATTGCAATTAAATCTTTTTGTATTACTAGTTTATAAAGTCCAAAAAATGGAATGAAATTTGCTATTTTTTATTTTTATATACTAATTAATACTAAAGTACCATTGTTATTAATAAGGTTTATAATATATCTTCAAAAGCTTACAAATTAATATTAAAATCATAAATATAAAAGATCTTGAAACCAGCACACTGTTTGTCTTTCTTCATTCTATTAAGTAACCTAAATACCTAATTCTCTCACCATCGCTCGCAGTAGCCTGCGCCATTTCTCTGAAGCCCTAATTTCCGCCAGGAATCTTAAAAATTCATTCCAAAACACTCTTAGTGTGAGTTAACCTTTATCCGACCCTATGAACAGTATACGGTCTCATAACCTACTCTTGTCAAGAAAACCAGAAGTCAATTTTTCAGCCTACAAACGGGCAGGCGTACAGATGCAGGTACTTGAGGCGTTCTGCGCACCTCTTAGAAAAAGTCGCTAAAAGGTGCACACATCATGAAGGCTATTCACCTAGCCTTGACTGGTGCGGCCATGTACTTGCCTTGTCGTGCCAATCACCTAGGCACGCAATTTAAACACAGATGCTGCCGACTAAAATAAATACTTACTACCTTAGCTATTTATTCTTACTGTCATAGGCAAGCATACCAGCATGGCGTACCAGACGTCAGAAGTTCCAACGATGAACAGAAACATAAAAAGTGAGTTACAAAATGTATTATAGAGAACTGAGAACACAACTTATAAACAGGGTGAAGGTAATTGTTGCATTGCAGATCATAAAAGTGGATGATTGTACACTATTCTCTAAAAAGCAGGTCTCGCATCTCCAAAACCTATGATGCTCCCTTAGTCATACATTTAACATTGCTAATGTCAAAGAGTACAAAGCACCCCGAAAAGATATGAACCAGAGTACGCAGATGGTGATGGGATTATTGGAATTTATCTCACATGAATGATTTTCAAGCACAGGAAATGATATAGGACCGACATAGGACATGCATATCGAATAGAATATAGAGACATGTCTATCAAATTGATCTGCTTATGTGAGAATACATGGGTTCCCAAAAGCTACTATGTGAGTCTGGGTTTTAAAAAGCGCGCCTGAGGCGCGAGGCGCAACAAGGATCTGCCTAGAGCGCCTCAGGGATCTGCGCTTACACAATTTCCTGAAAGCGCAAGAAAAGCGCATTTTTCACTTTTTTTTTGGGTTTTATTGGCCTTGAGGCGCACGCCTCTTGTACACCATGTGTTTTTATGCATAAAAATGTTGTACCTTGGTGTTTTTGGCTTGTACATATAAGGTAAAATCATATAAAAACCTTATTTACAGATATATTTTGGGTAAATGAAGCTAAAGACCTATGGGGTATATATGAGATATATAAAAAATTATATAGTTAGTGCGCGTTTCGGGTACAAAAAGCCCACCGCTTTTGCGCTTGGCGCTTCACGCGTTGCGCTTAGACCTCGTCGCTTTTGTGCGCCTAGCACATTTTAAAACCAATATGTGAGTGAGATGATTATACCAGTTACAAAATAAAAGTCAGATAACTCCTGATTCCTAACCAACTATAGTGCATGATAATCTTATTGTTGAAAGCAAAAGTAAATAACTTGGGTTCAACAGTTCAAACTCATTAAACTGGAATAGGTCCAGAATCATTTTGGTTTCAGGTTTAACTTTATGATTGTCTATAACTTGTCGAAGCGTGCGCGCGCAGACACGCACACACACATATTTTATGGTACCTTTAATGACACTTAAGTCAAATTTATGTGAAGGTTAACATTCCTTTCTAAAGTTCAACTAGAGTCTAGAACATCATGGGCAATATGTCCACAACATTTAGAAGGCCATAAATAACATTGTGTGCTATGCAGAATAGATATTAACATTTGGAAGTCTCGTTACAGCAATCTACTTCTCCTTGTAAGCAACATGATACACTTGAAGAAAACTAAAATTTGCATTATAAACTACCCATTCCTAGAATAACTACTCTTTATTCTTTAACACTGTTAACATGACCCCTCAAGCTAATACACGTCGGTTTCAATTTGATGTTTAACCTGAAGCAAATAATGAAAAAGAAAAGACGCCCAGTAGTGTGGTTCATGAAAACATCAGAGGTTATCGTTCAGGGAAGAGAGACAGTAGTATATCTTGAAATTGTGTTCTCCTTTCTCAAACTTCATAAGGTGTTTAGGATTACATAATTAACTACCCACTACTTCTAATACTCTTTAACAACATTGATTCATCCTACACAAGATTAGTAACATAACATTAAACATGAGTTTAATACAATGTTTTTGAGCCCTAAGTTCACCAACATACATAAATCGAAAGCCACATTAATATCAATTAACAGAAAACAATCACCATAAGCTATAGAACCACAATTACACTACCATCAAAACAAGATATTTTATCAAGTCTAATTAGAGATCATGCATAAACACTAAACAGAACTATAGAAGACCAGCTTACCAATCACTGCTGCTGTTGCTGGGAGTTCGGTGGAGGCGGCATACCAGGGCGAGGAGGTCCAGGGTACTGCATCTGTCCACCAGGAGGCGGCGGCATCCCAGGCCGAGCAGGAGGCGGACCCGGCATACCAGGACGAGGAGCTCCCCCAGGCGGAACCGGCCCTCTCATCATCTGCGGAGGAGGCGCCATCGGCCTCTGCCCATACTGTCCAGGCGGAGGCACCGGATACTGTCCAGGAGGCCGTTGCGCAAACTGAGGCGGCATTTGAGGCGGCGGTCCACGTGGCATTTGAGGAGGCCCTTGTCCAGGGTAAGGCATCTGTCCAGGGCGAATCACCGGGTAATTAACAGGAGGAGCCGCCATATTGGGAACAGGCGGACGAGATATCTGCGGCTGCATCATACCAGGAGCCGGTCCACCAATTCCCCTAACCGGTCCAGCTAAACCAGGTTGAGCTTGAACCAAAGGAGCAGTAGGAATACCACGGCCAGCAGCACGGCCTAAACCCGGTCCAGCTAACGCAGCCGCTCCAACGGCTTTAGCACGATTCTCATCAGGAGGAGGAGGGCCTTCAACGGTCATGGAGATAACTTCTTCTCCACGTAAGAGAACAAGGCCAAGAGTACGTCTGTCTTCACGTTCTTCGTTCTTTTTAGAGCCTTTAGCGGGAGGGAGTTTACGGAACTCTTCGCAGTCACCGATGACAAGGTTCATGTGACGGTCGAAGGCCATGAACTTGCCGACTAGTTGACGGCCGTCTTGGATAGTGATACGCATACGGTAGTTAATGAACTGTAGCATCTTTGAACCCTTCGACATCGACATTTTGGTCGATCTGGAGGCAGATTTTGAGGAGTGAAGAAGAAGAAGAAGAGGGTTAGGGTTTATGAAAGGGGAAGAGAGTTTAAAACGTAGGCTAAGGAGATTTTATTCTTGCTTATAATGGACCTTCATATTTAGTTTTTTACAATCAAGTCCTCTAACTTTACTATTTTAAAAATCGAGTATTTCAAATCTCAGTTTACTATTGCAGTCAAGCAGAGGTTATATATATTTGGGATAACTAATCTTTGTTTTAACTGTGTATAAGCCCAAAAAACAAATGAAACTTAATCAATAAAATAAAGTTCCAATATTCATTTTAGGCAAATAAACGAATTAGAAAACAACAGAATATGGGTGGAGCGTCCTGGAAGTCGAAACACCCACAACTCACCTTCTGACAAAAAGTCATACATTGCTAAATTGCTATTTATTATTGTTAGGACATTAGATATTTAAGTAATTTTAATTTCTATTTATCATTGCTCTTAATATTACAGATAATATAAATTAGGTATTTATTGCTATTATTAGTGTTTTTTTGTTGTTCAGTTATTTGTTAATGTAGAATACATTATGCTTGTCTTTAGGCTTTTGCATCAAACTATTTTATCATTACTATTTCTTGTTGATCTCAAGATCGGGTAGAGGAGAAGGGTGTATATACGATTTTTTTTTTTTAAAAGGGTCCTAACTTTTTTGTTTGCTTATGGTCTTCGAAAATGTTGGGCATGCTCTGACCTCATGTATCTAATTTTATCACAATATATTGCACACACATACACACACAAATCCACTCAACTTCTCATTCGGTTTATACGGAACACCATCAAAGCCCAATTTACCAATAAAAATTGTATGTCCACTTTCCTTTACTCAAGAGTCAAGAATGCATGCGTAAGTTTCAAAGTTTTCCACACAACGATTGAGGTTCATTGGGCTCAAGCATACAAGTCAATTTCACAAGCCTTATATGTGGGATTTGTAACCTCAATTATGTTCTAATTAATTGGTAATGTTCTTAGGCTTCAAAGAGAAGGTTTCACCTATTATCCCACTCTTTTTATACAATATTGATAATGCTATGTTGGTCATTAATTTATCACATTCTGTTTGGTATGGGGTAATGGAATGGAAGAGGGAATGAAATGGACGAAGTAATGGAATGGACAAGGTAATGAAATGGATCATTATCATTCCATGTCTTGTTTGGTTTCCATATGGGAATGAAACAAAACATTATTTTGTGTTGTTGGATAGGCATGAAAAGACGAAGGATTAAAATCGGTGGTTAGTGGTGGTGGTGGGTGGTGGTCAGTGGTCAGTGGCGGTGATATGTGGCGGTAGCGGTGGTGGTGGGTGACGGCAGCGGCGGTGGCGACGGTGGAAGGTGGAGGTGGATGAACGTGATGGTGGATCGGCGACGATGGTGAGTAGTGGCGGTGGTGGGTAGTGGTGGTGTGTGGTGGTAGCGTGGTGGCGGGTGGCGGCAACGGTGGCGATGGGTGGAGGTGGATGGCGGTGATGGTGGGTGGGTGACGATGGTGAGTAGTGGCAGTGGTGGGTAAAGGAAATTGTGGTAAGTGACGGTGGCGGGTGGTGGAGGCGGTAGTGGGTGGTGTTGGATGGCGACAGTGGGTAGGTGACGGTGGTGGGTGGCGGCGACGGTGGTGGGTAGGTGGGTGAAGGTAGCGGTGGTTTGTGGCGGCGGCGACAGTGGTGGGTGGTGGCGGCAGCGGTGGTGGGCGACGGTGGTAGGTGGTGGCGACAACAGTGGTGGGTGGTGACGATGGTGGTTAGTGGTGGGTGGTGGTAGTGGGTTATGGTTAGGGGTGAGCAAAATTAACCGCCATAACCAATAACCGAACCATAACCGATATAACCGAACCGATTTTAACCGATAACCGACATAACCAATGGTTATGGTTATGAAATTATTTAACCGACCGAGCGGTTATGGTCATGGTTATGAAACTTTGGTTAACCGATATAACCAAAACCGAACCGAACTTCTAATTTTAAATCTTGTAATAGGTTTATGTTTTACACTAACCATGTAGAGTTTTTTACTAAGATAAAAGTATGCTCGTAACAAAACGATCTCGATGTAGGTGGCCTTTATTTTGATAAAGAATTAAACTTAAGCTTAGGTAAGTTTTTTTATTGTCTAGAAATATCATATCAACAAGGATCCCCCATTGGTAGTTTAACAAAAAAATGTAATCTTGTTAGTCTTATAAAAAAGCTTAAGCTAAGTCCACCATCGTAGGTTCCATTTTTTATTTTGTAGACCCACACGGTTTTAATTTTTAAACTTTAGTCGAAAGTTAGTTTTAGTTGAAGTTTATGGTTAATAACCGAAATAACCATAACCGAACCATAACCGATTTCATAACCAATTAACCATAACCAAAGTTTGGTTATGGTTATGGTTAAGGAAATCCCATAACCGAAATAGTGGTTATGGTTATGGTTAATGGTAAAACCGAACCAAACCGACCCATGCACACCCCTAGTTATGGTGTTGTTAGTAAAGGGTGAATGAGTGATAAAATGAAAAAAAAAAAAAAAAAAAAACATGGGGGTGGATGGAATGGTTTTGAGGGAATGGAATGCCTTAAGGAAACACACTATTTTTCATTACCTCGTAATGGTTCATTCCATCCCCCTTCCATTCCACCATACCAAACGCTACCATAGTTCATCCGATTAGTATGAACACCTCACAACCAAATTAAAGCACCATACAAACAGCTAAATACACTTAATTACAGTGAGTTTTATGATTTATTTCATTTTAACAGACGTTTAACTCAAATTAAGCTTTTGGGAAATATGTAATCCCTTTTGCCTTTAGGGTAGCATTTGGTATGATGGAATGGAAGGAGGAATGGAATGGACCATTATGTGGTAATGAAAAATAGTGTGTTTGGTTGGTTAAGGGAATGAAATCACCCATTCCACAAGACATTCCATTCCCTCAAAACCATTCCATCCACCACCCATGTTTTTTTCCATTTCATCCCCCATTCACCCTTTAATAACAACACCATAACCCACCACCACCACCACCCACCACCATCGTCACCAACCACCACTACCCACCCACCACCGCCGTCACCACCTACTGTCGGCGTCGCCATCACTAACCACCGCGACCCACTACCTTCACCCACCCACCACCGTCGCCATCCAACACCGCCCACCACCATCACCCACCCACCGCCGCCTCTACCACCTGTCACCATTACTCACCACAATTTCCTTTACCCACCGCTACCACTACTCACGACCCACCACCGCCTCTACCACCCATCACCGCCGTCGTCGCCTCCACCCACCACCGCCACTACTCACCATCGTCACCCACGCACCATCACCTCCACCCATCACCACCATTGCCGTCACCCACCACCGTCGTCGCCACACACCAGCACCTACCATCACCACCACCCACCACCGCCACTACTCACTATCGTCGCCCACTTACCATCACGACCATCCTTCTCCACCTTCCACCATCGCCATCACCGCCGGTACCACCATATATCACCACCCACCATCACCGCCACTGACCACCACCCACCACTGCTTTTATTTCTTCCTCATTTCCTGCCTATCCAACAACACAAAGTAATGTATTGTTTCATTCCCACATGTCAACCAAACAAGACATGGAATGGTAATGATCCATTCCATTACCTTGTCCATTTCATTACCTCGTCCATTCCATTCTCTCATTCATTCCATTACCCCATACCAAACAGAACCTAGATTTTTTAATTGAAATCTCTTCCCATTCTTTCTTGGCTTCCTAAAAGTCAATTTATCAATCGCATTTTTCTTTAGTACAGTCCACATCAAACCATCACTTGGTCAATTTCATTATTTAACTTCTAAGGCTACATAGTGTAATGGAGCCTCCATAGGTTTTATTGTGTCACATCAACCACTATGTTAGAATAGTCTCCCCCTAACCATCGTTATTGGGCTGGCGAGGAACTAATAGCGTCCCCTGATGGTGTCGAGGAAAATAGAGGGGGGGGGGGGGGGGGGGGGGGGGGCTATTGACACAAAATGCTAAGGTGGAGGGGGCTCCACACCTACACATTTTAATCACTTTTAGATAGTTGAACACTTGGTATAATTTTGAAAGCCCGTGTCCTTGCTTAACCTGTCTGTTAGATCAAAACTTGCGTATTTCTTGTGATTACTTCTAAATGCACTTCAACATCAACGCGGATTTGCAAAACCAAGTGGCTCACGTGACATAAATGGTAGACGAAGTCGAATTTGTACCGACAACTTTATTAAAGTTTAGAGGCTGTATGATAACTTTATCAAGTTAATTGGTAGAAAAAAATAGAATGATTGACATTAAAACTTAAACCAACTAAATTTGTGCATACTATAAACACCCGACTCATTTGCAGAAAAAATTTACGTTAAATGTGAACCAACGAATAAAGTTTACGTTAAAACGTAAAATAACTGGAATTTATACGGATACATACATAAAAATAAGCATGTAATACTTGAGAGGGTCGAAATGATATTTATAAAGTATATGAAAAGTTGAGGAATTGACGTCCAACGATGTCAAAACGACATTTCACAAATTTTATAGAAAAAAAAACCCAAGTTAAAAAAAGAAAAAAAACCTCCATGATACTATTCCTCACATGTTCTAGAATTAATATATAGAGTAATTTTTTTACTAACCCGCAACAATGCATATACATATATGATTTTCCCTTCGGGGTTCCTGTCCTGATCGAGGTTCCGAGTTCGAGCCTGGTTTGTGGGCAAAATTTTATTCTCCCTTACAAAGGTGTCGTCTCCACATTGAAAACAAATATAAGAGATTAAAGATTAAAAAAAATGCATGTAGTCAAAAAATCGTTTTTAAGTTACGCTTACATATCACATGAAGTACCTAGCATTTTACAAATATGCTTCGTCGCACATTATACTATGTATTAATTTGAAATTGAGATGAATAGTAACAGCCATCATTTCATGTTAAATACATTTAGTTTCATAGAAAATAACAATTAGAGATTATGGTGTAGTGGTATGAGGTAGAGTCTCTTAATGAGACTACACAAGTTCAAGTCCCATATGTAGCATTTTGTTTTCTTTTTCAGCCATCATTTCATGTTAAATACATTTAGTTTCATAGAAAATAACAATTAGAGATTATGGTGTAGTGGTATGAGGTAGAGTCTCTTAATGAGACTACACAAGTTCAAGTCCCATATGTAGCATTTTGTTTTCTTTTTCACTTCAACACCTTTATATAAGGTAAGGTATAATTAGTTTCATTTTAAATCACAAATGAGGTTGATGGTGTAGTGGTATGAAGTGCATTTTCTTAATTGAAGGCAGGGCCGGCCCTGAGGGGGTGCGGGGAGGACTCCCGGCCCGGGCCCAATTTCTAAAGGGGCACTTTGAGCGGCGATGAGTGTAGAGTGTATTTTTTTCTGCAACTATTTTCTTTCTGTTTTCAACCCAAAAAAAGATCTCATCTTAAACATCACTGGTTATAAACGCAAAAAGGTGAAGAGTAGATAAGGAAAAAGATGAGTCATACATCAAAAACTATATTTGAAAGATACGACAAAATTAAAAAAAAAAAAAGTTGAAGTGTGTTACTTGATATTTGTATTGTGGTACAGTAATTGTGCAGCCTTTGCAGTAAATTTTAATATATAGTAGTACTACAAAACAGTAATTGTCTCATGCTTATGCACATGAATCAAGTCAAATTCATTTCATTAAAAAACTTTTGAAGTCTAGACATAAATAATGGCCCTTGAGATTATTATGGAATTTTAAGAAATGGTGGTTATTTTATGAGCCAATTAGCCAAAAATATTAATTTTTATAATTATTACGACACTTTCAGTTCCATATCCGGTTTGATCGGTCCGACTAGGGAACTGGTAAGGACACCGGTTCAACGTCCGCTTCGGTTATGAAAACATTGCTTAAAAGACCTTAGACTAAGGGGCACATATTTTCCGACTTGGCCCGGGCACCCGAATTTTTCAGGCCGGCCCTGATTGAAGGTCTCAAGTTTGAGCCTAGTGCTATTTTATATTTTTATTTCAACAGTATTTTTTAATGTTAAATATAATTTGTTTCAAATTAAAATACAAATTGGGGTGATGGTATAGTGGTTTAAGCTGAAAATTTTTTTAATAGCATGTTATAGGTTCGAGACTTGGTTTGAGGCAATCACTTTTCCAGTTTATTTTTTGGTGGTCCCTTAGGCTAACATTGTCGCATTGGTACACTAATAAGACGGCAATGACAGCGAACACGCCGCAACGCGCGTGGGATCCTTGCTAGTTCATATTTAACAATAAAAAGTCAATACCTATAGCGATGACTAATCTTCAATTTAATATATCATATGTCAACTTGACATCTTCCTAACGGAATTTATGAAATAATGATGAAGTTCTCAACATTGTCCGAGTCAAATGAAAATGAGAGAAATGTATAGAAACCAAATCGTGGGTGCAAGTACTTTCTATGCGGAAGATAGTGTCAACATTATTAGCCTCTAACGCTAAGGCCAAAATGGTACAATGAAAAAATAAATAAATTTTTTAGAATCTTAAGTTTGTTTAAAATTGTATATTCGTACAATTTTTATTGTTTCTTTCGGCACGAAGGTCATATAGTTTGTAATACATAATGAGTTGATACACATGTATATAGTTTGTTTTATTATAGTATGTTGGACGAGTAAAACGATAGAAGAGGATACTAATCATATTCACCCGATGCATATGTACGACACAATTTTCATATACAATATAGTATATGAAAATTTATGTAAGTCTCTGTATATATCTAAAGCAGGATAAAAGTATACCTTCTTTGAAATTAAAAAAAAGTATCATTATACTTTTCATTTCTCATTGTAGACTTGTAGGCTGTAGCTATCTCATAGAAAAGACCTTAAATATTCATTTTACAACCACAAATAAAAAAAATGAAATATCGCTTTGATGATCTAGTACGAAAAATGAACAAACTTAGAAAGTACTAAGATTACATTTTGTTTGTCAAATATGACATTGCATTAAATAAGACAGCCAACAAAACCCACACGCAATTATTTAGGGTATGTTTGACAAGGAGCTTTTAGGAGCTTCAAGCTACAAGCTTTTAAGAAAAAACTCATACTTAATAAAAGCCTTGTTTGGTTGAAGAGCTAGAAGCTTTTAGGTTAGGAGAAAAAGCTCTACAGTGAAAAGCTACTTTACTAGTTTATAAGAAAAAGCTCTACTAGCTACAAACTTTTAATTAGTATATGACACAAATACCCATTCTATTTTAAAAACAAAATAAAAACCTTCCTTACAAGTTTTTAATTATGCCCATTTTGGTCATTTTATATATTTTATTAAAAGTTCCAGCTACTCTGCCAAACACCAAAATATATTTAAAAAGCTTTCAGCTACCAGCTACCAGCTACCAGCTTCCAGCTAGTTTTGCCAAACATATCTTTAGTTTAATCATATTACATTTTACAATTCCTTTGATTTTACAAATGATATACAAAACAAAAAAATTTCAACTGTTTTATGTTTATGTTTTTCAGTTTTCAATATCTTTAAAAAAATCCACATATTATATATTGTGTTTGGTTGGTGTTAAAAAATAAAAATTCTCCTTCAAAGTTCTCACAAAATTTAAAATTATTGCATCAACTTTTTAAATGTTTTTGAAACTTTGGTTAGTTCAACTTTAAGAATTAACAAATACAACAAAAAATGTTATTTAAATCCAAAAAAATCGTATAAAAAATATGGTCGGCCAGAAGGCATAACATGTTCGTCAGTACTGGTTACCTAGGAAGAAAATTCTTGGTAAATAATTTAAAAAATATAAATGTCACATTTCTCCCTCCATATATTCATCGTCACCTCTCTCTGTGTAGTTTACTTTTATTAAATGGTTGATTATATATAAGATGTGTTTGGTAAGCTAAATTCCAGCTGCCTATCCTTAACTCTTTTCATTGCCCCACGCTTTCTTTATATTTCTCAATATTAGCCTTCTTAATTTTCCTACATATTCAGCACAAATCATATCAGGTATTTTTTTTTCTTTCATTTTCTGTTTTTTTTTTTTTTTTTTTTTTTTTTTTTTAATATGTTGTTCATAAGTTTGGTATTTAGTTAACTGATTGTAATTCCCAATTGTTTGTGTATTCTCACAAATTCCTTTTTTTTTTTTTTTTTTTTTTTTTTTTAACATAAACTGAAAAATTTTGATTTGGAAATTTATATGACACTTATTATTAATATGAAAAATGAAAAGATTGAGTAACAAGTAAACATGCACATAAGTTTATGATCATGTTTTCAATATGAAAAAATTGAAAAGAGTCAATTACAAGTAACATCCATCCTCTATGCAATACTATTCCATCAATAGTTTGTTAGTTGTAATGTTAAGATTTTATCAATCGTCGTCTTTTAATCCATCGCGCTTACTTGATGATAAATCTTAAGAGAGTGTTTGTATATAGCGTTGTTGGTCGTCTAGATATAAGGATCATATTTGTTTGCATAATTAAGAATCTTGATTTTATGTTCTTGAGTACTCATATGAAGATGAGTCCCACAGATCAGGGTAGGAAAATAGTCTATTTCAAATTTTCAATTATCAAAACCTAATTCACTTAGATTTTCTATTTGTGGGTCCGGATTATACGCATTAGAAGCAACAAAGACATTAGAGTAGGTCTATGACTACCACCAAACTTGCCATTTTTTTTTCCAAATTTTAGGAGAGTAAGTGAAACTACATCTCATGCTTGTTTACTCGCATAAAGCACTATCACGACGAGTTTGATGGTGACAGTAGCCGTATTGTGATAGCTTTATGATGTATAAGAAGATTTGATTTATAAAAGATTAGTGTAACAAAAGGTTTGTTGATTATTGACAACATCTTTTGGTTGTAGTGAAAAAGGAGACTATATGAAGTGTTTCTCCTTCTCTCATGGTGATGAAAATGGAGAACCGAAGACGCCAAAGTCAACTTCGCTTCGGTCCTCCATGTCAAATGGTCAAGAGGGAAGGAAATCAGGCTCTGACTTTACATCAATGGATATGTCTGATAGTAGTAACGTGTCATCCACCAGGGTTTCGTTCACTAGTTTGACTCAAAATCCGAGTGGCAAAAGTTACAATAACCTCAGGGAATTTTCTATTACTGAGCTGAAAACAGCCACAAGAAATTTTAGCCGCGCTCTCATGATAGGGGAAGGCGGTTTTGGAGGCGTGTATCGGGCTGTGGTACGGAAAATAGACGGTTCTGGCCAGAAGATTGATGTTGCTGTCAAACAACTTAGCAGAAGGGGATTGCAGGTTTTACTTTTTTTTTTTTTTTTATCATTTCTCTTTTATTTTCTTGAATATGGACACATGACTTATTTTTGCAGCATTAAAAGCTTGACATCAAGTACATTGGTTTATAAAAAAAACATGATATTGAGGTTCCATTTTGATTATTTTCTCAGGGCCACAAAGAATGGGTGACAGAGGTAAATGTTCTCGGGTTTGTTGACCATCCAAACCTGGTCAAACTTGTGGGATATAGCTCTGAAGACGATGAAAGAGGGATCCAACGCCTTCTTGTGTACGAGTACATGCATAATAGGAGCGTACAAGATCATTTGTCTAGGTTTCAAAAGCCTCTTCCGTGGTCTACTAGACTCAAAATTGCTCAAGACGCTGCTAGAGGCTTAGCTTATCTCCATGAAGGAATGGAATTTCAGGTACCTGTTTGATCATGTCTCACGCACCCAACTCGCAACCCCTAATTGACGTTTTGGTTATTGATCATCTTGTTGACAAGGTCACATGACCATGTTGTTTATTTATGTTATTGAAATTCGCAGATAATCTTCCGAGATTTCAAATCTTCAAACATTCTTTTGGACAAGAACTGGAATGCTAAGCTATCTGATTTTGGGCTGGCCAGGCTCGGCCCGTCAGATGAGCTAAGTCATGTATCAACAGCAGTAAGTTAAAACTTAAACCTTCTTTCAACTATTTATGCATGGACAAATAACAAAAAAAACTAACACAACCCATTATGGCGCAAACTAAAATGTTTATTAAATTTAACAGGTAGTTGGAACAGTTGGATATGCAGCTCCAGAATATGTCCAAACAGGACGGCTAACATACAAAAGTGACGTTTGGAGCTTTGGGATCTTCTTATATGAGCTTATCACGGGTCGAAGACCATTTGACCGTAACAAGCCAAAAAACGAGCAAAAGCTCTTGGATTGGGTGAGACGAAACCTTTCCAAAGACCCTCAAAAATTTCAGAAAATTCTGGACCCTCGCCTTGAAGGGAATTACTCAGTCAAATCGGCTCAAAAGCTAGCAGTTGTGGCTAACGAGTGCTTGCGTAGACAACCAAAGATGAGGCCAAAAATGAGTCAAGTGTTGGAGATTTTGAACAAGATTGTGGAAGATGAGAGTGTGGAGAGGTTGGAGGAATCATCACCGTGTTTCGAGGGCACATCGACACCTAAAACTGGTGTTTTTGAGAGGTCAATAACAGATGGGTTAAAGAAAAGGCTTCTGGATCCAGTTGTTGGAGAGAATAAATGGTTTGTTTGTTTGAGTCCTAAAGTTATAAGCACTAGTTATGTGCATATCTAAATGGTTCTTACAACTGAAATGTAATGTCTTAAAATATCATTTGATTGACATGTGATGAAGTTTGTAAGCTGTTGCTGCTAGTGGTCGTTTTTTTTTTACTTTTCTTTTGTCTTGTAAATATCTAGATTTGCTAGGTGGAGACTAAATGCGTTACAAAAAGCAAATCATATGGACCATCCGTGTACTTTTAGAAAGCTAGGAACCAAATCCAAAATTTTGGTTAACCACAAAGGCCATCCGTGTACTTTACTATTATACATATGTACGTATAAGGTGTACTCGTAAGTCGTAGGTGTTATATCAAAAGTACCGAAATGCGGAGAGGGTAGTAGGTGAAATGAAAGTTTTGGCAATTTTGTGGCTTATAAATCGAGAAAAAGCTCAAGCGCTCACTTGAATGATGTAGTTCCGATTTATCTTGTATGGGTGCTTGAACCTTTATTGGTGTTTGTATCTTTTGTTGGTTAACACAATGTTAGCACAATTTATTATTTTATTTTTTTTGATTGGCAAACAACTCTTTCATTCCACACCAAAATATATACATAGTTGTATCAAGCAAGGTGCTCTCAACAACCGACATACATCACCCGAGTTACTCATCACCACTTACATTTTGTTAAAATACATTACACACTAAATCAAGTAATTGGAGTATTAAACGCCAACCAATTCTCCCACGTCCACCCTCGTTTATCCCTCCAAGCCGTTATAAACTTCAAACTACTAAAAATCAACCTTAAAATCAGTTTAATCAATGGCCCATACTGTTTCCTACACTTTATAGACGAAATCTATCTTGTATGTGACCCTCCACACACATACATACCTCACAGTAATAATTTCTACAAGCTAGATCAATAGGTTAGAGAAGACAAAGTAACTGAAAGAATGGTATACAACTGCAAAAGAATATAGAAATATATACATATCCTAATTCTCTCATTCAAAGTTTATGTACACAGCTTTGATTCTAAATGCCATTCAACTGCCAAGCATCCACCATTTCTTCTTCTTTTTGGACTCCATATATGGCAGCTCTGTGTAACAAAACATGGTGAAGATGAAATTTGATACAAACACACACCAGATATTCAGGATAAATTACACAACTTACCTCCTTCAGGATAAATTGAATTGTAGTGCACCTCAGCCCAAAAACTCAAGAATATGACTGCATATAAGTCAAACAAAACTCAAAACTTGCTAAATTTATCAGAATAAATGCATGATGTATAACTAAAACAACCATGGCGTAACAAGTCTAATAGACTAAGTATCGAGTACCCAAATGCATGCGCTATTCTAGCAGATAGTCTTTATTTCTGTATACTGCTAAATATCTATATACCGTTTGACAATTTAAAACATAATGAGAAGAGTTCATAAACAAACTTACTTCTGTTAGACTTTTGAACACATGGTAGAATCTCAATGTAACATGTATCCTTATATGAAGTTAATACGAATATCTTGACTCCAAACTGCAATTACCAGAAACATGAGATCAATTGCTAAAATAAGGGAAACAGTGAGTCTCTTTTGTGTGAATGCTATGTAAAAGAAGATTGTTAATATTACCGCATCAGCAGCAGCCTGCAACGTGACATGATCACCCCATTCGCCATCCCTGTAATGATTATGTTTAGATACTAGAAATTAAAATGTATACGCTGTAAATACCAAAAAAAAAAAAAACTTTGTAATATACGTGCTGATTTTCTTCAAGTACTCATCATAAGCCATAGGAACATAAGCCGCATACATTTCTGGATGAAATTTGAGCTGATCACACAAATGATAGGAGATCATCAATAAGTCCTGCAACAGCAAGGGATTGCTGGCTAGATGAAGTGATCAAGTCGCGCTTATGCTGAATGGGAACATGTGTAAATTGGAATCGGTAGATGAGAGGTTGTAGCTACCATGCAATCCAATTACAAATCACAATCATGACCATCTCCAGTTTATTGTTCGACTTCCTCTAGCCAGCACCTAAGATGCTCAAAAGAACATATAAAAATCACACCGATATTACTTTAACCTACCTGATTAACAACTTGTTCCCTAACAAGCCTGTGGTGATCACTGGAGCGGTAGATTTGATCTGACAAAGAGCGGAACTAAACAAGAAAAAGGGATGACTAATTAAAGAAAAGTTCACTTGTATGGATACAGGGCTTGATATAGGGACATGCATAAAATCTAATGCGTGGCGATTTTTATTAAAATCCCATTTCTTGAAGCGCTAGTTAAAGAAGAATATCTCAAAATAGCATAAATTTTATAAGATTGACAAATTTAGAATGCTACACACTAAATGGTGAAAACGTATTAGCATTAAGAAACATGTGAGTTCGAACCTGGCAGTTACCATCCCCCGAAACTTTAAGTTCAACTAGATCATAAATCTTTAATCTGCATAAAAGATCAAGCACTATCATTGGAAAGCACATATGACAGAGAAAAACTGCATATCAAATGCTTTATAATCATCCATAAACAGCTCGCAAATTATAATCATATAGTAAGAATACAAAATACAAAATACAATGAACACCTGTCCATTAGCCTCTGATGATCCGACGTTGCTTCATCAGCAGTGGGCATTTCTCCATTTACCTTAGGGACATGCTACATTATACCACATATGAACAATTAACCAACCACCAAAATCATCAATGCAAATATGTTCAACAAATATGTTTTAATTTGTATAAAATCAAGCTAAACTTTCTAAGTATGTGCATGAGTGCATTCATCACCAAGCACGTGTAAATACACATACTTGGAAATAGCTTAAAAACAGTTTTTTTTTTTTTTTTGACGACATAATCACCAAGCAAGTGCATTTATCAGAAAAGCAACAAAAATTATAAAGAACAATTAAAGAACTCGCAATATAGATTTAAATCATATCCCGAAATAACTTACACGGATGGGAACCATTTGATTTATCCTCTTTCCTACTTCACCATCAAGAATAGACTCATCTGCCATCTCAGGGGAATACGATTGATCTTCGTCATCACTAGATTTTTCTCCATTTTCAAAATCTTGTTCTTGATTATTCTCAAACTCTAAATCGATGACCAATATATTAAAATGCATTTCCAGAAAGAAACACAATAACTATGTAACTACTATTTCTCCTAATTTTATCGGTTACTAATTTTACCATGTCGTTTAGAAGGGGCAAGCCAATCCTGCGCAAGCACCGATTCTTTCTGATTAACTTCTCCCATCGATCCATGATTCTCCTCCACCGCAAGCCGCGACAACTCCTCTTGGAAAGCACGCGCAATCATTTCATCATTTTCAACGTTACTATAACTAAACCCCTTATCATTCTCAACAGCGGCATCATTAAACATCTCACCGGCATCATTCGCGTCACAATAACCTTCGCTCACATACTCAACGCTCGACAAATCCTTGTCATAACGAGTAAAAACACCAGGAGACCCGCCGTTACTCACCGAACAAACTTCCATAAGATGATGCAGTCCCCACCTAACAATATCAGGATCTTGTTCCTGCTCAGGCATCTTCACCTGCAGCAGATTATTTAAATTAGCTGCTATTATATATTTTCATCAAAACCATCAAACCCTAACCTAAAAATCAAACATTCCTCCTATAAAATCCAAAAAGGTCAATCCAAAAGGTCAAACAAAATAACCTAAAAGGGTCAAATCCAAATGGTCAAACAGAATAACCTAATATAATTCAACAATAACATAAGCGGAGTAAGTACACCTAACATTTAACCGAATAATACATTCAACTTTTAAACTATGTATATAGAGATTGAATAATAACAATAATAATAATAACCGTATGATTAATCAAAACTCAAATAATAATAATAATAATACCTTGAAACGATAACCTAACAAAAGCCCTGAAAGAAAGCTTTAAACGTGAAACCCAATTTATGTGAAAGCTTTAAACGTGAAATCGATTTATAAATAAAATAAAATAAAAAAAGCGGCGGAGCAACCGTCACCTTCAATTGGTGGCATGCCTGAAATCTGTTACCGTGGGACCCATTTTATGAAGGAGTAAACGGAACCGTTAACAGAGGATACGTGGCGTTAACTTTTACGCTACCCAGGGTTGGATGGCAGTAACGGTGGGTTTCATTGGTCTAAACGTCGGCAAAGAGTAAAGAATTAATAATAATATTATTATTATTAATCGGTCCAATTTTCGCATAACTTAGCCCACATGTAAACGGTAGCTAGCCCAAATACAAGCTGGGTTTGTGAAAAGGCCTCCTATGGCAAATTCCAGGGCTTTGGTTTTTTTTTTTTTTTTTTTTTTTTTTTTTTTTTTTTTTTTTTTTGGTAGATTTAATTAGAGATGCACAAAATGTTTTTTTAGAGCCGTGAACCGGGTAGGAACCGGTTCCAGGCTTGGTCAACAGAGTCAACATCTGAATCGGGTAGGAACTGGTTTCGGATACGTTCGGGTTTTTTACCGGGTTTGAACGGTTATCCGGGGTCTTTTTTTTCCAGGTTTTGGCTAGGTAAAGATGGAATTGGTTCTGGTCGGTTCCATTTTCTCATATCGGGTATGAAATTGATATGTATTCACAGGTTTGGTAGGAAGTGGTTTTGGGTCGGGTCCGGAATCATGTTTTTTGTTCATCTTTAGATGAAATTCGGTACTGTATCAGGACAAATACAAAAAATAAGTAACACAACAAAGTGACAAACAGGACGTTGTACCGATGATGACGGTACGGTACTATAGTAATGCAAAGTAACAAAAAAAGTATTGAAACAAAACACCATAAACATGGGCTACTGATGTTCAGTCGTTGGGAATTGTACTAATACCCATGTCTTACCTAAATAATTTTAGTTAACTATATCTGTTATTTATTTTTTGTTATCAAATCGATTATTATATCCGTTTCTTTTATCACAAAAATTTTGATGTGATTGGAAAGGCTTTGAATCACGTATAAAAGGATAAATTACAGAATTTGTCCTTTAGGTTTGACCTATTTTTCAGTGGTTGTCTTTTCGCGTTTCAGTTGATGAGATTCATCCTTAACGATCTAAAATCTTACACCCACTGTCCTAAGACACTAACTTGGTTAATTTTTAACGTTAAATCTGATCATGTGGGTGGCACGTGAGAGTAAGTTCGTCATTTCCTCTCCCCATTTCCCTCCCACCTATTTATCTACAACGAACTAGAGGAGATTGATCAGATCATCTAGGGTTCTTCAAGAAACCCAAATTAGGGCAACCACTTCAATCGATAATGGACCATGTGTACTGCCATTGTGGAAAACCAGCAATTGTACGTACATCGTCGACAAGTAGAAACCCAGGTCGAAAGTTTTATGCTTGTCCTGACCAGGTACGTTATACACTCAAGTTTCTGATTTTCATTACATAATGTTGCATCTAATGGATTTGTTTATGTCAAATTAGCTATCACGATGTTGATTTATTGGATGTTGTGATGAATTGAAATGCCAAAGGTGTACAAACATCATACCAGGTCTATTAAAAGCCAAGAACAACCTTGAAGTTTATAACGGCCACCTTGTTGTTGCAAACCACCAGCTTGAAGACAAAGTTAAAGCTTTGAAAGGTCAACGAAGCAAATGGAAAGGGATGTTGATTTGTAGTTGGTTAGGTTTCTTGGTGTATATATTTTTGTATTCTTAGTTGAACTGTGCATATAATGCACCTATTAGGACCTTGTAAGAAATAGTTAATGGTTAATGATAATGAAAGTGCTTATAATGCACATATTGAATGTTCAGCCAAATTGACCCATTTGACAATCTGCATATTGAATGTTTAGCCAAATTGACCCATTTGAAAGATATAAACCAAACCAATAAATTGTGTGTAACCAATGACAACATGTAATTCACTGCAGCTTGAAAGATATTGATCCATTTAACCATTTGAAAGATATTGACCCATTTAACCAACATGTAATAAACAAACCGTGTTTAACCAATAACAAACCTGTAATACACTGCAACATTTAATAAACATACATCTGCACATAACCCATTAACCAAAATTACAACATTTTTTTGCTGCATTAAGTACCTAAACTGCATTAACAAAATTGGAACATTTTTTACTGCATTAAGTACATAAACTGCATAAACTGCATGTTCAACATAGCCTAAGCATTACTACTTGTTCAACAAACATAAACATAAGTTACTAATGTTCCTAAAATACATGTTCAACTAACACAACAAACATAAACATCCTAACCATTGCTACCCTGAACCTTGTCAGTGGTACCCTTGTTGCTATTCTTCTTTCTTCCCTTCTTTCCAGACTTGGGCTGACTACCTTGAACCTGTTGACTTTGTCCCTTGCAGGTCCTTTGATTATGTCCAGTATTCCCACACTTGCCACACTTTCCTTTGGTGTTTTTCCTAAACAACGTGCCCCCCCTGATACTATGTTGGTAATTTTAGTGATTATCGACTTTCATAGTGATATTGGATTAACTCGTTGAATATGCTTTCTCGTTACTAATTAATCGAGTTAGGTGATGTAGGAATAGCGGACTTGATTGTTATAACGAGTTAGTGTGTGTAATCAGATTTAGAGCCAAATACACATGTTTTAATTGGGCTGATAATCTTTTATTAGTAAGTTGATTGTGCCTAATTAGTAAACAAATTAATAAATTAATTGGCATGTGTGCTAGTACATAAATATGGTGAATATGGGCCTAAACCTTAGGCTGGTAAATATCACAAATGAATTTCGATGGTTGCTTTTATTTATTTAAAAGGTATATGTCAATTGTGATATATCCATATTTAAAAGATCATGTCGGTTACCATGAAAATAAACTGACGCAAGATTTGGATCTAAAAAGCTTTTCAAATAAGAAAACTGACACACGGTTTTATTGGCGTATTCTATTTTGCTTTCGGCAATTTTTCGATACTCACAAAAAACAACAATCTTGTTCTTGATAAAAATTGAGTTTAATCCGTTCGAACATTTGATAATACCGATCAAATAGTTTGTTCTGATAGTTTCCAAACGACTCTCAATTTAATCCAAGTTATTTCATTTGATTCACTGTGTGGTTTCGGTTCATATAACCAATAAAGAACGAACTATTTCATCAAGATGGCTACCGGTGAATCTTGCTCCAATGAATAATCATGATTGACATAAAAGGTTTGATATATCAACCTAATCATATGATTAGGTGTTGAATATGCACATACATATATATTATATAACACCATGAAAACATAAATTTAATGTGGTAAGATTTATGTGCAGATTCATATTTAAAAAGGCATGATATGCTAACCCTACCAAGGGGATGTGTATGTTGATTTTAGGGATTCAAGAAGCTGGAACACTCAAACAATAAGTCAAAAATTCACAGGACAAAGGTGAGCAACTTATGTACTCTGATCATTTTAATATGGTTGTATAGTTGATATTATTATTATTATTATTATTATTTTGAAAGGTAGTTGATATCATTATTGAATGCATTGTTAGATTATGTTAGTGGGAAAAATTATGATTTGACAAAGAAGTTTAATTGTTTGACTGTAATATAAATTAAAAAAAGAAAGAGCAAGTTCAAGTATTTAGAATAGTGAGTCATGAAATGTATATAGATTAAAGGATTCCAATGTGACAGTAAGGATAATGTCATATTCATGGTGGGTGATTTACATAAGTTTCGTGATTGGGTGCAACAAAGATATAAAAAGGATTATAAGGAAATGATAATGATTTCCTACTGATCTTATATCCACTGTTGTGGGTAATTCAATAGATGTTCTAAACAAACGAGTTGCATTAGTTTCAAATGGACTAAAAAGAGATTTAAACTTATGATAATGTTTATATGGGATTTCAGATGTTATCAACTAACAAGTCAAATTTTGATTTTATAAAAAAAAATATTTTAATGGAAATTGGATTTGTTAATTGTTTGAATAATGAAAGAGTTAGAAACTATTATCTATACATATAATAAACAAAAGCCATTTTAATGACATGTCACTCAAAGAGGCATTCTCTTCATTGAGTGTGCCATGTGTCATCCCATATGGCATTGAGATGTTTTAGGAAAAATATAATTTAAAAACAAAATTGGATTTTTCACCCTCATGCTTCCTCCCATAATTTTTAAACGTTAATATCTTTAATATACGAGATTTTTTAAAGAAAAAAATTACACCAAATTAACGAGCGTTTTATTATCTTTCCAACGAGTACCATAGTGCTATATAAAAAACGGAGAATTTTTTTGTGGGGTTTTGTTCATACAAGAAAAAAAACACAAAGTGTTCAGGTAAATCATTATTCATGTATCGGCAAGTCACTAATTAATTAATTATGTTCAAATCAGTAAATATGAATTTTTTTTCAACCAGAGCCGAATAGGTTAATAGAGTTATACGTTGTTTTAAGTTAGGTATCAATATTAGTATGTTAGAGTTGTACATTTGTTTAGTCTTTAGGATAGATGTTAATATTAGAGTTACATTAAAGTTCTACATTCTTTTAGGTTAGATGTTAACATTGGAGTTGTACATTGTTAATTTGTTTTAGGTTAGATATTAATATTAAAGTTATACATCAGTCTATTTCATATGTAAAATTGATGTATCATATTAAATTTCTTAACTCGGGACGCTCCCGGGGTATAATCTAGTGATTGATATACAGATTAAAAAAGGACGTCTTCTCCTAGATTTGAAATTCGACTTTAGTTATGGCATCTAATTTGCTGGTGGCATATGGTAAGCCGCCATGAGTGTATCATATGTTTATAGCTCTTCTTTACGCCCAAGATCTTTTATAATACAATGGTTCATACATCAAGATTACGTGGAATCAGTGTATGCTATGCCGAGCTTGGCGTTGCTACGCCGAGTTTGAGAATTTTTAAATAATTAATGAATCAAATTCATTAAGGAATACAATGATGGCATACCTTTAATAAACACATTGATATTGTTATGTATAGGCAAAGTTAACAACTAGGTCGTTAATCACAGAACGGTTAATATAATCAGTTGAACTGTTCGATTTTCAATTTGTTGTCAGTAACATGCAGTTTGTTTGATTTTATACACTCGGTTTTGTTTAATTAAAATGAGCTCATATGTTTACGATCCTGATATTTGTTTCTGGTGATGGGTTTTTTATTGACTATGACTTATGTTTTGAATTTTGATGGTTAACCTGGTGCAAGGGCCTGGAAGAGTTGTGGGTTGACTTACAATTTTGTAGTTTGATTGTATTTGAAATTGTAATATTTATGGCTCAGGTTTCTTTTGCTACCTAATCGCCACCATTTCTGCGACACCGCCACTCAGGTTAACACCATTCTACTACTTTGATTTCATGCTTACTAAATTTGTAGGGCTGGCAAATCGTGTCTTAGCAGGTTTAACAGGTTTCTGACGACGCGAACAACACGAGTTCTAAACATGAAAACGACTCGTTTAGCTACTTTATATCCCATGTTTATAACGCAGTTATACGTTTTATGTACCAAAAAAGAGAAATGTAGGATTTTTGCCTCTTAATTCTAATTATTTAAAAAAAAGGAAAAAATGGCATTGTGTATTTTTCAGTTAACAGATCTAATCGTGTCTTATACAGGTTACTCATTGCCAGCCCTATAAATTTGTGTGCACCATTCTACTTCGCTTGATAATTGCACTTCATTTTTTTTTTTCATTTGTACTGATTACATGTGTACATTGTTCTGTCAGTTACACACATAAGCACAAGCACTGGTACAAAATGCTTTGCAGAAAATAGTTTCGACTTTTCATCTAAATGCTTCACCTATGAGTTTACCGGAGAGAGGTCGACTGTCATGGTCGAATATCGTTGTAGTGGAAGCAAATGATGGGTTACATGATGATGATTGATCTTACAGTGGTAGTTCTTTTTTCTCTTCATTTTCTTGATCAATGTACTCTTGCCATGTATTACTTACATTCAATATTTTGGTCACGAGTTTTATTGACGATTTTATTTTATAAAGTTTTGACGGTTTAGTGCGCTGCAACGCGCGCGCAGAAGTAATACTAGTTGATTATCATTTGGACGTACTTTTGAATATATTGAGATACACGTTTGAAAGACTTAATTATCATTTGAGACGCACTTTGAAAAAATTGAGACACACGCTTGCAAGATTTACTTATCATTTGAGACGCACTTTGAAAAAACTGAGACGCACGTTTGATTAAATATGTCGATTTCAGACGCACGTTTGAAAGAAAAAATTATCATTTGAGATTTCAGACACACGATAAACAGAATATTGTCCTCATTTTTTTGGCTGAGTGAATCATGCTCTGTTTTTTGTTAAAAAAACAGAGCATGTCTGTTTTCGTTTGTAATCGAAGGCAACGATTGTAATTTTTTTTTTGCTGAGTGAATCATGCTCTGTTTTTTGTTTAAAAATAACAAAAAACAGAGCATGTCTGTGTTCGTTTGTAATCGAAGGCAATGACTGTATAAAAGAGGAATTGTACGCGATCATAAAAACCCAACAAACGAAATTAAGCGGTATAATTAAACGAAATTGAAAATTGTAATTTGTCTAATATGCCCTTCGCTCGTTTAACGGAAACTAATCACGCTTGAAAATTACGATCATGCCACCGCCTCTTTTTAAGTTTAATCAAACGGCTAAGAATCCTTCTTACGCTTTCTACGTTAAGAAAACTTTGTACGTTATCTCTCCTTAAATAAAATATGCGTCTAACTACTAAATCGAGTTTTCTTAGGAAACAATATTATTATCATTTAAATTATTTTTCATTGTACCTTCCTTTTAAGTGTAAAAAGAAGGTGTGATGTTCAAGATCTACATAACATATTAAAAAAATTATGTTCTTTGTTCGACTTAAAATATACCCATTGCTATGATGACACTGCCATATTTTCCTAAAACCTTCTTCTGTGTCTCGTTATTTTCTTTCCCATGGCGGCATCTATATAAGGCGTGAACCACCCCATCGAACCCACAAAATCGACACACGACACGAAATCAACAAAATCGGTAATGAATCTTCTTTTACATATTCTTCGGGTTTGATTTCATCTCTCTATTGTTGGTTAATCTTTTTTTCAATTTCCATAGTTGTGATAACTGATGAATGGTAACCTCCTGATGGATTTTTTTTTCACACGAGTCAAAACACATGACTACAAATTAAACTTTAGGGAAAATGGCCAAACTAGCCTGTTGACCGTGTGATTTGCAAGAATAACCCTCTCCCCCCTCTTTGGAGAGACGGGACACGGCTCCCAACGAGCCTGAACCGTCTCCGAGTGGCCAACCAACACGTGACGTCTCTCATCCCGAGGCTGTACCGTCTCTCTCCAGACGGGTCAGAATTCAACCGTCTCTCTCCCAGGCGGTTCACATTTCCCCATGCCGGCTGGCCTTTGGTTCAACCGTCTCTCAAGACGGGTCACATTTCCCCATGCCGGCTGGCCTTCGGTTCAACCGTCTCTCAAGACGGGTCACATTTCCCCATGAGTCCGGTGAGTCCCGATGATTATTCCGACGCTTCGGTTGTCCAGCTCAGCCCTATAAATACCGTTCTCAGTCACAAACTCCGTCCCATTCCCGTCAGACTGTCACCCCACCACCGTCTAACACTATCACCAACACCACCCCACCACCACCGTCCACCACCACAGTCTAATTCATCCAAATGGCACCGCAACGATGGACCGAAGAACAGGAAATTGCACTGATTGCAGCATGGCGCCATGTCGAAGAAAGCACCCACCAAACCAACAAATGGTTCCGTATATTGCACGAGTACAATCGGCTGGTTGGAGGGTCAGACCGAACAACCGAGTCTCTTAGCCGGAAGTTGACCGATTTGACCACAAAGTGTCAAATCTTCAACGGGTACCACAACCGGACACTTCAGGAGGTACCCTCTGACATGCCCGAAGACGTGTCAATTAGACACACAAAAAGACAGTATAAAAACAGGGAGCACAAAGAATTTAAACATGTGTCTGCCTGGCAAATGATGAGGGATCGTCTTAATTTGTAGTTTATAAAACCTTTGTAATCGAAGTAATTTTATTAATGCAATGAATGTTTATTTTTTTTTATATTAAAGTAAATATTTCATTAAACAAACTATACTATTACAACAACAATAAACAAACTATACTATTACAACAAACTTCCTAAATTTACTTGCTAAGAACTAAGAACTTTGTTTGAATGGAGTATTACACGAAAGTGTTGTAATACTAAATGTCTAACCAACTATTGAAGACTACATCCTAATGTTAGATGTTTCCTCCATAGCGGTGGTAGTAGCAGTAGGGGTCGTCAGACGTAGGGTTGATAGGATATTCCAAGGTTTACTTGCTTTGAACCATTGTTTCGAATGGTGTATGTGGTCTACATAGACAAGTCCGAGACGTTTCCTCGTTTTATGTAACAATAGTTCCCAGTGTGCACACGTCGACCACCGAGACATAAATTTGGGAGGCGAACGAACTTGCCAATAATGTAGACCACCACATCATCGATCCATTCTACACGGGTTAACCCACGCGCAGATGGAACAACAATCCAAGTAGCCGTACGCAGATGAAACAACAATCCAAGTAATCGGACAATATTTTCGTAAGCCGGTAGGCTTTGGTTGGGAAAGCAAAAAACGTCATTGGTTTGGAAGATGAAAGGTTTGAGGAGGGCGGTGGGTGCAAATTTTGTTAAGTGAATTGGGGTATTTATATACACTCGTAAGACGGTTCAGACGGTAGCCCAAAACGGCTTGAGACTACTTGGGGGTTCTGACCCGTCTGGAGAGACGGTTGAACCGAAGGCCAGCCGGCATGGGGAAATGTGAACCGTCTGGAAGAGAGACGGTTGAATTCTGACCCGTCTGGAGAGAGACGGTACAGCCTCGGGATGAGAGACGCCACGTGTTGGTTGGCCATTGGATCTAAAACCAAAGGCTCTCGGAGACGTTCAGGCTCGTTGGGAGCCGTGTCCCGTCTCTCCAAAGAGGGGGGAGAGGGTTATTCTTGCAAATCACACGGTCAACGGGCTATTTTGACCATTTTCCCTAAACTTTACTTCTTTTATACAGCTTTGATCCCTAGATTCAGAATGACAACAGTTATTTTATGTTTTTGACAGTTGATACAAATTACAATCGTATGTTGATGCCAATTACTTTGCAACTTTAGTTCAAGTATAAAAACTAATCGTTTTATTGTTTACTTTGTAGTATATGCATTATGGTCGTCCCCCTCCCCGTCCCCTTCATCACCACCAACTGCCATGTCATCCCCGACGACCAGACTTTCAAGATGCCACCCCTTTCAACTAAATCCATGATCGGCATGGCCAAAACGGTGATCTCCAACGTCGATTCCATAGCCGCGGCTGCAATGGTAGTCCATAGAGTGTCCCGTAAGTACTTGCCCGTTGAATTCCGCCATGAACTCGAAAACTACGCACGTAATGTTCTCAACAACCTCTCCAACCAGTTGACCATGGTGTTTTACGAATTTGATGGGATTAGTAGCAATGAAATCTACAACGCCACACAACTCTACCTCGCCTCCCGTGAATCCTCGGACATCCATCGTTTAAAGGTCACCAAAAACCCTTATCAACAGCAGTTTAACGTGGCTATGGAACCCAACCAGGAGTATACCGATGTCTACAATGGAGTCCACTTCACTTGGTCTTTGCTTTCCAAGCAGAAGCCTCCTGACAATAAAGGTCGGTCCGAAATCCGTTCGTTAGAACTCACATTTCACCAGAAACACAAAGATATGGTGATGAATTCCTACTTGCCGTATATAATCAACGCCTTCAAAACTACCAAACAAACCGAGAAAACCGTGAAGCTGTTCACACTCGAGTGGTCGTCATGGACGTCGGTGAATCTTGACCATCCGGCGACGTTTGAGACGGTGGCGATGGATCCCGGTGTCAAGGAGAAGGTGATGAAGGATTTGGATAGGTTTTTGGAGAGGAGAGAGTATTATCGGAAAGTTGGAAAGGCGTGGAAGAGAGGGTACTTGTTGTATGGTCCTCCTGGGACTGGGAAGTCGAGCTTGATTGCGGCTATGGCGAATTATTTGAATTTTGATGTATATGATTTAGAGTTGACTAACATAAATTCAAACTCTGAGTTGCGGAGGTTGTTGGTGGCGACAGACAGCAAACCGTTCGATACTTGTGGTGGAGGATATTGATTGCTCGGTAGAGTTTCATGATCGAGCGCAAGTTAAAGCGGAGAGATACATCGAGCGAAAGGTTAGTAAATAGTAACCCATTAAGATGTAAATATGTTAGTAACTAATTTTAATGATTGTAGTCATTAAGAATCTAACAACATTTGTTTTGTTAAGGTAACGTTATCAGGGTTTCTTAATTTCATTGACGGGTTATGGTCAAGTTGTGGTGATGAGAGAATCATAATATTCACTACAAATAGGAAGGAGAAACTTGATCCAGCCCTTCTTCGTCCAGGTCGTATGGATGTTCACATCCACATGTCATACTGCACCCCGAGCGCCTTTAGGGTGCTAGTCTCCAACTATCTTAGTATTACTGACCATTATTCTTTTGAAGACATTGATAAGTTGATTAGTCACGTTGAGGTTACCCCTGCTGAAGTGGCCGAACAACTTCTCCAAAATAATGATCCGGACATTGCTCTTGGTGGCATCATTGAGTTTTTAGATGCAAAGAGGAAGAAGAATGAGGAGGCAAAAGAAAAAGATAAATTGGATGCAAAAGAACGTAAAAAGAAGCTACAAAAGAAGGTGAAAAAAGTTACTGGAAAAAAAAAGTGAAAAGAAGCAACAAAAGTCTAACCCAATTAGTTATCAAGCTTGGTTATTTGCTATTTGAGCATCATTCATGCATTGAAAATGGACTTTGGTATGCCTTCTATTTTAATTTTTAAATAACGTATGATTTACCTAATGTATCCTAATTACTACCCTATTGCTTCATATCATTCTTTTAATAATTTGTAGGTTTTAATAAATAACTAACTAAGCCACACTTTTTAATTAAAGTTGGAAAATGATTCCATGAAATTAACAGGAGGTTCTACAAAATGCGATTTTGATTCAATTTCGAAATTTATATATTCTGATAAAGCTTTGTGATTCGGGTATCCACTGTTTGTCTGGAAACACCATCGCCGGTGTTCGAGGTATGCGAAGCGGATCATAGGCAACATAAACTTTTCAATTTAAAACGGTCTTTTTTTTACCAAAAATTAACCAATTTATACCAATTCACAATCTTTACTTGAACCATTTACCATCTCAATTTAAACTATTTCATCATCTCTATTCAATCCATTTCATATATACCTTAATTTACAACCATTTCACCTACTATATTTTACTATACCTTTGCTCAACTACAATTAGGTGGAATTGGAGAGACACATAGTACACCTCCAGTGCCAAACACTCCTACAGTGACAAACCCATTCCGAGATAGTTGGTCCCAAGTTGGGCCGAAGGGTATGAAACTGACGTCGGGGCGAAATACATACCAATGTTGGATGAAGAAATGGTTGATCCATTATCCGAAAGTCCTGATTATCGATGTGAGAGGTTGGATGGATGTGATAGTGATCGTGATAACTCGTGACCCGGTTCACTCTTTGGTTATTAATTTATGTAATTGCGTGTTTAAATATCTAATTATGTCGTATTAATTTTAATTTTATGTATTGATTTTAAGTTATGTTTCATTTATAATTAATTAAAACGCTTAATTTATTAAAAAAAATTCATAGTAGTGGTTTAGGGTTGTGGTGGCTTCAAATAAACAATTGTGAGTAGTGAATCATGGTAATAAGGTGGCAGTGCAAGACTGAGGGAATCAGGGTAGTCCAGAGTGACGCACCGTGGCCTTATGCATCCCATTATTCAAAAGAAGTAAGTTCCGCAGTTTCACTGGAGGAGTTCCCGAGGGGAGTAAGGGGGTGTTTGGGATTGATTATTCAAAACAAATTATGCGTTTTGGAAAAGCAGGGGTGAAGCTGCTTATAGATTATTGCGTTTTGGTAGCCTAAAAAACTGATTATCTGCGTTTTCAAAATGCAATCCAAACACTAAAAACTGATTATCTGCGTTTTCAAAACGCAATAATCTAATAATCAGATTCAAAACGCAATCCCAAACACCCTCTAAGTAACTAGCTGTTTTAGTTTATATTACCATCCTTATCTGTGTTATATAACCTTAAAAACAATGATGGTTTGTATTTTTTGAGATGATATCCAAGCATGTGCTTCTTTTTAGTCAAGAATCGTGAGGCCAATACGACCGAATTCTTTTATCTTGTGTTTAATCCTTCATTACAAAAGTCAATGGTGACTGAGACCACATTATAGTTTGTATTTTTAGTTACAACTAGATTTTGACCCGCCGCGCGTTGCGGCGGCATCGAAACATAACTGACTCGAACTTGTACCATAGATTTTGTGTAACGACCCGATTTTCACCGAGTCGTCACTGATTGGTAGTTAGTTATCTAACTAGTTTTCATAGGTTTTTGTCCTTTCAATTTAAAACCGGTTTATGGTGACCAAAACTCAACCCACCTTTTTACTTCAAACATACTTATATTATACATCAAAACATACGTACATTATGTTCGGCCGAAGCCTTACAACCTTTATTTTAGAAAACGTCATACTACAACATGATTCAACTTTATTTATAAACATCAACTTCACTCGGTACATTCACTAACACCATAATTGAGCTCGGGTTCCATGATAATCTCCTGAAATGCATGTTTAAGATACGTTAGTCGAAACTAGTGAGTGTTTGCCAAGTTTTAATAATCATTTACAACACATGCATGTAATCGTTCGGTCTTTCTATTTCCGAGTATAGCTCGATTATGCATGGTCCCGTAGCCTCTAATTGGCCCGGGTCTATACTCTTTGATACCGAATGGATCCACTCTACGTAGTTTCTATTCGACCGATTTCTATTACTTCTATTTGGATCATGATCAATCGACACTTTATAAGAACACAACATACATCCACCCCGAAATATTTAAAAGATAGTATGGGGTAACAAACACTCACTTGTTGTTCTTGCACTTGACTACTAAGATTGATGACTTGCTCGGAAGTTACACGGACTACCTGTTATACATACAAATACGATTACAAACATATGATTATAGGTTAGTTAGCTGACCATTACAGCTTAGGTGTATAAATACGTATGTAAGCTGGCCATTACAGCTTGGCACTCGTGATTTCTACAAGTTAAGGCTTAGAAACTTACCCGGATTTAATCTATGTAATAGGCCGGTTCTAGGTTACACCGTAGCCTATTCTTGAACGGATGAGGCTTAAGCTTATAAACTAGTATAAGGTTTAAAGGAAGATGATAAGGTGAGTTAAGGATGTTACGGTGGGAGTATAAGGATGGAGATGGGTGGTTTGCATGTTGAAGAAGTGGTTTGGTGAGAGGATCAAGGTGGCCGATTGGGTTGAAGGATTTATAAAGATTGCATGTAATGATATCTTCCTAGTTGGTAGGGTGTAAAGGTGTTGGATTGTAGTAAGATTGAGTGTCTAGGTGGAGGTCATTTAAGAAGTGGCGGCATCTTACTCACTTCCTTAGGGGCCGGTTCATCTACCTCAAGATATGGACTTGTATCTTCTTGTTTCTAAGCCCAAGTGTTTAACAATCAGGCCCAATATTCGGCCCATAACAAGATCTATTAATAAATCTTAATCGGGTTCTATATTAGCCCATTAATGATAGCTTAATTTAGCCCACCAATCTATTGGATCAGCCCAATCTTTTGGTCAGTCTTAATGTTCGGGCCTAAATACTTGGCCCAATACCTTATTTGGGCCAGCTAAACTCTTAATTGGGCTTGACGGGCTCTAAAGGTTATAACCGGGTAAGTATATTGGGCTACACCTTAAGGTGGCCCAATATTATTTTAATAAATTTTATTTCGTTAGTCGTTACATTCTCCCCCCCTTAGGCAATTTCGTCCCCGAAATTGTTTTTAAATTATACCTGATTCATAAATAGATGGGGGTATTTTGCTTTCATCATATCCTCACGTTCAAATGTAAATTCAGGACCTCGTCTAGCACTCCACTTAACTTGCACTATTGGTATTTTTCCCCTTCTTAGTCTTCTTTCTTGTTGTGACACAATTTCTATTGGTTCCTCAGTGAATTGTAATTGGGGGTTTACTTGTATATCATCTAAAGGAATAATAGCTTGGGTGTCAACTATGCATTTTCGGAGGTTGGAGATATGAAAAACATCATGAATCCCGTTTAATTCTGGGGGTAATTCTAGACGGTAAGCCACTTGTCCAATCCTTTCTGTTACTTGGTAAGGTCCTATATAACGTGGGTTAAGTTTTCCCCGTTTTTGAAATCTTATAACACCTTTCCATGGGGATACTTTTAATAGGACATAATCTCCTACTTGAAATTCTAATGGTCTTCTTCTATTATCGGCATAGCTTTTCTGTCGACTTCTGGCTTCTTCCAACTTTTTCTTAATTTGTATGATCTTATCGGTGGTTTCTTGAATGACCTGTGGGCTAGTAAGTTGGGTTTCTCCAATTTCATTCCAGCATATTGGAGATCTACACTTTCTACCATATAGGGCTTCAAAAGGGGCAGCTTGAATAGAAGCGTGGTAACTATTATTATATGAGAATTCTATTAATGGTAGATGAGTGTCCCAACTTCCCCTGAATTCTAAAACACAAGCTCGTAACATATCTTCAAGGGTTTGAATAGTTCTTTCACTTTGTCCGTCCGTCTGAGGGTGATATGCAGTACTAAGCTTGATTTGAGATCCTAAAGCATTTTGGAATTTTCCCCAAAATCTAGAGGTGAAACGACCATCACGATCTGAGATGATGGAGAGGGGAATTCCATGCCTAGTCACTATTTCTTTGATATAGATCTTTGCTAGTTTTTCTACTCCAAAATTTTCTTGTATGGGTAGAAAATGGGCAGATTTGGTTAGTCTATCTACTATCACCCAAATGGCATCATTACCAGTTGTGGATTTTGGTAACTTGGTTATGAGATCCATAGTAAGTTGATCCCATTTCCAGACAGGAATTTCAGGTTGTACTAATAACCCGCTTGGTTTCTGGTGTTCAGCTTTTATTTTCGCACAGGTTATGCACTTGGCTACAAAATCTCCTATATTCTTCTTCATGCTTGGCCACCAAAAATTCTTTCTAAGATCCTTATACATCTTTTGACTACCAGGATGAATGGAATACTTCGAATGGTGAATTTCTTTTAAAATAATTTCTCTTAGATCACCATATCGAGGTATCCATATTCTTGTATTGTGTCTTAAAATTCCGTCAGTTCCTTCTATTAATCTTTCTTCTTCTTTGTTAAGGTCTTCTTGTTCTATTAGGGTAGGTTCTAAAGCTTTTCTTTGATGATTCCTCAGATGACTTAGGAATTCGTTTACTAAAGTAAGCTTAAAAACTTTACTTCCTAGAGATCTTTCTTTTCGACTCAAGGCATCAGCTACAATATTTGCTTTACCTGGATGATATCTTATGTCACATTCATAATCACTTAGAGTTTCTATCCATCTTCTCTGTCGGTTGTTTAGGAGCTTTTGATCAAAAATGTGCTGAAGGCCCTTATGATCTGTATAAATAATGCACCTAGTTCCATATAAGTAATGTCTCCAAACTTTTAAAGCAAATATTATAGCTCCTAATTCTAAATCATGTGTAACATAATTTAGTTCATGCTTCTTTAGTTGTCTGGAGGCATATGCTATTACTTGATCATCTTGCATTAAAACACAGCCTAATCCTTGTTGGGAAGCGTCACAATATACAGTAAAGGTTTTTCCTTCTTCAGGTAAGGTTAAGACCGGGGCTTCACACAATTTATTCTTTAGGTTTTGAAAAGCTTGTTCTTGTTTTTCCTTCCATTCAAACTTAGAAGTTTGCTTAGTTAGAGTGGTAAGGGGTAGGGCTAATCTAGCAAAATTTTCGATAAATCGTCTGTAATATCCAGCTAACCCTAAAAATTGCCTAACTTCGGTAGGATTCTTTGGAGGTTCCCAATTTTGAACAGCTTCTATTTTGGTAGGATCTACTTGTAATCCTTCTTGATTGATTACATGTCCTAAAAATTTAATTTCCTTCACCCAGAATTCACACTTAGTAAGTTTTGCGTATAGCTTTTCTTTTCTAAGGGTTTCCAGGACTTCTCTTAAATGTTGTTGATGCTCTTCTTCATTCTTAGAATAAATTAAAATGTCATCTAAAAAGACGATCACAAACTTATCTAAGTAAGGTCTACAAATTCTATTCATCAAATCCATAAATACTGCAGGGGCATTGGTTAGTCCAAATGGCATGACCAAAAATTCATAGTGGCCATATCTGGTTCGAAAAGCAGTTTTTAAAACATCTTCATCTCTTATTCTGATTTGATGGTAACCTGACCTAAGATCAATTTTGGAAAAATATTGGGCACCTTGTAATTGATCAAAGAGATCATCGATCCTAGGTAATGGGTATTTGTTCTTAATAGTTAGCTTATTAAGCTCCCTATAGTCTATGCACATTCTCATGGTTCCGTCCCTTTTCTTCACAAAAAGTACCGGTGCTCCCCAAGGGGAGGTACTTGGTCTAATAAATCCTCGATTTATGAGTTCTTCTAATTGCTTTGTGAGTTCTCTCATTTCATTTGTAGCTAACCTATATGGAGCTCTAGCAACAGGTGCAGCTCCAGGAATTAGGTCAATTGAAAATTCTACCTGGCGGAATGGGGGTAATCCTGGTAATTCTTCTGAAAAAACGTCTTTGAATTCAGATACTATTTTAATTGTATCTATTTCTTCTTTGTTTTCTTTTTCTGAATTCAAGTGTATCAAAAAGAGTTGGTGTCCCTTTTTCCAGTAATTCATCATCTTCATACTGGAAACTAAATTCAAGGTTCCTTGTGATTTTTCCCCATATACGATTAAGGTTTCTTGGTTTGACACTGGTATTTTTGCTATCTTTTCGTTGCAAATAATTTCGACTTGGTTTAATGCTAACCAATCCATTCCAATAACAACATCAAATTCCCCTAAACTCATAGGAATGAGGTCTATTAGGAATTCTTGATTCTCGATAGTTAATGTTAAATTTTTAAAAACTTCGGTAGCCTTTAAAATTTTCCCATCAGCTATCTCAATTTCATGGGTTCTATTTAAAGGTTCTGAGGGTATTTTTAGTTTTTCTATCAAGGTTTTTGAGACGAAACTAAGGTTAACTCCAGTATCAAATAAAACAAAGACGGGTAACTGATTAATATAGAACATACCCGTAACCAAATCCGGTTCCTCTCGGGCTTCTTCTGCATTGATAACAAATGCCCTTCCTCTTCCTTGATTGATCTTTGACGGGGATTTGAGCTTAGGACAATCGGCTTTGTAGTGGCCTGTTTCTTTACATTCATAACAGGTTCTAGGACGATCTGGATTAAATCTACAGTCTCTTGCCACATGTCCTACCTTTTTACAATTTTGACAATGAGGTCCTTTGCAGTTGCCAAGATGGAGTCGGCCACATCGATCACACTTTCTTCGACATTCACCCGTATGGTAGTATTTGCATTTCGTACAAAATGGATTATTTCCCCGGTAAGGTCGTTTTTCGGGATTTTCTTGATCTCCTGATGATTCTGGATTTTTACCGGAGGCATGAAAATGGGTGGTTCTAAGAGTTTCATTCCAGCCTCTTTTACTACCTACAGATGTTCTTTCTCGTTCTTTGTGCCTTATTATATCATCAGTCAAACTTAGGGCTAACTCACAGGCGGTATCATATTTTATTGGTTTGGCTCCTCTAACTATTCCTTGAATCTGGGGATTTAAACCCCAAACGAACCTTCGGATTCTTTTAGGTTCAGGACTTACTTGATGAGGGACTAAACGAGCAAGTTGATTGAACCGGTTGATATAGCCTACACAATCTAGGCCTTTCATTTCAATTCCTAAGAATTCCATTTCTATCTTCTCAATCTCATTCATGGGGCAATATTTTTCGGTAAGTAGGGTTCGGAATTCTAACCAAGTCATGGAAGCTACCACATCTCTACCCTTTACCTGTCTAATCATATTCCACCAGTTTAACGCTTCAGCTTTTAACGAGTGAGTTACAAATTTTACTTGGTCTCTAGGGCACAGTTACTTATTTCTAATATAGATTCCATCTCTTCTAACCAACGAGTTGCCCCAGCAGCTCCGGTATTACCATCAAAAGGTTCTGGCCTACAAGCCATAAAAGTTTTATAATCACAATATCGGGGCCTTATGTTATCTTCTAAATTAATTATGACCTCATCTTGATTTTTCTCTACACTTTTGGAACCTGAGGGTTTTTCTAACATGGTCATAATGGTTGGGATCGAGTCTTGAAGACTATCTAAAACTAGCTTTCTCATTTTTTCTTCTAGTTCGCTCATATCATTTGTTACAGGAATGTCTTCTTCTACGGGGGTTTCTTCGTTCATGGGTTCTTCCACGGGTTCCGTTGGTTTGGAAGAAGAGGCTTTATTTTTCTTAGTTGGTTCGATTTCGGGTTCTTTTCCCGGATTCCTTTCTGATCGTCTCGGCATTTTCTATATTAGAAATTTTTATTTTGGTTAGTATTAACTCATTTTATAACTTTATAATTTAGACATAAAACTTTAAATAAACATCTAGATATATTTTTATATCATATGAAAATTTTCTAGATGTTACACCATAATCATAACTTCTAATATTCTACCACATATCACATATTATCCATACTTACACACAACTAGTTAATACTACACAATACTACCACATAGTTTTTACAACACATAATATTATAACTACTACTCCATCACCTTTTATTTAATACTAGTCTTCTACCTTCCCTTCACCTTTCCATCATCTTGTTACCATGCACCATCACCCTACAACATTAGAGGATACTTAGACTCCTCCAAAACTTGCCTCGATTGGTATGCGAACCTCCTCACCAATTTCCTCAATTCTTCTACCATGTTGCGAGCTTGATCACGCTGGGTCTTCATTTGGTAATAACTTTCTACCAACTCCAAGTATTCCTTACGGCTTACAAATTCCGATATCCCTCCATTCGCTCGATTAACCAAAGTAGCTTCAAGGTACGGGTCAATCACCGGGGTCATAGGTGGCATGGTTGGAGGAATTGGATAAGCCGTAGTAAACGGGTTATAGCTAGATTCTTCTATGGAGATATTACTAGAGGTACCAAAACATTCACTAGGAGATGGGTTCGGATAGAAGTAGTGGGGTATTGGGTTAGCTTGGGGGTATGAATAGATGGTTTCGGAGGGTGTGAACACGGGTTCGGGTATTGGGCCGATCACTCCTAAGTTTTCCAAATTAAAATCCCACCCGCTACTTGTCCAATTCAACCCCGGTATCTCGGCCATCAAGTCTTGGGTACTTGGAAATTCTTGAGACTCGTTATCCATGACTTCCTCTTGGTTGGGTATCTCTCCTTCTTCAATTTCCATTTCCACTTCGGCTTGTTCTCCGGTGCTCGACATTCTATTACACATAATCATATTAATCAAATTTCAAGTTAGTTCTATAAACTCCACTACCTTCCGAACCCGAGCTCTGATACCAATCTGTAACGACCCGATTTTCACCGAGTCGTCACTGATTGGTAGTTAGTTATCTAACTAGTTTTCATAGGTTTTTGTCCTTTCAATTTAAAACCGGTTTATGGTGACCAAAACTCAACCCACCTTTTTACTTCAAACATACTTATATTATACATCAAAACATACGTACATTATGTTCGGCCGAAGCCTTACAACCTTTATTTTAGAAAACGTCATACTACAACATGATTCAACTTTATTTATAAACATCAACTTCACTCGGTACATTCACTAACACCATAATTGAGCTCGGGTTCCATGATAATCTCCTGAAATGCATGTTTAAGATACGTTAGTCGAAACTAGTGAGTGTTTGCCAAGTTTTAATAATCATTTACAACACATGCATGTAATCGTTCGGTCTTTCTATTTCCGAGTATAGCTCGATTATGCATGGTCCCGTAGCCTCTAATTGGCCCGGGTCTATACTCTTTGATACCGAATGGATCCACTCTACGTAGTTTCTATTCGACCGATTTCTATTACTTCTATTTGGATCATGATCAATCGACACTTTATAAGAACACAACATACATCCACCCCGAAATATTTAAAAGATAGTATGGGGTAACAAACACTCACTTGTTGTTCTTGCACTTGACTACTAAGATTGATGACTTGCTCGGAAGTTACACGGACTACCTGTTATACATACAAATACGATTACAAACATATGATTATAGGTTAGTTAGCTGACCATTACAGCTTAGGTGTATAAATACGTATGTAAGCTGGCCATTACAGCTTGGCACTCGTGATTTCTACAAGTTAAGGCTTAGAAACTTACCCGGATTTAATCTATGTAATAGGCCGGTTCTAGGTTACACCGTAGCCTATTCTTGAACGGATGAGGCTTAAGCTTATAAACTAGTATAAGGTTTAAAGGAAGATGATAAGGTGAGTTAAGGATGTTACGGTGGGAGTATAAGGATGGAGATGGGTGGTTTGCATGTTGAAGAAGTGGTTTGGTGAGAGGATCAAGGTGGCCGATTGGGTTGAAGGATTTATAAAGATTGCATGTAATGATATCTTCCTAGTTGGTAGGGTGTAAAGGTGTTGGATTGTAGTAAGATTGAGTGTCTAGGTGGAGGTCATTTAAGAAGTGGCGGCATCTTACTCACTTCCTTAGGGGCCGGTTCATCTACCTCAAGATATGGACTTGTATCTTCTTGTTTCTAAGCCCAAGTGTTTAACAATCAGGCCCAATATTCGGCCCATAACAAGATCTATTAATAAATCTTAATCGGGTTCTATATTAGCCCATTAATGATAGCTTAATTTAGCCCACCAATCTATTGGATCAGCCCAATCTTTTGGTCAGTCTTAATGTTCGGGCCTAAATACTTGGCCCAATACCTTATTTGGGCCAGCTAAACTCTTAATTGGGCTTGACGGGCTCTAAAGGTTATAACCGGGTAAGTATATTGGGCTACACCTTAAGGTGGCCCAATATTATTTTAATAAATTTTATTTCGTTAGTCGTTACATTTTGACCCGCCGTGTGTTGCGGCGGCGTCGAAACATAACTGACTCGAACCTGTACCATCAAATAGGGACATTTTTGTTATTTACCTTTTTTTTTGTTTTTCCTTTCTTTAGTTTATCTACCTGTTATTTAATAAAATAGGTTATTAATGTGTTACATATACATATGACTTGTTTCCGTATTATGATATATAGCATGGCGACTCCTCGTGCGTTGCAGTGGTGTACCCAACCTGTTTAGGGGGAATTGTTTCATCAAAACGTACAGGTAAAAATGCAAACCAACTCGATTTAAGGCCATCAAATCGAAATGTATTGTATATATAACCCGACTTATTCGTATGAAACGTACACAAAAATTGGAGAACCTACACAAATAATAGTAAAGAATAGCCCAAACTGCATAAAAGGTAAACTTCGCATAAATACCTGCGTAGCTAGATGCATAGCCATGTAGCTTTTTAGGTTGGCGGTGTAGAATACACCCGGTTGGCGACATGCTGCAATCCTTGTTTTGCTGATTAACTGCTAACTTGCCTCCACTTTTTACATATATGAAATGCGCGTACCTGTTAAATAAATCATTGTTATTTCATCCAAGACACCAAACAAATTTATAAACTCTCTTTTTCTTTAAATAAGACAATGTTATGCTAATAGGTCCATTATAATCTAATAATGGATATATTCAAGTTACTGTTACAAAACTCAAGTTCTATTCTTCCACAACTTATATTTCATGGTATTTATTTCCACATTAATAGAAGCCGCCCTACTATCTGTTTAGCTCGATTACCAAATGAAGTATAAAAGCTTGCAGATGCGTTCCATTTGACCTGTTTGCAAGGTTCCTTAATGTTAGCATAATAAATAAAGCAACACAATATTTTTTTCAGACAACATACCATGTCGGCTCATGATGCTTCTTCCATTTACCTGCAGGAAATCAAACAGGTCAGGTGGTTCATAAATAAACTACTCATCAATAAGCTTAAAAAGGAAAACAGAAACAAATATTGTTGAACCTAACTCGTTAAGTCCCATATCAAACATGCTTCTTTTGTTTCATCATCAAAACTTTTATACAACAAAGCAAACAAATATAACATAAGAAAACAATACTTAAATATTCAAAGTTTATGCGTGTGTCAAGGCTTCAACTTTCTCCTAATGTTATGTAGATTTTACTTCAATGCGCTTGAAATTAAATGCATCTTTTTTTTTATCTGAATATAAGTTGGGTAGTTGGTTGGCCTCATGCATGACATGTTAGCTTTTAGTATATTCATAAACAAATTGCAGTCGTCAAACAAAATTTTGTTAAGTTGCTTATTTCCATATATTTTTATAAGGTAGAAAACGGGTTGCTTATTTAAGAATTGATAAGAAGTTAACCAATGTGCAATCTGGAGGATGCTCCAACCTGGATAGTGTTGCCAGCAATGTATTCTACCTGATAGCATCACTTCTGCAAAAATCAAATACAATAAAAACTTATATTTAACATCAAAGAAGCTTACGGATGACAACGAAAATGCAGAAATACATACCCAGAAGCTGAAACAATCACATAGAAAAGAAGAGCACCAAGTATGAAATAAGTTTGTTGGCGGGTCAAAAGGGTGCCAAGTTTCCGAACCTTTTCGACACTACGATTTATTAGGCACTGGCAACTTACCAGCAAGCTGTAAAGAACATTCTTTTTTTCTTTTATAAAAGTTAGCATCTAAATGATGAAAAAATCAAGAATGTCAATGTGTAGCTATGATAAAACTAAGCTGTTAGGCGCCCTTCAATAGATTGACCCGCTTGAGCCTTTAAGTAAAACTCTAGAACTATTCAGCGTACAAACTGTCCTCCAGAGTCATCCCGAATCACAAATGACAAAACCAAATATGGTTAAAATTATACCTACCAATATGATAAAACATGTAATTGAAAGAAAACGTTAACAACTGCACATAATAAATAGTAATAAAAAGACTAGACTTTTACACACTTCAGCTAGTACATCCTTAATTAGCTGCTCAACTGCTCTAGTAAGTGAATGAGGACTGGATCTTTTTTCTAGAAATCACCAAATGTTCTAATTTAATATTCACAACACATCTGAAAATGCCTCACTATTATGTAGTATTTCAATAAAACATGAAAATATAATTCTGTTTATTATTTAGATATGTTCTGATTATTGGTGTGCTACTTTGCTGGTTGGGCTCCGGATCTAAAATATATGCAGCTAGGCTACTGTGTTGGGTTAGTTTACGACATTTTCTACTTCATTATAATACACAAATAGGGCGACTGCCGAATTTGACCACAATATAATCGGGTTTTGTTAAACCTACATTCTTCTTTATTTTTCTCGAATAGAGGATGCTTTAAACATTCAAACCATATAATTTTAGTCTGCACAAAAAATTATAACGGTAGCCAGGATGCAGCTGGCGAGAGACACCAAGGGTATCCCGGCACCCCGCCACGTTAACCATCCGACCACTGCTTTCAGTATCCCCACACAACCCTACTGCAACAAACTCATCCCGCCCTCCCGCCCTCCCTCCCTCCCTCCCTTTCTCTCTCTCTCCTCTGCAACACACACGTTATCCATAAAAGCAGCTAACAAAAATGTTGGAGATACATTAAGTTAGTAAACAAACATTAGTCAGAAATCAACATGACTGTATCATATCTTTACAATTCGGTAAGATATACGCCACTTCCGTAAGCAATAAGATGTTCCAAAAGCTAAAGGACCTAGTCATCACGGCTGCATTAGGGGTTGCAGGCAATAACCTGCCATATCCCAAAGCTGCCACGCCATGGCAACCCACATACCTAATTTTCAGCCTTTGTAAAAAACAAAGTGTTAATTTCACTGCGAAATGAACAAAGCCTCGCCCTTGAGGGGTCGAAAAGTTATTGTGGACCACACGCTGAACTCTAGCCAAGAACTGATTGCTATTGAAAAGTAATATAACTAAATATCTACACAAAATATATTCTACCTGGCACCTCAAAACAATCAAACATAGGAATTCAACTTCAATTAATCAATTCTATTCATCCGGATTTAAATTGCCTAACCAAAATTCAAGGCACGTAAAAAATCTAAGGGTGACCTTGTCTACCTGTTAATGCTAATATCAGATGAGTATAACTCCTTGTATTGATTTCTAGTGAAAACAAATATAACAGAACAACCATACAAAATCTATTCTACTTCACACTTCAAACTACTTGCTACTAAATTGCCGATGAAAATTCGCAACATAGGTCAATGCTTCATATGTGGTTCTAGTAGATGCAAAGATTTAATGAAACTAAGAAATAGAGACCACTAATCCTTCAAGTTAAAAAGGTAGAACTATTAATTTTAACCTTTTGCCTCAGTTAATAAGAACCCTAATTAAGAGAACCCAACTTAAGACAAAGGAAGCCATGGTTGGAAGTTTGTGAGTTGCCGGAACCCTACGAAGTTATTACTTCCCACAAAACATACCTAAAATCCTCCACGTCCAATCGTAGTCTGATTTGCGAAAACCCTAGTGTTTGCTCTGTGACAACAGACGACGGAGAATGAGGACCTACAGGCTCTGACCACCGCCTCCTCGAACTACCTGAGACCACGGCTTTTTGTTGGCTACTGGTCGAAGGTAGGTGACGACGATTGGGCGGATGGAACTATGGAAGTGTATGAGTGACCGCAGAGAGAGAGAGAGAGAGAGAGAGAGAGAGAGAGAGAGAGTACAGTTGGGGTCTGAACTCTGAAGTTTTGTTTTGTGGATGAGTGTCGACCATACACGTATAAAACCAGGCCACACATCCCAAAACCAGAACACGGATTTGTGGAATACCACCGGTATAACACCTAAAGCAGAATGTACAACTACCTGCTGCATAAAACCTTTGGTAATTAGTATATTTTAAATATCCAAGTTTTTTTGTCTCTCTGTCACCTTGCCATGTCATTTCAAATCACAACTCTTTCCAACCGGTTTTTTTTCTTCAACTATAAATCATTCCAAACTTTCACCTCATCACCTACTTTTCCTTTTATATTTAACCTTTATCTAGATTTATACAATATATTTTTAATTTATACTTATAACAATATTATTAATTTAATAAAATAGAAACATAATACTAAAGTTATTAAATAAAAATTTTAAATAAATGATAGTATGAAAAAACTAAAGTAAATTTATTAATTTTTGTAATTATATTTGTATAATATTTAATTTTAATTTAATTAATCCAACCACTACTTTTCAAACGACTATTTTTCCAACGGCTAGTTTTAGTGCCTATAAATTGAACTCAATTTTCCACTTCTCAACACACAATTTATCACAAGCACTCATTTAAAAATGACAAAAAGACGTTGGACTGAGAATGAAGATGTAGCTTTGATTAACTCTTGGTTTACCTCTGCGAGAATGAGTTACGACGAGATGTACCCATTAAGAAAGCCGTATTTGAAGAATTCCAACAACGTGTAGGTGAAACCGATCCTAATTCGGTCCAAGGTCTTTTGAGGTTGAGGCTTTTAAAAGAGAAGGTTACTTGGTTTCATGATCTTTTCAACTATGTGATGGATCGCGGTGCCGGCGGAACGGAGGATGAAGTAATTGCCAAGGCCCTTCGCCTATACGAGAGGCAGCACGGTAGCATATTTACTCACATCGATGTCTGCAGATAATAAGCAAGAGTGGCGCATTCGCATTCCGACTGTGACGATTCAGGGGTTGATGATTAGTTTAATTATGTACTTCGTTTAACTTTAAGTATCTAGTTTGTCTAATTATGTACTCTTTGTAATGTTTTTAATTTTTAATTTTAGGTATTTTTAGTTTATATATTTAATTTTTAATTTATTTTTTAGAATACAATTTTTTTAGTTTAAATATAAAACCCACAATACACAGCCATTACCAATTAAACATAAAACCCACAATATTCAACCCAATATCAAACCTAAAATCTGTCAAAATCAATTCACCCACAAATCAAGCTCATAATTTTAGTCAAAGATGTTGTTAATTATCATATTTCTTGTCCATAGTCTTAGTTATTTGTTCTTTGATGGTAGCTCTTTCTTTGTGGTCTTTTGCTATTTACTTTGTATATATGTAACCTCTCTACATCAATGAGAATTATCCTTTGATACATTCATATGGTATCAGCCAGGTTTTGAAAAACCTAAACTTATTCTCCTTTCATCACAATGGCCGATGTCAATGTTATTGCCACCACCATGCCCACCGCCGCTCCCAACAAACCCATTGTCACCATGGTGAACTTTCCCTTTTCTCTCAAACTCACTTACACCAATTACCTAAGTTGGAAAACCCAACTTGAAGCCATCCTCTAGGGTTTGGACCTCTACAAATTCATTGATGGTTCATACCTTGCTCCTTCCCCAACCACAAATACCGATGGTTCCTCCACTCCACATCCTGATTACTCCACCTGGTACCGCCAAGATCACCTTCTTTTTGGTGCCATTGTTGGTAGTCTTTCACCTGAAATTGTGCCTCTCATCACCAATGCCAAAACCTCACTTGATGCTAGCAAAATTTTGGACTCTACCTACGCCTCCTCTTCTCGAGGCCACATAAAACAACTCCAACATCGCCTTAAACAATCCACAAAATCCCATGACCAACCCATTACTAATTTCATGCAATCTATCAAAATTTTAGTTGATGAATTAGCTATTCTTGGGAAACCTATGGATCCTAAAGATGTTACCGATATTGTCATTCACGGTTTAGACACAAAACCTATAAACCAGTAATTGAATTTATCCATGCCCGTGACCATCCTATATCCATCCACGAACTACATGAAAAACTCATTAACCATGAACTCTCACTCGCCCAAACCCCACCCGAATCCGCCTCCATCCACCGGCCGGCTACTGCCTTCGCTGCTCATAGCCGCCAAACCTCTAAGCCATGGTCCCCACGTCAACCCAACAACAACCCCAACCTCCTGCCTACCCCCACTTCCGCACCAAACCAACGCCCCTTCCTTGGTAAGTGCCAATGGTGTTTCGTCAAAGGTCACTCCTTGACATCTTTCCCATATTTTAAAAAATCCAACCCCACCATCACTCCTCCAACCTACAACCGTAACAACAAACCGCAAGCACACATGATGACAACACACTCTAATGTGGACTCTGATTTATCGTGGTTGAAGGATAGTGGTGCTTCTCACCACATCACTAATGATCTTAGTGCACTCTCCATGCATAACCCCTATGATGGTACTGAGGATCTCATCATCGGTGATGGTTCGTCACTTAAAATTACTCATGTTGGCATTATCACTCTATATTTTTCTAACGTTCCTATCATTCTAAAAAATGTTCTTTGCGTTCCTTCCGTATCTCGCAACATAATTTCTATCTCTCGTTTATGCATTGATAACAATATACTAATCCTATTTTTTTCTTCTTATTTTATCATCAAGGACTTTCCAACTCGCCGAATCATTCTTCGGGGAATATCTAGCCATGGTCTTTATGAACTATATCCCACCAAGTCTCCACAGTTGTTTCACTTGCAAACCAACAGGGCATCTTCTTGGCATCATCGCCTGGGATATTCACATTTGCGAGTTTTACAACATCTATCCTCTTTTGTTCATTTTATTTCTAGCAAATATGACTTATGTAATTCATGTCATATAAATAAAAGTTACAAGCTTCCATTTCACACATCTTCTTTAACTTTTAATACGCTTCTTGAATTATTATTTTTCGATGTTTGGTCATCTCCAATTACCTCTTTTGACGGTTACAAATACTAAATAATTTTTGTAGATCAGTTCACAAAATACATGTGGATTTACCCATTAAAACATAAATCGGATTCTCTCAATATTTTCATATGTTTTCAAAAACTCGGTGAAAACTATTTCAAAATAAAAATCAAACAATTATTTTCCGACAATGGCGGAGAATGTATTAAACTATCTTCTCATCTATCTTCTTGTGGCATTTCTCATCTCACCTCTAATATCATCCAATATTGTCCGTTTTGCCCACTAGAAGCTCACAGATTTGTTTTTGGTTGCCCGAGTGAAAACTTCCCAGGAAGTCACCCATCCTAGTACTATTCCCACCTGAGCACGCTTAACTGTGGAGTTTTCATGTGCTCCACAACCAACTAAGCCCAAAACGCGTTGGTGATTTATGAGGCAGCACATTACTTATGAACCAAGATCTCTACTGTCCACGGTCGATATAGGATATGCCTAGGGTGTTACACCCCCCCCCCATAGCCCAAACATAATGGCTACGCCGAACGTCGTCATCGTCATATTGTCGAAACTGGTCTAGCCTTACTTTCTCATGCCAAAATGTCTCTCATGTTTTGGCCATTTGCCTTCACCACCGCCACCTACCTCATCAATAGATTACCCATCCCCACCTTAAATAGCGATTCCCCCTATTTTCGACTCTTTCATAATCTTCCCAATTATGAAAAACTTCATGGTTTTGGTTGCCTTTCCTACCCTTGACTACATCCCTATTCTAAACACAAACTAGAATACATGTTAAAACTGTGTGTAGTCATTGGTTACTCCTCCTCTCAAAGTGCCTTTCATCTCCTTGATCCTCTCACCAATCGGATCTATACATCTCGTCACGTTCAATTTATTGAACACATTTTTCCTTATGAATCTCTCTCTCAAACATCTACTCCTATAATGCATTCCCTTAATATGTGTTCTCCACTAACCACTAAATCCATTCCTCTTGCCACATCTTCGCAACCAAATCCACCCACTCCCACGTCCACAAATACACCTGCACCTACATCTCCCACACCACCCCCAACCACGGTTCCTCCACCACCAATGACAAACACATCTAATGATCCTCCTCACCAAATCATCATTCCATCCGCTTCATCCACCTCCACGACTTCACTACCTACCGAACCCAATACATCCCAACAACCCGTAAACACTTCCTCCTACCAAACTCGACCCACTCGCAAACGTAACCCAAAATACCACAACTCTAACTTCGTTCTCTTTCACTCTATAACTCACTCCCTTCCCGAACCCATTAACATCACCTAAGCTCTTAAACAAACACTATGGCGTGACGCCATGCAATATAATCCGAATTTGATGCTCTTAAACGAAACAACACTTGGACCCTTGTGCCTTCCGATAACGCTTCTAATGTTTTTGGATGCAAATGGATCTATCGTACCAAATTCAAATCCGATGGCTCGGTTGTTCGCCTTAAAGCACGACTTGTTGCTAAAGGTTTCCATCAACACCCCGGCTTAGACTATATTGAAACCATTAGTCCCGTAGTCAAACCCGCTACCCTACGCTTAATCCTTGCCATCGCCACTTCCTTTAATTGGCCTCTACGCCAACTTGACATCAACAATGCCTTCCTACAAGGCACTTTATCCGAATCGGTCTACATGTCTCAACTACCCGGGTTTGTAGATCCTTCTTATCCTACCCATGTTTGCAAGCTTAACAAGGCCATTTATGGTCTTCGTCAAGCTTCACGCGCTTGGTATGACGAACTCAAAACCTATCTCCTCTCGGTTCATTTTAAGCCTTCCATTTCGGATCCTTCTGTATTCATTAACAGAGTCACTTCTTCTCATATCTTTATCTTAGTCTATGTTGATGATATCATCATCACCAGGACCCATCCATCTCTTATACACTCCTTCATTCAATCTCTTGCCACTAGATTCTCACTAAAAGATCTTGGCGGTCTCTCTTATTTTATTTGTATCGAGGTTATCCCTCACAACCACGGTCTCTTCTTATCTCAATCTAAATATATTCTTGACATCCTAACTAGAGCCAACATGAGTAATTGCAAGCCGTCCACAACACCCATGTTGAGTTCCTCTACCATCACTATTTTGGACGGTGATCCTTTACCATCACCAACCGAATACCGTGCATTCGTAAGAGCATTACAATATTTATCATTAACACGACCTGATATTGCTTTTACAATTAACAAACTCTCACAGTTTATGCATAAACCAACAACCACGCATTGGGAAGCCTTAAAAAGATTGTTCTGATACTTGAATGTCACTCTACGTCATGGAATCCTTTTTAGGCGCAACTACCCTTTATAGTTTCATGCTTTCACTTATGCGGATTGGGCCGGTGATTGCCAATCATATAGGAGTACATCAGGATACATCATCTATCTCGGTCAAAATCCAATCTCATGGAACTCCAAACGTCAACCGACACTTGCTCGTTCATCCACAGAAGCTGAGTTTTAAGCCGTTGCTTCCACTACAACCGAAGTGCAATGGCTCATATCATTAATGGTTGAATTTGAGTACAAATCATCGGTCACTCTAGCCATTTATTGTGATAATCTAAGTGCTACTCATTATTCGGCGAATCCAGTTTTTCATTCAAGAATGAAGAACTTGGCCTTAGATTTTCACTTTGTTCGTGAAAAGGTTCATGACGGTACTATACGTGTGACTCACATCTCGGGAGATGATCAACTAGTCGATGCACTCACAAAGCCTTTATTAAGACAACAGTTCCGACTACTTACTTCCAAGATTGGTCTCCTCTCACGCTTGTCCAACTTGTAGGGACATATCAAACCCACAATCGGTCAAAATCAATTCACCTACAAATCAAGCTCATAATTCTAGTCAAAGATGTTGTTGTAAATTAGCATATTTCTTGTCCATACTCTTAGATATTTGTTCTTTGATAGTAGCTCTTTCTTCTTAGTCTTTTGCTATTTACTTTGTATATATGTAACCTCTCTACATCAATGAGAATTATCCTTTGATACATTTATACCCAATTAAAAAAAAAGCGCCCCCACAATTTCACCCAATAGACCGTCCTCTAGAGCGGACTCATCCCAAACAAACCACGTGCTCCAATGGGGGGTGCCCTCTTTGGTTGATCCGTTCACTCCCACCGGATCATTCGGTGGGAACCATTGGAGATGCTATTGCTATCACTAACTCTTTTTTAGAAGATGTAACATGCAATATGGAAAATGTTTCGTAAGGTTACTTGATCATATTTATCATTGGAACCAAGTATGTCATTCACAAGAAGTTGGGGATTATCTAGAATTCCTTAAGTCAAAGATTTCTCAACCACATTAGAAGTAAATTTCTGAAGACACATCATTACTACCGTCTTAAAAGCTTGCTGATAATAGCAGATCACTCATGCGTTTTACCATGTTGCGGTACATGCTAATTAAACAAAAATGACAATTTTGAAGGGTATTTTAGACATTAGAGATTTCAACGATTGCATTATTGTCCATGGTCAAAAGTTGCAGTGTAGTTGTACCTGAATAGCATATTTACCATATTGGTTATTGGTCCTTTGCAAGAGTACAGATCAAGTTCATGATTTCCTCCGTTACAACTTATGTGTTTGGATCATCACAATAACATGATTAGTATTTTATGGGAGTTTCTTATTTGGATAAAATGTGATAATTATTTTTTTTAGCAAGCTTGCATGGATAAATATGGGGAGCACGCAATTCATTGCAAAGAGCTCTCTGGGTTTAAATACCGGCATGACTGGGTGAGGGACGTCTTGTGGGACATCCTGAGAAGAGCGGAGATTTCTGCCAAAAAGGAGGCCCCTGTAAATTTTCTCACCGACCCTGCGGAAGGGAGATCCACCCTGCGACCAGCAAATCTACTTGTCTTTGGTTGGGAGAGGGGGAAACATGCTTGTGTGGACCTCACAGGGGTATCTCCTTTGGTTGGGTTAAGGGAAACATGGTTTGTAGCTGGGCAAGCATCGAGAAAGGCAGAATCGAAGAAAGTAGATAAGCATGCTAAAGCTTGTGCAGAGAACCAACATGTCTTTATCCCTTTGGCCTTTGATACTTTTGGCTCCCTAGCGCCAGAAGCTATTCGTTTCTTGACCAGGGTCCAACGGGTCGTCCACAGCAATAGTTTATTTCCGGGGGGCAAGGATTTGTCTTTGGTAGACTAGGGTTCACAATTCAGAAAGGGGTGGCGGCGCAGCTTGTTGCCCGTCTACCTTCTATTATGATGTAAATTTCGTATTTCGTATTTTGTTTTAATAACAATTATGGTTTAAAAAAAAAATTGAGTATTTTTTATTGGATAAAATGCATATTTATCCTTTTGATTAACTATAGAATAATTTATCAAATAAGTAATTTACTTAAAAGTAACTAGGTATTAGTTGCCCGTGCTTCGCCGCGGGTGCGGCTGTTGTGCGAAACGCGGCGAGAGCTTCTGTTGCGTTGAGTGTTTGTCGGACGTTAAAGATCGTGCGTCGCTGTGGGAGCTCCTGTTGCGTGGAGGGTTTCGTGGACTTAAAAGATAATATTAAGTGACTGTTATTCTTGCGTGAGCTTCAAAAAAATACTCGCGGCTAAAAGCTAAAAGTTTGGTGGTCAAAGTTTGAAATCCTAAAAGCTAAAATTTTGGCCAAAGTGCAATGCAAGTTTAAAAAAATTGAGTGGTCAAAGTTTGAAATCCTAAAAGCTAAAAGTTTGGTGGTCAAAGTTTGAAATCCCAAAAGCTAAAAGTTTGGTGGTCAAATTGGAAGAAAATAAAGTTAAGCTAAAAGTTAGTGACCAAAGTTTTAAATCCTAAAAGCTAAAAGTTTGTTCGTCTAAGTTTGGTGGTCAAATTAGAAGAAAATAAAGTTAACCTAAAAGTTAATGGCAGAAATAAAGTTAACGTAAAAGTTAGTGGCCAATATATATATTAGGTGGTCAAATTGGAAAAAAATAAAGTTAAGCTAAAAATTAGTGGCCAAAGTTTTAAATCCTAAAAGCTAAAAGTTTGTTGGTTTAAGTTTGGTGATCAAATTAGAAGAAAATAAAGTTAACCTAAAAGTTAGTGGCAGAAATAAAGTTAACGTAAAAGTTAGTGGCCAGTATATATATTAAAACAAAGACACTGTTAAAGTGTCTTTGTATTAATATATATATATAGGGGGCGGTTATTCTACAAAAATAAAGAAACGTGCGAAGGATGCGAAGGATATTTATACATGATAATTACGTAATGATAATTACGTAATGTTTTTTATGTTCATGAAAGCATTACGTAATTATCATTACGTAATTATCATTACGTAATTATCATGCATTTGTACATGATAATTACGTAATGATAATTACGTAATGTTTTTTATGTTCATGAAGGCATTACGTAATTATCATTACGTAATTATCATTACGTAATTATCATGCATTTGTGCATTACGTAATTATCATGTACAAAGTGATCCTTCGCACGCTTCGCACGATTTTATATTTTTGTATTTGATCCTGCCCCTATATATATATAGAGAGAGAGGTTTAGGATCATGTACAAAACCTATTTTTTGTGATAAGTGTGAGAACCAATAATAGTGCGGCCTATTTTATTATATAGAAGGGTAACATTGTAAATTGCATTGCTAATCTTATTTTAGGAGATAATGGCTAATTAATTTCGTGTTTAATTTAGGAGCATTCTTAGGGATTTTGTTTCACATCCCACGAATTTTTATAGAGTTTTTATTAACATTCAGCACATTATCATTTATTTACTGAATTATATACGACCAAAACAGCATTCATATTGGTGTGTTTTACTGATGTGAGCACATGGTGTTTTACTGGTATACCATAAGGTTTGAAGGTATAACACACCTTTTGTGTTATTTTTATATGGAGTTTTACTGATGCAAAAAATATGGTTTTTTTATGCACATTAGTGTTTTATTGTGTTTATATTTTTTTAAAACAGGGATAAATCACAACCACAGGCCTAGGCCAAGTGGTTGTGACTGATGCTCGTAACCATAATCACCCGGGTTTGAGTCCCGGCTTGGACACCCCCTTTTTCCATTTATTTTTCATTTTAAAACAAACCATTATATATATATATATATATATATTATACATTAAAACTTGTAAATTCATTTTTAAATATTAAAACCTTTTTATAAATTCTAAAAAAATTATATTTATCAAATCTGATGTAAAAGTTTTATTTACAATTTTTAGTTTTCTGAAATTCAATTATTTAATATTTATAATAATTAAATCAATTTTATACTATTATAAAAAGTGTCCCCGCCGAGGATCGAACTCGGACAGACAGCTACACCACACCCAAGCACCAACCAGCTGCTCTAACCATCATATCTGTTTCTAACCTGGCCCGTATTAATTATATAACAACTTGAAATCACCTCAGTTGACTTGGAAAGTCAACTGAGGTACACGACTTGCCAAAATCACGAGCAATAACTCGCAATTGACTGTGATTGATCTTGCATCATCATCTCCGGCCTATTAGGACTCAGTCACACCATAATTAGCTCTCAATTATTACCAATTTGATTGATCGACGCGTCACACATTCATGTCATAGTCAAAACTTGCCAAATCAAACACAAATCCTTTACCCTATAAATTGGATGTTGCTGGACTATCTCACATCGCCGAATAACCCTTCCCAATCCTCAATTCCTCACAAAAATTCTCTGATCTTCATGAACGATCGCATTTTGACTTCGAGCCATTGACCAATCAATCGAGCTCGTAACGTGTTTGTAAGTCCAATTTTTCTTGTGGGTTTTGTATATCGGCCATCACTCATCAATAGCCCCATGATTAATTGGGCTATTGATGAGTGAATCAATCTATTGCAGATCTAGGGTTCGTGGTTGATAAATTGGGGATAAAACTGTTTCTGTATTGTGTTTATATTTTTTTAAAACAGGGATAAATCACAACCACAGGCCTAGGCCAAGTGGTTGTGACTGATGCTCGTAACCATAATCACCCGGGTTCGAGTCCCGGCTTGGACACCCCCTTTTTCCATTTATTTTTCATTTTAAAACAAACCATTATATATATATATATATATATATATATATATTATACATTAAAACTTGTAAATTCATTTTTAAATATTAAAACCTTTTTATAAATTCTAAAAAAATTATATTTATCAAATCTGATGTAAAAGTTTTATTTACAATTTTTAGTTTTCTGAAATTCATTTATTTAATATTTATAATAATTAAATCAATTTTATACTATTATATTTATAAAAATCCGTTAAAATATCAAAACAATTTTATAAATTTCTACAAAAATTATCCTATGTTTGTACAATGTTAAACTTTACTGAAATGATTTTTAATTCAGAAAAAATCATTTATTTTATATTTTTAATCAATTTTTGTTAATCATAATTAAATCATAATAAATTCAATTTTTATTATTTTTGCACCAAAATTTTATACAAATTATTTCTGAATATTTAGAACAGAAATATGATTTTTAAAATAATAATTCTTTAATTTTAGTATTTTTAAATATTAAAGTTTAATTTTGGCAATTTGTAATAAATAGATTTAATAATCTATTTTAAAGAAAATAATTTTATAAAAATTATTTTTATACTTCAAATACATTATTGTGAACATTCTAAATTCAAATTTTATAAAAAGACTTTCTTTTATTTAATTATCAAATTTCCCTTTATTTAATTAACATTTTATTATAAATTCAACAATTGGATATCCCCAAATCGAAACCCTAGAATATACTTATAAACTAGCTAGACTTAGACTTATTTGTTGCCTTATACATAGGGTAATACTTGGCAATCTATTGGGCTACACTTATACTATTCCTCAATACCTAATACTATACCAAGGTGAGTTTACGTAACCATGTTTATGCGATTCTTTATACTTGCAACAATTTTAAGCAATTCAACATGCATGTCTAGTAGTAAACTTTATTGCCTCATGAATTAGTCAACAGTTTCAACATTTACATAATCATTAGCTATGGCCAAGCCGGCGATACTCAATAATAGATCTATTGGATTGACAACCCCACCCGGATACGTGTACCTCCTATATAGGTAACGTGGGTGATTGTTATCGTTCCAACATATTACTAAGGTGAACCGTAGATGACGGGATGGACCTAAACTAGTCGGAGGTTTGATTATGTCAACATATTATACTATTCATGTAGACTTAAATTTACGATAGACATACGAATTGCTAGACTTTTATACTTAAACTATATGCTTAACATGAATTATGTATTCTCACCAACTTCTAGTTGACCCCCCCCCCCCCATTTTTACAACTCAACAGGTAATAATGATGCATGAAGATTAGAGTGTTTATGAAGACAATAAGGAGTCTATGCATGCTTGATTCTTGTGTGATGTATTAGATTTTCACATTTAAACTCTTTTGTATTTCTATTTTTGGATATTGCAATTTAAATTTATTTCAATTAAAATTTGGATTACCATGTGCTACTGTATACTCATTCTTACGTGACACCTCGATGTTTCCGCCATCGGTTGGGGTGTTACAACTAAGCATAAACGACTCAGATTCAATGTAAATGGGCCTAATTGATCTATTAGGTCCAGCTAGGGGTGCAAACGAGCTGAGCTGGGCCCGAGCTCGACCAGGCTCGAGCTCGAGCTCGGCTCGATTCGAGCTTTGTTTTCAAAAATCGAGCTCGGCTCATTTTGAACTTTTTACTGAGCCGAGCTCGAGTAGCTCGCGAGCTACTCGACTCATTTGCATCCCTATGTCCAACATGGTTCTTTAAGACCCGTATGTTTCAATATGGTCCATCATTGCCCACTATGATGTTGTAAGACCCACTATAACCCAATATAATCATTCAATATATATATATATATATATATATATATATATATATATATATATATATATACTAGGTTAGCTTCCCGTGTTATACACGGGTTGAACAATTTAAGTTGTGTAAAACATAAAAAAAAAAAGAAATTACATACTACCTAATTTTTTTTATTTTATAAATGAAGTATTTTTATTACATTTAAAAATAAAATAAAAAATTACAAACAATATATGTCTTTCTTAGAGGCATAGATTAGTAGGGCCTATCCGTTTTCTTCGACACGAACAAAAAGCCTATCGTCGGTGATGTGTTCATTGAGTTCCACACAACGATGCACTCGTCTTCCGTTGCGCTTCAACAAAAACAAATGAAATGTATAATGTAGAAATTAATGTATAATAAAGAAGAAGTATATCAATTGCACCTACAATTGGAGAATTCAAACTGCTTCACTTGGTCTTTGCCATCATCTATGTACTTCAGTATGGCTTACAATACCTGAATGTTAGCATGAACCAATTTTTTGGTCAACTCTCCTTTGACCATAGCACCATCACCTCTCTTTTTTCCCAAAATGCCAACAAAAACCGTTTTCATGGTGCTTTGGTTCCATCTATTTCCAAAAAAAAAATGTTCCATAATGTTAAATAAGCACATAAGATAGACAAATTTTATTGGAATCTCATCTATTATATGGTTCTATCCATTTCCAAGACTACCACCACATATTGTTTCCATCTTTAGTAATCTTCACTTGTTTCTAGTAAACCTCATTAACCACTATTGTAACCAATTCCTTGTTTTTGGAAACTGTTTGACAAATGCATACGGTAATAACTGAAACAACCAAAAAGGAACATGAGTAGATGTAAAAAAAAAAAAAAAGTAGCAGCTTATACATTAATAAAAGTGAAAGAACAACACATTTGATTCTAAAATTCAAACTAACGATGTATACTATTATGGAAATGATAATATGTACTTTTTATTATGATAGTTTGTCGTAAAGAAATGCCATATCGTATGCTTCAAGATTTAATATAGCGATTGTGGAAGAGATAAATACCAGAGTGTCCTTTGATGTATCGCCCAAAATATGACAAATGAATGCGCTTTTAGATAAGTCCATGAACCAAAAGAAAAATCACTTTCCCTTTTTGCCAACATAACATACGCACTTGAAGTAGTTTGAATTCTCTAGCATATCATCAAGTCTGGTCAATGAACATGCCTTTACAAAACAAAGAAACACTCGAATTTTCAATCCAATTCCTTCTATCGCACACAACTTCAAGAAAATGTAGTTTAATCTAGCATAATCTGTTCTCATATGAACCTGCTATAGTGATATACCTGACCCACTCGACCATATTGTACCCACTCTTCTCACATACCTATGAAAAGATGTGATTAATTAAAATTATATAAAAATAACCATTAAAAGTTTATAATCGATTCAACATAAAAGAGTTCACTCATGTTTGTATACTGGCAAATCGATATAAACATTGAAACAAAAAAAGCTGAAGTTTTTTAAGAAACATACACCTCGCAAATGATGTGGTAATAATACCACCCTTCTGCCCACTTTATGGCTTTAATCATGCAAAAAAGCACTTATTTGTTTGTTTCATAAGAAAATTATTAAGAGCAAAAAAATGGGCTTGTAAGTATGTCTCAAATTTTAATCAGGTAAAAAATAGTTCATAAGTTAAAAGTTGACTTCAAGGTCAAACAAAAAGTTTTCAACTAAAAAATTAGATTGAGTTTGTCCCATGTTCTTTTTCAAAATTTGATGCTTAAATGGAATTCTGCAAGTATAATGAACATGAAAACAAATCATTCCAGGTTTTTAAAGAAGTTTAGTGTTAAAATTCAAAAGTCAAGAATCATAACTTTGACTTCAAAAGTAAAAAATTGTGGCAAACTTAAATAAAAAAAATATGCATGATCAATCTGGGCAAGTTGTTTTTATAAAAAAAAAAAGTCTATAATGAGAAATGCCGACTCCTTCTCTGAAAAAATAAATAGAATTATGCTGTTAGGCAAAATTTGCCTATATTTTTTCAGTTTCCATCCCTCAACATTCTAATTTTGTAGGTCCCGTTTTTCATGATAGAAGGTAAATTTCCTACAGATTGTATTTAAAGAATGAGTTACATTTTATCACAAAAGGGCCACTCAAATAATTTAGCTACATAGGGGAATGATAAACAGGATGAACAAAGCAAGTTTAAAAACCGCCCAAACTATTATCCTTTTTGTGCATATACCCTCATAAAATTGTTTGATTCAATAATTTAAGTTATCATTGTAATAATATTGTTTTATAATAATAGAGTTAAGTTTTGTTAGTTTTAAATTAGACAATAATGTTCTTACCGCTTAGGTGTTGCAACACTAAGGCAAGAAGATATCTTGAATGACTAATTGATTATCACAAACTCTGGGATGCAAATCAATATCATATACTCACAATAACCAAATTACAGTCAATAAATAGTACATATTACAAACAAATCGCAATACAGTTCCATAAATACACAAAAAAGAGAAATTATAAATTAACCTGCTGAGATAATGGAGACAAAAGTAAAGCTTCATGGCGACGGTGTCGGAGTAAGACGTAGGGGCTGCCGGACACGACGACGAAATGCCGGTGTTGAGAGTTACACACAGTGATGTAGATTTATGAATCTCTTCTGTCACTTGATGTAGATTTACTCCATGTCGATGAACAAAAACCCCTGTTGGTCAACACAAGAACATTAAACATGAATATAGTGAAATCAATCAATTAAAATAAAAAGTACCAAGAATCTAAAAATAGGAACCAGTTGATAACCTTCAATTCGTTGTGTCATTAGAGAAAAGAAAACCTAGGTTTTGCGAGAGTTAACAGGAATAGACAACTGTAAATGTTCAATATCGGGGAGTGTATGATTGCAAAACATATAATCAGAAAAGCATCAATCCAGGTTTTTAAAAACCCTAATTGAGGAATAAAGGAATGATAAATCAAACATTATAAATATCTGAAACACGAATAACCCTAAACAACTTACCTTGATGCGATTAGAGAGGGAAGAAAGAGAGAGATTGAGAGAGGATTGTTTTTTGGTTAGGGTTTGTGAGGATAATAAGGAGATGAGAAAAAGTAGCTTACAAAGGAAGGAAGAATAGAAAATGAGCGGGAAAAAAAACTTGAGAGGCCCTCAAAATTTGACAAGTGTCCCACAAAAGCTTTTATTTATATATATTAGTAGATATATACACACATACACAAAACTCGGAAAGGACATCATGACCCATTAAGAGAGCTATGGGACTGAGTATGGGTTTATTCAATTTTTTCCCGTGTATTTATGATTACGTAATACCCGACATGATTACCTGAAACCATGTATGATCTTACATTTTTACCTGGCAATACACCCCAAATTATTTAATTTTCACTTTCTTTTTGTGTAGTAGTAGTAATTAGGGCTGTGCAAAGGGTTTGGAACCGACCTGGCCCGACCTAGACCCACTAGAACCGTATACCTTTTTATTGTTGAAATTAGGAACCACGAACCGAACCTTAAAAGACTATGTGGTTCCGGGTCCTAAAGGTTCCTATGGGTCGGGTAAAGGGTCTGACCCTCTAGAACATTCTAATTTAATAGGCTTTTAGAGGGTTACATATTCTTATTCTTTTACCATGCTCGTAAAAGAGTTCCTCCGTATGGTTCTAACATTAGCTCACGAGTTGTCTTTTTTAATCATTTTTCATTTTTTGACGAATGTTTTTGTAACAATTTTATTATTCTCATCACTTGAAACATTATGTGAATATTTTATGTATACATCACAAATATACACACACAAACATCAGAGCGACATACATAAATATTTACTTCAATTTTTGATATAATATCATATCTATGCATATATATCAAGCCTAAAAATATTTCAAGAAAAATACATTGTTATTTTTATAAATATTTTTTTAATATTGTATTAAAATTACGTGAAATCAATTACAATAACATTACTACTAGTAATGCTTAGTTAAATATTAATTTTATCTAATCTATTATACCAATTCCCATGACATATTGACACATTTGTTTCCCCCCTTTCCAAACCCCAATTGCAATTTCCCGCCAATGCTAAGAATGCACACGACACATATAACCCTAATAATCAGCCACAACCTTACTCTCCTAATTATGAGTTCGTCACCTACAACCGTAGTAATTGTACTTTTGCGTTCCTAATTTGATGCCCTGAAGGTAATTTCCTCATGAATCGATTTATGTCAGTTTCATAGAAGTATATTTGTTTGTCCGATTTATAGAAGAATTTCTCTTTTTCTGATTTGTATTAGTATTTTTGTCTGCTCATGCTTTTAGAACTTTATTTCTTGAACTTTATGATGTTACCTGAATATTTTTTGGTTCATACATTATTTTGCTTTATAGAGTTTTGTTGATCCTTAGTATTGTTCTGAAGAAATTAGACTTTGGTGTATTTTTTGTACTAACATATTATACTTGGAATTCTTTTAAAATATGGATGAACATATCACTAAAATTCACATTTTAGCAAGTAAATTGATGAACTTCTGACATGAAAATGTATGGTGACTGGGTAAATGGTAGTCAAATGTTGAAAGCAAACAGTAGGTTGCAGTGGTAAAAGGGTGATAGCAAATTTATCAGGGAACCAATTTTATGTTTCTACTATATTTGGTAAAAGGGTGAAAGCAAAACGTAGGTTGCTGGCTGCAGTTGTATGATTCTTTATTTAATTGTTTTATTAAGACTTTTTCTTTGGATGTATATTGATAAATGATAAATCAATTTAATCCAGGAACCAATTCTGTATGTAGTTGTTATAACCAGTAATGTTTGTTAATTGTTAAGAGTACCTGTTCTAACACATCACATTATAAAAGAACAATATGTGTTGGCATTAGATTCATAGATATTTTCAAACCGATCCCTCATTTTTTTTGTCTGATACACTGTATTTCAATCATTGTTCAAACGTGTATTAATGTATCTTTTCATTCTGGAAACTCTTGTGTGATCCATGGTTTAAAAAAACGCTTGAGGCGTGCACCTCGAGGCGCGCCTCAAGGCGATTTGGTCTGAAAACACTTCTGAGGCGGCGCCTCAGGTGTTTAAACAGTGGTATGCGCCTCACAAGACTGAGGCGTTATGAAAAGTTGCGCCTCAGGGGGTTTTTAGGTATATTTTTTATGTTCTCGACTTTTTGTGACATTTTATGTCTTTTTTATGTGTGTTTTTGATGTTTTTGATGAATTTGATGATGAAATTAGTTAGCATTTTATTTTTTGAAAGATATATAATTATTTATTTAATTTTTTAATTCCTCCTCTGACTTACGCCTCGGTTCGCCTCGAGGCTTACGCCTCATGAGGCGAAGGGAAAACGCCTCGAGGCGCGTTTCCGTTCTTTTAAACTTTGGTGTGATCCATGAGTTTATAGTGTACCTTGAACTCTTTTTCTCTTTTCTTGGTCAGAATTCTATAATCAAACTTTCATTTTTTTTTTCAATTTGTTCTTGTAAACCAAAATATTCATTCTAAAAAGATGTCATTTTATTAGTTCCTCATATTCCAAGTTTTTTATATACAAATGAATGCATTATCAACTTATCAATGATCTTAGTACTAACTACCACTAAACATACCCTTCAACTTTATCCAGGAACCAATCCATACATTTATACTTGAACTTGCGCATCTTCTTGATTTGCACCGACATTAGTTCTTGTTCCAACAACGATTTTCAGGTACATCTCATGCTCCATCTTTTTATTTATATACCTGTTGGTTTATAGCTTTGTTAAGTTCTTTCTGGTCTAGCATCAGTTTAGCATAATCAGGGGTGGACCCACTTTAGTGGGTCGGGTCCCGGGACCCCATTGTTTTTACACAACCTAGTAGAAACGTTATATAAATTTTTTGAAGGACCCCATACATATTATAATTCAGTGGAACCCATAGAAACAAACTCAAGTTTGATGTAGTGGCGAACTCTTTCTTCATTAGTTAAATTTGGTCAAAGTTTATGAGTTCAAGTCCTTTTACATTCTTTTTTTCCCTTTTACTTCATGTAAGTAGTATGTGTGTTGGTTGTAGATGCCTTTTGCAGTGGGGCTTCTGTGAATTGTTTTTTCTTATATTCATAACTTTCTAATTAAGCTAGTACATGTAGCAAATGAGAGTTTGGGTTGGGTTTACGCATGAACATATCTTTATGTTCATTTATAAAACTGGTTATCATTGATGCAAGTGATTTTCCAGTTTTGCATTTGCTTCAGTCTTGTATATATTCATGCCTTAATGGCACGGTTACATTATGTGATGAAATATGATCATGTTTAAGATGATATCGTATTTAATTATGCTCTTTGACCTGACCTGACCAGCGAATATTGAAAAACAGGGACCCATTGAGAAAAAAATCTTAGGTCTGTTGCTGACCATAATTATATAATATCTATAATATCATAATTTGGATTTGGATTCATGGGAGACATTACACAATTTTACTTGTCTCACAACTTTGCAAGTGGTAAGTAAATATATCTTTCCGGATAAAGTAAGATTCTTATATTATCCATAGCTTCACCATTGTTCTAACTTGATACATGTTGATGTAGGGATCTCATATAACAACTTCACAGAAGATCTACCAATATACCTGGGTTCATTGTCAAGTATTTTAACATTGTAATCTACTTTCTTAAAGCTGCCCATTACTAAACTTTAAAACTTCATGGTATATTTGAAGTCATATGTTATTTGAGTTTGGACAAGCATTTTCAAATACAACATTTGACTTGAATGATATTTACTTTATTATTTTTGTTATTTCGATTGAATGCATACTAGTCACAGCAAAGGTTGCATTTGATGTTAAAAGGGTTGTATTAGGCTAAACCTTTTTAAAGCCTGATAAAATGTGGTTGCATTAGCTTCGATTTCTTGTACTGTTTGTAATTTTAAGTGTGACGTCTCAACTTTGGTCACACATTTTTTTTCCAATGACGTTTGTTATCATTCTGTCACACAAAAAGAAAACAAAGTCACAATGGTGTGGCAAATGTTTGTGTAACGCCACATGAATGTAATTTTGTGACTATTGTCTAACATTTGGTCACACATATTTTTTCCATGACATTTGCTATCATTTTGTCGCATACAATCAAAACAAAGTGATGATAGTGTGGCCATAAACTATTAATGGTCATATGATTATTGTTTTCCCATCACTATTAATAACTTTTAGCCACACTTAAAAACTTAAAGTGTTACCATTATAATATACGTATTTCTTTTTTTCTTTTACTAAGTGACTAATAAACAATGCTTTTTGGTCACACAAACTCACAAGTGGCCATATGTTTTAGCTTCTAGCCACATCATTAAAAATAAATGTGGCAGTTCGTCACATGTTACCACATTTTTCAATTGTGGCTACTAAATGTCACGTTTTTTTCTTAAAGTGTGGCTAAAGGTTTTGAAAAGAAGTGTTTTTTTTGTCACATTAACCAAATACGGTGGTGGTAGACCTCATTCGGCCACACTTTTACTACCGTGGCTAATAAATGTCACAGTTTTTTCTTAAAGTGTGGCTAAAGGTTTTGAACTGTTATGCAATGGTCACATGAATAAATAAGATGTGCGGCTAAAAGCAGGCTCAAAGGTTTTGAAATGTGATTAATGACCTTTAGCCACACATTTAATCAAACGTGTGGCAGGGCGATTTTGACAAAAGTGTGGCTGTAGCCCATTTTTCACGTAGTGAAGAGAGAATGTAGATCTGATTCCATGGAGTTATTTAGGAGGTGATGAACCAAAGAAGAAGATGTTAAAGACTCAAAAGGTTTTTTTTTTTTTTTTTAGTTTCCAAAGATCTCAACCGATTGTGGTGATTTCTTTAAGATCTTTATGTGTTTTAATGGTGGTTTTTGGTTTTTACTTTTTAAGGTGGTTTCTTGTTCGTATATATTGTTGGTTGCTCATCAAATCTACATCATAGATGAGTTTTTTCTTTGGTTTTTGTTGTTTTTTTTTTCATATTTTTTGAAGTTAGTTATTTTTTTTTTTTGTGAGATTGGGTAAAATGGAAGAAATGATTACCAAAATAAAAGGTTTTCACATCTTAGGCATGATTTGAAGTACAAGAAAATGTTTAATACTTACATGGTGTTTGTGTTGATTTTATTGTGTAAACAAGACAATTACATAGTGTCGTAGACTCATGTTATAACATTGTAAAATTTTTAAGGTCTGTTACAATGAATATTTTTTTATATGGGGAATGTTATTATATTTTTTATTATTTTTGTTACAAATCTAATAATATATGTATAGTTTGCTATTAAAATCTAATAATATATGTATAGTTTTCTTGTTACATGTTACATAATTTTTTGAAGGTAGTTACATATATATGATATTAACACATTTGACGTTTGTAACATTGTAACATTGTACAATAAGTTATTACAATAAAATAAGTAACATAATTTGTTATAACACTTTTTTTTCTTTTCTGTTGTTACAGTTAAATATTGTAACACAAGTTGTTACAGTTGAGTAAATAACATAATCTATAGTTACATTAATTTATTTTTTCTAGTTATAGTTAAACTAGTAACAAGTAACATAAGCTGTTATGTTGACAATGTAATATGAATGTAAATTAAATTGTAACAGATTATTGTAACATACTATTTTACTTATAAATGATACAGAAAATATGTTACAACGTAACACAAGTTGTTACAGACAAATCTGTTATCCATCTTATAGGTATAAACTTTTAAATTAAAGGTAGATAAATACAAATGATGTATAAAATATGTTACAACGTAAAACAAAAGTTGTTACAGACAAATCAGACAAATCTGTTAACATTTAAAAGTAAAAAAAAAGTGAATTGAAAGGTAAAAGAGAAGAGAGAGGAAAATGACGTAAGAATTAAAAGAAGAGAGAGGAAGACTTTGAAAAATGTGTATAAAGTATTGTTGAATGTCAATTGATAGTACTTTATGGCAGTTACTTTAACTTTTTTGTTAGTTACATATTTTTTGTTGACCCTTTTACCCCTCCCTTGCTTTATTGTGCTTTATCTTTCTAAAAAAAACGAAATTAAAATGAAAAAACTAGAGCCATTGATCAAGATGATTGAAGGGTCAAGATGAGGTTTTCAGGGTTTCTTTAACTGGAGTGGGTTTTCAGAATATCCTCCCCCTATATATATATATATATATATATATATATATATAGGGTCAAGATCCTGTACAAAGTGTGTTTTGTGTGAGAAGGGTAAGAAGGTTTTATGACCATTAGATGACTTTAATCAATGGTGTGGATGGCTTGGATGGCATTTTTGTAATTAATGTTATATTTTTATTAATAAATTAGATGTTATAGGGGTATTGTTGTAAAATTGACACCCACATTTAATTGACAAGTCTTAATGAGCATTTATTATTGTTCCTCTCTCTCCTAAAAACAATCTGTGTCTTTTCTTTGTTGCCCAAAAATCAACGTTGTTTGATTTTTTTTCCTTCTTTATTGTAAAAGCATTATAAAACCTATCTCCTCTTTACATACCCTCACCCACTGTACCAACTCACCAACTTCAATGGATGACCACTAGCAGTAAGCCTTATGAATACCAATAAACAAATGATCAATATTCTACATCAAAAATCCTAGTATCGGGCTCACTATTACCACCCCACTTTTCTTCATTTTCATCGTGGTGTTTTATATTCATAGTTACGTGTTTTATCTTCATATAGTCATATAAGGTTTGTATTACAGTGTAGTGTTTTATATTCATATTTATGTGTTTTATCTTCATAGTTATTAGTTGGTTTTATTTTTGTACACTTTAAAACTTTGTAATTGGTAAAAACACTATGTAAGATTAACACCCTTTACAAGAATATAGTAAAACACCACATGTTGTATAAAAAATAACTAAAAATCTATCTTAAACATAAAACACTACGCGTTGATTGTTAAACACTATGCTCGTCTGTATGGCTAAACCAGTTATACAGGCTCTCAAAGAGACAAGGTATATCCAAAACTGGGAGCAAGCAAGTTTTAAAGTTGACTAATCGTAAATTGAGGAAAGAAAGGATATATCCAAAATTTGGAGCAAAGCACGTTGGTAAAAACACTATGGAAGACAAAAGGTTTTAAGGTTGATTAAATTCAGGAGAGAGAAAGGGCTATAAAGCTGGAGAGAGAAACAGAGAGAGAGGGAGATTTATGTTTTTAATTTTTTTTAATATTATGTCAAAATTACTAAATTGCCCAAAGACCATGTGCCACGTGTCGCAACCAGAAGCCTTCCCACCCTTCTCACACATTTTGGCCTTTGTACAGGAACCTAAACCTATATATATATATATATATATATATATATATATATATATATATATATATATATAGGGGATGGATCCACAGAAAACCCTAAATAATGAGAAAACTCTAGAAAACCCTAAAAAAAACCTACTTCCCGAGCTTTTTTTTTTTTAAAAAAATTAGGGCATGTAATATACATGTTTTTAAGTGTTTTGAGCCAAAAAAATAAAAAAAGCGCCGAAGGGTTTTTTTTTTTTTAAAAAAAATAAGTTTTGCATCATAACACATGTTAGCTTATTTTTGCACTGGTAACATATGTTATGATGCAAAACTTATTTTTTTTTTTTTTAAAAAAAAAAACCCTTCGGCACTTTTTTGATTTTTTTGGCTCAAAACACTCAAAAACATGTATATTACATGCCCTATTTTTTTTTTTTAAAAAAAGCTCGGGAAGTAGGTTTTTTTGAGGGTTTTCTAGAGTTTTTTCATTTTGGAGGGTTTTCTCCCTATCCTTCCACTATATATATATATATATATATATATATATATATATATATATATAGGGTTAGGATCGTGTGAGAACCACATTGAGTTGTGAGAACTAGAGAACTCTTGTGGACCATTGATCTTATGATCCTATGGTTAAGATTTAATCTTGGTGTCTTTTTTGTCTTTACATGCTAATTAAAATATTATTAGTGTATTTTAATACCAAAAAGTACAATAAGGGGCATTTTAGTAAAAGCACCATGAAAGAGAAAATAATTAATATAATACTATTTTAATATTTTATTCAATTATTCAAAAAATCATTTTTAAATAAAATCCTGATGAGGATGATCTACCATGATTTACACTGGTGTAATTATTTACACTAGTGTAAACTGGCATACACAAAACTTTTACAAAAATTACGCTGGTATAGAAACCGAAACAAACATATGATGAGGATGATTTAACACTGGTGTAATTATTTACACCAGTGTGTACTGGCATACACAAACTTTTACAAAATTATGCTGGTGTAAAATACCAAACAAACATATGAATGAGGATGATTTACACTGATGTAATCCACCATGATTTACTCTGGTATAGTTTTTTACACCAATGTAAATCTACCATACACAAACTACTCCAACAAATGCAAACCAAAACATTTTTAAAAAAATGTACATTACATCAACGTAATAACCAAAACATTTATAAAAAAACATACTACACATTATTTAAAAAAAAAACCTGCTGCATCTTCGAATAAGCATCATCATCCATCAAACATCATCATCTTCGAATAAAGCATCATCATCCATCAAACGTCATCTTCTTCGTTAGATCTGTTTCTGAAAACCCCCGTCATCGAACCATATCAGATTCAAAAAACACCCCTCGAACCACCCTTACCTCTGTTCACCTCCGACCTGCTACACAAAAACCCTGCTACACAAAAACACTAGTGTAAAACCCAAAAAACAACATATATACCACAAACTTCTAAATAAAATACACTAGTGTAAAAACCAAAACTACAAAAAGATCTACACATCAAAACCTTTACAAATTTCATATTTTACACCGGTGTTTTTACATAATAATAATAATAATAATAATAATGACAATAACAGAAAATAATAATAATAATAATAATAATAATAATAACAGAAAAATAATAATAATAATAACAGAAAATAATAATAATATTAATAAATAATAACATAAAAAATAATAACAAAAATAATAATAATAATAATAATAATAATAATAATAATAATAATAAATGGGATACCTGATCGGAAAACACCACCGGAAAACCCCCTCCGCCTCCCCCTCCGCCATCTCCTCCCCTTCAAATCTGTTTCCCCGCCATCTCACCACCGGAAAACACCACCGGAAAAACCCCTCCACCCCCTCCACCCCCTCCGTTTCCCCTTTCATCCCCATCTCCGTTTCCCCTTCAGATCTGTTTATAATGGGTCACCATCATCAACAGATCGTCCCCCTTCAAAACCCTCTGCAACAGATCGTCCCCTTCAACCCCTCTTCAAAAACCCTCTGCAACCCCTGCAAACCTCTCTGTTCGTCTTCAAAAAACCTCGCCGCCCCTGCAAACCACCACCACCTCCCACCGTCGTCTCCCACCACCCCTCGGCCACCACCACCACCACCGTCTTCAACCTCTTCGGATCCACCGTCTTTTTTAGAGAGAGAGAGAAGAAAGAGATAGAGAGAGACGAGAGAGAGCAGAGAGAGACGAGAGAGAGCAGAGAAAGAGGGTGAAGAGAGAGAGAGAAGAGAGAGAGAGAGAGTGTGATTTTTAAAAAAAATCAGTAAATCTTTTAAATATTTAAAAGGTGATTTGGGTGGGGTGGGGTGGGGGTGGGGTAGGGGGTGGTAATTTACTATCATACCCTTATATTATTATATTGATAATATGGTAATGTGTGGTCAAGATTAGTTCCCTAGTTCTCATAACTCAAGGTAGTTCTCATATGATCCGGATCCTATATATATATATATATATATATATATATATATATATATATATATATATATATAGGGTCGAGATCCTGTACAAAGTGTGCTTTGTGTGAGAAGGGTAAGAAGTGTTTTGGACCATTAGATCATCTTAATCAATGGTTTAGATTTAATGAGTGGCATTATTGTAAATAATGTTATAGTTATAATAACTAATTAGGCTACTTAGGGGTATAATGGTAAAACACACCCTACATTTAATTCACATTTAAAGGGTCTAATTAAAAATAACTGCCTATTTACGTTCCCCATTTAATTCACATTTAAAGTGTCTCTCACCTCTCTCTCTCTCTCTCTCTCTCTCTCCTCTCTCTCTCCCTGCGCCACCTACACAACCGCCATCAACCGCCATCAACCACCACAAACCACCACCATCAACCGAACCATCATTCGACAGCCACCATCACAAACATAAATAATCGGAGTGTTTTTTTAGGGATGAAGATGAAGACGACATGAGGTGTGATAATGGATCAGTGTGTTTTATGGTGGATTATTTTAAACAACATTCATATTGTTGTGTTTTATGTTCAAAGGATTTTTGTGTGGTTTAGTGTTTTTTGAATTTAAAACACATTTTAAATGTATGTATAGTTGTGTTTTTTGAATGTGTTACTGATTATGTATGATGAAGATAAAACACATTGGATTATGGAGAAGATGATGATAAAACACACATGACTGTTTAAAACACAAAATTGAGAATATGGTGATAAAACACACGGGTATAAACGTAAAACACCTTGTGGATGAAGCAACTTACAAGACTATAATAAAACACCAATGTGCATAAAAAAAACCATATTTTGCATCAGTAAAACTCCTTATAAAAATAACACAAAAGGTGTGTTATACCTTCAAACCTTATGGTATACCAGTAAAACACCATGTGCTCACATCAGTAAAACACAACAATATGAATGTTGTTTTGATCGATGATAATTCAGTAAATGAATGATGAATGTGCTGAATGTTTATAAATATTCCATAAATATCCGTTCAATTTGAAACAAAAATCCCATAAGAATGCTCATAATTAATCACGTAATTAATTAGCAATTATCTTCTAAAAATAACATTAGCAATGCAAATTACATTGATGCCCTTCTAGATAATAAAATAGGCTGCCATGTGTCACACTAGTATTGGTTCTCACACTTCTCACAAATAATAAGTTTTGTACATGATCCTAAACCTATATATATATATATATATATATATATATATATATATATATATATATATATATACTTCTGTTTACCGACATTGAGGAGGCGGTTTGTAAAAATAGGAGGATACTTCACCATGAAGTATTTGACATATTATGTTACTTTCATTTTTTTTTTCTCTTTTACACATACACTACACACGTGCACTTTTAGTTTACTACTACTAATAATAATAATAATAATAATAATAATAATAATAATAATAATAATAATAATAATAATAATAATAATAATAATTAAATATAAAAGGTGGCTGAAACTTATCTTCATGTTTAAAACTAATATATGTATACATACATGTAGTGTTCATCTCCTCCTAATATGAGTACCTATCGTCGGACATAATATTATTTGTAGTAAAAATGTTACGATGGCCTAAGTGGTAACATAGAAACAAGATTAGTTCCTCGATACCTTATTCGCATAGAGATGATGTCCAAGCCAGTAGGCCAGCGCTCGTCAGAGTATTTGGGGTAGCAACGGGACGGTTGTTGTCACACCTTTCGATCAAAAATAATGAATTGCGTGGCTTGCGAGCAACAATAGATAACAATGTTTATCACAGGGATTATAGGATTTATAAAAGGTGGCGTCGGAGTGTGGCGGATTGTGTTGGTTGGCGGCGATTTGAACCGTAAGCGCAACAAGGTGTAGTTTCGTTTTGCCAAAATTTTGGTCAGCGGTTCAAGAGTGGTCGAGATTTTGGAGGGTTGTTCGTGGTTGTTTTTTTTATCGTATATATATAGATATATTATATGTAGTCAATCCGTTTCGTTTCAGTCAATTGACTTCAATGGTGATAATAATTGTTATTTAAGATGTGCAATGTATTCGAAAAGGTGTTAGAAGCGTAAAAAAGGAAATGGTCTGATAGTTGACTAATTCTTGTATTTCCATTATGAAATTACAAATTGCCATTTGTGAAATATCAAAATAATGTAACTCATTTACAAAATGGTAATGACTTTAATTGTTTGTTGCAATTATTGTGGTGTTAAACATATTTAATAATCATATTTAATCTTTAATATGGCAAATTAGAATCATTTAATAAAATTCCGATATATAATAAAACGATTTTTTTTTAGAAATTTATAAAAATACACAATGTTACAGTTTGTCATAGGATAAAATAGTTATTTTATAGAAACTTATCATACCTGCAATTTATCAAAAGCTAGGATCAAATATATAACATAGGTAACTCACATGGATCATTAGGCTACACAATGGAAGGGGGGCATTATACATTCCATCTCAGCTTTTTCACCAACAATGGCGCCTCTCTCCCCTGTTTTCTGGACGCCCATTGGGGGGGTGGGGGCGTCATTTATCAAATGTTAATAGAATAACGAGCGTGAATGAGGCGGTCTGATGGGTCCCTATTTCATCCAACCAATCAAATATTTTTCCTCTTCTCTTTTTTTTTTTAAAATTAAAGAGGCATTATTATATTTTCTAATAGCTATCGAGGGAGGGGCTTTATTCTATTACTTTTTAACGTGACACATATGTGGTACTGTAGTGGCAGAATGACGTGGCAGAATGACGCCCCTGTATAGGCCCGGCTCGACAGTGTTGCTAACTTCAGCTAGGGCTTGGGGCCCCGTAAAATTTGGGCCCCTATTTAAAAAAAAAATTATATAGTAGTTATTTTTTGTTTTTTTTTTTCTGAAAATTAGTTTATGCATCAAATTAAACAAGAATAATAAATTTTGTTTCAACATATTCACATGAGATATAAACTTTTAAGTTTTTATTGACTCCGTCAACTATAAAGTTTTTAATTTATTATTGGTGGTGTCAAATTTAGGAAAAAAATAGAGGGTTTATATTAAAGAGTTTTATTTACTTATTTATTTTTTTGAAATGGGCCTAACTTTTAGTTCGCTTTAGTACTCGGAAAATGTTGAGTAGAGGCTGCCTTTTGTGAAACGGCAACATTAGTGTATGTGTAGTGGTGGGGGGTTATGAGGGGTTATGGGTATTAAAATATTAAAAAGTAATAGAAGAGGGGGTTATGGACGTTATGGAAAAAGAGGGTGTAGCGGGAAGGGGAGTTATGGAGGGTTATAAATGATTGGGTAATTATTGTAGTGGGAAGAGGGTGTGGAAATTAATTAAAAAAATAATATAAAAATAATAATAAAATCATGAAGCAGAGCATAGCGCTCGTTATCCACAAAACGCCATATCCCCAAAACGCACCATAACGCCCAAGGGGGCGGTATTCAAGACGCTATAGGAGAATAAAATATTCAAAACGCCCCCATGACGCCCCGCGTAGACCTTATAAAAGAATGCTTTAATCTTTATTATTTGGACTTAGCAGTCATCGTCAAGTCTTTTCCAAATGTCTTCTCCGTCAACTGACTCCAGACTCACCGTCGCCAAAACAGTCATCACCACCATCGGCTCCGTCGCCGCGGCGGCGCTGGTAGTCCACAGATTCTCCCGTAAGTACTTACCCACCGGAGTCCGCCGTGACGTCGAAGATCACATCTATCACAACTTCCGTTACTTTGTTAACAAATTCTCCAACCAGTTAACCATGGTCTTTTACGAATTCGAAGGCTTTGCCGATAACGAAATCTACACCGCCACACAACTCTACCTTTCATCCCGTATCTCCCCTGACATCCATCGCTTAAAGGTCACTAAAATCCCTAACGAACAACACTTCAATATAGCTATGGAAGTCAACGAAGAGTATATAGATGTTTACAACGGAGTTAACTTCACTTGGTCTTTAGTTTCCAAACAGAAACCAACCAGAGAATATTACACTCACGACGAACACGGCCGATCATCTAAATCCGATCTCCGATCGTTAGAACTTACGTTTAACCGGAAACATAAAGATATGGTGTTGAATTCTTACTTACCGTACATAATCAACGCTTCTAAAACGAAGAAACAGACTGACAAAACTGTGAAGCTGTTTACAGTTGAGAGGAAGACTAGTTATACTAGATATCCTACGGTGTGGACGCCGGTGAGTCTTGATCATCCGGCGACGTTTGAGACGGTGGCGATGGATATGGGTGTGAAGGAGAAGGTGATGAGGGATTTGGATAGGTTTTTGGAGAGGAGAGAGTATTATCGGAAAGTTGGAAAGGCGTGGAAACGAGGGTACTTGTTGTATGGTCCTCCTGGGACGGGAAGTCGAGTTTGATTGCGGCTATGGCGAATTATTTGAATTTTGATATATATGATTTGGAGTTGACTAATATTCAGTCGAACTCGGAGTTGAGGAGGTTGTTGGTGGCGACGGCGAATAGGTCGATATTGGTGGTGGAGGATATTGATTGCTCGGTTGAGTTGCATGATCGGGTGCAAGTTGAAAAGGAGAAAGTTAAAGCTCGGAAGGAGATTCCGCGAGGTTATATGGAAGAACCCAAGGTTAGTAGTGGTTCATGAGTGATTCCAATTTGCCGTTCAAAAAACAATATTAATAATAATAACTAAATTTTATAATTATTGTACTAGTAACTAAATACTAACTAGTTTTCATACTTAATGTATTTAGTGATTCACTTTAACGATTGAACAATAATGTAAGTCATGAAAGTTGTATGATTTGTAGTACACCTGGCAAAACAGGCGCGGCGGGTCAAAATGGGCTGACTTGAAAAAGGGTTACTTTGGTTCAGGCCATGACGGGTTTGGTAAAAATGGGTTCGGGTCACAATGTTGTTTTGGGTCGAGTTAGCGCAGGTATGTGTCAAAATAGGTTCGGGTCAGAGGAGGCCAGTTTTAAAATGGTCATATCACATGGCAGCAATCAAGCCAAGCTGATAGGAATGTAAATCAGTTCACAAAAATAAACACAAGAACCAGATCATCATATGTTAACCAAATCTTGTAGCTCAAACTCAGGGAACATATTAAATCCACAATAGTAAATATATCAAGTAATTCAAGGAAGCTTTCAGTTGTAGTTTAAAAAAAGTGTATTCAATGGAATAGTAATGAAAATTAATTACTATTTTTTGATTTGAGTGACTTTAGTTTATGTGAAATTTTGGTTAGAATATTTTTCTCAGCAAAATTTATAGCAGTTACTATTATGAATCTAACAGCAATGGTGTTGATATAGGTAACATTGTCAGGGTTCCTTAATTTCATTGACGGGTTATGGTCAAGTTGTGGTGACGAGAGAATCATAATATTCACCACAAATAGGAAGGAGAAACTTGATCCAGCGCTTGTTCGTCCGGGTCGTATGGATGTTCACATCCACATGTCATACTGCACGCCGAGTGCCTTTAGACTGCTAGTCTCCAACTACCTTAGTATCACCGAACACAATCTTTTTGAAGAAATTGATAATTTGATCTGTCAAGTGGACGTTACCCCGGCTGAAGTAGCTGAACAACTTCTCAAAGATAACGACCCGGACATTGCTCTTGGTGGCCTCATTGACTTTTTTGATGTAAAGAGGAAAGAGATTGAGGAGGCCAAAGCAAGGTTAGAAGAAGAAGAATTGGCTGCAAAAGAAAGTGAAACAAAGCAACAAGAGGATGGAGTTGGCACGTCGCAAATTAACTAATTAATTATGAAGTTTGGGTGTTTACTATGTAACCATAATATGCATGTATTGAAAATGGACTTTGGTATGACTTTTGTTTTAGTAATGAGTTTTAAAATTACCATAAAACATGTTATGAGTTTATATGTTCATTGAACGGAAGCCATAAGATTTGCCTAAGGCGTCGTATTAACATCGATTTTGTCATCATCAAGATTCAACAATGTCTTCCACTTGCAGCTCAGATGGTAGGCGGCGCAAGTTTCCTTTGGAAGGCTTGGGTTCGATCCTCACTAGCTACATTTGGGGACACCTAGGCAATGAAGAGGAAAACCTGTAAGCCATTAGTTGCGCAGGTTCAAATCTGAACTGACCCGATTTTCATCCGGCTGTTACTCTAGCGAGGAAACTCGTGTGGAGGCAGTACGGTTTTTGGGTCAACAACAATAGTGAAACAACCCAAGAATCCATATAATATATCATTTCAAAATCAAAATCCAGCATATTTACATAAAAACCATGCTCCCCTGTTTTTTTATCTATCAAGGGATCATTTACAATTCTCTCTTTACAAGATATGAAAGACATATTTATAACCATTCAAATCAAGACTCCTATAGTCCTATTCTGTTTTGCTATTTGATCACAAATTCAAAGCTCATATTCACAAAAAGACCATAGTCAGCATACCATTAAAGTTTATGGTGACATCTTGTTATTAGTTTGTTCCTTGTCAAAAGCAGGATGCCTCAGGACCTAGAAGAAGTTGATGAAGCAATATGCCTTTCTGCAAATACAAGTATGGGGAATTTCATAAGATAGATTTAAGAAAATCTTGATTTTGACAATGTATTTTGAACATGTTTCGCACCTCCTGAAGCGATGAGCTTTTCCACACGAGAAACAATATGTTTACCATATGTGTATCGTTTCAAACCAGCCAAATGAACCTTTATGCGCGAGAGGATGAGTTCTCGGCTCTGCTCATCACACGTTTCTAGAACCTTCTGAACCACATAATTCCCAAAAGGGTCTTTCATCATTTCCTATAGTTTGAACAAAAAAACAGTTTACCAAATGATATAAAGGGCAAAAGGGCAATATGGTTAACGAAGCGTTTCTCACTTGTAGCGGCTCATTTTCATCAGTGGAACCGAGTATCTCCTTCACAAGAAGTTGTCGTTCCTCTAGACTTCCGTAAGTCATACATTTCTCAACAACATTAGAAGCAAATTTCTGAAGACTCATGATTACTATATGTCCTGATAGCTTGTTGATAATTGCAGATCGCTCATGTAGTTTACCATGTTGTAGTACATGCTAATCAAACCAACACGTCAAAAGTCTTGAAGCGAATTTTAGTCATTTGACCGTCAAAACAATTGCATTAAACTATGCGCATAGGTATGCAGTGGGTTGTAATTTAGTTTGTACCTGAATAACATAGTTACCATATTGGTCTTGTGCTAGAGTACAAACTGAGTTCATGATTTCATCCATTACAACTTGTGTATTCGGATCATCACAATGCTCCAAAACCCTCTGTTATTATCAAATATAATTAGTATTTAACAAGAGTTTCTAATTTATATAAATATTAAATAGCGCTTTTTACCTGTATGACCCGACAACCATAAGGATGTGACGAAAGGGCAACAACTTGCCCAAAGAAAGATGAAACTATAAATTGGATTCGATCTTGAGGCACGCATTCAATACATTTTTGAATAACATGATTACCATTCTGATCACGAACACATTTCATCACTGAACCGTTAAGCTCACTTACCATAAGGTTCTGCAGATCAATATCAACTACCTCCAACGCCTGATTAGAGATGACGTTGGTATGAATTAATTAAAATTCCAAAAAGAACTCAACCTAAGTATCTTTATTTAAAAAGCAATCACCTTTTGGATGACTCTGCAACCATACATTTGAAGACTAAGAGGCAAAACATGACCAATAAGTTGACCAGCTAACTCCTTTCTTTGACTTTCAGTTCCATGCTCAAAAAACTGCATATTTATGTATGACATATTAAGTTAAAGTTCTACAAAAGTAGTTTAAATGAGAAGATTATAAACATCATATATACCTTCTGTATGACATAATTACCAAAGACATCAGTCATCAAACTACGAGCACGAGAAATGATCTCAGGAAATATTAAATCCTTTTCTTCAACTGTTGCTGATTCAAGCTTCTGCTGTATAAACCGGCTTCCATACTGATCCGTACTACAAAATGTAGAGACAAATAACAGATCAACAGAGGCAGTAATAAACCAGTATGTAAAGATAAAGAAAACGCCTTGGCATACCTAAACTCAATGACATGATGCACAACATCAGAGAGCTCAAACGATTTGGTTTTATTGTTCTTGACCTCATCTAACAACGATGAGACATATCTTCTGTCAAAATTAATTTCACCTGCTGAATTTCTTAAAGCAGGAGCAAATTGCATGGTTCGTTCTGACTGTGACAGCGCTCTGGATTTTTCCACCAAATTTCCCTGATATCTCATGACATGACTGTATGTGGGATTCTCATGTAGATGACTTAAACTGCCTGATCTACCAAAATGCGGTGACCCGTATTGTTGGTTATGTTGAGCAAGCAGCGCCTCAATATACATCTTATGAAGAGCTCGCATATCTTCATGTACACGCGGAACAATATGGTTATATCCTCCCTGGGGAAAATTACCATGCCGAGAATCCATGACAGGTGGCGTGTAGTTATATCGTCTCAGAAATTGTCCCTTTCCAGTAGTATTTATATTTGAAGCTGAAAATACATATTAAGAAACACTTTGAACCATTTAACTAGTGTCTATTTGCAAGAATAGCAGGATCATAGTGTTTACCTGAAGCGAGGCGATTATTTGCTGCAGAATATCTTGTTGGCATCCGACTAAATAAATCCATCTCAGTAAAATTACTGACTTGATTATGTGACGCGTCCAAGTTTGAAAAGTCAAACATGTTTCGGTTAGAATCCAGATCAGCAGAAGAAGCTGCTCTTCTATGAAAACTCTTTCTTGAGTTATCAACAAACTGATGCTTAAAACTTAACCTCTGATCATTTATAACATCAATATTGTTACACTGGGAATAGTTATTTCTCTCAAGAAGATGGCTTTTTGAAAGATTTAAGCTAGATAATGAAGCTGCCACATCAGCAGGGCGAACAATGCTACTTGTACTCACAGGAGGAAGGCCAGGACCAGGACCAGGAGCTCTCCTTGATACAGACGAACCCACAACCGGTGCAAAAGTATGCGTTAACGATGAAACTCCATTTTCATTAACTAAACTTGATGAATGAGGATTAGTAAACATATCGTTCTGGCTTGCAGGGCGAGAAATTCGATTAGATGACGAAGAAGACTGTTCAAGTCCTTCCTGCACAAATTAAACTATTTAGACAGTTTGTCACTTTGAAAGCCCCACTTACGGCTGTACGCATATAATGTATATATGTGTGACCCTCGGGGGGCAAAAGTAAAGTTGCACTAATTTTAACGTTATTTTACTAATTTCGTGAAAATAACGTTAAAAACAACGGATGGTTAATCATGCATCATGTGGTGGCGTTGATAGCCAAAAGACAAGGGGTTACATGCACCAATCGGGCTTGTCCTGATTGCTAAGTGTTATGTGCATTATGTCAAAGGCTTGGCCGAGGGTCTCACCGGAAGCAGCCTCTCTATTCCCACGGGGTAGAGGTAAGGCTGTCTACATCTTACCCTCCTCAGACCCTACCTTAGCTTTGCTATTGGTGAGATTAACTGAGTATGATGATGATGATTCAGTTTGTCACTTTGCTATTAAAGAGTTAGATTCTATATATAAGCTATATAATACACTCACCTGAAGGATATCTGCAAAGCTTTTTCTTCTACATCCGATTCCAGAAGCCGATAAACCAATCAAACCATCAGGTTTACTGACCCATTCCGCAGAGTTTTTCCGGGCCTTTCTCATTTCAATCAAATCAGATTCTGCATTTGTGTGTATACCCAATCCAGGCTGCATTGAAAACAATGAAGAAGTATTACTGACATCACTATCACTGCACACATTCTTCTTCTTCTTCTTCTTCTTCCACCAATCTCTTGTTCCTTCAGAAGGCGACCCGCCTACCTGAAACCATTGTGCAGCGCGCCAATCCTCTTTCGACAACAAAGGCGGAGGAAGCCTTGGATTAAAGTTCCCATGAGCATAATAATATGATACATACAAGGGATGGGATCTAAGCTCTTCTTCTGTTAACATCTCATTGCTACTAATACTATAACTATTATCAATCTCTTCAAGATTAGGGCTTCTATACAAACTTCCAACAGCACTTAAAGACCCTTCAACCGTTGGCGGTGCACTACCGCTTCGATGCGTACTCCGATCTCTAGTATCTTGAGTACCAAACACCCTACTTTCCCTTTGACTAAGTATCAATTCAAGCTCATTTTCTAAACTATTAATATCTGCATTTTCTGTTAACCCTTTCATCATACCCTCTTCCATATTGTTCTTCATAAATCCTATTTTTTCAAGGATTTAGATCCAAGATTTTTATATAACATTTACAAAACCTAAATCTTATCCACCAATGAACAAGAAAATCAAGAATTAAAAGACAATATTTTTTTTTTGGGAAAGAAACTTACATATGTATTATTGTTAAGAGTAGAGCGATGAATGAGGATTGATAAACCTCATGCATGTGTTGGTTTGAATAAAGATTCAAGAATTGAATGAATTGAAAGGATGAGTGAATTTTGATTAGAAAAGATAGGGGTGGATGATAGATAACATTGGTTTATAGGTTTACGTGCATGCATGGGAGATATGATGATCGTATCTGATTTTATAAAATCTATCATCTGTTCAAGAAAAATTCTATTCATTAAACATTATGAAATGTACTTAACTTTTTTTTTGGAAGGCAAAAAGGATAATTATATAGAGTACGTATCATAAATATTAAAAGGATTTTTTCAACAAAAGTTGGGACATTAAAAGTAATTTTACTGAGAAGTTATGAAAATGTATGATATAAGGTGTTAATAGAAGTATAGAACATAGTAATATTGAACTTTATGTGATGCTAAGTTTCTAACCAATGGAATAATCAAATGAAGCAAAATTATTCCGACGGTGAGTTTTATCTGGAATCGTAGCAGACCAGGTCACCATCGTTGTCTGCATCCACATGCGTGGGTGGCCTTTTGCTATTATGCATGTTTACCCGAATTATCGAGCTTTCGTTGGTCGTTAAAAATATTTGGGAAAAAGAAGGTCTCAATCTTTAAACAATTAGAGCATGCTTTTTTATCATCTAATTTAATATAAGTATGTTTAATATAAGACATTATCTATGGGTGGTAGACTTATTCTTATTAAGCCGGTTCTTGAAAACCTCCCTATTTACTACTTTTCGCTTTACAAAGCTCCTATAGCGGTGTTGGACCAAATCGAAGGCAGGGCCGGCCCAAGCCCAATTATTTTGAGGCTAGGGCTTTGGGCCTCCAAATGTTTAGGGCCCATTTATTTAAAATATATACAAATGCGTGAATATCATATATAGTTGGATAAGTTAATCAAGAAACGTTATTTTGGTGTGGTGGTGGCAATCATATCTTTATTTCTTGCAGACCAGAGTTCGAATCTTATTGCCCATCGTTTTTTTAAGTAATTTTTATAATCATCCAACAATTAGTATTTAATGTCTCTTCTCCATATAATTAAAACTTTATTTTTTATTTTTCTTTGAAGGCCTACTCTCTGTTTTTGGGAACAACCAACCGAAAATTCCATTCCACTAAATTGCAATCTTTATCAATCAACGTACCCTAAGCATTAATTTTCTCCCAAGTAAAAACTAAAAATATAAATAAAAAAGGAAAGTTTGGAGGACCTGAATTTTTATTTCACTTTAGGTCTCCGAAACGGTTGAGTCGGCCCTGATCGAAGGGGTTATGAGAAGATTTCTGTGGGCTGGCTCGAGTCCGGGAAAAAATATTTGTTGGGTGGCGTGGGAAGATATTACGGTTTCTAAAAAAGATGGTGGGCTTGGCCTTAATAAACTTATCCACATAAACGATGCTCTTCTCCTCAAATGGGTTTGGCGTTTTAAAAGAGAGGAAAATAGTTTGTGGAAAAAGATTATGATTGAATGTAACGGCTCATCTCGCAGGTGGTCTATGCTTCCTTGTACACAGAATTCGAGTTGTTGGAAAAACAAAGTCAAACTGGGCGAAAAAAGGTTACCGGATGGTAGACAACTTAACCGAATGTTTATAGCGAATGTATGGGACGGCTCTAATGTTAATTTCTGGACCGATGTCTGGTTAGGTATGGTTCCATTAAGAGACTAATATCCCAATCTGTTTTTATTAGAGAAGAACAAATGGGTTTCAGTGGCGAAGCGAGTGTTGACAATAAACAATATCAGAAATGTGGCGTGGGAATGGCATAGAAACCCAGATTCTGATGAGGAAGTGATCAAATTATTTTCTTTATTGCAGGATATATATGATTATCAATGGATCGAAGGCAAAGATCGTTGGGATGGAGAGGTGATTCAGATGGTATTTACACAGTTCGGCAGGCTAAGAAGATTTTTGTTATTCACAGGAACCTTGTAACAGCTGGGAAAATAAATTGGAAGGGGTGGACTCCGTTAAAGTGTCAACTTTTGATATGGAGGGCTGTCCTAGATCGCTTGCCGACTAAACTTCAGTTGCAGAAAAGAGGGATGGTGTTGGCAGATCAGTTCTGTCCGCTGTGCAATGCTGCAGCAGATTACAGGATGTTCGTTTACTGCTGAAGTGTGGTCTTGAATCAGTTAGTGGTGTCGTCTGCAGCAAATTATAGCGTTCGATGTCCTAGACATGTTGATGATCCCGACACAGCCTCTTTGAATGCAGATCAAAAATCCACCATTAGGGGCATCGCATATACTTCTATGTGGTGCATATGAATTGAAAGGAATGCCAAAATATTCACGAGTAAAAGCAGGCGCGCACTTGAAGTCGTAGATCATATAAAGTCCACGTCTTTTTTTTGGGTCAGAAATAGATCCAAAATGAAAATTAAGAGTTGGTCTGATTTGTGCAAATGCCCCCTAGATTTGATGTAATTTCGTTTGGTGCTCTTGGGTCCTCGTTTTGAGGTCGCTTGTGGTGTTTCTTTCGTAATGAAATTTATTTTCCAAAAAAAAAAAAAAGTATATTTGACGGATAACTAAAAGAATGAATGATATTAGGCGAAAAAGTTTCTATATTTGACCAAATGAATGATTTTCTAATTATACCAAAAGAAAAGGCTGTGGTATTAAACGGCCTAAAAAATAAAAATCTTATATTTTTGTTTAATTTGTTTTTACAGGAATAGTTTGATACTTACTAAAGGAAAGATTTTTCATATATAGCAGGATCGCCATGGTCTAGCTCTAGCCATGGGCGGACCTATGTGTTATTCAAGGGGGCGAGCATCCTCCTTAAAAGAAAAAAAAATTAGTGTAATTTGTAGGCAAAAATCCCGAACGCACCTCTTAAAAGTTCGGTTAAACCTCTCGATCACACCCCTTGAAAGTAATTTCTGGGTCCGCTATTGGCTCTAGGCGTCTAAAGATTTTTCACTTAAATAATCAGTATTATAATTATAAATTAAAGGCGGTTGATTGCAAGAATCATTCTGTTCCGATCATAAGTTATGATTATTTTATCATTAGAAATTTGGGTTGTAGCCCGGAAACAAATAATACGACGAAAATATTATGAATTAGAATGAAAACAAATCCTACCTTAGACAATAAAACAAAACAATTAGAAATTATTAATTTGTTTGACATTAAATTGGCGATAGGCATATAATTCAACACTATATAAAAAAAACGTGCATCACATCATCAATGCTTTGATAAAAACTGTGTAAATCTATATAAAAAATTGAGAAAATACATGTTAAATTAACACATGCCAACAGATTATCAAAATTCAACCAGAACAAATTAAACTGGAATTGACATAAAGTAATTATATTACAACCAAAAAAAGAATAATATGTATCTATCCAAAGCCCCCTCAAAACAATGAGCACTAACATCAAAATAATAGCTGGTGTGCTCAGAGGATGTATATGTGCTGGTATGACCCTCCATGCTAATTATAAAAAATAAAAAATAATAAAAAAATGAACCAACCAACAACAGATATGAGATCACCTTGCAACAGATATGCACATGTGTCTGAAGAAAATATTGGCAGAAGAGCATGTGTTTGCAAATATGGAAGGTTCAAAGTACCTATGACATGTATGCAGAAAAACTATCTTCCAAAGCATATTTCTCACTTGCATTAAACAGCATGTGTTCCATAGTTATCAAGGGCGCTAGGCGCACTCAAGGCGCATAGGCCTTGCCTAGGGCCTAGGCGCGAGGCGCAAAAAAAAGCGAGGGCCTGAGATATAAAAAGCGAACAAAGAAAATAAAGTAAAAATATATTAAAATAATACTATTTTTCATATACTTAGTATCAAAAGTTTTAAAACACTGATGTATTAGTGTATAGAAATAGCTTTCCTTAGATAAAAGTAGAAATCTGGTTGAAATCTAGCCATAATTTAACGAATTTGGCCGGAAACTCTCCAGAATTTGAGAATCTAGCTGAATCTGCGCCTAAACCATCACCTAGAGAGTTAAAGCGCAATTTCCTCGACTCAAAGCGCAAATTCACCGCCTCGCTTAAAAAATGGGCCTAGGCGCAAGAGGCGGTGGTTTTTGACAACTATGATGTGTTCTGCAATTATATGTTTGGTTACCATATCATGCTGTTGTATTCCTTCTATCATGCAAACAATCATATCCAGTTCAGCCACCAACGCTTCCATGATTGCTGTTGCAGAAAATGGTGGCGGTACGTAAATTACATACGCATTAGCCTTGGTTTCAGCTTTTGCATCTGCAACCATATTGAAAACAGGGAGCTCTAAATGCTCTTTGGGGTGATTCCTCCAACCTATAAAACAACACAATTTGAAAGAATGTAGAGTTAAGTCCTTGCAAACAGGCAAACAACATATATGGAAAGTACCACTGTGACATACACCAAAGGCAGCCTAAAATAATGAAAACTATATTCAAGAACGTAATACACGCTTATGGTAAGGGGCACTTGTAATATCAATTCAGGTAACGTAGAATCGTAGATATATGCATCATAACTTTCTAAGCACTACAGGGTGCAGTGAACTGCAGAGTATCACCTTGAAAGGAACATGAACTCGATTCTACAAACTGATACTCTTGCCATGAAAATTCCAGCCGAAATAACTAACATGTAATATGCGATAACTCTAAAATTTGATTACAGTGTCTGAAAGGCCATTCTAATAACTATTATATCCATAAAATGCTTATTTTTGGCAACGCTAAACGCGATGAAGTGATTCTTGCTTTGCCAACTATACTAGAAGCAAAAACATCAAGACCTAAGACTATCTGTTGTGGGCGTTAAGCCCATGCCACCTCACCTTGTTAAACCACACCGCACCATACTAGTTAAAGGGGGCACCAAGGGAGGGGGTGTTACCCCTTAAGCCGTGAGAGAATGTGAGATGGGGTCCACCGTCCACATGTGCATAAACCAATCATTTTCTTTTGGTTTTTAATTTGTAGTTAAGTCATAGCGTGATAGTTAAAATGATGAATTACTAATACACCTTTTAGTTAAACGACAACATATAAACATCGAGCTCGGCTAAATTCGAGATTTGTTCCTAAATCTCGAGCTCAGCTTATAGGTAGCTTTTTCAAGCTTAAGCTCGATAAGCAAAGCTTGGACTCGTTTTCTAAACGAGTTTGTGTTTAGGCTAGGGCTCGTAAAAGCTCGGCTGATTTTTTTAAGCCGAGCTTTTTCACCCTTGTCTATTTTGTCAATTGGAAAAACTTATCAGAAGAAATAGAACACAAAATAAAGATGGATTGATTCATTGAAAGAGTACATACTAAAAGGAACAACACCTCTTCATGGTGATACCATGAGAGAGGAGAGACAAAATTCCATAATAACAACAATTAATACCAAAATATATCAAAAATGTCTAATCTATTTTTATGCCCACACTAACATTAATTAATCAAGCCATGCAAAATACAAGTATCAAAACATTATCATGACAACTGTTGAATGATTTCCGATAGCGATGTATATGTTCCAATACCTAAAGAGACGGTTCCAATCGCGATGATCAAGACACACATCGATACCTACCAATTAACGGAAACACAACAAGTTAATCAACTAACATATTATATAGCATTTATAATCAAATATTAGTTTGAATATATGCGTTATATGTATATACCTGAAAACGAGTTATCTTTCCCTTTAGGATGCTCAAAAAGCAAAGGCAAGGAAGTACCAATGTCTGTAACAATGATGATCATATATTTGTTTATAAGTTTACTGTAAAAAAATAAGAAATTAAGCAGTTGAAATGTGAACCAGAATATACCACTAGCATGGTCAATAATGATCCAATGAGTGACATCACAAGACCTGCAACAATAAAAGTTATAAAATCTTTAGCTTATGCAAAAAATTAAAACAAATTTACGGTTATGGATGGATGCATCATGTGGGAACTTACCAAAGAAGGGGATGCTAAGGGCTACAACCAAAATAGATAACACTAAACCCGTTCTAATGGCGATGGAATATAAATGAGACTTTATATGGTTTGATGGTATTAACTCCTCAAGACTCATTGCAACCGGAGATATTGTCAAAGCATACGTGGTTCTAGTTAAGAAAATACAGTTAAATATATTTCTTAATTAATTAATGAATAAATTAGTTATAAATAGAGTAGTTCAATCAGAAGGATATTTGGTAAATGGATTGACTACCTGCAGAAGAACAATTTGAGAACATGAGTACATAAAAAATTCGGAAATAAACTATATAATTTTACCATAAACTGTTGGTTAACTTACTGTCGTCCACACAGCAATTTTGGAGGCAACCAAATTCGTTGGCAGGTTAAGAGTGAACTGTGATTCTGTTGATTCCCCAAACATTATGTATCCCATTACAGCGACTGCAGCATACAGAATACAACATATACAGAAGCTGCATAGCGAATAGACCCAAGTAAGTGACAAAATATTCAACAATCAATATATGTTTTTCATTTAACAGCTACCGCGTCATTGGTACTTTACCTGGTTAACAGGACCATTGGATATTGACTCCTTTTCGCCATTGATGTGTAGATATTAGGAAAGACCGCGTGTCCTGAATAACAGTAACCATAAAGCCCTATCGCCACAGGGAAGCTAGAGAGATTCAAGGCCTTTGTGGTTTCAATTTGAAAACCAACATTATCCACCAAACCAACCCAAAACAAGCAACCGGCTGCTAGGACGGAAGCGACAACTCCCCCGGCTGGATAAACAGAAATGACAAAAAGTTAAAAAATTTAAGAAAAAAAGTAAAAGTTTGAAACTTTAAAGCTAATTCATATTACTTACCAGAGATGTAACTAAGAACACTCATGTCACGAAGCCAGACTGTAGGAAGCACGGCAAGACTGATCATAATAGCAAATAAATAATGTGCATTAAGTATAAATCCTCCAAGATTCAAATGTGCATTTGGAAACAAAGATGATAGATTATCACTCTCCAAGATTATATATTCCACGCAACACGCCTGCAGCATATTTACAGTTTTATTCTTATGCAATCCGGAGCTTATAAAGATTGACAGATCAGTAGATAAAAATATAACTCCAATCAATATAAACTTTAGCCATTAAATAAGCCGGATATACTTACATATAACTCCACATATAAAATTATCTGCATCATAACAGAAAACAAGAAAAGAGATAAGTGGTCAACAACCAGTCATAATATGTTTTTAGAAATGTTATACACCCATACATTCATGCGTATGCGCATATGCCTACGTGTATGAATGTATGTTATCTTCAATTAAATAAGAAGCGAAGTATAGTGCTTAATTAATAAGTAAAAACTTACAGAAATAATTAAACGCCCTGTGGTACCAAAGGCAGCTTGGCCGATATCTGGATAAGTCTCGAGCCCAGGCTGACTATCTAAGCAGTATCGAAGGAGGATACCAGTGTAGAACGAGAGGGCACCGAAGAGAAACAATAATAACAATCCAACCCATCCTCCTTCTTTGACTGCATAAGGAGTTGAAAGAATTCCTACCCCACAAAGAACATTTATGCCTGCACAAAATCATCATGAAAAAAATTACTATGATTATATACAATCACATGTTTAAGTTTAACACAGAGAAAAACAGTTAGTGTGGAGGACCACAATATGGTTATAGTATACAACTATACAATATACATGTGGTAGAAGAGGCAATAGTCCAAATCGCAGACGGGGACCAATCTACCCTTGCATAAATCCTAATGTTGGAGGCGAAAAAATAGCAGGGGTCAATCACATCATCCGTCTAAGCCGAAACCGTAGCCCTTCAAGACCCGTATCAAGATGTATCCTTATAGAGTAAACCTAAGATAAAACTAGGACAAAGCACATGCTTTGAACATGTCAATGTTCTAAGGGGAAATTACCACAATGCCACAATGGCGATCTTGACCGATGAGTTCAACAAAATAGCATTAAATTTCTGTGTTTTTTACAAAAATCTCTTTGGCTTATTGTATTTTATTTTTTTAACTAAGAAATTGTTTTAGCCAACCAGAAGCTTCCACAAGGCAAGCCCTGCTGCGCCAGATTCTCTTAAAGACCGCGTTTTGACTTGAGATTGCAACTTGGTGGTTTGTGAGGTCCTTGGCACAGCAACATGGATCTGCTGCGCTAATTGCAGAATGGCGCAGAAGAATGGATCTGCTGCGCCAAGGACACGTGTTAAGCATTGTTGATCGAAAATTTTACTAGTCAATATATTTTGTCAAACTCATTAATCAAGATGGCCGTTTTGGTGATTTTCCCTCAACTTAGTAAAAGATCACGATGCACGTATCAAACACGATCTTTTATGCTAATTAGTGAGATAAAAAAAACAGAATTGTGTTCATGTTGCATACCATTAATCACAGATTGACCATATGAACTCTGCCTAGCCAAAGGAAGCTCATGTGAAACCTTAGAAGACTTCTGATAAGGTGGCAACTTTTTCGCAGACGATCCACGAGGAGGAAGAAGCGAATGAGAGCTACGCCGTTCTTGCGGCTGCTGGTTATCTGGCAAAAGAGGTTTACTCAAACTTGGAAGTATCTCAGGAGTATGCCTTCTTGTCAATGTTGATGAAAGGAATGAACTGCCCAACCGCGACAACGTAGGAGTCCCCAAAAAGTTCAGACTAGGTGATGGTACACTACTATACAGATCAATTGATTGCCTGCAACATCATACAACAAACTTTATAACAGATCTAATAAAGTAACAGAATTCACAAAGATCTTGATACATGAATGAATAAATTTTTTTAGATAGTTCCTTATGCAGCTCGTTGACGGCTGTGCGCATATAATGTATATATGCGTGGCCCTCGGAGGCAAAAGTAAAGTTGCACTAATTTTAACGTTATTTTACTAATTTTGTGAAAATAACGTTAAAAATGACGGACGGTTAATCATGAATCAGGTGGTGACGTTGATAGCCAAAAGACAAGGGAGTACATGCACCAATCGGGTTTGTCCCGATTGCCAAGTGTTATGTGCCTTATGTCTAAGGCTTGATACAAAACCACTATGAAGCAGCCTCACTATTCCCACGACGTAGAGGTAAGGTTGTCTACATCTTACCCTCCTCAGACCCTACCTTAGCTTTTGTGGGATTAACTGAGTATGATAAACGAATGAATCTTAGTTCCTTATAATACCATAAAAACGAAGTTACATCCGGACGATGGGTAAGCGAGCAACAAGCTGCGCAGCTATCCCCTTTGAACAAGATTCAGTATTTATTATTTTACTGTCAACCACAGAGGAAACAGACATAAAGGGAATCAATAAAGTTGTAAACTTGCCTATAACTTTGAGGCCATGATGGATTTAAAGAACTGGGCTTAGTCTGGTGATGAGGATTATCATCTGAATAATTAGAAAACTCTGATTCATTACCATCATCTTCTCCTCTAATGGAATCTTTGTCGTCGTCTTCTTCATCACTCTCAATGAAAAAGGCTTGCTCTGATTCTGAATTCTTCATCTTTTGTGAAAATCTTGATAAGAATTTGAGCAAAAAGATTATATAATGAAACAGAGTTAATATGATAACAGAGTCAAGTAAAAACATGAATCTAGAGAGAGAGAGAGAGAGCAGGGGTGTTAATGATTACCAGAAAAGGCAGAGGTTGAAAGCGAATGAAAAAGAGATGAAGAACAGAGTGTTCAGTTTTCTTTGCTTTTTGTTCTGTTAATAATATCTTCTGTGCTGAACCTGTCTGCCATTTATAGTGTTATGACGATTGTTGCCACCCAAATCTCTCTCTCACACACACACAGAGAGAGAGAGAGAGAGAGAGAGAGAGAGAGAGAGAGTGTGTTATGGCCTATGGGTATGCGATTGTAGGTGACGGAGAAGACGACAAGATGCGTAGTTTCATGTGATTGGTGAGTGTGTTTTGTTTTTGGGGAAAATGGCCAAAATAGCCCCTTGACCGAGCGTTTTGCGTAAATGGCCCCCTCCACCGTCTTTGGAGAGACGGGAAACGGTTTCCAAAAGGGCTGAACCGTCTCCCGAGATCCTTTGGATTCCAACCAGTAGAAACCCAACACGTGGCGGTTACGATCCCGATGTCTGCCACCCGGCTCCCGTGGCGGCTTGAGACGTGTCAGCGCCGTAAAGCCGTCTCCGGTGGGGTCCCTGAGACGGTTCATCAACGGCTCAAGTTAAGCCGTCTTCGGCTCGGCTTAGCCGAATCCCTTTTGGCTGAACCGTCTTCAGCCCCATTAATTAATTTATTTTTTTTTTTTCAAATTTTGTTTGGGTATAAATATGTGGGTTTGGTTGAAAAAAAAAACACATCTAAATCAAACCAAATCTTCTCAAATGTTTGTTTCAAGCCCGTTTAGATATTTTACCAAGCCAAAATATTTTACCAAATCAAACAAAATCTTCTCAAATGTTTTTTTCAAATTTAGTTTGATTAATCGACGTGTTTTTGAGTTTCAGAATAGCCGAATATTTTTTCGGTTAAAATTATTGCACTTTTTAAACCTAAGCCTTTGGGATTTATCTAATCCCATTCCTTGGAAAGCTTCTGTTCCGAAGTTTTTCCGCCATTTTCTTTGGCCTTAAAAAGCCTTTCACCCATTTTCTTTAGCCTTAAGTTGACCTCCAACCACTTGGTAATACATTTGGAGCGAAAGGTTGAAGTGATGGATAGGTTTCGGTCGGAGTTAGTGAGAAGTAAAGCGAAAAAGGCTTCAGTTGGATTGCTGTTACATCTACATAATACTACTTGGATTGTTGTTGCATCTACACGTGGGTTAACCCGTGTAATTTGCATCGACGATGTTGTAGTCTACTTTGTTGGCAAGTTCATCCTTTTCCTAAATCTCTATCATGTTCTTCTGGATCATCCGTCTTTTACATGTACAAGACGGTCGGATGTGATATTTAGGAGAGTTTGTTCTTTGACTTGTCCGGGCCGTTGGTAAGCATCTGTCCGTACGTATATTTATGTACGTATTTAGGTGATGAAGATGAAACTGGACAGTGGGTATAAAGTACACTGCGAAAATATATCTTGGCGTTCCAAGCAACGGAAATGTCTCGGTGTTTGATGGCAGATGAAATGTCTCGGGTATAAAGTACACTGCGAAAATATATCTTGGCGTTCCGTACGTATATTTATGTACGTATTTGTTGTCTGGCCTGTCACCAATAGTCGCATTGGTCGACATTCAGGGGTAATCGTTTGTATGTTGCTGAGAAATCTTGTTCAAAACATTACATTGACTTGGAGAGAAGGCAGCCTACATGATGCTTGCATGAGATTCAGACGTTTCATGGCAGATGAAATTTATGCTGGTCGTTTTGCACCGTCAAATATTTAAATATTTATCTACCTAGTTTATGTATTGATGTAAAACTTGATATATCGAAGTTATTTGTAAGTTTTATGTTATAAACATTGTTAAGTAAATAAATTAAAGTAAATAGCACCACTAAAAATCAGCAAGGTTAACAGTCGAACAAGTATTATGAATTACATATTCTGCAAAGTCATCTGCTTCAACGAAAGTGGGGGACGGTGTTTGATGATGATTTTCTTTCTTTGAACCACGCCTAGCAGATTTTGATCGTGAGGCAACAGGAGCTGAACATCGGTCACGATGATGACCGTGAGTTCTACAACGACTGCAATATACAGGCGTAGGTTCCTCGCCTCTCGATAAAATTCGTTTATTTTCACGAGGACGTCCCGACTGTCGTTTTGTGATATGTGGTGGTTGTAGAGGAATCAAACACTCTGGCGTCTCCCATTCAGACCTGTGGGGTAAAGGATAAATGGCCTCTTCATATGTTGTTTTGTATAACTGGTTGCTATACCAAGGTGACGTATAATGACTGCAGTCCTGTTCCTTCAGTAATTTTGATACTGCAATCATGTGGCCACATGGGAAACCAGATATCTGGGGAACACAACAACTGCATGTTTCATTAGACAGATCAACAAAACCATTTTTCCCACCGTCTAGAACTTGAAAAGTGTTAACCCCAACGCCATAAGCCTTCCACGTTCTAGAATATTCAATCTTTTTAATAATTTTTTTTACCGCGAAAGGAGTCAGTACGTGTTTATTTTGAATAGCCTCATTTCGGCGTTCGTAATACCATTGTTGAAGTTTTTGTCTAAAAAATTCAACCAAATGGGTGATTGGAACTTTTCGTTCGTCCTTAGATAAGGCGTTGATTGACTCTGCACTGTTAGATGTCATATAATGATATCGTTTCCCCGAACAGTGTGCTCTTGACCACTTATGTAAACCGATACTCAATAGAGTATTCCTAACCCGTGGTAGGGCTGCACACAGCGCGTTAAAACTTTCTTCAAAATCAGACACCCGGTAAGCTTTACAAGTGTTCCACCACAGTGTCTCTAAATCCTTCTTTTTGCTTTTTGGTATCTTTAAGTTCACCATCAAATGTCGACAGCACAACCCGTGAAATGCATTAGGAAAAACCGTCCGAACTGCCAAATCTATTGAGTTGGCTCTGTCAGATATGATCGCCAAATCCGGGTGCTCACCGATACACTCTTTAAGTTTCGATAAGAACCACGTCCAACTCTCACCGTCCTCGGATTTGCCGATACCATATCCAACGGGTAAAATTTGGTTGTTACCATCCATGCCAACAGCAAGGAATAACGTTCCCTTAAACTCACCTTTTAAGTGTGCCGCGTCTATAATAATGACCGGTCTTAAAGACAGAAGAAAACTCCGAATCTGTTTAATAAAATGAAAAACAGATAAATTTTAGACTTCAGTAAACCAAAACATCAATAATTTATTTAAGTTGGTATGAAAATAGGTAAAAATATTTTACTGACCGTTGCACCAATGGCAATAAAAAGCATTTCAAAACGATTGTCTTCATCAGTTTTAATCTCAGTAACAGTCCCTGGATTTGCATTTCGCAAATTATAGCAGTAGAACGGAAGCTCAGAAAACGATTGTTTGCTACTTCCTTGCAAAAGCTCAAGTGCATGACACTTCCCCCGCCAAGCTTGAGTATATGATATATCAACCTTAAATCTTTCTCGAAAATCTTGTACTATTTCGTTTCCACGATAAACACGTCTAGTATCTCGCAATTGGTGCTTCAGTATGCTACCAATTACTTGCGGGTTAGCTTGACGAAGATGGGGATGTGTTTGAGTTTTAGAACATGTGTGGTTGTTGTTAAAAAATGTAACAAAAAACGTGTCTGAAGTTGGGACAGAACGTGACCTAAATTGCCAATCACAATCATCAACTAGACATGAAATTTCATACCTCGTTTTAGATGACCTGTCGACTTTATAGGAAAAACGTTCAGACAAACAAAAATTTCCTAACTGCAATTTCAATTCATCTTTGTTACGAAATACGGAACCTTCCGAAAAAACTAAAGAGCTTTTGGTTATATCTGAAAACAATTCAGAACTTGGCTTTCCATAAAATTCTTCTTTTTCAGCTTTCTCATCATCCAAATTTCCAAAACACCCATATGGTGTGTAATGATCAAAATTTTCTATAGACAAATTTAGATCAGGGACTTTTGAATCATTTGAAGGTACGTCGTTTAAATGAGCATTACTAGACGAACCCACACCTGGTTCATCTACAACATACAACTTCAATACTTCATGGGGGTTTTGCAAAGCAACTTTAAAAAGAAAAGATACATCACGATCATTAAAAATGTCGATTGCATCATCAAAAGCTGACATTTTATAAGATAACCTTGAAATGTTTGGAATCTCACACACATCGGAAACTACATTTAAAAAACTAAGATACGAGATATTTGAATCAATTTCAAAACCACGTCTTTTACAGCTACTATCAACAACGTATTCCATTCGACCGTTGACAACTTCCCACCTGCCTCCACTATAGATTATAAAACTAACCATTTTTAAAAACACAACTTTTTTTTAACACTTTGAAAGAAAAATAAGGAATACAAGAAAAAATTCAAACAAAATTGTTACAAAATTTACTAATTTTATAACAAACGGTTCGTCATGGACGTCACATCACCGAAAACGTCTCCGTCGATGTACGACGTCCGGCATCGAGTCGGTTCAGAAACAGTAAAAAGACGGTACGGGAAGCCGTCTTTTTCGTACCCGCTGACGTCTCAGGAGACGGTTCATGAATTTTAAAAGACGTCACCGGAGACGGCTTTTTCGTACCCGCTGACGTCTCAGGAGACGGTTCATAAATTTTAAAAGACGTCACCGGAGACGGCTTTTTCGTACCCGAACCGGCTCAGGAGCCGTCTCCGGTGGGATCGGATATATTATTTTATTATAAGCCGAGCCGAAGACGGCTTAACTTGAGCCGTTGGTGAACCGTCTCAGGGACCCCACCGGAGACGGCTTTGCGGCGCTGACACGTCTGAAGCCGCCACGGGAGCCGGGTGGCAGACATCGGGATCGTAACCGCCACGTGTTGGGTTTCTACTGGTTGGAATCCAAAGGATCTCGGGAGACGGTTCAGCCCTTTTGGAAACCGTGTCCCGTCTCTCCAAAGACGGTGGAGGGGGCCATTTACGCAAAACACGCGGTCAAGGGGCTATTTTGGCCATTTTCCCTTGTTTTTGAGTATGCATTTGACTCGTAAAAGAGTGGCCACGTTACTATCTATATTTTCTTATTAAAATTGAAAATACATATTATAATATTATAATACAGAGGCTGCGGTAAATGCGTCACGCCAACCTTGCCTATTGAAATTCATTGTAAAACATGAATATCTATACTACTAGTTTTTATCCCGGGAGCGTCCCTGGTTAAAATATCTAATATGACAACATAATTAATGACTTACCAATATATGATTAATGAATAATATTATTATTATTATTAAACAAATCTCTGCCATAAGTTATCATATTGTAATATAATAAAAAACGAATCTCTCCGCCGGGGTATAAATCTAGTACCATTACAAAATATTATATAATGTCAAATGAATTCGGAACTTTGTAATCGATCATTCTAAAAAGAACTAACATGAAATAAGGAAAAAAATTATTTATTGAAATATCGAACGCATTAGTCTAAGGGTTATGTGATGCGTTAAAAAATTCATGGGTATATGATCGGGTATATAGTTCGGGTATTTGGGTATGTGGTTTCGGGTAATTGGGTCGGGTATCACCTAATCCCAGGCCCGACCCAAACCCACAATTTTTTTAAACTAATCCTAAACCTGACACAATACCTGTCGGGTTACAAAAAATAGTCGTTTTTTTCTCCGTTTTTTTATATAGCACTATGGTACTCGTTGGAAAGATAATAAAACGCTCGTTAATTTGGTGTAATTTTTTTCTTTAAAAAATCTCGTATATAAAAGATATTAACGATTAAAAGTTATGGGAGGAAACATGAAAGAGAAAGTAATAAAGGTTTAATATTTACATTTAGTAGATTAAGTATTTAATAGATTAGGTTAAACCATATTTAAACCATATTTATCCTTTTTTTTAATTGGTCTAGAGTTGCCACATCACATCTTATGTGGCATCTCTCAAATGAGAGATTGCATAATATCATAACATGTAGGATTATTAGTTTTGCAATATATATATATATATATATATATATATATAGGGGATGGTTCTATAGTAAACCTCAAAAATTTGAGTAAACTCAATAAACCCCATCACAACCATTGATCAAGCATGATCAATGGTTGTGATTCATGGTCCCACCTTTTGGCCCACATTCTTATTAAAATATTACTAATGAAGTACAAAAAGGGTATAAAGGTAAAATGGATGCCCTTTCTCTCTCCATCTTGTCACATTCTCTCTCCACCTTTTCATTTTCTCTCTCCACCTTTTCTCTCTCCTACTTTTTTCTCTACCACTTATTTCATATATTAATTTAAAGATCCAGATTTATTAATAACGTATGCCACACGAGCCCTTTAACACATGTTAGTTGTTCTCTCCAAACAAACTTCTTTCACACAGATCACTGACACGTCTTATTGGTTCAGATAATTATCACGATAATTTTGGACTAGTATATCAACATAAAAGAAAACATGTATATAAAAATTTATTGCAATCAACATTGAGTGTAACAAATTAATTTCATATAAATCTAAACAATTAAAAAGATGATACAAAACTATCATAAACTAACATAAAAAAAACATTATGCTTCATTCTTTAATAGTCGTCTTCGGCGTTATACTTCATTCCTTATTAGGCATCTTTAGCTTCATGTTTCATTCCTTAGCACTCCATCTCTAGTCGATCCTTGTGCGGAGTAGCCGGCTTGAACTCCGGTGGTTATTCATAGACCCTCCTACATTAATTATTTTTAACATGTGTTAGCATCACTAGAAAATGTTTACTGGATCAATTTGGGTGCTAATTGAACCCTAACACGTGTTAGTTGGGCATATACTAACAGGTGTTAGCATCAGTGACACATGTTAATTGAACCCTAACACATGTCAACTGGAATAGATTCATCAGTAGGCACCATATAAACACCTGTGTTAGTATCATTAACACATGTTAAGTGCACCCTAACACATGTCAATTGGGATAGATTCATCAGTAGGCACCAATACAAACATGTGCTAGAATCACTAACATGTGTTAATTGAACAGATATACTAACAAAATAAAAAAAAACTATTTGCTAATTAAACCCTAACACATGTCAATTGCTATTTAACACATGTTAATTAAACCCTAACACATGTTAATTGAGATAGATTCAGCTCCTAATTCAGAACTAACAGACCTTAAACAAAAAAATATGCAATAAAAACACATTTACCCAATTCAAAAAATATGATCTTTTTAACATCCAATCTAACATAAATAAAAAACTAATAATAAAAAAATCAAAAAGGTTGACATAAGTTTGGGTGTTAATTGGACATATACAAACATGAAACACATGTTAATTGAACCCTAACACATGTCAATTGGGATAAATTCATCGGTAGGCACCAATACAAACATGTGTTAGCATCACTTACAGGTGTTAATTGAACCCTAACACATGAGTAAGCACCAATACAAAAATTCAAAACCTTCACATAGAATAACATATATACAAGAAATAAAAAGTTAAAAAGTATTAGAAACAAATCAAAAGATATACCAAGAAAAATAAAAACACATTTGCTATTTAACACATATTAATTAAACCCTAACACATGTTAATTGGGATATATATTCAGCTCCTAATTCAGAACTAACAGACCTTAAACAAAAAAATAAAAGCTTTTATTAAAAATAAAAAGCTAAAATTAAGAAAAAAAAGCTTTCATGTAAACAGACATGTTCATATTAAAAAATAAAAAGCTTTTAAATTAAAAAATTAAAAGTAATGATCTTGTTTTGCAACAGATATGTTCATATAAAAAAGAAAACATGAACCAACACTATATGCTCAACATCGAGTCGTTTTCTCTTCTTTTAGAAACAACACCTCCAAGATTGAATCTGTCTTTTTTGTCACCGGCGGTCACAAATGGCCGGAAAAACAGAGAGCCAACAGATCTCTTCTTTTTTTATTAATAAAATAATAATAATAATAATAATAATAATAATAATAATAATAATAACAACAACAATACTAACAATAACAAGAAGAAGAAGAAGAAGAATAGTGATCGGAATAGGCAGAGCACTGGCCGGAAAAACAGAGAGCCAACAGATTGAGTATACCTTGCCTTTGTCTGCTCCAAATCTCCACCTTCACTCGTCACTATCATCGTCTCCGACCACAACAGATCTGGGTGCGGCACCAGATGGGGGGTTGGATGGTGGTCGTCGTGGTGGAGGAGGTGGGTGTCTTGGGGTGGACGGTTGTTTTTATGGTGGCACAATGGTGAGGTTGATGATGATGGGGGGAAGTTTTGAGAGAGAGGAGAGAGAGTGCATCAAGATTTTGAAAAGATTAAAGAAAGAGAGAGAGAGGACCTCATATTTATATCAGGAAAGAGAGTGTGATGCTAACAAATGTCTAAACTACCTTTTCCCCCTCATTTTAATAAATTTGAAAGTGGGTGATGTGGATCAACCATAGCCACTCATTGGGTTTACTAAGGTTTACTCAAATTTTTAGAGTTTACTATGGATACTTAGCCTATATATATATATATATATATATATAGGGAAAGGGTAAAATAAAAACACACTTTTCGTAAAAGAACAACAGAAACACACTTTTCCACCACACACTTATTTTAATCAAAAAAGAATGTGTGGCTCACAATTAAAGTTGAATAAAATAAAAAAGGGAATATTCCCTTGCCTAATAAAACAAAATACGGTGGGCCATGGTCGTTTACACTGCTGTAAAATATATTTTTTTTTTTACGTCGAGGTTACCCGTTTTTTCATCGGTGGAAATTTTTTTTTTAAAAAATTCACATTTTACGTCGGTGTTCTCGCGGTTCTTTCACGAAAAGTGTGTTTTCATTGGAACCTAATCCTATATATATATATAGGGGAAGTATCCATAGAAAACCCTCTAAAATGAGTAAACTTTAGCAAACCCAATACTTGGCTCATGTTTGTCCACATCACCCATTAATATTATATTATCAAGGTTATTCAAGTAATTTTACCATTCCCCCCCTTTTCAAGTTTGAATAATTTCCCCTCTCCCTATATAATACACTTTCTCTCTCATCATTTCTCATTCACCGTCATATCTCTCTCAACCTATCCTCTCACCACCATGAGCACCATGAGCAGCCACCACCGCCACACTACCATCGACCACACTAACCACCACCATCATCATGAGGAAGTCAACAAGCTGGGCTAAAGTAGTGAACGAAATAGTGAAGCTAGAGAAGAAGATCTTCCCCAAACACGAATCACTCGCACGATCTTTCGATGACGAGTTAAAGAAAAAGAACAGTGGTTTGCTCTACTTGTAAATCAATGAAGAAGTTGCTGGTTATGTCATGTATTCATCTCCTTCTTCACTCTGTTCCATCATCACTAAACTTGCAGGTATTGTTTCATTTTTACATTTTTATTAGCTTTGTGTGTTGAATTTGATTATCAGAATTGCAATCTGAATCTTGTAGCTTATTATTATTATTAAAATATGGTTTCATTTTTACATTTTTATTAGCTTTGTGTGATAATGATTTTATAATATAAAAACAGTTTTGGGGATAGTTTGTTTGCACACCAAGTATTTGATCAAATGCTTAAATGAAAAAAAAAACTTATGTCAACCTTTTTGATTTTTTTATTATTAGTTTTTTGTTTATGTTAGATTGGATGTTAAAAAGATCATATTTTTTTTTAATTGGGTAAATTTGTTTTTATTGCATATTTTTTTGTTTAAGGTCTGTTAGTTTTGAATTAGGAGCTGAATCTATCTCAATTAACATGTGTTAGGGTTTAATTAACATGTGTTAAATAGCAAATGGGTTTTATTTTTTCTTGGTATACTTTTAATTTGTTTCTAATAGTTTAATTAACTTTTTTTTTTTCGTTTCTTGGGGTAATGTGTTTTTATTGCATAATATAACTTGGTATATCACTAATTTTTTTTCAAATATAACTTGACTGTTTATATATTTTCATAAAAATGTATGTATTTGTATATATTAAAGTAAGGTTTGATTTTGGTGAAGGTTTTGAATATTTGTATTGGTTCTTACTGATGTGTTAGTGTTCAATTAACACATGTTACTGATTCTAGCACATGTTTGTATTGGTGCCTACTGATGCATCTATCCCAATTGACATGTGTTAGGGTTCAATTAACATGTGTTAGTGATACTAAAAAGGGTGTATATAGTGCCTACTGATGAATCTATTACAGTTGACATTTGTTAGGGTTCAATTAACATGTGTTAGTGATGCTAACACCTGTCAGTATATGCCCAACTAACACATGTTATGGTTCAATTAACATGTGTTAGTGATGCTAACACATGTTTGTATATGTCCAATTAACACCCAAATTGACCCAATTAACATTTTCTAGTGATGCTAACACATGTTAAAAATAATTAATGTAGGAGTATCTATGAACAACCACCGGAGTTCAAGCCGGCTACTCCGCACAAGGATCGACTAGAGATGTAGTGCTAAAGATTGAAACATGAAGCTGAAGATGCCTAATAAGGAATGAAGCATAACGCCGAAGACGACCATTAAAGAATAAAGCATAATTTTAAGTTTCATATGTTTTTGTTAGTTTATAATAGTTTTGTATCATCTTTTTAATTGTTTAGATTTATATGAAATTAATTTGTTACACTCAATGTCGATTGCAATAAATTTTTATATACATGTGTTCTTTTATGTTGTTATACTAGTCCAAAATTAACGTGATAATTATTTGAACCAGTTACACGCGTTAGTGATGTCTGTGAAATGAGTTTGTTTGAAGAGACCAAGTAACATGTGTTAAAGGACTCGTGTGGCATACGTTATTAATAAATCTGAATCTTTAAATTAATATATGAAATAAGTGGTAGAGAAAAAAGTAGGAGAGAGAAGGTGGAGAGAGAAAAGGTGGAGAGAGAAGATGAAAAGGTGGAGAGAGAAGGTGAATCTATTTTACCTTTATACCCTTTTTCCTAATATAATATCATTTAAACTCTAGTATTAAAGTCAAGATGGAGAGAGAAGGTGGGACCATGCTTCACAACCATTGATCATGCTTGATCAATGGTTGTGGTAAGGTTTATAGAGTTTCCTCAAATATTTGAGGTTTACTATAGAACCATCCCCTATATATATATATATATATATATATATAGATATTATAATGCATGAAAAAGGTGTAGTTTAAGATACCTAAAAGTAGGGCTGGCATAACAGGTTACACAAACCTGTTAAGACACGAACATAAAACCTGTAAACACGAACACGACACGAAATCTAATCGTGTCATTTTTTTCAAACATGAACACGAACCTATGTATAATAGGTTAACACGATAAAACACGATAAGGAAGACCTAGTAAAATAAGTTAACACGACAAGGCACGATAAGACACGACAAGACATGATAAGAAACACGATAAGACATGTTAAGACACGTACACAATAAGACACGAACACGAAACAGGTAAACACGAACACGACACGAAAATAACCAGGTCTTAACGTGTCGATCTGTTATATATACGAAACCTGTTAAGGCCAAACACGAAACCTGTTAAAATCGTGTAGGTTCGTGTCAGGTTATCGTGTTCGTGTCTGAATTGTCAGCCCTACCCAAAAGTTAAGAACTTTATTTTCACTAACAACTCTAAAATGAGGGTACAATAGTCATTCAAACACTTTTACACTTTAGTACCCCTTTTAGTTATTTTAATTTCCTTATTTTTAGTTAGTAGTTACACTTTTTCCTCATCCCATACAAAATTATAATTTTTTTATTTAATGTTATCATAACTTTTAAACTATTGTGTTTTAAAAAAATTCAAAAAATACCGTGACGGCCTACTCATTTTTGTCAACGTTTCGATATTTGTCTTAGTCAATATCGACGTGTAGATAGAAATATACAAGAAAGAAATGCGCTATGTACAAGTGATTATTGCAATGCATGTTTAACCAGAAGAACCTAAAAGAAACGAATATTTCTAAGGTGTTGTTTGTTTTTGAAGAGGTAAAAAGTCTACAGTCTGTAGACCACATCTGTAGGAGAAGAGGTGGACCAAAGGTCTGCAGTCTGCAAGAAGAAGACTGTTTATTTGTTAACGTCTGCAGGCTGCTGAAATTAAAAAAAAACTGGTTTTTTAAAGCAAACAATATTTTTTCAACATTGAAATTTAAATAATAGTTATACAACATTGAAATAATATTCATAAAACCGCAAATAACAATGTTTGAACTAATATACAGATCTGTAAAAAAATGCAACATACATATCAAAAAGGAAAAAAAAAAAAAAACAAAAAAAAACGGACCTAACCATTATCATAGCATAATATAAAAAGAAATACAATATATATATATATATATATATATATATATATATATAACGCACCTGCAACAGATCTGAGCGACGGTCTGGAAGAGAGGGCGGAGGAGGGAAGAAGGAAGATGGAGGATGGAGGAGGACGCGGAGGATGAGGGGACCGAGGGGAGGAGACTACGTGGGGGAAGAGGGAGTCGGGTGGAGGAGGAAGAGGGAGGAGGGTGGAAGAGGAAGGCTGGCGAAGATGGAGGGCTCGTGGAGGAGGAAGGCAGATCAGGTGAAGGTGAAGGAGGCCATTGGAGAAGATGAGGTTTGTGAAGATGGGAGAAGACTTTTGAATATGTTTTTTCCTAGAAGAGGAAGGGCAGAGGTTTGAAGAGGAAACATCTTCCAAAAAACAAACACTCTTTTACACCTTAATGTCTGCCCGCGACTACACGGAGCAGACAAAAAAGGCCAGGAAGAACTTTTGTAAAAAAAAAAAAAAAACAAAACAGCCTTAATTAACTTAAAGAATCCAAATTTTACCTACAACAAAATGTTTTATAACTATTCTTTAAAAGTTGTGTTACTTTTAGTAACGTATTTTATTTTGTTCATTCCAGCAGTTATGATATGATTTTTCTTCATTTTAATTATCATTTTGATTTTGCAAAACAAGAACAAGAAAATAAAAATATATGTGTCCGTTAAAAATGTTAAAGATGAATTGAAAGCAATAATTTATTATAGATTTTGATTATTGGAATAAATCTCATCCTTCAAAAGATGTAATAATCAAACATGAAGAAATACAAGAAATTTTACTATTTCAGGGACCGCTCTTAATGGTGAATGGATGACAGACAATATAGATGTGATCATGAATACTTGAAAGGCGTATGAATTAAATTGATCTCATTATTCAAGTAGTTCACACTTGAGTTTTAGTTTTCAACTTTTACGTTTATTAATACTTATTTTTCCTTTCGTATGTTACTTTATTTTATCAAATGTTTCTTGTTAGTTACAAGACATGTGTAACGCTTATGACGTATATCCACTGCAATGATGCTAAAACAAATATTATACGAATTTGAAATAAGTATCACAATGCAAAGTGTCGCTCCCGCCGCATCGCGCGAGTTTTCTACTGGTTGTCATAACTCATATGTAATCTGTAATCAATTTGTAATCTGTTATAATAATTAATATAATACAGTTTTTATATCATGAATGATTTAAATATCGAGAAACATGTAATAATAATTAATTTTAAAACAAGGAAATATAACCGTCACATGATTAACTTGATATCTTACTAATTTTATTGCACTTAATTATGTAATTAAGTTTGATGCTCCAATCCCAAAAGGTAGCGGTGCAGCACTTTTAAAGATGTCGAACCATACTTGTAACAACCAAAATATATACGGTATAAAATGGTTTTAGCTAAATTTTGGTATTGATACTTGCACCCGGTTTTTTTGTTTACACCGCACCTTGTCTAACCGTGGTTATTTTCGGTGTTCGCCGCCACTATCACCTCTAAGCGATATTCTTGTCTTCTCATTAGTGTCATCATCCTTCGTTCATTTGTTGGGTGACTATAGTCCATCTGTTGTTACGTCCTACTACAATACTCTAATTTTTAACTCCTCAAAGCTAACAAATCTCTGAAAATAACTTTGTGGTTAGACTACGATTCTATTAAGCTTATAACAAGTAAGTGTAGAAAAGTTTTACCTTGTCGGTTTGAAACACACTAGATTCCTTAGAGCATTCACAGTAGAACCCCAAAAAAATTGGGTGACAAAACCCTATAATTTTTTGGGGGGTTGGAAGTGATTGTGAGTGAAGAAAATAGGGAATCTACAGTTTATCGGTAAATATTGGGTTCTTTGGGAATCTTTTTGGGAAAACTGGAAAACTGTATTTATTTTTTAATATTTGTTGAAAGCGGTTGTGAGTGGAGGAGAGAGAAAATTTAATGGGGTTTAGTGTAATATGTGGTTGTGATTGGTTGTGAGTAGATGGGGGATGAGGATTCTATTGTGAATGCTCTTAGTAGGCCCATTTTCAAGGTTTCCACTAGAAGACACCATTCCTTTCTTGGTTTCAATAAACCCAAAATCGTTAGGTTATTCAGCACCATAAGACCCTTGATAGTTATTGTCTGCCCTTGATGTTGATTGTCATTAAATGACTGGTTTAAATCAAACGACAACAACTCCCGGCTGGAATCTTGATTCAAATTACACATCACTTGATACGAGTCACTGGTAGACTCACCACCAAAATATTGTTTGACACCCTATAAATCAATCTACGAGACACAAAAATATTGTTTGACACCCTATATACGAGCCGCATAAGGTTATATGACTTGTATATAGGGTGTCAAAACAATAAGGGACCATCCATGTAGTTTACTCTAAATAAAAATATTACAAATGATCACACATAGGCTAACGTGTTAGCATGATGTTCCATGTGACATGGCAGCGTAAGCAATTCCTGATCTGAATACGACATGATTAAAACTGTTTGATAAAAGGTACGCTCTTTAATTTTTATATTTTTATAATAATTAATACTGTGAGACTAAGATTAATTATTTCTTCTTCTTTATACATAAAAAATTACTCCCTCCGTCCCATTTTAAATGTCCTCCTTTCCTTTTTTGTTTGTCCCAAATTAAATGTCCCTTTCCAAAAATGGAAATGTAATTTCCAGTTTTGCCCATAAAAGACAAAACACAATCACCACTTTTGAGGATATTATTGTCATTTTACCACATACAAACAAAAAATTTCTTAAAATGTGTGTTTTTGGAAGTGGGACATTTAAAATGGGACGGAGGGAGTATATCGTATCATCTTGAGATGATACTTGTTGTGTTCGTCACATCATCTCCAACATTTTTAATATAATAAGATATGTCATGTGAGCCTGACATGGCCTTAAAGGGCTATATACATAGGTACATGTTAAACAAATTATGATGACGTGCTAGTTCAATAATAGATGACAATTTGATTAGATAAGTATATAGATGCTTCATTTTTTTTATTCAGAGATCGTTTGGTTAAATTCTTGTGCTATATGATTAGATAAGTATCTTAAGCTTTAATTAGTCGTTACTTTTAGGTCAAAGAAGGTACGTAAGCAGATCAATCCTACTATATTAAACTGTAAAAAAATTACCGTAGCCGGTAGATGTAAAGACATATATAGGTGTTGTTTGTTTTTTAGATGTAAAATGAGTGGGATCTTTGACACCCAAGTTACATGTTGGCAAAATTTACTGTTAATAATTAGTGACTGGGTGTTAAAACAAAGAAGTTGAAATTTCTGTGTCCATGATAATACAATGGTCACGTAATCTTATATTTCTTCATATGAATATGTTGTCATACAAATCATGTGGAGAGAGAGAGAGAGAGTGAGACGAAATTAAAACTGAGGGAGACAGAGAATGTGATATGTATCACGTTCGTGAAAATCGCCAGTTTATAAAAGATTTGCTTAGCAGTATCGATTCTCCACTTCACATGCCTATCATTTTCCACATTAAGTATCATGTTAGCTAATAATAAAAATATACGTTTAGGCCGTTAGGCGGTGTCGCGGTGGCTTAGTAGCATAGTTGGTGGACATTAAAAACCATTTGTTTGTTTTTTTTCATATAGTTAGATTAAGAAAATCAAATATGTCGACTCCGTGATTTATACAACTTATGCAAAAGATCGATACAGAAACTATATTAAAAAAACTTTATTATTATTCACATGCACACGCAATTACGCAAATTATATGCTATATGAATGTGATCATCCGCTTTGAGTGTTTTCACCTTATGTTAACAAATAATTTTATGTAACTACACATGTTTTGTACCGGAAAACACTAAAAGAAAAAATGATTAAAACATGTGCTTGAAAATTTTCTAAGGACCATTGTAGGCTTTATGAAATTTCATAATTATTTTGTGTAACAATTTTAACCATTCTTTGAGGGGCTATTTGGTAAGCCTTTTAATGAGACTCTAAACCATTTAACGATGAATGATTCAGCATTCAGCGTGTTTGTTTCAGCTTCTAAATGTAATGGTTAAAGTTGAACCATTAAGACTTGGATGTGACTGAACCATTAAACACTGAACTAGGCTGAACTTTAATGAGGCTCTTTTACCAATGTGAGACAATAAAACTAACCATTAAGAGGTTCAACTTAATACTTCACCACTTAACCAGTCAGATCTCCTAACCATTCAGACATTTTAAAAATTCTACACTTACTCAACCAAACAACCCCTAAGTGTTTTCACCTATGACACATCCTATGTTTGCAAATAATCTTATGATAAAAACATGTGCTTGAAACTTTCTGAGGACCATTGTAGACTTTATGAAATTTCATAATTCTTTTTATACAGTAATTTAAATTATTAAAGTTTCTTAACGAAAAAATATATCAAGCTAACAGCTATAAAACTTACTTTTTAAGCTTTTTTTTGTTTGAAAATTTTAGGGCATGTACATACACACGAACATATCACTATTATTTTCATGTATACACACATGAATGTATGAAAATACCCACCCACATACCCGCAATATCACTTATAGGTATGCACGAGTATGTGTGGGGGGCGATTTTGATATACAAGAGTCGATTTTTGAACCAATATAAACATATTGAAAATTCGGTTCAATAAAAACATATGTTAAATAATTTTTTTCTAAATCAATAATTTTTATTTCAGTTCATGATGATTAGAAATAATTTCCCAAAAAGTTTGAGATTAAAATCATTAAAAATAAATTTTTAATCAATTAAATATGATTAAAACAAATTAAATTAATAAAAATGTGAAAACATATTATTTTTCAGAAAATAAAATATGATAATTTCTTTTATGGTGTTAAGAATCTACACCTAAATTTTTATAATTTTTTGATTAAAAATGAGTTAGTTATGGTTAATTTAAAATATAAATGTGTGTATATATATATATATAGGGGAAAGTTATTTTGAGAACACCTATATTTCGTGCGAACTGTGAGAACGGCATCTAAAACCATTCAAATTCAAAATTTCTTTTTACACTTGTCTTTATTACTAAAATACAATCCACAAAACACAATTTACGCGTAAAAATTCAAACGTATACTAAAATAATTTGTTTTTACACATGTGTAAATTTGCTGTTTATACATGTGTAAACTGTTTCATTTACACATGTATAAAAAGTTAATTTGAAAGTGTTTTTGCTAAAAAAGATGGATTATTTGAAAAGAAAATTCATTTATTAATGTTGTATTTTGATTATAATGGGATTTGTATTAAAAAAATTTGATTTTGATTGATTTTGTACTTGTTCTCACGGTTCTCACAATATTTAGCGTTCTCAAGATAACCCTCCCCGTGTATATATATATATATATATATGTATATATATATATAAAAGAATAATATATATAAAAGAAATAAAAAAATATAAAATAAAAATAATATGTTCAGACCCGATTCTGAAGAGAATCGAACCTGAGTCTGCCCAAACACAACATATACACACTACCACTCTACTACAATGCATCTTGGTTGAAATACTGGATTAGTTATATATTTAGAGGGTGTTTGGGATTGAGTTTCAAAACAACTTATTGGCTTTTCCAAGAAGCCAATAAGTCAATAAGTTGTTTGTGTAACCCAAAAGTATTTTCTGTTTTGACTTTTGGCTTTTAAGAGTGAAAAAGTTGTTTTTGAGAAGTTAGAAATCCTGGCTTTTGGCTTTTGGCTTTTGGCTTTTGACTTTTGAAAAAAAAAAATTACAAATCTACCACCCATACAACCAATATTCACAATAAGTTAAGCAAAACACTTAAAAAAATGCAATCTATTAACTTTTTGACGTTTCTATCCCAAAAGCTAATCCAAACACTTTTTTTAAAACTCTTTTTCAAAAAGTCATAAGCCAATAATCACTTTTGACCAAAAGCACTTTTGCATTTCCAAACTCAATCCCAAACACCCTCTTAAACATAAGTAAAAGTCATTCTTCTTCCCTAAATAGCTTAACCCATAGAACCCTAACCCTAGAATTTGCAATAACCCAATTCAGACACGATTAAACAACAATGATAAAGGGCTTTTACTCGGAAGTGTTCAACAAACAAAACGGCATAATTAACATGAACTTACAATGATCGAAAGCAAGCCAAATGGTGGAGTCGATTTGGGTGTTCTTGGTATGCCGATTGTGCTCAATAATAAAATGTGTGAGACAATTTTTAGAGGTTTCAGAGTCGGAATGAAGTTTCGAATCCTTATAAAAGATCGATTTAAGGGGAAAAGGTTAACCCATAACAGTTCGGTCAATGATTGGGTTTTAAGGCGTGACGGTTATGATTTTTGGTGAATAATGAGTCGATTGAATGCTGTTAAATGAGAATTATAGGTTAAAAACGGTTGACTAAACATGGAGAAACGATTTGGTATGATTAATAGTCGATTTAAAGTGCTATAACCCGTTTTTTTGTTCGCCGGAGATAAATTCCGGTGACTAGAAAATCTCGGTCGGAAACAGAAAGAAAAAACGAGGTAAATGGGTTTCAAATCTCAACTTCCAAACAATGACAATAATAGTCCCTCAACTTTAACTTTGTTAGTCATATAGTGTTTTAGTTAGGTTTTTCCTTTATAAAAAGTTAAACAAGTTAGGTTGAGTTAACTTAAATGTTTTATTTTTTATTTTTTATAAAAAACTAATCCAAATAACGTTTTCAATATACGCATTTTATTAAAACGTAGATACGATCCATAAATACAAATGATAAATACAAACGACAAAACTAGCAGGGTCTAAAATAGAAATATTTGAATATACGAAGGACTATAACTGACAACTTGCCAAAGGATGAGGGTGACGGATGTCACAGGTAAAAATGGTACGGGTACCGAATTCTATATAGTAATGAATTTGATAATATGTTTACTTCTTATTATGGTATCTATGGTATTCGTATCAATTTTACATGTTTGGTACCTGTACCATATCGGTACTCGTACCAATTTTATCAATTTTGTACCCATACAATATTGATACTCGTAATGGTTTACCAACTTGGTACCCATACGAGTGCTCAAAAAGAAGAAAAATAACAAAGTGGTACCATAACGGGTACTGTACCGAAATACCGGTACCTATACTCATACCGTACCGGTATTTTCGGTACGGATACAGTACCGATCTCATCCCTATAATTGGTCCACCTCATGTTTGCAAGTGCGGTTTGCAGACTATAGATCTTTTTTCTCATAAAAAACAAACAACTCCTAAATACAAACGTTTTTTTTAATACAAAAGTAATATAAAATTTAATAAAAATTACAACCTAAAAGAGATTTAAAAAAAAAATCTAAAAACAAAAAAAACTACTTGATGAATTGGATATCTAAACCACCAATGTGTTTAGTTAGATCGAATTATAGTTGATAGTGGTTGTTTTCGTTCCTCAACTCCAAAATAATATCATCACTAACATCTACCCGTGTCAGATGGTCCATAACGTAATCTAGAGATATTGTACGTCCATCTTCCTTTAAGATCATATTGTGCAATATGATACACGTATACTAGACGAGTCGGGTGGAAACGTACTCGGACCTTCCATTTGATTATTTTGTGGCTTGAAATGTGGGTGTACTGTATGTGTTTTTTTATTTGTAATGTGAAGAATTAAGTGTATTTGGTTAGAACATGGAGTATATATAATGTGGTAAAAATAAATATTTTTTAATACAAACAGTCATATGACCGTTGTAGGTCCCCTAGTGATTATTTTGACATAGTCACGCTCACGATGTATATCACGACCTATGATTGTTTTGGTCTAGGATGGGGTGGTATTTGCGAGCATCACGGTCATCACGTCGGGCTTTCACGAACCGCCCCGTATATCCTAATTCCCTTTTTAACATGACCAATTCACCCATGCATCGTTCCATCTATACTTTAACCTAACTACTCCCTTTTAACATGAGCTTTTTTTTAACTGCAAATTTGGATTAGTGACGGATCATTGTAGCATCATCGTGTTACCAGCGGAACCACCCAATCATATTCATGTCCACTAGGCAATAACACATATACACCAATTCAGAAGTAAACCCAATAGATCTAGGAAAAACCCTTATGGGAATCGAACCCATGACCAAATGGTCCTTAAGCACTATCTCACCCCTAAGATGTCACTAGGCTGTAATGCCATGGGTGAAATTCTTTAGCTATTAGAATGTACCATCAAGATTAATTCTGTAAATCCATCGACATCCAAGAATGTTTGAGGAGGCAAAGACACCAATGTATAGATACGGTTCAAAGTGATCTCATGTGTATACGTCAAGTCGATAAATTTGGCTTGTTTATGTAATTATTACTCTGGTACTTGGCTCTTGAAAGTTGAACCAAAAGAAAGAGCAACTAGCTAATGATAATAAACACCAATGTGGTGGTGGTCTATTGGCAAAGACAAAACCTATTTAATACATTTAGGTTGTATGAGGCCTTAGGTTCAAATTCTAAAGACAACATGATTAAAAAGAAAGGTAATTAGGATTCATAGACCCTCTATTTAGGATTCATACACCATGACCCACATCACATACCAATAAGAGGCTGTCACATACCCCAAAATGTGATGTCACGCCCCCAAAATGTGACGTCACCCCCCAGAATATGACGTCACGGGGTGTATGAATCCTAAAACCCTTATTAACCTTTAAAAAAGCTAATGATAATAAAGTGTCACGCACTATTTGTTTATTAAGACATAATATTTTACTCGGTCGATTTACTTTTACTGTTGTATATAAATTCCATTATATCTGCCATTTTATTTATTCTACATTTCTAGTATTATTAAAACATGACTTTAAAAAGGTGGGGTGTTTCGTCACACAACACATCCGTTGCATGATCTTGAATTTTGCACTAGAGGTCTAAGGTTTAAGGTTTATCACTTATCAGAACATTAAGTATTCATAATTTTATTACATTTTTTTTATGCATGTTGCACATTTAAATAATAACTATATGTTAAAAAAATAGTGTCAATACCAGTACCCATTACAATTGGGCTCTCTCTCTCTCTCTATGATGCACAACTTTTATCATTAATGAAAAGAACAACAAATGGTCCAAAAAGCACGTGGGATCCGATCAATATTATTTCGAAATAATATTAGTTTGATCTGAGAATGGATGTAAATTACAAAAATAAACAGAAAAAAAACACATCAAGACAAAAGTATTGTGTAAATTCATTTAATAAGCTTCCAAACAAAAAAGTTCAAGCACAGTTGATGGAACATAAGGTGACAAAATTGTCGTTTTAGTAACTTTGGATCAATATATTTTATGAATGGATGTAAAATCATGGATCTGAACTGTCTTTCGACCATTGAACTCTAGTATGTGTTCCTAATCCTAACATGCACACATGAGGTATATGGGAATACAAAGAATGATAATATGATCGATTAATTAATATCAACAAAAAGAAAAAATAAAATGCATTTGTATTATTAAAATTACTAAATCAACAAAACTCAATGACAATTAAAATTGTCCATGTACCTAAACGTCAAATCAGTTAAAAAAAAGTTAACAAACTAATTTCATGAATATTAGAGAAATTAGTTGTGCTACATATGTAGAATCAAGGGCGGATTTAGCAAAGGGTTAGGGGGTGTCCGTGCTAACCCTTAACTTTATCTCCGAAGTACAATTGTTTTCCTCATTTTATGTATAGGGTAACATTGCACGAATATTAGTGGGGGTGTGCACGGTTCAGTTTTTGAAAAGCGTTCGATTTCGATTTTTAGTAATGGTTCATGCTTCATGCTGGAGAATGGGTTTGGGTAGGGCACTCGATTTTAGTAACGGTTTTTTCGGTTTTAGTAACAGTTTGTGCTTCACTCAGTTTTTGGTAAATCACTGCACACTTTCACCCAGACCCCACGGTCACATTTTTTTAATGGCCAAATCTTCGTTAAAATGAAATATGAAAGTTACATCAAAATAAAAGGTAGACGGGCAACAAGCTGCGTCGCCACCCCTTTCTGAATTGCGAACCCTTGTCTACCAAATGCAAACCCCTGCCCCCTTGGAGATGAACTATCGCTATGGACAGCCCGTTAAACCCTGGTTAAGAAACGAATAGCTTCTGGCGCTAGGGAGTCAAATGTATTAAAGGTCAAGGGGATAAAGGCATGTTGGTTCTCATTTCAGTATGTTACATGGGTGGTTTCATGCTTCATGCTCGAGAAGATGGAGAATGGGTTTGGGTAAGCATGATGGGATTTGTGAATATGGGCAAGTTAAATAAGTATTTCTACTTTTTTTTAATGGGTTAAATTGTAATTTTATTTTGACAAAACAAGAAGTTATACAATCCATTAATCATATGGATCAAAATCTCGATGATCAATTGAACAAATAGGATGACATGAGTAGTTTCTCAAACTTATCGATGAAAGGTGAAAAACTATAAAGCACATGAACGATCCATGTTCATATTTACTCTTAATATGAACATTCATCAAATTAAATTATATATACACTGATTTTTCCACCAACAAAAATGACACATGTGTTAAAAATATGGTCACGATATGTAATTCATATGTTTAATTATTATTGGGCTGGATATGTTTTGATCATTGGGTTAAATAAGGTTGGCCCATTAGTCTTGGCGTATGGGCTTATGAAGTCTGGCCTGTTCTATGGCCCATGAGCGTTTCACTTGTGGTTAAACTGACTTGGGTTATTATTGTTTAACTTGAGTTAAGTTTAAAAGAGTTTGTTGAGATATTATTTGCAGGGGTTAATCTCAGTCATTGGATGGTTTCTAATCGTGTGGTTTTGGATCATTGCACATGGATCAAGGGAGCTGGTATATAAAGGGGTCTTTGTTATTCGTGCAGATCATTCACTCAACGATTAGGGTTTCTAGGGTTTCATCTTCGTCTTATTTTGTTCTGTATTGTTCTTATTCTTCTAAGGAAGAATAGTGTCTTGTATTCTGGAGCTTGTATCCAGTGTGTGTAGGTTATCAGCTTGTGATAACCTGTATTGATCTCCTGATCGTCTGTTCGTCTGAGTCTGTAAGTCTCTTGTCTTGTTTGTACTTTATAAGGTCTATAGTATCAACTGATCTAAACAATCAGTTGATATCTATAGCTATTATTTTAGAGTCTCTCTATTTTGAGAGATTCAGGGTATTGGGGGGTGTTTTCTTGGTTTGGGTTAATAAGATTTTAGTCACCGTTTTGTCGCCTAAACCTTGTGTTCTTGAGATCTTGTGTTCTGAGTTTATGTAGGCTAAGTTTGTTATTGTTTGTATGGTTAGATCTATAAAATTTTACAACATGTCATTTCAAGGCGAATGAGAGAGTGACACATAGCATCAGTGCCCACGATTTACATAATATGATGACCCGTTAGCCATAATTTATGCTTACTCAAATTTTTGTAGTGAATCAGGCGCACAAAGTGTCGAGTGAACGCATGTTACCTAAATAATGTTGCACAATGGCTCACAAATTCGACATAAACCGTGTCTACTCATGTCACGTGTCTATTTCTTATTCGTCCACCTAATTTCATAAGAAGCTTGAAGATGCCGTACATCATGTTTTTACCGGTAGAAAAAAGGTTAATGTTTATAAATTGATTTGATGACTGCTAGTATTGATATTCTTATTGGTTAAGTTGTAAATTTAGATGACTTTTCATTAATTAAAGAACCTAAATTATATCAAAACATAGACACCAAAAATGTGTTTAAGCCACAAAATGTACGTATAATAAAATAACGTCAATTTGTTGACTAGATATTTATTCCCCAGCAAGTGACAACAGCACAAGATGGTGTACATCAAACAAGTGAGACTGTGACCGTGGGGCCTGGGTGTTGCACGATCTTACCGTCTTACGTGTATATTATTATTAATAAAACCAAATTAATAACTCATCATCATATAAAATTGGGCCCCAGGAATATGCGTTCTTATCCTCAACCGGAATCATATAAAAAAAGAGGCTTCATTCCCTTATTCTAAGGGGACGGAGCGCTACCCGTTTTCCTCACGGGTATCTAACTATTAGCACGGTAATATTGTCGCCATCGGTGCTGGTAGTGGGTCAGTGGCCTTTTTCCGTGAGTGAAGAAACACTGGTTAAACACCTATATAGACGAACAATATGAAGAGATATTTTATTAATGTATGATCGGTCGATTACACAGAACTCGCTTGCAAGTGAATACAACTGTTTCGACTAGGGGTGTCAATCGTGTCGGGTTGATGGGTTGACGGGTTTATGGGTTGCGGGTTGGCGGGTTGATGGGTTGAAATGTGCAACCCGAACCTGACCCATATTATTATTCGTGTCAAATATTTCAACCCTAACCCAACCCACATAAAATCCGGGTCAACCCGAAGATGACCCGTTTAACCCATATTTTTAAATGAGTAATAAATGTTCATGAGTTATAAGCGGGTTATCAATAAAATGTTTAATGGTGAGTATATAAGTGTGACAAATAAATAATATAGTGTGCCAAAAAAACACAATTTTTTTCGTGTACATAGAAATGGAAAAAGAAAAACAAAAATATAATATATTTTTTTTCTAAATACTTAAACGGGTTAACGGGTCAACCCATTTTATTTATGTGTCAACCCGAACCCGACCCATTTTTTTAAACGGGTCGTGTTAGTTGACCCAAATCTATTTTTTTCGTGTCGGGTTCGGGTCGGTTTTCGGGTCGTGTCAATAATTGCCGCCCCTAGTTTCGACTATAATCTTTCCTTCTAAGCAATTACAGAATTCTCTAAGTGTTTTGTATATGAAAAACAGAATGTCCCTCTCCCATTTATAGGCTTAGAAAGTGTCCTGTGATTGGCTAATTGAGGAATGACAGTTGTCTTGTGCGGGTCCTACAGGGTTGACAACCGTTGGAGGTTTATCGATGTCTTTCTGTGATTGGCCACACGTCCCTTTCAATTGTCCTTTCTGTACCTCGTACCTGTCACGAGATCGTGGAGCAAGGAATAACGACCACTGATTGGCTGCACGTTCCTTTCTTTGTCGGGTCATAGCTGGCATGTACCAGGAATCGTGCGCGGGCTTCTAGAAGCTTCGCCTGGCGCCAAATGATGTATTTTGAGATATGGGCCCGTGCACACGTGCGGGTATATATCTCTTCAGTGAGATTCCTCACGGGTTGAAAACCGTTTTTTGTTTTAATTTCATTTAATTTAATTATTTCATTTTTATTTAAACCGTTTTATGTTTTTATTTTCAATTAAATTAAAACATAACATAATTTTATTAATATTAAACATAATTAAAATACAGTCAAACATAAATAAAAAAAACTTAAACCCGACGCAACAACTGCCATGCCTTGACATGGTCGAAATTGTTTCAGTATCAAGCCGCATAATCCACATGCGTGAACTCGATAGCCAACTCCGGATTGATGTCCGGTTACTCCCTCAAGGTGCGGTCGTAGAGGGTGGTCCACCGATCACACTTATTGTTGAGATCGGTCCATTTTCGCTACAGGCTTTCAATGGTGCTGTCATACCCCAACCGATGGCGGAATATATCAGGGCGAGACTTGGGATAGATTGTTCAAAGACTTCATGACACCAGAATTCGTGACAACATAATTTAAAGATAAAATTTCATTCATAGCATAATCATTGTCTAAAAGATAACAAAATACAAATTGTTTAATGAAAAGGAAAATATAACATCAAAACATAGAAAATTAAACTAGTTGCGAGTTTCTAGTCAAATCCTAAGTAGTTTTCTTGATAAACCTGCATTAAACATTTCCTGCAACATGTATAAAATATCTGTCAACACATAAAGCATTGGTGAGCAGACTAGTTTGAGTCTAAGTACATAGTATAGAAAAGTCTATTCGAATCATCATGTTATAGGCATATGCACGTAGAACCATACAAACGGCAACAACACTCGATAACACAAAAGACTTCATCTTATCATGACCCATAAAGGGGGCGGCGTGTCAACCTATAGCGCTATACATGTAAGGTGGGTTGTTAACTAATCGTACATTTGTATGTAAGACTTTGAATTCTAGCATGGCATAGCATAATAGCATTTAGATTGAGCATAATAGTTTTTAAGAGTATGAAATCGTTTAAGTTTTGATAGTGATACATGTTGAGCCCCAAAGAATAAAGAATAAAAGGGGGACAAGTATGAACTCACCTTTGGGTGCGTCTTGATATAGTTCCAAAGATAAGTCTTGGAAGATTAAGCTTTAGCTCCGATTAACTAGAATTAAGAATTAGAGTTTTAGGTTCGAGTTTTAGATTATAGATTCACGAGAGTCATGCAAGCCTTTTAGGCAAACCAAAACACAAATCGCCTTTAAGGCAATCGGATGGTCATGAGAATAAATTAGACCAAGCACAAAATCATCATAGATGATTCGGATGGTATAAGGTTAGGAATGTGAATCCATTTGATAGGTTCATGTCATAACCACTTCGCTTATGGGATAAACGTGGGTTTTAGACACGGGATTTTCCATTTCTAGTGTGGATAAATCCGTAGCACAAGAAGGGTTAAGAGAGTTGGTAAGGTATGGTGTAACCACAACCTTCCAAAGATTAATAATAAGCTAGTAAGATAGAAACTTGAAAGTATATGTTTATATTATTATATAGTATAAAGATGTTTAAGTAAAGTTTGGGGACTGATTTGGATGAGTCTTGACTCTCCTTTGTCACCCAATACCATAGCACAAATCTCTCTAACATTATATTGTTAGTAGACTTGGTTGGTTCCTTCACAACAAACTATCTTAGGACATAAAAATAATTCAGAAAACAACCACCTTTGAGACCTTTTTTAGATGCTCTACCCTTATCACACTTCTGTGAATAAATATGGGGAAGATCCTAGAGGTTTCTCCAAGGAGTTTTAAATGAAAAAGAAGAAAAATAGAATGAAAGTTGAAGTTTTAAAACCAAGAAACTTACTGATACAAAACAGGAAGTTTGGCTTGAAAACTTGAAGATTGAAGAGTTTTAGAGAGAGTTTTAGAGATGAACAAAGGATTAAGGAGTGAGGATGGGTTGTATTTATAAGTGGTGTAAGTTGGTTGGGTATTAAATGGAGTAAATGGGGTGGTTAGGAAGAGATAATTAGGTGGGGTTTAGTCTTGATCAACCTAGTGTGAAGAGTTAATGCATTAAGCTGCTGCTTCCTCGAGTTTTCAAAAGAAAATAATAAAACCAAGGATAACTTTAATTTGTATATTGTTGTTGTTGACTTTGTCTACATCATCGACTAGATGGTGCCCTTTTTTTTTCTTTTTTTTAAGTATTATTAAAATCTATATCTATATATATATATATATATATGTTTTATTAAAAATAAATATATATTAAGATCTTAACTAAATCAGTTTCTTGTTATAGTGTCTAAATTCAATAGGATAATTTATATTGACGACTCGTCAAGGATCGGTAGGAGTAACATAAAAGAGCGAATAAAGGTGAACTTGAAATTTGTTAACTATAGAATTTAAAATACAAGAAAAGTAAAAATCACACGATGTTACAGGTGCGATCGTAGAGACCGAATTGCTAGTTGAAGTCGGCCAAGACACGGTCCCAGAACCGTATGTCCCTCCCCCTGAGCCCGAGCCGGAGCCCCTCCTCTTCGAGCGTTGGCGTTGTAGAGTAGGATCGTATCAGGCATCTTGAATGCACACCACCAACGCGATTTCTTCTTGCTTGTTCCAGCGCGTCATATTTTTGTTTGAAGAATGTGGGTGTGGGTTTTAAATGCGGGTGTGTGTGTGAGATTTAACCACGGTGGTGTGGTGTGTTTATATACAAAAACACTTGAACGGCTTTGCATGTAAAGTGTTAAATTTCCTGACCGTTAGGTGGCATGGTTAAATGCTAAATTAAATTTTTTTTACCGGTATAAATGAAAAAAATTAATTTTTTGACCGTTAGGTGGCATAGTTTTTACACCGTGTGTAAAAATTTAGGTTTAAATATGTATTTATTTATTTAAATGAAAAATAAATAAATGAATTAGTGAAGTGCTGCCTCCAAAAAAAATTGTTTCAGTTAAGCAAATCAGTGAAGTGATGTGGCAGTACAGGATTGATAGAAATAAGTGAAGTTACAAAAATTTATGGGTAGTGCCCCTCCCCCTAGTAACACCCATAAAATACGAAAACGCCATTTTAGTTAAAAATAATAATAATAATAAAGAGAAAAGAAAAAAGAAAAATATTTGTTTGGTTGAATCAAAAGGGGACATCGTTATTGATTTCATTTCCTTTATTACATCTTTTATTTTACAAGATTAAAAATATCTTAAATACCTTTCTTTTGCAAATATCAAATATCATTTTAGAATTTTTAAATCTTCCTTACCACATGTTAAATTAAATTTTTATAATATATTTAATATGTTAAATAAATTTTTACCTGTTTCCCCACCTTTTGAGGTTCTCTATTAAATCTCACACCCCCTTTGATATACCTACAATAGTAATTAAACTTTATAACATACTAGTGAGAATGCCCGCGCGTTGCTGCAGGTACTTTATTTTAATATCAACTAATATATCAATTCACAAAGACTAATTGAGGTTAAAGAAAAGAATTGACCTAAAAAACAACAATATAAGAAATGGAAGATGCCGTTATTGACAAATAGACCAACTAGGATTCTGGACTATTATCTACAAACATAGAAATTCTGCACTTTGCCAAAAATCATGACGTGGAGAAACAACCATATATGCAGATGCACAGAAAGAAAAAAACAAGAAAATACACAAGTACACTGATTCATGAGATTGCAAACATCATATCATTCCCAGACCGTCTCTTTTTCAATTTATGAGAGCTAAAAAATGTCTTCTGCAGTATTTTGATCGACTTTAGAATGACAAAGAGGCATAAACAAATATCCTTATATACAAAAATAAAATGCAATAAATAAACAATGTTAGATCAAAAGGCATAAAAAGAAAATCGAGAAGGGCATTATTATACCCGTTCTTCTAACAGTGATCTTAAGGTGTTTGTTGACTGGGATAAATAGCATTGCACACAGCTTTGGTTTCCATTGAGCCATTGCCATAAATTATCTAGTGCAAACCAACATTACAAAGAAACTAATGTTTAAAGTTTCATTATCATGAGACATAAATAGAAGATATGTAAAACTATCAACCCTTTTTGCTTAAAAGAAATTTGAAAATAATAACTCATTAGCTTTTTTCTCCATTCAGCTTGCATCATTCATGTACGCATATTGATCTCACAATCATCACATTCAAGTCAAAATTATACAAAAATACGAAATTAACAAATCTTTTTATTAATTCTGAATGATTTCGAGAGGCATCCATCTCCCCCAAAGACAACCAATTCAACCCGAATTAAATAATCATATGTAGCAATATAAAGTACTAACAGTAGCTGCTAACTAACTACATTAACAAATATAAGTTCAATTGTGGTTTTTTGTGCAAGGCGTATAAATTTTTATGTTTACGTTAACAAAGTGGTTTCAAACATGAATGTGGAACTTATAAATTGTGATATAGTATTAGTTAATCTATCTATCATTCAAATGTACACACCTACCATGTATCACACTTAGAAAAGAGTAAATTTTGTTTGTGGTCATAGCAGTTCAGGAGAATAGCACAACAAAAAACATTGAAAATTAAAATAAGCCTAGGTATGGCAATTTATATTATGAATTCAAAATTAAGATATGGTCATTAGCTAACCAAACATTTCCTTAACCATTAACCATTATACACATCTTTTAGCATAATACATATGGCCACCGACCTTACATTCTATTCTATGCTTTAAAGGCTCAATATTTTAAAAAATGCTTAGAGGTAAGAAATATATAGGCAATCCCTAGATACAAATGTGATAATCAGGCATCATTAAAAATTAAGAAAAAACAATGCACAATAAATTTGTGAGACTAAGAGTACTTGTTCGTAGCCACTATGATCTCCATAACCTGAAATATACAACCACCATAACATGGCATATATTTTATATCTAAATCAAATAACAATACAATCGTCAAACAAACTCTCAAACTCCATCACATGGTACTTGATATGACATTTAAGACCATGTGTAGTGGGGCTTTATATTTATAAAGCCCCTGAATGTGATTGGTCCACGTGGCTGCTGAGTCAGCGTGGAGAGAGAAACTGAAAAAAGGGGTGTAGTGGTGGGGCTTTATTTATAAAGCCCCTGTTTGTGATTGGTTGATTTTTTATATATATTTTTTTTATCTTTTAATTCAAAATAATTAAAATAAAATGCAAATAAATATAAAAAAATCACAAATAATAATAAAAACACACAACTGATATTAAAAAAAAAAGTTACACACATCCTAAATTCCTAAATTACTTATTAATCCTAAATTACTTATTAATCCTAAATTAATTATTAATCCTAATTTTCTCCACTATGGAGAGTAGTTGTCCCAGGGGAAGTAGTACTCGGGTGAGACGGAACGTGAGCTGTCCCGTCCATCAGATCTCGCATCTGAGGGGAAGTAGTAGTACTCACGAGGAGGGGTAGGTTGGCTATAGTAGTACTCCTCCTCCTCAATCTCCCTCAGGGCTTCCAAGTCCCCCTCAGTTGGGGAAGTCCCATGGTCTTGGGGGATGGGGATGGGGGTAGTTTGCTGTTGGGGGATGGGGATGGGGGTAGTTTGCTGTTGGGGGATGGGGGTGGGGGTAGGGGTAGTCTGGTGTTGGGGGAGTGAAGCAGCCCAGGGGGTAGGGGGCGACAACGTTAGTCGCTCCATTTGTTGCTGGGCCATGACATAATCCATAGCCCAGACCAATTCCTCATCCGTCCAGTCATCATCGGCAGGAGGATGAGGAGGAAAGGTTGGTTGTGCAGCAGCAGCAGGAGGAAAGGTTGGTTGTGCAACAGCAGCAGGAGGAAAGGTTGGTTGTGCAGCAGCAGCAGGAGGGAGATATAACCAATGTTGTGGAGGAGGAGGAGGAGGATAAATAGGAGGTTGTGGAGCAGCAGTAGGAGGAGGAGATGAGGAGAATGGTAGTCTCCGGGGACGGCCCCGTCCCCTGGGATACCGGCGAGAGTACTGTCGGAGGTTAGAGGAGGATGAGCCTCCTGGTTGAAAACCAGACATATTATGGTTTGAGGAGGAGGATGAGGAATTGGAGGTGTGGTTGATAAATCTGATTTGGTTACCTATTTATAGGGTTAGCAAATTTTGAAATTCAAACGGTTTGGGGGGAAAACGTTTGAAATTCAAATTTTGAAATTTAAACGGTTTGGGGGGAAATTTTGAATTTCAAACGGTTTGGAACAGTAACCGTTTAAAATTTAAAATTTCCAATTATTAATATTATTATCATCTTTATTATTATTATAAAGTTTATTATTATTATTATTATTAAAAAAAAAAAAAAAAGTTGACTTTTGACCTTGCCACATGGCAAGGTCTGATTGGATGGAAAAAGATGCATATGGCGTTATAAATATAAAGCCCACCCCTAAAATCAGTAAATAGCGCCCCCCTGTAGCGGTGTGGGGGGCGCTATTTTTGAAAAATTTTGATATATAACGCCCGAGTACGGGTGGTCTAAGAGTCGTATCTTGCATGAGCTTGGTGGCATCCATCAGACCAAGTCTCTCAAAGTAAAGGAAACATCAAAATCTTATACATAAAACGAAACATCAACAATGAATATAAAGTACATATGTCAATTTCAATCATTTTAATACGCGCAAATACCTCTATGATTGATCATATCAGCCCACATTTTCTTCGCCTTCTCTAAATCAAAATTTCAAGTTCTTTACTACGTCGTTGGTCAACATAACAGATTGAAAATCCACCATTAGCATAGTTTTTCAACTCTTACAAAATGGAAGATGGATCCACTTTGGAGGGAGCCATTAGAATTGACTTTTTTTTCGCACCCATTTAAAAAAAAAATTATAGCAGAAGCATCCATAATGAAATAAGCCATGTATTATAACTAGGTTTTTATTAAGCCGCGCATTGCGGCGGCATCAATCCGATTTTGAATATAAGTAATCACATATCCAAATCGATTGACATTCAAATGCTAATCAACTATGCTACATTGTATCGCAAAAGTTACAAAAAGATTTAAGAAATAACTATAAAACATATAAAAAAATTAAGATATAATTATATTTGTAATGTAATTATAATTTGTTTTCCCATTTACTAAGATATTTCCCACCACTATGAATCGTAATGATTAGAAATTAGAATATGATGATAGTAGATAGCTAATGAATCCATAAATAGCCATATCAGAGGAATATAATCAATTAAACAAAGGATAGGAAGTTATCACACATGAATCCAAATTATGTTATATAACCCATAGAAATAGAAAAAAAAAAAAAAAAAACAGAATTTGATTAGGTTAACAATGAGATGCCTAGAGCAAGATGGGATGGAGAGATTGAAGAAAGCGAAGCCTACTGCTATGGTGGCCCGATGACGTTGATTATCGATTGAAGGGCTGTGGGGGTATTTATAGAAGCTATTAGATGAAACCATAACGGAGAACGAAAATTAATGCCGCAATAAGTTTATGATGACGATTGAAGAACAATTAACGCTTGAATTGTAATTGAACCATTCAAATTAATTTGGTTGGGTTTACGAATTGCTCATCATTGGTGCATTTAATCGGGTGTTTATGAATAAAGGGTTACATCTTTACATGGGTATAAAGTGTGTATTAGACCAGGTGTAGTGGGCAAAATATTGGGCGCTATATACAAAAATGGAGCCCCCAACACCGCTACGGGGGGGCTCTATTTTTCAAAAAATGGTTTTGGCGTTATTAATATGGCGCCGGTGCAATATTCCCCCACCCAATCAGGCCTTGCCACATCATATACTCTCTCTCTCTTATTATTATTTTAATTTAAAAAATATAATAAAATATTAATAGGGGCTTTATTTATAAAGCCCCTACCACTACACCCCTTTTTCAGTTTCTCTCTCCATGCTGACTCAGCTGCCACGTGGACCAATCAGAAAGAGGGGCTTTATATATAAAGCCCCCCACTACACATGGTCTTAGAGATTTATACAATTGTATTAAAGGTTGTACATTAGGGGTATACATGAAAGAAAATGACCAAATTTTAGATATTTGTAAAGGGACCTTTGAACTCCCATCTTAAAATTTGGATAAAATTATCAATGTAGTCACCTTTCTTCTTAAATAAGGTAAATAGAGATATGGTACAATTCAATAAATCCTTTCGAAAACTCACAATTTTTAAGCGATCATAGTTTTGCATATGTTAATTTATACACATATATACGTATATTAAATTGTATCACCTACTTGCGTTTCGTGTGTAAGTGAACTTTAAAAACTTAAAAAAAAAACATATTAACAAATTTGTTTAATGTTTTTATTTTTATTTTTATGTACATATCAAACACATTTGCAGGAGTATTCATTAAAATAATATGAACCATTGATTAAAAATATTAGACATTAGATTTGTTCATTAACTTATCATTCTGTAATGAACTTTAACGCTCACAACACATACATACATACATACATACATACATACATACATACATACATACATACATACATACATACATACATACATACATACATACATACATACATAAGGGGGTTGTGTAATTTTTAAAATTTCATTTTTCCGCTACCATGATTGTCTTCAATATAATCCGTCTACCGCTGTGTTTCTAATATTCATTTAATGAAAGAAAAGAAGGGATTTGAAAAGATGTCCAAAAAAAATTATGTTCAAAAGTTTTTTAAGGACGGAAAGGGAATGAAAAAATTGTTTTATTTCCTTAATTTCTTATCCTTCCAAATTTGGAAATGATTTTTTAAACATAAAACACTTATTTTTTTTTTTTCATTTCCTTCCAACTTCACACTAGTTAATTAAATATTTCATTTTCACTCCCTTTTTTTTCTCTCTTTAATTCTCTCTCTTCTTTTCCTTTGTTTATTAATCTCAGGAACACAGCGTACGTATTATACAATGGCCGAAGTTCCTACATATTATCAGTTCGGAAAAACTAACTTACCCCACACTTCTCATTATAGATTTTTCAGTAAGGTCGATACCAGAACAAACGAGTCATTACTAATTAATCCAAACGCCAATAGTTTTATATGTATGTATATGGGTGGGTGTATATTATTTAATTATGTGACCAACTATATTGAAACAACAAACCATCCTAATCCGATAAATTAATGCTCTGCTTCATTATATTATGTTTCTTTTTCCAAACTTGTATGATTTCAAATTGTTATTGCTTGCCATGTGTGCATCACAAATTCATATCATTACAAGTGATGGAAATTGGAGTAAATAAAGTAAAGCAAATAGGAATGAATCAACATCATGTGCATAATAGATCACTAATTCATACTATTGAAAATTAATTTATGAGTGGATTAGGGTTCGCCATTAAGAAAGGGGCAGGGGCGTAACTTGTTGACTGCCTACCCGCTATCTTGATGTAATTTTTTCACAATCATGGAATGAAAACAATTTAAAAGTTGCCCCGACAAAGAGTTGTTTTTCGATTAAATATGTGATGAAACTCAAGTTGCATAAAATTTGTATAAGAGGTTTCTGGTTTGAGCAATTACTAGATGGAATGTAGAAAATTGTAGATACCTTAATTATCTTAGACTAGAGGGAGTGATCATGAGGAAAACCCTCGATTACCCTGCAACATAGGCGACAAGGTAATGGATAATTCCATTATCTTATTACTTACCTTGACCAACCAAACATTTTTTTTTTCATTCTATCGGATAATCCATTTCATTCCGCATTTTATTTTTGCATACCAAATATTTCCCAACCTAATAAAATGTAACCGGAACGAATTGCGGAATACTTTTTGCAAAAAAAAAATGAAGTCTAAAAAGAACAGAATTTAAACTTCGAATTTGTGGACTATCGTTTTACATCTTTAAACCACATGTAAATTCCCCATTTTTATTAGTTTTTTTTATTATTTAAAAACTGAACAAATTTAATTCCAAGAAAAGAAATATAGGTTGCCATTCTTAATTCTTTTATTCTTATTAAACTGAATAAGTCGTTGAGGGTCCGTACTTTAATTGGACCAATAAAAGCCCAGTAGTTAAATTTCGCTCTTGAGCCTTACTCACTGATTGTATTTGAATAGATGGGCTTCATTAACAATAAATCTTGTTATTAATGTCATTTTACTCGTGTCTATAATTTTATGGGGTATTGGATTTAAATAATACAAAGTTTAAGGTATTGGCTGATAATAATCCCAACTTTGACGTTGGCCCAGGATAATCCCAGGTGAACATGAGGGTGTCAAAAATGGACCTCCGTTAAGTCTGGACTAACTGAGTTAGTTTACTTGCTGAGTTGGCATGCTGATGTCAGAGTCGATGATCTTGCCCTAATTTGACAGTGTTGTTGAATGATTTTAAAGAACCCTAGTTTGATATTCGTATTTGATGGTGATCGTGTAATCTGATTGTGGTTAAGAACCCTATTAAAATGATTGTGTTTACAACTGATGTTAGGGTGTGGTCTGATTGTGGTTAAGTTAAGAAGGGCCCAAAACAATAAAAAAAACATTACGTGAAAAAAAAATACACGTCAGCATGCCAACTCAGTGCCACGTCAGCATCAGTGACACATCAGCATGCCAACTCAGCAGGTAAACTAACCCAGTTAGTCCAAACTTAACGGAGGTCCATTTTTGACACCCACATGTTCACCTGGGATTATCCTGGGCTAACGTCAAAATTGGGATTATTATCGGCCAATACCCCTAATTTTATTCAATAATATAGCAATACGTTTTTTTTACTTTGCAAGAGTATATTATTGATCTTGATTTGCTGTGTAGTGGAATGAAAGAAGAACACGTCGAGGCAGCTCAATATGCCGGCCATGTCTTTTGCGTCTTGCGATATGTTTCACTTTAAAAAAACTGATGTTTTCATTTTTTGTGAAATTTTCATGCAAACTAACCACTATATACTTTCTACTTGCCTTCTTTTTCAACATCGGTGGTGAGAGAAAGCAAGGAGGGAGTGGTGGTTGTATAAAAAAATAGAACAAAATAATCAAACGCAGCTAACAGGGTTCGAACTTGAAACTTATATTGACTGAAAATAACATGACAAACTTTAACCATTGAGTCACTCATAAGATTTGTGAGTGATTTCATCCAAATTTTACTTATGGGTTCATAGCCTATTTTTTATATATATTCTATGAAAATTTTAAAACTGACTGGGTTCGTGTGAACCCATTTTCGAGTACTAGCCCCTGCTGAGCACTGAGATTCATCTAAAAATGTTTGCTTTCTAATAGATTTTAATATTATATTATATTATATTTTTACTTGTAGCAAATGTTACAACCAGTTTGTGACCAAAGCATTAGGTACTAGTACATATGTATTGAGAACTGAGCGAGGACCGACGCCATTATTGCTGTGGCCCTGAAGAACGAGTACATTATGTACATAATTAAAGTCACTCAGAATTTGGTTTCTTTTGACAAAGATCATGAAAATCTTGAGTAGGGCACCTTTTATAAGGTATTCGATTACAATAACAGTGTATAATAATCTGTACAAACGATACCGATTATCATAAAAATTTCTCCTGGAAGAGTGGATCTTCACATCCAAGTATTGAATGAAGCATCAATAATATAATTTTTAATAAAAAGAATTAAATAGTTATTTTTATTGTAAGCGGAATCAGAAGGGATTGACAATAGATTTTCTCTTAATTAATATTCTTTTAACAGTCAATACCATTACACTGTAGTGTAGAGACATTGGTGGACAATGATAGAAGACTCGGGGAATCCGGGGTTCGATTCTTGAGCCAGACGGGTTTTACCGGTAATTTCATTGTTGTGCCTACGGGCGGGTGGGTTACCGGGTTTTCCCCGGAATTGGTGTTTGATAACTCGGGTACTTTCGGAGTACTTGAATTTGTCAGCAGGGTGCCCCAAGAGTGCTCGGGTTCGGTTTGTTGGCCGTTCAAAAAAAATTCCATTAACGGGTATAAACCGATAGAGGAGCCAATCCCGTTACGGTGGAGTGACACCCTCTTTGCTTTTCTTATGGGAAGTGGGGAGTTCGAGTCCTACCGGCACCAAAATGCTGCTGGTGGGCCGAGTTTTACTGCAGTTGGCCTTCGGGCGGTGGGTTTTCCCTGAGAACTGGTGCGAAATTACTGGTTGACCTGGGTTAATCTCGGGGTACTCCTTTGTCTATTGCGTACTTCGAGAGTGCTTGGGATTAATTTGTTGGCCGTAAAAAAACGATAGAGGAATGATCATTTGTTAAAAAAAATAATTTTAGAAAGCGAAAAAAATGAAAATGCCATAATGGTAACATGTTAAATAACTAATTTTGTTTTTCACATTAATTATTTTCATAAGTATTTTATTCAACATATATCAAAATTTCTCATACTCATATTAAAATTCATTTTACATATATCGAAATTATTAGTACGTTTATCCTACGCATATAGATATCCATCTTACTTTTATCCCACATGTTACGCATATCAAAATTTATCCTTCGCCGTAACTTAGGACTTAGGTTTGTTTTGAATAAATATATTTTGAACATAAGTTATGAGATTAATTTATTTAACTAATTTAGGAGGGTTACAATAAATTAATCATTTATTTATTTAATATTAAGACATTTTATTCTTATGTGAACCCTCCACTAATATTAAGATATTTATTCTTTTTCTTCTTATAAACATTTTCATTTTCATTTGAACACTCCACTAAATTGATATGGTTAAATTGTACAAAAGTGTAACTTAATTTTTTTTTCATTCATATATGTAAACTCCTCGCTCCATAATGCTACACACATGTGTGTGTATAAAGGCTATATTTTATGAGAAGTGCAAGAAAGATTAAAAATTGATATGTAGGCATCATGTTATGGACTTATACATGATGTTTTGGGTTGTTTTTACTAAAAAGGCACCAAACTTAACAATTTAAAACACAATTTAATGTATTATAGCAATAGAATTTAAAACATAACTAAAACACATAATTATAACACATCAGTTTAAGACACGTTTCTTGGTATGGTGTTTCTAAATTTAAACCTAAAATAAATTGCTTTGTGTTTTTACTTGTTATGTTTGGTATATTTTAGCTTAGACAATCCAAAACATCATCAATAAGTCTAAAAAATGATGTCTACATATCAATTTTTAATCATTCTCACACTTCTCACCATATATATATAGGGGAAGGATAAATTGAAAACCCCATTGAGTTGAGAAAACTTAGAAAACCCGTGTAAAAACCATCTAAAAAAACTTTTTTTTTTAAAAAAAAATTACACAAGGTAACATACATGTTTTTAAGCGTTTTGGGCTAAAAAAATTAAAAAATCGCCGATGGGATATTTAAAAAAAAATAAACGCAAAATTTGTAACAACGCTGTTAACGTATGTTTTCTGCGTTTTAATATATGTAATAGCGCTGTTAACATATGTATTCTACTTTTTAACATATGTTAACAACGTTGTTACTAAGTTTGCGTTGTTTATTTTTTTAAAAATATCAAATCGGCGCTTTTTTAATTTTTTTAGCCCAAAACGCTAAAATACATGTATGTTACCTTGTGTATTTTTTTTGAAAAAATTTAGATGGTTTTTATACGGGTTTTCTATGTTTTCTTAACTCAAGGGGGTTTTCAATTTATACTTTCCCTATATATATATATATATATATATATATATATATATATATATATTCATATTTTAGTACCATTTAAAACATAATTAAATAGAATGGTAACGTACTAATATGGACGCTTAGTACGCACAGAACTAACCATAAGTAAAAGCTGAGAGATATGCGATAATCACTTATTCGTATGGTTGATCAAATGTAACGAGAAAGCATAAGAGATACGGCTAAATCTACATCTACACTATCTAATAAAAGAAAACATATGAGGGACACATGGCACTCCCTCATGAATTCTATCATTTTATTATTTAATTTAAGACAATAAATTCAAATTTAATTATAATAATTGATTTGTAAACGCATATTATAAATTTATTAAAATGAATTTTATTAATTATATTAATAATCATAGTTGTAACCGAAATCATTAATAAAAGAAAACAAATGATTGTTTTTACAATATTTGATCTTATATATCTACATCTACATCTACTTCTACTTCTACATCTACACTATATAATAAAAGAAAACACATGAGGGACACATGACACTCCCTTATGAATTCTATCATTTTATTATTTAAGTTAATACAATAAATTCAAATTTAATTATAATAATTGATTTGCAAAAACATATTATAAATTTATTAAAATGAATTTTATTAATTATATTAATAATCATAGTTGTAACTGAAATCATTAATAAAATAAAACACATGATTCTTTTTACAATATTTGATCTTATATATATACATCTACATCTATAATAAAAGAAAACACATAAGGGACGCATGACACTCCCTCATGAATTCTCTTATTTTATTATTTGATTTTTTTTTGTTTTGTTGTACCTGTAGTCTTATAAGGTAATAGCCACGGTATGAAAGATATATTTTGGAATGTTTGAAAAAACTTTGATGTGAATAAAAATGTTTTTTACAATAAATCATTTATGGGCTGATGAATATTTAATATTTTTTCAGTTGTAAAGGCAACTTTTTTTATTTTAAATAAAATATGTAATCTAATTTTTCTTAATTATATTTTAAATTTATATATAATATATATAATTTAAATTGTTCAACCCGTGTATCACACGGGTACATAACCTAGTAGAGATATATAACCATTGTATGTATCACATTGGAGCATTGAGTATATGTTTTTATTTGGTTTCAATGGTCCTCTATTTAATATTGGTTTTCTACTGAACATCCATTTAATAACTGAATGTAAACATTGTGTATCAATGTTATCTTTGTAGAGGCCGGCTAACGTACAAAGCCTTCTTAACCTACAAAGTGTGAGAAGCCATCCTGGCCCTCCATCTCCCACCTTCTGCGTTTTATAAGGAAAACCTCGTACATTAATTACCCACGTTTGTCATTAATGGCAGTTATCAATTTGAGGGTAAAACAGACAAATTACAAACTAAAATAATTTGAATTTTTTAATCCAGCGCCCAAATCAAGCTCATTAATTGACGGTTGCTTCATTTTATGCGTGCGATTGATTCTCCAAAAATCAAAACTGACACCGAAGTCAAAAAATCAAAAATAAAAAAACAGAGCATCGGAGAAACACTAAATCATATCAACAAATATGCCTCCAAAACGCAAATCAGGTAAGGAATTGTTCATGATTTTACTTTAATTTTGATCGTATTTTGATCGTATTTTACTTTAATTTTACTTCATGATTTTACTTTAAAAACCTAAAACATGTGAAGGACGTGAAAAAAGTAAAGGCGTTTTACTGATTAGTATGATGTTTTGGTGATCTAGATGCAGATGCGTTTTGAAGTTTTAGTAGAGGCGTTTTATGAATTTAGTAATGCATTAGATAATCAGTGGTTTGCTCATCACGAAAAAGCAAAACGCATGTGTATCAATGTTAAAAAAAAAAGTAAAACGCATTTGTAAACCCATAAAACGCATGTGTATCAATGCTCATCAGAAGTTAGGCCATCAGTGGTTTTGATTCAGCAGTAGTTAAAACGCATTTGTAAACCCATAAAACGCATGTGTATCAATGTTCATCAGTAGTTTTGCTCATCAGAAGTTAGGCCATCAGTGGTTTGATTCAGCAGTAGTTAAAACGCATTTGTAAACCCATAAAACGCATGTGTATCAATGTTCATCAGTAGTTTGCTCATCAGAAGTTAGGCCATCAGTGGTTTGATTCAGCAGTAGTTAATAACATAATATCACCAGATACATCAAAAACGCATGTTAAAAAATAATAAAACGCATTTGAATCTTATCAATAACATAATATCACCATATACAACAAAACGCATGTTAAAACATATTAAAACGCATTTGAATGTTATCCTAAACATAATATCACCAGATACATCAAAACGCATGTATAAAACATACTAAAACGCAAATGATTATCTTCAAATCCACAAAACATCAAAAAAATTTAATGGAATGCTCAACCTCTGTTTTCATCACTGATCTAAAAAAACTTCAAAAACAGTAGAAACTTCATGTTCTTCATCGAATAAGAATTCAGGTTCATTGTTTAGATCTGAAAACACAAATTAAGAGTAAGATCACGATTAATTGAAAACAATAAAAACAGAGTACATACCGAACATGGTGAAGAACTCGGCAAATTGATTATGATTTTTCGTAAAAAATTTGAACCAGTGATCGACGATGATTGTAGATTTTTGAATATGGTAAGAAATGATAATCGTATATTATGGAATCAGTTATGAAATTTGAAATATTGATGAACGATAAAACAGGGATTTGATAATAAACGTGATTAATTGATATGTCCAATTGACTATACTACCCCTCTAATCAGTTATAGAGTTATAACAGACAAGTTCCACGTGGCATCATTTTGTGGCTTCCTACACTTTGTAGGATAAGAGACTTTGTACCCTACACTTTCTCTATCTTTGTATATAGATGAGCATCTAAAACATTAAGCAGGGCGTTTTGGGGATGTTCGAAAAGGCCAACCGGACAGGGTCCATAAATCTTGAGGGCATAAGTTAAAAAGAAATTCCTATATATATGTATTTTTTTTTAATATAACTCATTTAGCACTTAAAATTGGGCCCAAGAGGCCTATTTTTTAACGGTTCGGATAGGGTACGTAAATTTTCAGAGATTTTCCGGGACGGCCCCGACATTAAGCTTTCGATTTTTATAAAATAAATATATGCATATATTTTTTTTAACTAAAGGTGATTTCCCGAAGCTTCTAAATCTCTTAAAAGCCAAAAAGTGGCGTTAAAAACTTCGGATTACATCGAGCATACCCTAAAATAGGAGTGTCAAGCGTGTTGGATTGACGGAATGAATTAATGAGCCTAAACACAAACTATGTATATATTGTTAAGGATATTAAACCTAACATAGAAACATTTAAACACGTGTGTTGTTCAGGTAATGTTTTGGGTAGTGTGAAGAATTGTTGCCTAAAATTCTACAAGGAATAATGAGAGCACAAGATACGGATTAAAGCCAATGAGGTAGTGGTGAAGTGGTTGTGGAAAGACTTGGTGTTTCTTGTGACCCGGGTTCGATTCTCACTCTCCTCATTATTTTCTGCGGCATCCAGGTGAAGAGCGAATACGGGTGACGCCGGTTCGACTCGGGTGGGAGGTGAGGTTTTACCGATTATTCCACTGTTGTGCCTTCAGGCAGGTGGAGGTCGGGTTTCCGCGCATCTGAGAGAGCTAAGGGGCTGGCGGAGATCGAGTAGTCGACCTTGACCACAGCGCTCGATGTCACGGTAATTGACACACCGTTCCTTGCCGTTCAAAAAAAAGATACGAATTAAAATTTAGATGTTCCAACTTAGTTTTCAAAGTATGTTTTATTGAAAAATCTACACATATGATCCCTATAATAAGGTCTAATTGTTGTTTTGGTTCTTTCTTCAATAGAAATCATCTACAGTCCCCACTATTCACTCATCTGCATCATGTATGGTCCCTTTTACTAAACACTTTAGTTTTATATATCTAAGGCTAGCAATATAGTGTGGATAACATGTCTCTCAACTCTCTCAAATACTATATCAGCGCCACCTTATTTTTCTCTTTCCTCCCTTAAAATTTGGAAATGGTTTCCTTCAATTCCCCATTCATCCTTCAGTTTTTTTTATTTTCCTTGATGCCAGCTTTCCTTTTAATGTGAATGCTCTTTATACATTATAATATTATTATTAGGATATAGTGGATATAAAATAATATTATTATTAACTCGGGGAGTTGGGGGAGAATCAACTAAACACACCGATTTTATTGGGGGGAGGGGGGGGGGGTATTCCCCTTCGGGATGTATGCCACCTTATACCACCGAGTCCTTCCCCGACTTCATACCAAACGGCCTAAGTAAAATGTGTTATAGATGGGTGAACCATGCTAGAGACCGTAGGTGCAATTATTGATAAAAAAACAACGAAAACCGTAATCTTGCCTTACCACATGAAACATCCGTGCAATTCTTTACATTGTGGTCTAATGGAGTGGGACCATGTTCTTACATTATATACACATAACTATATTGAGACAACTTATATACACATAACTATATCGAGACAACTTATAACATTACACCATCAGTAAACCACATATACCAAACAATTTATATACTAACATGAACATGAACATGTGAATCTGAGTGATATGTGATGATCTATTAATAAATGAAAAAAAAAAATCAATGGCTCAATCACAATAGAAGTTTTTTTTTTCCTTAATTGTTTATGTGTTTCATATGTCTCGTTTCCTGTTAACATAGTTGAGTTTACATGTTTAGGTTAAAGATTAGAGAAATCAGATCATCATCATCATCATCATCATCATCATCATAATACTCAGTTAATCCCACCTATAGCAAAGCTAAGGTAGGGTCTGAGGAGGGTAAGATGTAGACAACCTTACCTCTACCCCTAAGAATAGAGAGGCTGCTTCCAGTGAGACCCCCGACTCGATGTGGTTTGGTATCAAGCCTTGGAGATAAGGCACAAAACACTTAGCAATCGGGACAAACCCAATCGGTGCATGTACCCCTTTGTCTTTTGGCTATCCACGCCACCACATGATGCATGATTAACCGTCCGTCGTTTTTAACGTTAATATCACGAAATTAGTAAAATAACGTGAAAACTAGAGTAACTTTACTTTTGCCCCCCAAGGGCCACACATATATACATTATATGCGCACACCGTGGGGCGTAATTAGAGAAATCAGATGAAATGTTTAAAGAATGAGGCGAATTAATTAGTAACGAGCAGATGGAATTCATGAAGAGGGACATTATCTTCAGTTCGCGAAATTAGTGAAAGCAAAAATAACAAATCAAAGCATGACGTTAACTTTTCTAAAATCTATATTTATTTTCGTTTTTAAAAGTTAATTAGGTTAACTAATCAATTCGTTTGTTAGAAGGATTGTGTGCACATGAATCCATTCTTTAGCTAATGATCTCCAGCCCAGTTGGTTTGAGGTAGGGTGGGTTTTCCCTTAGGGGTTCTCATCCTGGGGGTAGGTCACAGGTTCGATCCATGCACACGACAAAAAAAATTCCCCGTAACGGTTTGAGCTTAGGCAAGGAAGACACCGGTGTGTGGATAGGGATTCGAACTTGAGACTACAATAGGTTAGGGTCGTACAATGATTTCCACTGAACTAAGCCTTTAAAAAAATCAATCCATTCTTTAACCGAGTAGTTGCTAGGTTGACCCGTTTAATAAACGGGTTATACATTAACTAAACCAATACATTATTATATATACTAACATGAATAAGTACGGATGCGAATGATATGCGATGATGTGGTAGCTTTTATATAGCCATGTGAAGCGTCTTTGTGGAGACGCCTTATGGAAACCCACCCACCTCAGGCGACTTTAAAAACCCCCTCAACTACTAGCGAATCAAAATACGACACGCGGCAAGGATTTCCGTGAGGGGTCTTCGGTCTTTGAAGACCTCTCAGACGACTTTGAAACCCCCTCACGGAAACCCTTGCTACGTGTGTGTTTTGAGGCGTCTCCGTGAGGGGTATTGGTGTCTTAATATTTACACATTTAAAAACCAGTCATAACATAAAAACGTTAAATTTGAACACTTGAGTTCAAATGATGTCATCTTGTTTGCACAACTACATCATCAAGTATCTCACTACATTTTAAATGGAAAAAAATGAAAAACATTAAAGATACTAAAATTTACATTTTTATCTAAGAAGCTGGTGGAATTTGAAACAAACAGCTAGCTATCACCATCATTTTGTACTACGGCTCAATAATGTGGAACAAAAGAACACCACACAACCACATGTTCCTCCTTCCAATAAAATTCAGTTGGTTTGCTTGCAATTTGCATCACAAGATTACAATTTTCATGAGTTTTCTCTATCAATTCACAGATCGAGCAGAAGTTAATTACAAGCAAACTAGTCGCAGAAAACGTGTTTTTTCTTTATCAATACATATCCCGATATGGGTTTGATTCGCAAAGTTGGACAAAAGGTTTGGATTTAGTAGTAGAATTATTAGTGGTGTGCGAGTAACTCATTCTAAACAAAATTGTTTTAATAAAAAATACTCTTCAGGCAAAGAACCCTAATTAATTAAGCATCACAATCCATGATCCAAATCATATGAAGAGGAGTTAACAGTATCCATAACACTTTAGCTTCATGTGGATCAACAACTCAATCAAACCATAATCAGAATTTAGTTGGTATGGCTCGATCACTACTAATAACCTACTACGTTAATCTGTACAAATGTACACATAATCTGTACAAATGTACACATATGTATGTTTTGTACATAAAGCAAATTAGATGGGTGATGTATACAATAACTTACAAAGGCAAATTAAACAATTACAATTAAAAGATTCAACAAACTCAGCATTTTTTAATCAAAAGATTGGTGGATTCACTGCATTCCTTATTCAACAGTGTTGTTTTAATTCTTGTGTTTAACAAGGAACTAATTTACATTGTTCCGTACACAAGATCTGTAAATAGATAATAATCAACATATATATAAAGTGGTGTGTATGTGATATAATATATGTTTCTTTATCCTAGACAAAACCGTATAGACTAAGATCTAACCTTTTTTCTCATATGTATAAACTGAACAACCAAAGACAGTAATGTTCAAAACACCATTACATATATTGAGTAGCAAGAGATGGATGATTAACGAACATAAGATTCATGAAAATTAGTACTAGAATAATATTATATATACCTTGTTTGTACGAGATCCATGATTATAACGTACGGTGGTTGATCGATGCATTAGATTTTGATGTAGTCAATTGATTTCCGATGCAGCATCATCAAGATTCTCAGTAGCTAGTAACTGAAGAGTTGACTGGCATGTGAATCTTGAAGATGCCGCATCGGTAAGCAATGACGATGTTAGGAGAAGGAATGCTGAGTTGGCATCTCATGGTTGGTTGGGTTAAAGGAACAGAAAGGGAAACCCTAGTTTTGTGAAAGTGATGAGAAAGGTAGGGTTTGTTTGGGGAGATGAAGTGAAGAAAGGGTTACAGTTGGGGAAGGAGTTATATAGCACAAAAGTCTTTGGATCGTGGGGCCCATACCAACTTATGCCACTCAAATTTGAACTTTATAAAAATACTCAATGTAGAGAAGTATGATCTACCACTTTGAAACCGTTTTTTTTTTCTAATTTATCAAGTTAGAATTAAAAGAAAGAAAACAATATATACATATTTTTTACTTCTCCACTTTTTCTCCATCAACCGGTGATGGTCCTGTCCAGATTGCACAGATTTTTGTCACATATGGCATGACACGTAGCAAAAAAAAAATTAGAAAAAGAAATGTCACATGGAAAAAAATCATTAGCGGCGACCCTTTAGAGGTCACAAAGGGCTTTAGGCACCAAGCTTTTTTGACAGAACTTTTAGCAGCGACTCTCTAACGCCCCTATCGCCACTAAAGCCCTTGTTCCTTGTAGTGCTTATCACCTCTTATCACCTGTGGAAGGATTCAAACTCCTGACCCCACCTTATGCACCCACCCCCACACCCGTGTTCACATATGTTCATGACCCACACACATCACTTGGGTTAGATAGAAAAAAAAAAAAAAAAAAAAAAAAACCTATTCACACATCCCGCCTCCTCTCCTGCCTGAGTCCTGACTGCCTCCACCATCTCCAGCAGCCTCCTTCACCTTCGGCAGCCAGCTCCATCCCTCCACCTCCATCCGCCGCCCGTTTTACGGTTTCCTGCTCGGTATTTCTCATTATCGCCTTCTAAGACCCATCACCCATTCTCCCCTTAGACTGAATGAGACGACAAATCATATTATTCACAAATAATCTGTCTAATCATGCAATTTGGTGTCCAAGATTATCAATTGTAAGTCATCAAGATTATATCAAGATTTCATAGCTAATTTTAAAAAATTATTGAGATTTCAGAATTGTAAAATGAATGGTTTGCAGTGTTGGCTCCTTCATGAATGACTATTTTTAATTTGTTTGTGGTATATATGTTATTATCAACTGCTAATTTTAAAAAATTATTTTTTTTTAATTTGTTTGTGGTTTGCAGTGAATCGAGCAGTGCCAAACTTTGTTTCTTCAATTTGCATATTCCTACAGTTTGCTTTCTACTTAGATGTATTAGTTTGCAATTAAGTTTTAAAATGATAAATATATGTGATGAAAAAAAAAAAGTATTACAAAATACGAACGTCAATCACATAAAATGACTTTTATATATAGATCCAAGATAGTAATTGATACGTACGATTGTTCATACATAATATAATGTTTCGAATTTCTTATACAGGTAACTTTTCATTCTTCTGTCATAACAAAAAATGTGTTAAGATAAAAATGCGTTGGCTTAAATAGTACTTGAATAATGTAGCTACAAATTTGATTGTTCAAATATTAAATAAACATATTGATATATTTTAAATATATATACCAATATAGGTATCATTAATCATCATTAGAATACAACGAGGTATTTGTTAAAGGCCAGTTGGTCCGTACGATCTGACGTGGAAGTGGCAAGCAGTTTCAGGTGAGATGAGTCGAGTCACTTTGTTCAACTATTCCTTCCCTCCTAAACATTTTTTATTTGTAACTAGTAGATTCCACCCGTGCTACGCACGGGTTGCGCGGGATATGCACCGCTATGGCACCACGCAACACGGGTTGTACGGGATTTGCACCGCTATTCGACTGCGTGGTGCGCGAAGGTTGCTGGAAGTTTGCTAGAGCTTCAATTTAGAATTCTAATAAGTTATCTAACCTGAGTAATTCAGGTAGCAAGTAGCCATTGTGAATCTGAACTAAAAGCTTGTGAGTTGTGACCAAACCTTTTTTGTATAATATAATGCAAAAAAAGCCTGTGACTTATCTCATTTGTAATATATGAAAACAGAAGATAAATTCACATGACATGAACATCATTATTGCCAATGAATATCTTTCTTCATCAGCACATACTCCATATTCCATAACTCAAATGAAAGAACCGTCAATAGCCATCAATATGTTAAAGAGTATTAGTTCAAAGGTCGGATGAGCTCCGAGCTGTTCTCACAACCATCAATAGCCAAATATGTTAAAAGAGTTTACACTCAGGAAAAAAAAATAAACATCTCATATGGGTATTGGCTCATCATCATCATCGACTAACTATATATATATACCCCAACATCCATGTTGTTCATACCTATAAATCCTAGGATTTATATCCACTACAGAGCAAGGAGGTGTGATTACTAAGCACCACATCCTCTCAATTCCTCAGGTAAATCAGCGAATACAGGTAAAAGTACTTAAAATATATAATTAAAAACTTTTTCATATGCTTTTTAATAACCAGAAAACCCATTCTCATTTTAACACCCATAAACCCTATCGTCCACCTTTTCTTTCCCCTTCCTCTTTAACCTACAATTTAGCCTCTCTCTCTCTCTCTCTCTCCCTCCCTCCCTCTCTCTCTCCCTCCCTCCCTCCCTCCCTCTCTCTCTCTTCTCTCTCTCTCTCTCTCTCTCTCTCCCTCTCTCTAACACAAAGTCCCCCTCACTCTCGGTCTCTCTCTCTCTCCGTTATTAGAAACGGTCGGCCACCACCATGGATGGTGGCGGCGGCGCTGTCTGAGTGACGCGACGGGGGTGCTGGGTCGTGTTATTAGGGTTGTTTTGGGTCGGGTTTTGTAGTTGGAGCCGGGCTGTGGTGGTGGTGGCGAGGTGTGGAAATGGATTGGTGGTGGTTACGGCGTGGAGATGATGTCGATGTGGCTAAATCGGGTGTAGCTTCGGTTGGGCCTTCGGATTGACGTAGATGAGTGGGGCATTTGCGTTTAGCAGACACGGCGGTCGGAGGCGGCATCGATGATGAGCAGGTAGGTTGATCGTGTAACTGTGTAAGTTGTGGTTCAGATGTGGAGCTGTTGAATGTTGATAAGGGAGTGTAGGTGTGGAGTGGTGAAGACTTTGATGAGGCCCATGAGATTGAAACTTTGAAACTTTAGTGGTGAAAATTACCTTTATTTTTTATTTTTATTTATTTATCATCAACTTTTTTGACATTGCTATACTCATAGTCTTATTAAACATTTGGGACAATTAACAGAGGACGTTTTCTTTTAACATGATTGATTTTGTTAGCTAAGATCATACGTAATGTTGGTGAAAGGGGCGTTAAAGCCCAATTTTGGCGCCCAATTCACTAGCAAACACACCCCCAGTCCATGGTTAAATGGGCGTTAATGCATTCCACACGAAATATTTCGCGACGGGTGAGAGTGGATGGGCCAATCATCTTCTTCCACTTCATTTTTATTTTATTTTATTAATTCAAATTTAATATCATTATATACACACATTCACACCACACCACTACACCCCTTATAAATTTCAAGCCCATAGTGGCCCCACACGCCACATGTCAAAAAATGCCTAAGGGCTCCAAATTTCACCCACCACTACACATGGTCTAACAAATTATCAAGAATTAAAAGAGAGATAATTGGGTCAAATCATAGTTATTTCTCAATTCTCATTACAATCATCTGGGTATTTATACAAAACCCTTTGAAGAAACACCAATCCAAATAACACTTGACAATAAAGGGGAAATATGAAGAGATTTTATTAATGTTTAAGCGTGATTACAAGGACTAACGATGAGCATCAATAGATGACTATTGTGACCAATCTTTCTAAAAAAACTTAGAGCTATTACAATAAGTGTGTGTTTAAGTGCGGGAATTGTCGACCCCTTTCTTCATGGAGGGAATGGGTATTTATAGTAATCGTAGGTCGGCCTTCTGTGTTGGTAATGATTGACAGCTCATTCGCGCGGGGCCCACAAGGGGAGACCGTTGAGGGAATTGGCGTTGTCCTTCTATGATTGGACGGCCGACCTTCATATTCGTTCTTTCTGTCCTTGCTGATGGTAGGAGATCATGGATTAGGGAATACACGCCTCTTATTGGTCGGATGTCCCTTTCATTCTTTTCGTGCAGTTGTCACGTACGAGGCATCATGCGGATCTCACATAAGGTTCCACTGATTGTTCTTATAAAGTTAATGTGTGGACGAATCCTTATGCAGGTCCTGCGCATGTGCGTACTGGTACATATCTCTTCAAGTCCCCCAGTCTATTATCCTCTGTGCCTGCGTAGAGGGTGATAGACTTTATGTATTTTGGCTATTATTTTGCAGGTGTTTCATGTGGGTAGCGGTTGATGTGGCTGACGGTAATAAATCTTATAGCTTACTTTTCTTCGCAATGAGTGTGAAGCGACGTTACTGAGCAGTCGAAACGTCTGTGTTAGTTACTTTTTCAGAAAGGTTGACGTATGTTTTCTTTCTACTCCACGTTGTGCATTTTTACCAGTTCTTCGTGCGACTCGCGTAACCGAGTTTCAAAGAGCATTAATTATTTTTCCTATAAAAGGTGAGAGACCTCTCAGTTGGCAAGTTACAATCCTTCTGCTCTTTCTCCTCTTTAAAAAAATTTCTAGCACTTTTGAAATTTCATTTCCATTTTCCGCATTAGAATGGCTTCATCTTCTGATTTTACTGGTAAAAAACAAAAGAAAAAGAAGAAGAAAGATAGTCGAGCCCCCCCCCCCTCCCCGCTTGCCGGCGAGGTTACCGCCAACTAGACGGATGTCGAGTTCAACCATTTTTGTGATTATTACGAGATATTGCCCGCGTATGAGCCCTCCATCCCCGGTCCCGAAGAGGTAATTACTAAACCTTCCGAGGGTAAGATAGGGTTGTACTAGGCGTTTTTTTACCCTGTGCAACTTCCGGGTGCCTATCACCACATTTTTTAAGACGGTGCTTGAGCACTATCACTTGCACATTAGTTAGGTGCATCCGAGTGGTATGAGCAAAATTTGCTTGTTTGAATTTCGCTGCGAGGCACAAGGGGTGCAGCTGACCGTTGAGAGGTTCAACGTGTTTTATGTGTTGAAGGTTGCGGATAACATGCTTTCCTTCTGCCAACGCTTCCGGCCTGTGTCTCATTTCACCCTCTCTCCCAAGAGCTTTTATGACGGGAAGGATAATTTTTTATGGGTTGCATAGAGGGTGATCCCCATCAAAATGTCTGCGCGCTCGGTGGGAGGGAAAATCCTGTCGACCACCTGCATCACTTATGAGGGCGTGACTTGGTATAACACAGTTGTCACTCATCCCGCCAAGATGGTGTCTATCGATGAAACTACTCTTGCGGTCATGGGGATGAGTCGTCATTATGAGGGGGAGGAAGAGAGGGAGAACCCTGAGTTGCGCCAGGGTGATTCAAGTATGTTCTACTTCGCTTACTGGAATGTTTGTTTAACAATGCTTCCGACGTTTGTCTCGGTATTTGCTTACACGTTGTCGTCTCTTTACTGTAGCTTGAGGGATCCTTGGAGAAGAAAGACTTTGAGCTCTCATCTGTGACAACCTGCACCCTTCACGTTTCATAAATGTGCATAATTGGTCCTTTAACTATTTCAAAATTTTCATTTTTAACCCTCCTATTTTAATAGGACCAAAAGTCACAATTTAATAAAACTTATAATTTGTATAAGTAAAAGTATTGCACGTTTTATACTCACATCTACACCCGAGCACGTATGTTTCAGACCTTGATACTCAAAACCCTTAATTTTCGGTCCTAAAACAACTTAGAAACCGAAGGAAACAAGTTCGGAACTTAAAATTGATTAAATTAGAAAATTTGATTGTTTTTTAGTTCTCGCGGTCCGCGAAGACAGTCAAACAGTCAAAGTCGCAGTCAAAGTCCTAGTCAAAGTCCGAGTCAAAGTCCCAGTCAAAGTCATAGTCAAAGTCTTAGTCAAACAGTCAAAGTCCTAGTCAAATAGTCAATTCATCATAAAACCTTACTTTATGGTGTTGACCAATTTTAATGGATAATTGAATCCAAAACTAGTATAAAAACCCACCTATGACCCATTACACTAAGCACCTCTAAATAGATTGTTTCAATCCGATTAAACTTTCTCTCATACCTTTCTTCTATAGTCTATTACTTCTACAATTGAAGCTTTGATTATAAGCTCTTGTAATTGGCGAATTGGAAGCTTGATATTCTTTTTTTTTCGGTTTTTATTTCTTCAAATTGGACTAGCTACGTTGTTGAGTCTTTGGGATTCGCCTCACATACATTCACAACACTTAGAGGATAATTCAGCTTAGCGAATGTGAGTATATCTTTCCCCTTTTTCATGTTTACACTTTTGGGGTGACTCATGTACGCTTATTACTTCACTCACTTAATCATACTTTAGTCTATATTCACAATCGCAATTCTTGTATGTGTTTTACTTGTTGATCGTTGATAGTGTGTACTTATGACCTTAATCATTAACCCGGTGTGGGCCTAGCATAGCAATAAATAATACTTGACTATTGTTATGTGTAAACTACTTGCTTTGTCGCATACTATATATAATCATACTATTGTGCTATTCTTAGATATCATTTCTACTAAGGCTTGATTTTAGGTAACATTTGTACATAGCTTGAACACTAAATTGTAGACAGTATAACACGTGAATTGCGAAACTCTTTTCCTACTATATTTATTCAAACAGGGTATGCTCACCAATACATTTTGTATTGACAAAATTATTTTCGTACATGTTTCAGGTTGTTATGAGATCATTGTTAAGCTTTTGGAACTTAGACTTGAGATTTACTAAACTTTATTTTAGATTGTTAGTTCTTAAACGTTGTATTCTTGTGATTTCATTTCAATGTAATAAATTACTTAGTCAATGTATCAATATTTACATTTCTAGTCCATGAGTTATTGAACAATCGTTACCTCGTGACATCTCGATGTTTCCGCCATCGGTTGGGGTTTTACATCAATATTTACATGTATGTCTATCTTCTTTTGTCTGTTATTAGTTTACGTAAAAATCCTTTTTAGTCTCCCGTCTATGCCCTCGTGAAACCATTTAAACTAGACTTCTACGTCAGCAACAATATTAATAAAAAAAATTGTTTCGACATATGAAACCGTTAAATGGAAAATAGTGTCATTGTATTTTAGGTCCTCCACAAAATAGTATTCTATAAGAACATCATGACCTTTTTCGCGATCACGTGGCACTATTCTTTTTTTAGATGTTGTCATGTCTTCGTCTTCACCTTCGTCAATGAGATCTTTGAAAAATTTATGCTACCGTTTGTGAAAATATCACTATCAGATGTAGGAAATAGGGTTCACAATTTTATTAAATTAATAATAAAAAGAAATAATAACGATACTCTCGTTATTCGTAGGAAATAACATAGTACAATACCGATTACAAAAATAAATGTAAATGAAAATAACAATTACATATACCGAATCTTGATCCAAGTCGAATGCTTTAGTAAACTTCAACCGAACCATCTTGTGTAGCACTCCGCTGCAAGAATAACAAACTTGTTGTAGACGGTTTTTGGTTGAGGATCGTGTTTGACACGGGGCCCTTAAAACAGATTACGTGCCTCCTCTCAGACGGTCTGTTTCCCAGGGTACAACAACCGAACAGTAGTCATACTGCCGGAGATGGTCTTGAGCCCGAGATTACACCATGTAATTTGTGTTTGTAAAATTAAGAAAATGAAAGTTGTCAAAGTTTAGAGAATTCTTCTCGTTTTTGGAACTATCAAAATGTGAATATGTTATATATTCTCAAGAGTATTTTCCAAACTCTTATATATATCCACATGACCCAACGGTCACATAATAATTATATATATTCACAATAATTAACAGTTAATTGCATTTTATTATTGTCATTATTATGACTATAAATTGCAATCAAAATGGAAATAAAGTGGTAAACTTGAAACCTACGTTTGGTTTATTACACGAGTTGAAACAGTCTAACAACCTGAGACTGCGTAGGAACTGACGCATCAGCTCGTGTTCGTATGCTGCGCACAGAACATGATGACGCGCGCTGATCAGGGTGCTTGGCACTACCTGGTCATGCGCGCAATATAGTCCCTGCGCACATAACTCATCCGCAGATGACCGACTCGTATCATATAGAACCCGCCATACGAATGCCAAGTGCGCAGACCTGAATGCCATCTGGTCATGCGCACCACTTACGTCAACCTTCCGCCATGTACTAGACCACGCGCACGAGGTCAAAAATACAAAGGCGGCTTTCAAGCGGCGACGCGAGTGTGCGAAGTGCAAAGTGCGTCATCAAAGCGCCACATTGCGCCCACGCCACGCGTGCGGCGCGCGCGTGTGCGAGTGCGAGTGCGAGTTCCACTAGTGTTTGGCTCATGCTAAACAATATTCAAAGGACTGCTCCTCCTTATAAACCACTTCATGTTTTGTCATCCCACCAATGTGGGACAAAACTTAATCCATTTTCTCATCTTTGGTTGTTCCAACCTACAACTTTCAAGCTTCGATATCTCATTCATCTTAGCTCTATTTTGGACGTGGTTTGATTCGTTTGTGATGCTCTCACAATGTAGTACACAAACCCTCAAATAACTATTTATACAACACATATATAAATATATTTATTTAAGTCCAAAATTAGGGAAAAATCAATTTCCACTACCATTTTTCCAACAATCCCCCACATGAATGGAGATCGATTAAAAACACACAAATTTCCGATGTAACCTCGACGGTTGAGTCTTGCATAGGATAGGTGGGTGTAAGCCTTTGAACCATCCCTTGTGAAGCATACTTAGCTTACTAGCTGTCAATATGAACGTGATGTCTTTGAATTGACGGCTGTTTGTGTAAACGTCAATATACGTTCACACAAGACTCCCCCTAGCCTGGCCATCCCCTCATTATTGTGTCCAATAATGGTCCTGGAACACTTTCCTGGTTCTGCGGGAGCTCTAGAAATTGTGCCCCACAATTTCATTCGAAGCGACCACACTTCTCTCCAACATAGGTGATCTTAAATCATTAAAAGCATTATGGTGTACTATGATTTACACTAATCATCAAACCATATATTATGCTTAACCTCTCAACAATGTCACTGGATATTATAGGAATGGACTAGGATGTAATTAAACACCCTTTTGTAGTTTAGGGATATGTATATAACCATATATACTAGCTTTATATATAAACATATATCTTAGCCATGCCCCCACAGTGACTGCTCGTCGGTTCATGATTAAGTTGTCCTATTGAACCTAGATCTTGGGATCTCCAGTCAACTAGGTTAGGTTTCCCTCATGTCCCTTTTCTATCACGGGCTTTAGTCTCATTCCATACAACTTCATCTCTTATCAACCATCAGGTTGTTGGATCCATCTTGCATTGAGATAAGTTGTTCTAACGTGTTCTTGACTCGCTGGTCAATTTTCCATCTTGTCAATTCGTAAGACTTATAACATGGGATCTAAACATAGATCTAGTAGGATAGGTAGGTGTTACCCTTTGAACCTTCCTTTTCGTCTTTAGAATGACATGAAACTCAATTCATGGCTAAACACGTTTCCATGCCTTTGGTGATGTGATTCAAAGTTAGCTAGACTTTGAATCTTACCAATTGGCATTTGAGTCCAATCAACTCGATTGATTGACTCCATTTTCAAATGCAAGCCACCCCCACATTTAAGTGTTATTGGATAATATCCAATGGGGTGTTGAAAGGTTCTCCCTTTCGTATGAAGTTTTGAGAAAACTTCTCAATACCATTTTACATCCCCTACGGGTTGTTTCTTAAATGGCTCTTCCCCCCACATTGCTTGCACTTTGAATGTTTCATTAACAAGTATTAGTCTAGCATGCTTTAGACTCCAATACTCTAGCATGTGAACAGAAGATGCATCATACTGATTCTTCACAGCCTTAAGAGATAACGCAATATCTCTTTAAAACATTCACATCTTAGTTTGACACAATAATGAAATTTTGTTTTATCACTCCAAAACCTCTGTTTTAGGAATGTCTCAAAACCATAGTTAATTTCATCTATTAAGATCAAAACTCATTTTGCCTTTAATCTCCAAGGCTTCATCATTGACTCTTAAGAACTTAAACATAAGTCTTAATCTAAGTCACTTTGATGAACATATTCATCATCAACGAGATGAACAATCCTAGTATAAAATCACTAAAGTCTTGAGACAGAGTCAATTAGATTGACACTCAAAAACATAGCATTCACATGTGTGCCTAAAGTGATTTATACATTTCCATGTTGTTTTGTTAAAACCATGTATTTGGGAAGACTCCCAAAACTAAGGACAAATCCTCCACATAGGTCAAACAACATTGATGGTTGTAGAAACATCTACACATCCATCACTATTGTAATGTCTTACAATAAATTTAGCAAAATTTATTAAAGAATTTACAATCTTAACATATATTTCTTTCATATGTTATAGTCATCGAAAATTCACAAGTGTGTATTTCCATGTTGATGCTCTCAACATTAGATGACATACCTCGTTTTCGTGTATTTAATCTCAATACACTTGCCATGTTCGTCATGATTCACTCATCATGTTGTACGTTTGATTTTTGGCATGTGACTTATTGCATAAGTCATGATCACAACCCGCTCATTGTGTTCTTGCAAGACACTCCTTGCATAACCCGTTAAATAAATAACCTTATTAAATCCGTCGAAGGTAAATCATCAAAGAAAAAAAATACCATCATTAATTTCCTTTTACATTTATCGTTCATTATATTTTAAATCACCGGATTATTAAAAAAAATAAACGACAATCCAAAATATATATAATATATTACAAATATATTTTAACAGATTCATAAGGATATATAAACATCAAATCTCAAATTGTTATTCTTTTCAACACTTTATATTTCAACGAAATAATCACAATTATATCGTCTTGTGGCATGTTTCGAGGTACTCCTTCAATAAGACAATTGTCCAAAACAACAAAGTTGTTTATAATTAACTACTCACAAGTAGTCGAACAAATAAATATGTCAAAACAACTTCAGGTTGTTTTCCTTTAAATAGTCTCTCAAGACTATTATATAGTTCAAGACATGATACTTACCATACGAGTATCGAACCATTGCAAAGTCATGTTTTATTCGTTTAAAACATTTCTCGTTTTTGCATCTGTTTTAAAAATTAAACTATATATGTTTATGCTTTGATTACAAATCAAGACCATAAACTTGAAAATAGTTTGTTATTTAAAACCGTATCTAACTCGCTCGTTAGACAATAAAATGGTTAGAAATCACCTTATTTAGTTTATCATAGTTAACCCGATTCTAACTCGCTCGTTAGAAAATAAACGATTATAATTCGTGTATATATGGTTTTTTATGATAAATCTTTTCTAATTCGCTCATTAGAAACTATACGTGTACCAAATATTAAAAATATTCGGTTTCAATAACTAACCATTTCTAACATACTTGTTAGAATACAAACGATTATGCTAATCGTTATATGGTGTTTTGGTTATATAACTAAACCGTTTCTAACACGCTTGTTAGAAATACATGTTTCAACAACTTGTTATTTACATAAGAAATTTCTAATACGCCCATTAGAAATCTAAATGTTTTCAACATTTTGAAACCAATAATATTTTACTAAAATAATTACTTTCTAACACGCTCGTTAGAAAATACGAATGTTTTAAACCTTATTATTTACAAAAATGATATTTTACAACTTGCTCGTTAGGAAAATAAAGGTTATAAAACTTATTATTTTAGAATAATTGTAATATCTAACATGCTTGTTAGAAATTATACATGTTTTGAAACTTATTATTTTACAAAAAAAAATAACTATTATTTCTAACACGCTCGTTAAAAATAAACATGTTTCAACACATTGGATAACAATCATTATTTCTCCAAATAATGATCTCTAACATGCTCGTTAGATCGAAAACGTACACCAACCGTTTCTATATGGGTTACCAAAATATTTTCTAACATGCTCATTAGAAAATATTTTACTAAGATTAATCTTTAACACGCTCGTTAGAAATAACCTCTAGCAAATATTTTTCATGGGTTGACAAATATTACGTCTTTTCTAATACGCTCATTAGAAAAATAGTATTTGAAAACGTCTAAATACATGTTAATATTTGTTAACACTTCGGATTATCGAAACCCGACACAAAAAAAACCCATGAAACTGAAAATTTGAATAAAAAATTTTCGTTTTGTAAACACGGTATTTCGGATTAAAGATTGTACCCCAATCATACATTTTAATCCGATTTGTACTACAAATATATTTCCAAAAAATATATATTAGATTTTAACAAAAATCCCAATTAATATTTTTATACTTTCGTGAACCCAAAAATCCTTTAATAAGAAGGTTTTTAGATTGTATCAACAATCTACACGAAAGTCTGTTTTAAGATTGTAGGAAATAGGGTTCACAATTTTATTAAATTAATAATAAAAAGAAATAATAACGATACTCTCGTTATTCGTAGGAAATAACATAGTACAATACCGATTACAAAAATAAATGTAAATGAAAATAACAATTACATATACCGAATCTTGATCCAAGTCGAATGCTTTAGTAAACTTCAACTGAACCATCTTGTGTAGCACTCCGCTGCAAGAATAACAAACTTGTTGTAGACGGTTTTTGGTTGAGGATCGTGTTTGACACGGGGCCCTTAAAACAGATTCCGTGCCTCCTCTCAGATGGTTTGTTTCCCAGGGTACAACAACCAGAACAGTAGTCATACTGCCGGAGATGGTCTTGAGCCCGAGATTACACCATGTAATTTGTGTTTGTAAAATTAAGAAAATGAAAGTTGTCAAAGTTTAGAGAATTCTTCTCGTTTTGGAACTATCAAAATGTGAATATGTTATATATTCTCAAGAGTATTTTCCAAACTCTTATATATATCCACATGACCCAACGGTCACATAATAATTATATATATTCACAATAATTAACAGTTAATTGCATTTTATTATTGTCATTATTATGACTATAAATTGCAATCAAAATGGAAATAAAGTGGTAAACTTGTAACCTACGTTTGGTTTATTACACGAGTTGAAACAGTCTAACAACCTGAGACTGCGTAGGAACTGACGCATCAGCTCGTGTTCGTATGCTGCGCACAGAACATGATGACGCGCGCTGATCAGGGTGCTTGGCACTACCTGGTCATGCGCGCAATATAGTCCCTGCGCACATAACTCATCCGCAGATGACCGACTCGTATCATATAGAACCCGCCATACGAACGCCAAGTGCGCAGACCTGAATGCCATCTGGTCATGCGCACCACTTACGTCAACCTTCCGCCATGTACTAGACCACGCGCACGAGGTCAAAAATACAAAGGCGGCTTTCAAGCGGCGACGCGAGTGTGCGAAGTGCAAAGTGCGTCATCAAAGCGCCACATTGCGCCCACGCCACGCGTGCGGCGCGCGCGTGTGCGAGTGCGAGTTCCACTAGTGTTTGGCTCATGCTAAACAATATTCAAAGGAGTGCTCCTCCTTATAAACCACTTCATGTTTTGTCATCCCACCAATGTGGGACAAAACTTAATCCATTTTCTCATCTTTGGTTGTTCCAACCTACAACTTTCAAGCTTCGATATCTCATTCATTTTAGCTCTATTTTGGACGTGGTTTGATTCGTTTGTGATGCTCTCACAATGTAGTACACAAACCCTCAAATAACTATTTATACAACACATATATAAATATATTTATTTAAGTCGTTGGGAAAAATCAATTTCCACTATCATTTTTCCAACATCAGATACGTTGGGTTAAATGAATAAGCTGAAGTCGTCGTTCAATAAATTTGCCATGCTCACAAAAAAAAATTTGGGTAAAATTGAGAGTATAAAAATTTGGGAATGGTCAACGATTTGAGTGAATTAAAATGGTAAATGGTTGGTTATTTATATGATTTTTATATATTAAAAAAAATCTCAATGGTCAGATGATCATTCAACGGTAACTTTTTGACCCAAACCAAACGGAATCTCTACCCGCGTTTACTACTGCAATGCCTACCTGATGGGGCGGCGGAGTTGTATCAGGAAACAGGGGCGGATTTAAATACAAAGCAACGGGTTCAAACGAACCCACTCGGTTTTTAATTTTTAATAGAAATGTATATAAAAATTGTGCCATGAACTCATAAGAAAATTTTGGAAGAACCCATAAACAAATCTTATGAGTGGCTTAATGGTTAAGCCTTTCACCTTCAAACTAGAGACCCTGTTTCAAACCTTTTTTCTAGCGCATTTTATTTTTTTTGGTCAAATGTTATTTTTTTTCCTTTTTTGGTCAAACGTTGTTTTTGGGTTTAAAACTTATAGTAGTTCTGTTTCCAACTTAACAATAACATATTTTGTTACTAATATTATTTATTATAAAATTGGTGACCTTTTTTTGCATTGATTTAATCCATTTTGAAGCTGCAAAATATTATCTTGTTTGACTTAAAGTCAAACGCTTTCTATTCAAATGTGTCGTTAACATTCTCCGTTATTTTTTGTTGTAGTATATTTACTGATTCTTGTAAAAGGATGAGGATCATGAAGAGTTTAAATGCAATTGGCTTAGGCAAACCTTAGCGTTTTTAGAGAATAAAAACTCATAGGGAACAACTCTAGGCATTTTTTTGTAATATTGTATCATAATTTTTTATGTGATTAATTATACATCAATACCCGATCCGAACTGTCGAACCGACCCAGAATTTTTATATTCGATCCTATGAAATTGAACCATCTAAAATAGTGAACCCACCGGAAAAAAATCCTGGATCTGCCATAATCTCTGGAAAATAAACACAAACTCCATTGAACTACCTGGGTGACACCTCATTGTCCCTAATCAATCTCATACATCTAAAATTACAATCTAATTATTCATATAACTTCGTAGCCTTCTTTAAAAAAAACATTTTTTCAGGAATTTTTTTTAATATTATTAAGTTTTGTAGCAATTATTGTTGTATTAAAAAGTGATGTGAATATGAGGTTTAAATGCAACACTTTAAACAATCGAATAGGAAACACTTTCTTTGGTCTAATCTACTCCTCTAGTTGTGGCAAACAACCTTGTACCACTTTTGACTTGTCCCTCATTCATTCTTATATATGAAGACATTATTTTAATATGGTATTTCCTGTTTTCCTTCTTTCTCTCTCTCTATATATAAAATAAGGATCAAATACAAATAAATTTAACCTATTAAACATGAAAAGTGAATTAAAAAAAATATTTATCTTTTAAATTTTTTCTCATCTGCTTAAACATGTTTTGTATATAGATTAATATAAAAATTAGCAAAATTATAATGGTTTACACTAGAGTAATTGTGTAATTACTCATTAGAAAAATTACACTAATTTTTTTAGATTTCAATACTAAAATATATGTTTAACAAGTTGGGGAAAATTTTTCAAAAAAAACTAAAATAAAATTCCTCCTTCACTTCTCACGTTGAGTCATATTTGTAAGATAACACTACAAGAAAACAGAGCAATAGCAGTGACCCGCCAGATGGTCGTCGCTACTGCCTGATCCGCGTCTAACAAGATCTAACCGTTGATTGGTTAGATGATCGAATGGTAAGGGTTTCATCGTACGAAAGAACTATGGTTGCGACACCTTTAGTGGCATGACACGTGGAAAAAATTCAGAATTAATGCCACGTGGAAATTAGCATTACCGGCGTATCAATACTGACATTACCATTAGCGGCGACTTGTCGTCGCTAAAAGTCTCCTTCCTTGTAATGTAAAAACCATTTGTACAACCTTTCTCTCTATATATGTATGTATATATGGCGTGAAACATTTATAGTTTTTAAAAAAAATTATGCTAATTAACAAATATTATATTTTTATTGAAATATATATGTGATTGTTTTATATAGGGTTTATGGTAAACATACGGTGATATTGATACCTATGTATAGGCCATGTGAGTTGAACCATGAAAATTGGATTGTTTCTTTTTATTAATTCGTGTAATACAACTGGAATCAAAGCTTGATATAAGTAAAATGGCCTAGGTTGCTTCCAAATGAAAATATTCAAATCAAAGGTGGAGTTTGCAAGGTCAATCATATAGAAAAGATTGTAGCTTTTGATGAAGCATATCATAAGTACATAGATGATAGAAAGAGGAACAAGAACAATATAATAAGAAGCTGTGAGAACACACTGTTTATTAAACTAACTTTGATTTATAGTTCTTGCCTTTTGAGCGGATTCATAAAATTATTTATTAAAATTCAATGTGTAACTAACTTTCAATCACAGTTTTGTATATATGGAGCAATGCAAAATAAACAAGATCATTATGTATAAAAATCGTTGATAAAGAGTTTTTTCACATTTCTGATCATAAAAATTATTGTTGTTTGATCCAAACTGAGAAGACCCGCCCCTTAAACAATACTGAACGACAAATTTGCGCTTGAATCTTTGATAAAATATTACTGACTTTTAAACCCTAAGGACAAGACAAAACCTAGTATGTGTGATTTTGTTTGTTCTAAGGTGTCCTTGAATAATATTATGGCATTTCAAAAATATATATATATATATTATGGCATTTCCCTTTCAAAAAAAATATATATATATTATGGCATTTGTAGTTTTGTTTGTTCTTAGGTATCCTTTCATCGTTTTTTTTAGTGATTGCATAGGTGGTACTACATAATATAAGTTACTTTTGGAGTTTATATTAGTATAAATCCACCTGATTGCTGCTTGTGTGCCTTACAGTTCTTTCAAAGAATCCAGTTAATAAATTGATAAAGGCCTCAGCAAGGTTAATTAAATCGCAAAAGTAAGCGGTTTAAACAAAACACTGTGTCAATCTCCTCGGTATAAGTTGTTAAGAGTTCTATATATATTTTGCAATTACCATCTCATTAGTAAAATAGATAGAAATCATGTCAAGTTATTTAGAATATTCGTTAATCTGAATATGTCAATAATCGATTAACATCGTAAATTAGTTTCTTTATATAATAAGTTTATATTCGTTATAAATAATAATGTAGGGAATCCTGTGCATCACATGGGTACTAACCGAGTACATATATATACTTGTGTGTGCAAGCCCAAGAATTCTAGCTCAATTGACATTGGAGGGAATCAGAGATTTGAGTAGAAGCTCAAAGGTCTCAAATTTGAATCTGATCCTAACCGTGTTTCGCCGCACTAAGCCTTCGGCGGCGGGTTTTTACAGGAACTAGAGATAGTGGCCTTTCGCTACCCACTAGTGTCTGCAATTGTGGGCATATGGGGCCGCTTTTTGACATTGAATTACCTCAGGTATCCGGACTTTATTTGTTGGTTATTAAAAAAGGGAATATGTATGTATGTATGTATGTATGTATGTATGTATGTATGTATGTATGTATGTATGTATGTATTGGAGAGTTCAAATTAGAAAAAAAATATTCTGTAAGAAGAAAAAGAATAAATTTAAACCAATAGCAATGCTCTATTTAATAATTGTATTTAGTCTTAAATAAATTATTAATTTATTTTAACCCTCTAAATTAGTTAAATAAATGAATCTCATAATTTATTTTTAATATATATTATTTCAAAACAAACTTAATTTTTAGTGAAAGATAAATTTTGATATGGTTTATAAGGGATGAACATTTTTTTCCCGAGTACCTATACCCGTACCTATACCAGTACTCGTAACGATTTTAGGTACTCGGTATAGGCATCAGTACCCACTTTTATTGACTTCGGTATTCGGTAATTTCGGTATCGGTATGGGTACGGGTAAAAATGATACGGGTACCGAATTCTATATACTAATGAATTTGATAATATGTTTTACTTTGTATTATGGTGTTTATGGTATTTGTATAAATTTTACGTATCGTATCAATTTTATCAATTTGGTACTAGTATAGGATTGATACTCCTAATGGTTTACCTACTTGGTACCCGTACGAATGCTCAAAAAAGAAAAATAACAAATTGGTACTAAAACGGGCACCATACCGAAATACCGTTATCGATACCCATACCGTACATATATATTCGGTACGGTACTTGGTACCCACTTTTGTTTCAAATTCGGTATCAATATTTTCGGTACGGGTACGGTACCGATCTCATCCCTGTGGTGTATGGTAAATGTATGAAGAATTTTTATATGTAGGATAAACATATGATACAATATAAAGATTTGTTTAATTATCGATTATACTGTTGTAGCGTACTTGTATAAAGTTTCAACAAAAGTTATAATAAAAATTGAACAGGTCAAATACAACTGATTTTATGACGAACCAAACTGAGACTGTCTGAACAACATCTGTATTGGTATCAGTACTTGTTTTTATGATTTTCTCGACGTTTCCACTGCACTTAGTATCATTCTTATCCAAGTTGGTATTGGTATCTGTTTTTATGGTTTTATTTCTACACTCTTTAAATTACTATACATTTGTGAAAATTTAAAGCTGAGTTTCAAAACTTAGATGAGAAGTTGAAAAGTTGAATTTATGTCTCTTTAAATTAATCTAACATTTGTGAGTTGTGACAATGTTAGAGTGAGTTTCAAAACCGAAAAGAGGAGTTGAAAAGTTGAATTTGTGTTATCTTGAAAACCAGAGGGCACTGGGATGCTTCATTTTTTAAGCGAATGGAGATTTTAATATCATCATAAATCGATTGAATAGATGCAACCATAAACAGATTGAAAACCTTACCTGTTTGTGTACAAATGGAAAAATGACTAGCTTCTTTATTCACCATATATCTTTAGATGTCACAAGTATCCTAGTAGGTTTTTTAGTTTTTGGTTCTAATTCGTATGTTGTTTAATATTTGTTTGTTTTGAATGAAAGAAACATGAAAACCTTATGGAGAACCCATCAATGATCAATGGCAGTGGTGGCTTTCATTTTCTGTTGTGCGTTTACTTTTTTATATTTTTGCTTTTATGCATTGTCTTTAGAGGGTTTGCAATTTTCCAATTAGGTTAGTATAAATGATTTGACGTATTTCTTTTTATTTGAACAAAAAAATATGGAACAAGTTATGCATAAGCCATCAATGAAGGTGCCAACCCCACCAATGATGATCAATGTCGGCGAAGGTTTTCACACTCAGGTGCATGTTTTATTTTAAGCATTGTTAAGTGAAATAATCCTAAATATTAAAACCCACAAAATGGTCTTGTCTCAATTCTTGGTATCTCCTTTGGTTTAGGATATTTCATATCGTACCACATGGTTTGGTTTACTTTTAATATTTGAAACTGTTTAGGCTTTGTACTTCTTACATTGCAGTGTGGTTTTTATTTATTTAAGTTGTACTGTTTATATTAATGGATTATGTTTAACAATATAATAATTGGAGTACTTTTATAAGTTTTAACTACATCCATTTTAGTTTTTTATGCATTATTTATCTAAATTTGGTCAATTAATTAGTAAAACCAAACAAAATTTTACGTTGTTTGCTTTGATAAACTAAGTTTGGCATACGGTTTAAACGTAATATCGTTATAACAAAATCTTTAAAAACACTTTAAAGGCATGAAACTATAAACATCTATGTTGAATTTGGAATTTAAAGATAACACATATGTGTTTGACTTTTCAAATTCAGGGTAGACTATTTTTTGGATTGATGTTTCTGTTTTTATACACATGTATTTTCATTTTACATATTCTCAAAATCAATTAATAAAGCTTTTCAATGCAACAAGTTAAACTTTAAAATTTAAGTGTGTCATAAATTAAGACATAATTAAAAAAAAAAAACACTACTTTATATTTTGACTTATATTGCTTCAGTTAATACAAAAACCAAATGACTTGAACAAGAGTCACATCACAGATAACCAAAACTTCACAGACGGTTTGCAAGCATGGCATTTAATCTGTTGTGCTCCATTTCGATCAGTTCAACAAAAAAAATACCAAAATCATGCAAGCATCATGTTGTCGCGCGCAAAGAGAAGCCAAAACTCTAGCAAGGCTTGGAACAAGACATCGCTCACAAAATTTCCACGTGTTCATGAGGTTAGAGGATATTATGACAATTTTCATCTCAAATTAAATTTCCGGTTATTAGTCGACAACTGATTGGATCCAATGTTCATAACCGATTTACCAAGCGAAAATAATTGAAACCCATCGGGTTTTGAAATACCTTAATCGAAAGTTATGGTTATTGCTCAAAACCAAATTAAGCCAAATAACAACTTGTGCATGCCCTGAAAATCACCAACTGAAGTTTTGTGGTCACCGCTGCAACGCTCGGGCAACCCACTAGTTTATTTTAACCCCTTAAATTAGTTAAATAAATGAATTTCATAATTTATTTTTAATATATATTATTTCAAAACAAACTTAATTTTTAGTGAAAGATAAATTTTGATATGGTGTATTAGGGATGAGCATTTTTTCCCAGGTACATATACTCGTACCCATACCAGTACTCATACTCGTACCGATTTTGGGTAGCCGGTATAGGCATCGGTACCCACTTTTCTTGACTTCGGTATTCGGTACTTTAGGTATTGGTATGGGTACGGGTACGAGTACGGGTAGAAATGGTACGGGTACCGAATTCTTTATACTAATGAATTTGATAATATGTTTACTTCGTAATGTGGTATTTATGGTATTCGTATTAATTTTACATATCGTATCAATTTTATCAATTTGGTACCAGTATAGTATTGATACTCCTAATGGTTTACCTACTTGATACCTGTACGAATGCTCAAAAAAGAAAAATAACAAATTGGTACCAAAACGGGTACCGTAGTGAAATACCGTTATCGATACCCGTGTCGTACCTATATATTCGGTACGGTACTCGATACCGTATTTTCGGTACGAGTACGGATACAGGTACGGGTACGGTAACGATCTCATCCCTATGGTGTATGGTAAATGTATGAAGAATTTTTATATGTAGGATAAACGTATGATACAATATAAATATTTGTATAATTATCGATTATACTGTTGTGGCGTACTTGTATAAAGTTTCAACAAAAGTTTTAATTAAAATTGAACAGGTCAAATATAATTGATTTTTTTGGTCTTTACTATGACGAACCAAATTGATACTGTTTGAACAACATCTGTATTGGTATCAGTATTTGTTTTTATGGTTTTCTCGACGTTTACACTGCACTTAGTATCATTCTTATCCAAGTTGGTACCTGTATATGGTTTTATGGTTTTATATCGATATAAAACACTTGCCGATATTATTTTGGTGATATTTTTTCGGTTACTATATCAAGTGTTGGTGTCACTTTGATACATTAATGAATTGAACTGATGTCGATCGAAAGCCATTTGTATGCAAAGTGGGGGAATTTTACTAGTTATATATATATATATGAGAAAATTGTATATTTATTTGTATTGTAGAATTTATTATATTTTAATAATCGTGAAAACATGATTACATGAATATGTCTTTTTAGTTATAAAAATTAATGAAAGAATTTCATGTTTCCTTTGTTTCTTTACGATTTGTTGTATTACCTTTTTATATATGCAAAATAGAGACACTTTGTATTTATAAAATTAAAAAAAAAAAAAAAACTATAGAAAGTTAATTTCACGATCTTGAAAAATAAGTTCAAGATTATTTTGATGCAAGCGGAAGAAAAAACATAACGTGTGCTCAAAAAATATTAATTCATGATTTTCATGACTTTTGCAATACATTTCCGGAATATCTATACATATAATAAACCAAAGCCATTTTAATGACATGGCACTCAAAGAGGGTATTCTCTTCATTGAGTGTGCCATGTGTCATTCCATGTGGCAAGGCTTTATTTTAGGAAAATAATATTTAAAATTTAAAAACAAAATTAGATTTTTATCTATAATGTTTCTTCCCATAACTTTTAAACGTTAATATCTTTTATATACGATATTTTTTAAAGAAAAAAATTTAACCAAATTAACGAGCGTTTTATTATCTTTCCAACGGATACCATAGTGCTATATAAAAAACGGAGAAAAAAAACGACTATTTTTTGTAACCCGACAGGTATTTTGTCAGGTTTGGAATTAGTTTAAAAAAAATTGTGGTTTGGGTCGGGCCTGGGATTAGGTGATACCAAACCCAATTACCCTTTTTTTATATTAGAATATGATAACTTATGGCAGAGATTTGTTTAAAATAATAATAATATTCATTAATCACATATTGGCAAGTCGTTAATTATGTTGTCATATTAGATATTTTATTATGTCATATTAGATATTTTAACCCGAGACGCTCTCCAACAGGTAATTGCTATACAGATGTCATTTTTATAATTTAGATACTTCTAATTTTATTCACTTTATTTAGATTTCTCAACCCGGGACGCTCCCGGGTATAAGCTAGTGCATTATATTACAAATGAATGTGTTTATGGTTTCATTTAAAAACAGTTTAAGCACATGATTCAACCTAAGCTTTGTTTAATCCAGAATATCTTAATGCAAATCTCATCTCATCTGGTGGAGTGGTTTCCAGATTTTAAATCTGGGCTGATTTAAGTTTTGGGATTAAGTGTAAAATAATGTAATTGTGATAGTCAGTTAGTTATGCTGTAGTTACATGTACCTTATCCATTAAAGTGTGTACATTTCTCTAGGTTTGTTTGTCTATTCTATGGAAAGTAGTTTAACCAAAACCATGGGCGGGTTAAACAATATTTAATATTTATTCACACATAATTTCATGTTTTCATGTGATTGAACATCCTCCAGATAATCATTTATTTTGTCTTCTTTTGTTAATTTTTTATATTATTTTGATTAATTAAGGTTTCTGTGTTTGCTTATGTTTTATAACAAAGAACCATTAGACCATCTTCATCGTGCGTCCATAGTGGCATGTCTCCTACGTGGAGCCGCCCATCCAATGGGCAAGGTTGGAGATGTTCGCCAGTGGAGGGTACGCCATTCTGCAAGCATATATTCAATGGAAAGGGGTGGGCCGAGTACTCGAGTAGAAATATACATAGGGGGATAGTTTTCTTAAGAATGATAAATATCGTGAGAACTGTGAGAATAAATGAGAAAACAAATCAAAATCAATTTTGTTCAATACAAACCTAATTATATTTAAAATAGCGAAGAGATAGCGTACAAAGCTTCTTAACGTGAGAAGCGTAGGAAGCATTCTCAGCCATTAGATGAAGATGGTGGCATGATGGTAATTAACAACCCTAATCATGGTCGGCAGAATCTAGCCAGGGGTAAATTAAAAGAAAAAAACGTTCAAAACCTTTTCAAATCGAAAGAACAGACCTAATTTGAAACCTGATTTTTCATCGTTTCAATTTGATTAAACGTTCAAAATGATTACACAATCAAAATAACAAAAAACATTCGATTACAATGAACGAAAACGTAAAAAATAAAAAAACAGAGCTTTACACTGGGACGATTAATCATACGAAAAACATACAATTATGAAATAAATGCTCGTAATATTTGTCAAATACTTTCGATTTTGTTTCAATAAGTATGATTAGACATAAAAATTAGGTTAAAAAAAATTGCAGACAAAAAAGACGATGTTGGTGATAACAGAGTGTTTTAAACGGACATTCATTATTTTAAACACACGTTGTAAATGTTTAGACGCACTTATTGTAGAATTTAAACTCGCATGCCTTGAAACGCACGTTGTAAGTGTTTAAACGCGCGCTAAAAAGGGAATGTATATTTAAAAGCATGTATATAAACGCACCTTAGAAAGAAGGTGCGTTTATTTTCTCATTCTTAAGCATAACCATGCTTGTGAATAAGCACGATCATGCCACATCATACCACACCCAATCATAAACATGCTCGTTCCTGATCACAACCATGCTTGTGAATAAGCATGGTCATGCTTGGATTTTGTCAAGACAAAATAGAAAATAGACGCACATGTATACTCTTAAACGCACTTACAAAAACAATGCCACCAGATACTAATTTACATAAACGCACATTTAAAAACCCTTGATTAACTATAAATGCACGTTATTTATCTTCTTCTTCATCATACCATTACTGATAATCAAAATTCCATCATCTAATCTCTCTATCTGTACAATACATCCATGATCCTTGATTTTGATTAACAACATATAATCAAGATGTAAACCTAAGTCAGTCATATGATCATCCCTAGTAATCAATCGTTAAAAAAATGTGGTCGAATGAAAAAACAGCGCATCATTATATCGTATAAAATTATTGTTAAGTGAATCGTGAATTGAATAGATCGTCAATCAAAAATAGTTAGTTGATCATGAATTGAATCCTGAATTGAATCTGAAACGTGAATTGAACTGTAAATGATTGGATCACGGATTAATGTAACAATAAAAGGACTAAATTACCCTTTTAATCAACCAGGTTTAGGTTAAGTAAACCTAATTATGGGTTCCAGGTGTCATTCCCTAGTGGCTTCCTACACTTCTCACGTTAAGGAAACTTTGCACTTTCTCTTTAAAATATAACATTAAAAATAAATTTTCTTTCCATATATTCATATTTACTTGCAAAAACACTCTAAAATTAATTTTTTACACATGTGTAAATGAAACAGGTTACACGTGTATAAATAGTAAATTTACACATCTGTAAAAACAATTTATTTTCGTATGCGTTCAAATTTTTACGCGTAAATTGTGTTTTTGAGATTATATTTAATATAAAGACAAGTGTAAAAAGAAATTTTGAATTTGAATGGTTTTATATAGCGTTCTCGCGGTTCGCACGAAATATACGTGTTCTCAAATTAGCCTTCCCATATATGTATATATATATATATATATATATATGGGAAAGGGATTAAAGAAACCCTTCAAAATGAGTAAACTCCCACAAACCCAATGAGTGGTTCACATTGCTCCACATACTCCATAAAGTTTATTGTTTTTTTTATTAAGGAAAGGTTATTTTGGTAATTTAGCATAACCCACCACATATATAAACCTTTCTTTCTCTCTCCCATTTCAAATTTTCATCTTCCCTCCCCCTTACCCTCTCTCCTCATCCTCTCATTGTCTGGTTTTTTTTAAGCATGAACCACCAACACCATCATCTTCATCTCTAACCTCCATCATCGTCATCTCCAACCTGCAACAATATCATCGTCACGTCATCAGCATCATTGTACAACCAACCTCCATCATCGTCATCTCCAACCTCCAACAATGTCATATCCGGGCAACACCGTCGGAGAAGCCCACATGAGAAGACGACCGGAGAAGATAACCGGAGAAGACAACCGAGAGACGACCAGGTATTTTTATGTGGCTGAATCTTATTTTCATCTTTGTATCTTCTTCCATGTTGCTTTTATGTTTGATTTTTTTACTAAGTTGTAATCAAAATCTATGTTCAAATAATACTAGTCTCCATAAACCCACTTGTTCCCTTTTCTTTTCCCAAACTGATCTCTATAGTTTTTGTTTGTTTAATCACTTCTGTTTTTGATACAAACACAAATGTGATTTTCTATTTTTTGAAAAATGCCCCTGTTTGTTAAATTCTTTTTCTGATAAATTATAATAATCAAGTCTAGACTTTTTATTAATCTTTTTTTTGTAATTGAAACCATCAAAAAAGATTTTTTTTGTTTTGGATGATTGATTATGGAAAACCACTAATATAATATAAAGTCATTTAGGTTTAGAACATAATAGTAAAATAATAGTAAATTTTCTGAGTGTAATCGAAGACATATCTTTGTATAATCTTTGTGTTTAGTTAGACTGTTACGTGTGTAGCATATCTTTTTTTCAAAAATATATTATGGTTTCTGTGTTTTAGCATATCAAACTCTGTTCTCTGTTCACTGCAGATTAGATAAATGTTGTCTGTGTTTTTCCTGTTACACATGTAATACTCGTGTGTTCTTGCACCATGCCTGTCTATTTTTTTTTCTTTTATCATGTATGAGTTTTTTTATGTTACTTATGTCTTATTTACAGAAAAAATGCCCCTGTTTGAAAAATGCCCCCTGTTTGTTAAATTCTTTTTCTGATATATTATAATAATCAAGTTTAGACTTTTTATTAATCTTTTTTTGTAATTGAAACCATCGAAAAAGATTTTTTTTTTTTTTTTGGATGATTGATTATGGAAAACCACTAATATAATATGAAGTCATTTAGGTTTAGAACATAATAGTAAAATAATAGTAAATTTTCTGAGTGTAATCGAAGACATATCTTTGTATAATCTTTGTGTTTAGTTAGACTGTTACATGTATAGCATATCTTTTTTTCAAAAAGATATTATGGTTTCTGTGTTTTAGCATATCAAACTCTGTTCTCTGTTCACTGCAGATTAGATAAGTGTTGTCTGTGTTTTTTCCAGTTACACATGTAATACTCGTGTGTTCTTGCACCATGCCTGTCTATTTTTTTTCTTTTATCATGTATGAGTTTTTTTATGTTACCTATGTCTTATTTACAGAAAATGTCTGTTTTTTGTGTTTTCTGATATAGTCTTATCTATAACTAAAGACAAAAAATGTGTTGGTACTTGTTTCTAGAATGAATTTCCAGAACGTTGTAATTTGTGTTTTCTCTGTGATTTTAGTTTTTTAGGGGTGTTTTCTTCTGTTTTAAGGTCGGGTGTTACGTGTTTCTGTTTTAATGTCGGGTGTTACGTGTGTAGCGTATCTGTTTTGTAGTCAAAGTTTGCTTTCTATACCAGCAAAAAATGGATGCTGGGTGCAGACTACAGCATTTGTATGTGTTTCCAGAAAAAACCCTGTTACACATGTAACAATCGTGTTTTTTCCACCTTTAGTTATAGATTATTTTTTTTTGCTTTTTGCATGTATTAGTTTTTTTCTGTTACCTATATGTTTTTAACAGAGAATAGTTTTTTTTCCCCTGTTTCATATTTCCAATGTCAACACTTAATCTGCTATAACATACGTTACAGGTCCTGTTTTTTGTCAAAGCATGGATTCCAAGCCCAACACTCCGCCTTGGGAGGTTTTTGAGGTCCGTGACCATCTAATCGCAATTGTACACGAGCCACCTCAAAATGAACCGGACATTACAATTGTACCTGAACCACCCCCACCGGTTGATTTCGTCATCCCTCCTGTCGCAGCCGAACATGAACCCCCCCCCCCCCCCCCCCCCCCCGTTGCCCCGGACATTCCGCCATTAGAACCGGTTATACCCGTAGTGCAGGCGGACGATGGGTTTGAAAGTGACGAAATTTTGATTGGAATGCGGCCTTTGATTACGTCTTCCCCGAAGAATATCCGCCACCAGAAGACTATATGACACCGGAGGATGATGTGCATGATGTAAATCACACACCTGAATGGGCGGTTGGTTATGAATCAGACCTAGGGGCTGAATATGAAGAACCATATGAACCTAAACTTAACAAACCCGTGTTGTCGTTCACGTATCCGGGAGGTGGGCGTATTAGGCCTGAATGGGAGGGTATAGGTTATACTGAGGAACAGTGGGCTTTTTATGCAAAGTATGGTTATCGGATGCCGTCAGCTACTGTTGGTTGCAGTGCGGGATGTCGGGGTTATTGCATGCATGGGCGGGGTATGAATCTTTAATTGTATGTTTTGTTGTTGATACAGTTTCACTGTAATATATTTCTTGACTAGTATGTTTTAGGCGGATGAACAATATGATGTATCGCTTTTTTTAGTAGTATGTTTTCTGCAAGTTTTTTGTAATGTAATGCAATGTAGTACTACTTTAACAAAAATGATATCGGCTGTTGAATCTTAACATATGTTACCAACCCAGAACAGTTTCATTGTAATATAATTTTCATGTGACAGACTGAATCTTAATTTCATATGAATCTTAAAAGTAGTGAATATCAAAAAATAACCATATGGACCTTTCGTTACGTATACAACAACTCTGGTGCTGGTACAGTAAAACCAAAACAAACATGTTGTAATAAAAAAATTAACAGGTTAGGATTTTTCTAAATTAATATAAAACTATCGTGACGGATTTTACGTACGTAACAATACTGGTGCTGGAACAATTTTTATGAATCTGTGAATCTGATTGATAAATAAAATAGTTTTTTAATAAACTAAAATTCTGATTTTGTCAAGAAAAAAGTGTGAGATAGAATGTTGGAAAGAGAAGATTGGTGAGAGAAAGAGAGAGTGAGAGGTATGATTGATTTGATGGAGAGAGAAGAAGGTGTAAATTACCTTTGTAACCTTTTTGTCATCTTGTACCTATATAATATTAACTTTTAATCATGACCATTGATCAAGTAGAATGGATGGTTTAGATGAAGTTTACAAGGTTTTCTCATTTTAGGTGGGTTTTTATTTTAACCATCCCCTATATATATATATATATATATATATATATATATATATATATAGGAATGGGATCATTTGAGAACTCCATTGAGTTGAGAGAACTTAAAAACTCCAATGGACCAATCACCAAGTGCCACATCATCAAATTTTTATTTTTTTGCATTTGTTTAATCAGGGGCAAGGGAGTCTTTATACACAAGTATTTAGGGGTATTTTAGTAATAATAACACCCCACCCACCCACCCACCCCACTACCCTTTTAAATAATAATAATAATAATAACAATAATAATAATCACATCCCTCACCTCTCTCACACACAAACATACACACCTACCCCTCTCTCTCTCTCTAAAATAAACAACAGATCTGGAAGGTTTGTGGTTCGATGGTCCGACGAAGGGGAGGAGCTGTGGTGGTGGTGTTCGATTGATGAAGGGGGCAGGTGGTGGTCGATGGAAGGAGTTGTGGTGGTTCGATTAGACGAAAGGAGGATCTGTGGTGGTTGATGGTGGTCTGACGAAGGGTTGCGGGTGGTTCGATGGTACAGGGTGGTTCGATGGTTCGAGCTGTGGTGGTTGATGGAGGGGGCTGTGGTGTTCATGGTGGTCGATGATGGTGGACGGGGCTGTGGTGTTCATGGTGGTCGATGATGGTGCAGGGTGGCTTGATGGTTCGAGCTGTGGTAGGATTATTATTGTTATTATTATTATTATTATTATTATTATTATTATTATTATTATTATTATTATTATTATTATTGTAGGGCCGGCCATCAACAAGAGTTAAGCAGTTCCTGGTGGAAATTCATCTCTTGGCTACTTGTTTGCAGATAAGTAATGATATCTATAAAACTATTTGCATATAAAAAGTAAAGATAAAATTAAGGGATGGAGCTTGGAATCAAAACCAACTTATGGATATCGATGTTCCTGATGAATTAGAGTGTGTTCTTGATGTATTGGGGTTTCACAAGCAAGTCTTTTAATTTACATTACATTATTTTGTTTTGTTACTACTTAATTATTCACATGGAAATGTTTAAAAAACATATATATATTTCATGGGTATGTATGTTACAGGACAGAACAAGAAGCAGGTTTTTTCTTTAACATCGAAGTATTTTGAGGATGAAGTGTGTATGGGGGTGTGTAGTTTTTGAGTCATGTGTAGTATAGGGGTGTGTAGTATGAATGTATAGATGTTTGGGTGTTTTACATTGATGTAATACATTTTTGATGATGTTGTGGGGCATTTTACAGCGGTGTAATACGATTGTGTAGATGTTTATTTGGTTTTTACACTGGTGTAAAATGATTACAATGGTGTAATACGAATGTAGTAGTTGTGTGTATGGTAGATTTACACTGGTGTAAAAATAATTACACCAGTGTAAATAATGGTAAATTTACACTAGTGTAAATAATTACACCAGTGTAAATCATTCTCATCAGATTTATCTGATTATTTTTTTTAAAAAAGCAAAGAAATTAAAAAATAAAATATAGTTTAAAAAATATGATATTTTGAATTATTAAATAAAAAATTAATATGATATTATATTAATTATTTCTCTTACATGGTGTTTTTACCTTAATACCCCTTAATGTACTTTATTAGATTAAAAAATACTTACTAATCAAGTCAAGACAAAAACTCTCATCTTTTAATCTCAACCATTAGATCATCAAGATCAATGATCCAGATGAGTTCCTATGGTTCTCACAACTCATGTGAGTTCTCAAACTATCAATTCCCTATATATATATATATATATATATATATATTGGTTAATTTACTGTTAGATCAAGAAGCTTTCTTCCTATGGTGATTTTTTTTTTATTTTGTAGTCAACCATGGAAGGAGGATGTCCGTATGCCACGTTTTTATACTGGCGTTGCAGAGTATACTGGTGTGAAGTGAACTATTTTACTCTTTTGTTTAACTATAACAATAATTGAATGGTTAGATGACTTTATTATTATAGGTCATTATGTTGTTATATGTGGCTATGATGCTCATACTGACGAATTTGAGATCTGAGATCCAACCAGCTCTAGGTAAAAACAATTCTTCACCTTTCCTCTTATGTGTCCATAGCCAATATAAGTAAAAAAAACCACATAACCAATTTAAATTAGGAACTGGGAAAATCATATACGCCTGAACGTAGTGGTGAGAGAGAGAAAGAGTGGATTATGTGGTTAGAAAAACCTATTTATCCATCTTCTCTTGTCCATCCATCCCACACCCACATTTCAAGGTTTTATTAAATCAATTAAAACGGTTGAGTATCTCTCCATTTCTCTCGGTATCTTCGGCTAGTTACCCTCTTCCCGAAAAAACTCGGTAACACACACTTTGGAATTCACTTTTGTAAGTTGTAAAAAGTAAAGGGGGTTCGGCCCAGTCCTGGCAAAGTTGCCGAGCCCCACCCAACCCCGCTTTGCCATATCAAAATCACACCAAAAATCATCAAAATTATGGTTACGGATTGGTTATTGTTGCCGAGCGGTGAAGATTTTGAGTGTTGCCTGGGTGGCGGCGTTGTTGCCGTGCGACAATCTAATCGTGCTCCCCTTGCCGTGGAGTGCCTTGACCCCCTAAGAATGATAATCAACTTAATACCTTTGTTTAATTAAGAGTGTTTTAATATATTTGGTCAGGTGTTCCCCATCTAAAAGAAGGAGATGTTCCACTGTAAGGAGGGAAGCGTGGGTGGGCAGTGGTTCTCAGTCAGCATGGTTGATACTTTTAAATAAACTTGAACAATCTCATAATTTGCTTCCTAGATTTGAGGTACTTATAAAGATTTTTTGTTATTAATGATCAACAAATCATATATGCTATCACTTCCATATATTACTAAATTTTGATTGTCTAGGCATGTCAATGTTAAGAGTCATTATGGCATCTACTAGACAAGTATCTTTGATGTAACAAGCTTGTGAAGTTTGCCAACATTTCTTTTAGTATAAATTATGCAAGTCCGTGAAACACCTGGTAATAACCTGAAGTTCATGAAAACAAACAAATATTGCTATTTTCATGAACAATACAGAACAGCCTAGCTAATTTACCATGTAAAAGGTGACAATGCATTGCTTTTGTCAGGTTATGCCAAAGTTCATCTAATCATTTGCTTGAGTTTCTGCAGAAGCAGGAAACTATTTGGCTTTCTACCATCACCTTATAAACCATTGAAAAAGGGTATATTACATAAAAGACTGAATGTCAAAAGGTATGATGTAGTTGATTCTTTCTTCCTATTTGACACTGGTTAGTAATCAAATTATCAGTTAAATATTATCGTTAATTTCACTCGAGTAAATGGTGTCTTGAATGAATTTTAGCAAATTTCACTATCTTATACTTTCTAAAGTTACGTGCTCTGGCAAGCGATTAATAAATACATGCTTTAGAGAGAAAATTGATTTATTTCAGAATTTTTTTTAAGGCATACAATGAATTCTTTGTATGACATACATTATAATGTAGGCCTGTAGTTCTGGAATTATTTTCCTTAGAGAGCAGTGGCGTTGAAATAAATTATTGCTAACTATAACAATCCGTCAAAACACACGTGTAAGATTTCAAAAGGCGACAAAACCGACGTACCCGCATCAATGCGCGGGCATACCTACCAGTATATATATATATATATATATATATATATATATATATATATATATATATATATATAGGCTAAGTATTAGGAAGAAACCTCCCAATTGAGAAAACCCAAACAAACCAAATGAAGGGCCATGGTTGTTCCACACGTGGGAATCGAATCGGGTATCTCACGACTTAAAAGGGCGCTTGCAACCACACACCACTTAACTGGTTTAGTTATGGGTTCCTTCCAAGTTTTCTACATAGATTAACACTAAAATTTCCAAACCGACTGGGTTCCTAGGAACCCGCACGTATAAGGTTAAATTTGCCCCTGTCTATCTATATTTATATAGGGGATAGCTATAGAGAAAACCCACTCAAATTGAGGAAACTCTGAAAACTCCTACTTCCCGAGCTTTTTATTATCTGAAAAAATTAGGGCATGTAATATACATGCTTTTAAAAGTTTTGATCGAGCCAAAAAAAAAAAAAAAAAAACCGCTGGTGGGTTTTTTTTTAAAAAATAAATAAGTTTTTGTGTTACATATGTTACATGTCTGTAAAGTGTGTAACATATGTTACATAACAAAAAACTTATTTATTTATTTTTTAAAAATCCACTCGGCGCTTTTTTGATTTTTTTTTTTTTTGCCCAAAACTATTAAAAGCATGTATATTTCATGCCCTGTTTTTTTTCAAATAATAAAAAGCTTGTTATGTAGGACTTTTCAGGGTTTTCTCAATTTGAGTGGGTTTTCCCTCTATACTTAGCCTATATAAATATACACTCACAGACAAACACACACACAATAGGTTATATCCCGTGATAGACAAATCTAATATGAAGTGATAAAATGTGTGTTATGTTGTAGAATATAAATTAATGTACTATAATATGGGGAATTAACAAATTTAGTCATGTGAGGAATAAGAATGAAAATGTATATTAAAGAGAGAATAACCATTGCAAGGCGTGATTGAGGCGGTGGTCTTGAAGGTGTAACTTTTTTAGAAACGACTGGTTTTGACATATTCTGCTCTGGATGAAAACATTACTCACATTTACAGTTTTATTTAGTGTATTAAATTAATTAGAAACTTGTGTATCACATGGCTTACAACATTTTTTTCTTTTTTATTTATTATGAAACACCCTAAACCTTTTTAGCCGAAAATACGCAGCGGAAATACGAACCCGAAAATTTCTAGCTTTATAAAAACATTCTCAAATGTTTGGAAAGCATATCTGCAAAATATTATATGTGTCAGATCTTTCATTGTTTCTTATTATATTCAACACGACTCATCTTTATTAGGTTACGTGATCGCGATCCCGTACAATCCGTTTCCTTACTCGATCTCCTACCATTCCTTTCTTTGTGAGGTAGACTAAACAACCTGCAACCACCACATACCTGTTTCATTAGTTCATTTAGTGACTTCATGCAAATATTCAAAATGTGGAAATAACATTCAACAACACTTGATGATCATGACCAAACGCCTTTTGCAAGTTCGAATCTGAATTTTAGATCCTCACCTCTAACTTCCATGCCATCGTACGTACGTACCTTAATCTATATTACCATCCTCATCACAAAAAGGGTCAAGCGTGTTCGGTTCTTCAGAATAGCTTGATCCTCCATACGGCTCCAAAGTAGCGCACACCTAGGGTTGCACATAAACAAACCCTTTACACGGTTAAACAAGTTGAATAAAAGAAAACTGAATTCTAACAAGCCTTGCTAGTCTGAGGAAACCTCCTCTGCTCATTCTTCCTCTGGTCTGAGCAAATATCATCTGCTTATTCTTCCTCTGGTCTAAACTATCCTCTGGTCTGAGCAAATATCATATGCTCATTCTTCCTCTGGTCTGACCAAATATCCTCTGCTCATTCTTCCTCTAATGTAAACTATCCTCTGGTTTGAACAAATATCATCTACTCATTCTTCCTCTGGTCTAAACTATCATTTGGTATGAGCAAATATCCTCTGTTGACCCATTTATCCCAACTACTTTCATTATCGTATGGTGAATGATGCTTGTTCACTAACAATATCCATTCACTTGTCTTACTATAAGTTACCATTTCATTCTTGTTTCCCATTCTAAATTAATACATAAACATGCATTTACTAAACTAAGAGCTTAGTTCATAAGTCACTTACCTCAAGTCCTGCATGTTCTTCTTTGTTTCTTTGCCTCTTCTTGATCCATTAACCTTCCATGCTTGAGCCTATCTTGACATGATCCACATCATTTCATGTCATCATTCCTACCATTCCGTTAGCATACATAACTATGCATACTATCAATCATATTACATTCACTTGTTCCCATGACTTTCATTGGTCAATTACTAATATGCACGTCACATAATTAACTACCGCCTTGTTTATCAAGCAAGCAATCCAACATACCATCATGTATGACACCTAGATAATCTAACATATATCACATGATCTCCTTAATAACACAATCATGTTGGGTTGCCTAACCTTGTTAGTCATAAATTGTTGACTTTTCAGAAAGTCAACTATCAAGTATGCAACTTTCAATATTTAGATACATACATCCATCTCGATATACTACTGCATATCAATTTTTACCCTAAACATTACATTAGCATGTTATAGGACACATATCATGATATGACTACTTTGGTGCGCATAGAATTCATTCGACACATACTAGCGCTTCCATGATTCTACCATTGGCAATTACAAATCAAAGGTTAGACAACATCATATAATACCAACACTTGGTGTGCATCATACTATCCAAACATAGAATACAACATCCTAACGCACACTTCTTACCAAATCATATAATTCAATAAATTCCCACATGAATACTCTTCTAATACAATCCTCATGTTAACCTACTATTAATTGTATCTATTATCATATTACTTTCATATTTGTCAAGTCTTGCATACAAATTCATACATCATGCTCATCTAGACATTTCTTCAAACACATGGTGTGCGTACAACATTCTAAGCTCAATGTACAAGCTTCTAATACACGCATTCCACTAAAACGCATAGTCACCTCCAATCATGACCAATTTCCACATGCATATCATCAACTACACATTATTCCTACAATTGCATGGATTTACAACTAATTTAGCAACATCAAAGTTCTAATGAAACCCAATATCATCATCTTTTGCAAACAAGCAATTTCTAGTGATTAGCTCATCTCTAAACCATTAGATATGATCAATATCACTTACAATCAAGCAATAATACAAATTTAACATCATTTTCTCAAAACCCACATGTGGGGTTCGAACCCTACACGAATTTGGGGGTTAGGGTTCTTACCAATGCTCAATCCTTGAAGATTAACCCTCTAGAACACACCCTTCATCCATTACTTCAATCTCTTGCATTAACTTCTTCAATTGAGGGATTATTAGGTTAGGTTTGTGGCTCAAGGATGCCCCTTTGGGGATGAATACGTACCCCAATTGGGTCTTCTTGATCCTCTTATTTTGACCAAATAGTTATATTAATGGTCCCTCAAGTTTTCCCTCCTTCCATTTTATTATGAAACTTAACTAACCAAGTTAATTCCTAGTGTTATTTACTTACATATTTAGATAACACTAACAAGGTTATTTCCATATTGGAACATAGCCTACATTCTTATCATCTCGTTTTATTATCCGTACGGGTTCATTCTACTATTTAATTTATCTTGTCATTTCTTATTCACGCCTAATAGCGTAAATAAGCGAAACGGATTCTCAGAATGTTACATATTATCGGGTTAAAAAATTTAATATTATATGAGGTTGGAGTAATAAAATATTAAATGTTTTTTAATAATCAAAAATAAAAAAAAACTTAGCTGAGAAGATAAATATGAAATAAATCAGAGATAAACGTGAAATAATGATTTAATAATATTATTTCATATGAGAAATAATTGAGATAATCATAATATTTTTATTTATTATATAATAAGGATTAAGATAAACATTATTGGGTTATTTATACCCTAAAACTTTTCAACAAAAATTCAAGTTGGAGATGACCTCGCCAAATAACATGTGTCCACGGTCCACCCCAATCACTATTTTATATACACACACATACATATATATATATATAATATATATATGGATTTGTTAACAATTTATACAAGTATGCATTCATGGTTTGTAATTACGAAGTTAGTTTATGCTTATTTATGTGGTACTCTTACTTTTGAGAGTTTTTTTAGATGCATTTTACAGTTCTAATCTTTATCAATTTAAATGCAAAGTGTTAATCTTAGCTAATTTAACCATTTGATTACATTGTTTTTATCATTTATAACTCAAAAGTTCACATCTTTTACAAGTTAACCTTTTTTTTTAGTTTTAACTTAAAGATTTTCATCTTTTTCACTTTAACCTTGGGTAATCTTGCCTTTGAGGTTTTATTAAAAAAGTATTGAAGTTTTCCTTTCTAACTCTAGAGTTTCAATATTTATCAAGTTAAATCTAAAGTTTAAATATTTGGTAATTTGACCCATCTAATTAATTTGTTTTTTCACTTCTAACTTAAAAGTTTTCATCTTTTACAATTTAATGCCCCATTTTTTTTTTACTTTTAACCACAAGTCATTTTTTTATTTATTAACTTTTTTATTAATTTATTTGAGGTCAAAAGCAATACATGTAACTTTGTAGTAAAAACTGTTTTATAAGATGTACTAGATTATATTGTATCACATGATAGACAAATCTAATATTAAGTGACAAAATGTGTGTTACAATATAGCATAGAAATTAATTTTCTATAATATGAGAAAACAATATATATATATATATATATATATATATATTAAAGGGAGAATGTATGTTTGGATGAGCAACAGAGCCAAAAGCAATCATTGCATAGCGCGATTAATGTGGTGGTTTTTAAGATGCAGTTTTTTTAAACGACTGATTTTAACCTATTATGCCCTAGATGAAAACAAAACTCTTAATTACAGTTTCATTTAGTGTAAAAAATTCATTAAAAGTTTGGCATCACATGGGTTATAACTTTTTTTTTTGTTTTTTTTATTTATTATCATGTTAGAAAATTGAATATTATATGAGATAGGATCAATAAAATATTAAATGGTTTTTAATAAGCGAAACTATAAAAAGAATTAGTTAAGAAATAAATATTAAATAAAGATTAGATAAACGTGAAATTATGATTTAATAATATTATTTCATATGAGAGAGAATTTAGATAATCATAATATTTTTATGTATTATATAATAAAGAAATAATAAAGATAGAGATAAAGATTAAAATTATAAATAAATAAATACCGGTTTAATTTGTGTTATTTTTTAGTGTATGAACAAAAACTCACTAAAAAAATCTTTTTTTTTTTTGTTTTTTATATAGCACTAGGGTACTCGTTGGAAAGATAATAAAACGCTCGTTAATTTGGTGTATTTTTTTTAAATGTCTTATATAGAAGTTATTAATGTTTAAAAATTGGGGGGGGGGGGTGATAGAGAAAAAGACTTTTAGAGGGAAATAAGGGGAAGAAGACCTCACCTAGGGTATGTTGGCCAAGGAGCTTTTAAGAGCTTATAGCTTCAAGTTTTTTAAGAAAAAACTCATACTCGATAAAAAGCTTTGTTTGGTTGAATGGACTTGAAGATTTTAGGTTATGAAAAAAAAAAAAAAAAAAAAACTTCATATTGAGACGCTACTAGTAATAGCGTTCAAGAAAATGCTGATACTAGCTACAAACTTTTAATAGGTAAAATGATACAAATACCCATTTTACCATAAAAACATGCATATAAGCTTTTAATTATGTCCTTATACATTTTATTAAAATCTTCAACTATAATATCAAACACCAAAATATATTTAAAAAGCTACAGTTACCAGCTACCAGCTTTCAGCCACTGTCTAGCAGCTAGTTTTGCCAAACATATCCTTAGTGTTATGTGTCACTTAAAGGATGTGAGGGTCTAATCAAATGTTATGTGTTAAACCATACTTTTGTTTATTATGTAGATATAGATATAGATATAGATAATTCATTTTGGATGTTTTTTTCATAATAAATATTAATATGTTTGGCCCTTAATATAGTTTAACATGTGACGTTTTGCCGGCCAATTCTAAACCACCTAATCGAGGTTATATTTTATGGATAATAAAGCATAACTTGTCTTTAAAATAATAAATTAGTAATACATTCATCACTTCTATTTAAAAGTGAAATATGTCCGGTTCAATGAACACTGTTTCCTTCCCATAAACATGTTTTTCCGTTATTTGGACGGCAGAAAACATAAATAGTCATTCGAGGAAAGAAAGATACCAAAATAAAAGTGTAATAGTTGATTAATTGCTGATAAAAAAAAAAGTTAATTAAGGGTGGACGGGGAGCTACTAGAATTGGGCACGGTTACCCCATTATCAGAACGGTAACACCGTCGCCACCCGTGTTGGTAGGGGTCCCGTGAAGCGTTTTCTGGTTCTAGTTAACGGGCTGGTAACCATTAATAATAATTGCAACGGTCGATTTTCAGTGAAGTGAATCAGTTAAGTGTTGCCTACAAAAAAGTGTTTAAGTGAAGTAAATCAATGAAGTGATGTGGCAGTGCAGGATTGGTTAAAATCAATTAAGTGAAAACATAAATCTAGTTGCACCCCTTTAGGCCTAATTAATTAATGAAGGTTTACTCACTTTGTGGGGTTTCTGCCCTGGGAGGTCACAGGTTCGAATCCCACTCAGAGTATGGTTATTATGAAATGAGGGGCTGAACCTTAGGGGGGGCCGGAGACCGAACTTGAAGGGTGCGGGGCTTCATTATGGGTGTACCGTTAACCGTTAAAAAAACAAATATATTTTCTTAACTTCTATGTAAAAAATAATATACCAACCTAATTTTGATATACCAAAGTCCCTGGACTTGTCAAAAATGTATGGATTTATGGAAAAGGTCGGTGAATTAGTTTTTTTTTTCTACATTAACCTCCCTTAAACTTGTCTAATATGTACGGACATTTGAATTTTTATATTTTAAATAATGCCTTGTTAACTCTTTAATTGATAAAAAATATGATGGTATAATCTATTTGTTTTTTCTTAAAAAATATTGAATGTCACTTTATTTGTCTTTTATAAATTTAATAGTTAACAAGTCTGTGTTTACAAAAAAAAAAAATCACAATTATGTGTATTTCGGCAAGTTTTCTAGATTTGAATATACACACATTAGTTTATTGATGTTTTCATATATTTTTACAAATTAAGTGACTTTAATATAATAAAGTTAGGTTATGAGATTGGTTATAAAAAATAAAAAACAAAGTACATTGGTTTTCAAGATAAAAATTATTTAGAAGTTTGGTTGTTTTTCCCGTATCTTGCCCTTTCTTTTAAAGTAACTTCACATCCTCACTTTAAAAGATGATGTTTGGGCTAGCCCAAATAAGTGGGCCAATATATAGCTCACAACGATGGACGATCCTCTTCAGTTTCCTTCTTTATTGGATCTGTTGCTGGGCATAAACTACAAAACAAGAGGGTAGGATAATCATCATCGTATTCATCATTTATTTTGCAACTTTATTTTGTACTAGTGTGTTTACCCGCGTGTTGTTGTGGGGGTTAAATAAGACCCAACGATAAGCTAAGTTAAAACATAAATTATTAGTTTAAGGTGATTGATACCCATTAATTAAGGCATGTGTAGCTACGAACACATCACTTTAGAAAAGCTTGTACAATTATAACAATAGAAGTTTACCGAATATTAACAACTCATTTGGTAATAAAATTTGATTAATTAAATATTAAAATTTACTTACGTACTATATCTACAGTTTGGGACCTTTATTAAGTCAAACCTGTTTATCATGCCAAAGTGGAACTTAAAAAATAAGATTTCAACTGCAAAGAAAAGAGAATGCAATAAAATGTCATATTAAATTATTTATTAGTATTACCTTAAGGAGCAACAGTCTTAGACTGCAAAAGAGAATGCCATAAAATGTCATATTAAATTATTTATTAGTATATTACCTTAATGAGCAACAACATTATTTATTAGTATATTACCTTAAGGAGCAACAATTTTAACCTTCATAATTTAGCTAAAAAGGATAATGGTCCACACAATTTAGAAGCTACCCAAAAGGCCTTTGTATTTATATAAAAACATGGTTTAATGTTCTAATCGTAGTTTTGTTATCATATTTATTGTACCTCATCATGAAAGTAACAAAAAAAAAATTGTTGGTGAGTTAAACAAGCCCAAAACGTTACGCCATTTGTCGTGTTATCAACCGGAAAGACTCGCCTATTTTGATAACTAAAATTTCAAAAACATTTATAGGTTCAAATATGAAGGGCATTATGATATTTGTAACAATAATTCACGAAGAACAATTGAGTATAAACAAAAGGACTGACATCAAAAACAACAATTATGGGATTTTATGCACTAAGATTACACTCTAGGAGGCTTTCAAACTGGTTGATATGTTTCCCGTTGAGCTAAATTTCATTAATTTTGCCCACTTGAACCATTCGATATAATGCATGACTCCCAATCATCATTTGAAAATGGTGTGTCGATATTAAATCTCTAAAAGGAAGTTTGATGGTGCAAAATTTTAAGATGATGAATAAAGCTAGCATCGCAAGATACTAAAACTAAATGCTCCGACACTAGTGGGACTTTAGATGCATGCTTTACCTTTTTCCATCACAATTTGTCAACGCAAAATCCTTAGGTTTGTAGCCATCTCAACCTACAAAAGTTAAAATTGTGAATAATTGAAAACTAAGCATACCAAATGTATAATAGAAATAAGGTATGGTCTCGTACCATGGTACTTTTCATAATATGGCCCATAAAATCAAATCGAAAACCATCAATCTGTAAGAGATTCATGTAGTTGCTAGTTAGAAAATTAGAAAAAACTAAACAAAGAATACATATTGGCTAATTTTCTTAATAAGATGCCTAGAACTTATTTTATTCGAGAATAAGAACAAAAATAGTAGACAAAACAAGTTGTAGAAGCATGGTAAAAAAACAACAATAAACACAAAAAACTATAGACACAACTAAAATAGTTCCTTGTTAAACATCAATACCTGATATATAGAAATATTAGAACCTACATCAACATTATATCAAAAAACTTGGTTACATGTTAAGTAAACTGTAAACATGAGGCCTCATAGAGAAAGCAGACACATAAAAGAGGAATGGAAGCCATCGAGTAACAAATTCATCTTCAAATGCCTTGAATAATTAAAAGACATAAATGAAAAATTAGTGTTTAGGGAAAAAGAATAATCGTAATTTGATCAAAGAACATTATACTCTTAGTTGGGAGTCTATGAAATGGAGGCACAATAAATTGACACGGCAATTCATGAAGGGTTAGGTTACTCCAGCCACTAATTTCAAGCCTTGGTTAAATCTCAATATGCACATGATTACTTGTAAGGATACTTAAATCCCAGATATCATCAGTCATCCAGGAATAACTGATTGCCTAGCCTACTCAAGAAATTGTCTCCCTCAAACCAAGCTCAATGACAAAGATCACACAGGTAAAGAGTTATTTTTTAGCATAGACAAAACTTCAAGTGGTCAATGGGCACAAATTACTTATGGAGGGCAGTGGAGGCATATGTAATCCCTGGAGCCAAGATGACATCAGCCTTGACATACATTCTCGGGCCTTTTACTTCCCAAGCCATTAACAATCATAGCTGTCAAAGGTGTGCCTCTTGAGAAAGGCGGAGAAACATGATACGCAAACACTAACACAGTAGATCACATTTATTACATTATATCACATATGTACTAAGCGATTTCATCTAAAGTCCTCCTAACAGTTTGAACCATGAATATGTGGAACATAACGGGGAAAGTGTGAATAGATCTACTAGGTCCGACAAGCCCCACCCGTGTTGATTGGAGGTCACACGGGTTCATATTTGTCCTATCTAACGTTACATCACCGGGTGATGACCGCTGACGGGGAAAAAGAGGCATACCTACTACTATCAGTCAACAAGGGTTCATAACGCTTAAGTAACTTATAACGATGTTTAGCTAGCATACGACATAGATATAGATTATTATGTGGATATGGTTTTCTAACATTTACTATTGATGCAAACATAAAACCTGTTAACTTACCGGCATTGTATGTTGACATAAATACCCATTCTACTATAAACTTTCATTATATTAAACATTACGATTTCATCAAAAATTTAAAAAACAAGATAATAAAATGCTACACCAACATAGCACCATCACCATCCTTGAAGAATTTAGTCTCAAGGTGTGAAGTTAGTTTCCCCTCAAACTCTACTTCTAAATCTGCATCATCCATCTCTTCATTATCCGACCCGTCTTCATCGGAAGTAAAATATACAAGTATTGTTTTCATGGTTATATCTCTATTACCTTATTAAAGATCAAGCATGTCCAAGAAGACAATTTTAACATAATTTTAAGATAGGAGTTGAATAGACACTTCACAAAAGTCTATTTTTTGGTCATTTCCTTCCCTTTTCTCCTTGTGTACAACATATCATGCTTATTGTATATGTGTAATACATACTTGATATCATGTCCAACATGTAACCCCCCATTTATAGAGAATTTAAATGAACACATTAACTTTGTGAAACCCCATTATTATAAACCACTTTATAGCCCTCTATTATTACCCACCAATTAATCAATAAGTTATGATTTGCACCTGAATGGATAACTTGAAATATTACTCTTTTATCTATACTATCTTATTAAGTACCAAAGGTGTACAATATAGTAATTTTGTCAGGCATCCAACTATTAAATCAATATGTACAATTGAATTAAGCTTAATTTATAAGGGTATGATAAGAATAGTTGTCACAATTAAGATGTTTTTAAGGGCATGATAGTAATTTGATCATGGTTTTATAGTTAAAACCTAAAAGCTTCTTCCATACTTGCCCTAATGTCACCAAAATTGTTCTTTTTGTTTTCTTCTCAAAGCCCTTCATCGTTTCTCACTTAAATGGTTTCTCAATTCAATCAATTCTCAATTCAATGGCATTCACTACTATTGACGTCACGTGTCCGCCGACCATCAACGTCCATTCAACGGACGCCACGTGTATCTTCCTCTGGACGGTAACATCCCCCCTTTTCCCTCTTTTTTTTTTTTATCAAACCCACTTGCACCAATGGGCTTGAGGACTTGGGCCGGAAATCTAGAGACACCTCTACCTGGGCCGGGCCCCACTAAGGGTAGAGGATGGGCTGAGGAAGTCGGACATCGAGGTACTATAAAAGGAGGAGTCCCTTCTCCTTTTATTGGCATCCGATATTCACTAAGACTTCCATAAAAAAGACTACGAGCTCCTCGTACCTTTTTCAACCCCTTGTTTATTATACTAACGTTTAGAGGCTCGACTCTTCTAATCTGTAGTCTTTTAAACTCCTTGGTCTTTTCCTTAGGCCTACACATCTTTTATAAACGCACATCTTTATAAAAACCTCGTAGAATCACTACCAAGATCAGCGTCAACCCGGTGATCCAGGATTCGTGTTTCTTCATGAACTATATAAAATATGGACTAAATATAATTATTATTATTTTTAGTGAATTGTTGTTTTAAGCTTTGTTTCCTTTGTTTTATTATTATTATTATTATTATTATTATTATTTTTATGTATGAAAATAAATGATAGTTGGGTAAAGAATCAGTGGAGTGTTGCCTCCAAAAAAAGTGTTTCAGTGAAGGAAATCAGTGAAGTGATGTGGCAGTGCAGGATTGGTAGAAATCAGTAAAGTGAAAACATATTCAGTGGAGCGCCCCTTCCCCCCTTAGAGTTATGTATTTTTTTTAGCCTTTATGATATGTATTAATATTAGAGTTATATTGAATATTGATATTAGAGATATGCATTTTTTTAGCATTTATGATAGGTGTTAATATTAGAGTTATACATTCTTTTAGGTTAGGTATCAACTAGATTATACCCCGGGAGTGTCCCGGGTTGAAAATTTTAATATTATACATCAATTTTACATATGAAATAGACTGATGTATAACTCTAATATTAATATCTAACCTAAAACAAATTAACAATGTACAACTCCAATGCTAACACCTAACCTAAAAGAATGTAGAACTTTAATGTAACTCTAATATTAAAACATATCCTAAAGACTAAACAAATGTACAACTCTAACATACTAATATTGATACCTAACTTAAAACAACGTATAACTCTATTAACCTATTCGGCTCTGGTTGAAAAAAAAATCATATTTACTGATTTAAACATAATTAGTGTCTTGTCTATACATGATTAATGATTTACCTGAACACTTTGTGTTTTTTTTTTCCTGTATGAACAAAACCCCACAAAAAAATTTCCCCGTTTTTTATATAGCACTATGGTACTCGTTGGAAAAATAATAAAACGCTCGTTAATTTGGTGTAATTTTTTTCTTTAAAAAATCTCGTATATTAAAGATATTAACGTTTAAAAATTATGGGAGGAAACATGAGGGTGAAAAATCCAATTTTGTTTTTAAATTATTTTTTTCCTAAAATATCTCAATGCCACATGGGATGACACATGACACATTCAAGGAAGAGAATGTCTTTTTTAATGACATGTCATTAAAATGACTTTGGTTTATTATATGTATAGATATTAGTATTGTAAGACTTGGTACATAGATGTGATAAGTTTTCTAATGGTTACAACTTTTAACTTAAGTGATTGTTTAGTTGATTAGGTTAAGAATTATAGGAGTCATTAGAATGTGAGAGATTAGAGAGATGTGATGAGTTTTTTTTACTCTAATGAGAGATGTGATGAGTTTTTGAGTACTTGCAGCTTACATAAGTGATTGTTTAGATGATTACTGATTAGGTGTTAGGTTATAGAATATGGGTTATTACTGATTAGAATACTATGGATATGCAGTGATTGATAGATTTTATAGTTAGTTAACTTGAGACATTTACAATAGATTATCACGTCATATTAGATTTTTCAACCCCGAGATTCTTCCAAACTAATCAAGTATCATATACTAGATTATACCCCGGGAGCGTCCCGGGTTGAAAAATTTAATATGATACATCAATTTTACATATGAAATAGACTGATGTATAACCCTAATATTAATATCTAACCTAAAACAAATTAGCAATGCACAACTCCAATGCTAACACCTAACCTAAAAGAATGTAGAACTTTAATGTAACTCTAATATTAACACTTATCCAAAAGACTAAACAAATGTACAACTCTAACATACTAATATTGATACTTAACATAAAACAACGTATAACTCTATTAACCTATTCGGCTCTGATTGAAAAAAAAAAATTCATATTTACTGATTTGAACATAATTAGTGACTTGCCTATACATGATTAATGATTTACCTGAACACTTTGTGTTTTTTTTCCTGTATGAACAAAACCCCACAAAAAAATTTCTCCGTTTTTTATATAGCACTATGGTACTCGTTGGAAAGATAATAAAACGGTCGTTAATTTGGTGTAATTTTTTTCTTTAAAAAATCTCGTATATTAAAGATATTAACGTTTAAAAATTATGGGAGGAAACATGAGGGTGAAAAATCCAATTATTTTTTTAAATTATTTTTTTCCTAAAAGATATCAATGCCACATGGATGACACGTGGCACACTTAAGGAAGAGAATGCCTCTATAAGTGCCATGTCATTAAAATGGCTTTGGTTTATTATATGTATAGATAGATAGATATGAAACATGGGGATGGTTCAATAGAGAACTCATTTTATTGAGAGAACTCGAGAACTCCTAATTAAATACAAAAAATATAATAAAAAAATCATAACTCAAAATTTAAGTAAAAAAAATAGAAAACTAGTTCGGAGCTTCTCTTTCCCACGTCATACCCGTTCGGAAAAAAAATTAAAAAAAATAAAAAAAAAACACACCTAAAAAACGCTACTGCACATGTGTTGTATAACCCAAAAGCCTAAACCACCTACCCCCAACTTACCCCCACCCAAAAACCTAATTCCACCCCACCCACCCCCACCCTCACTAAAAAACCTAAATCACTTACCCAAAAACCTAAACCACCCATCCACCCCCACCCAAAAACCTAAACCCACCCCACCCACCGCCTACCAAAAACCTAAGCCCCACCCGTCACAACCAAAAACCTAACCCCCACCAAAAAACCTAACCCCCTACCAAAAAACCTAAACTCACCCTACCCACCCCCACCCCACCCCCAAAAACCTAAACCTTACAAACTAAACTAAAAAAAAACTAACCCTAAAAGCTAAACTAAACCCAAAAACTAAACCCTAAAGCTAACCGGACATTTACTACACAGGTGCATTAGAAGTCGCTTATTTTTTATTTTTTTTATTATTTATTATTTTTATTATTTTTTTTCTGAACCGGGATGACGTGGGAAAGAGAAGCTCCGAACCAGATTTTTGGTTTTTGACTTAAATTTTGAGTTATGATTTTTTTTTTTAATTTAAGTAGGAGTTTTCGAGTTCTCTCCCTAACTGTGAGTTCTCAATTGAACCTTCCCCTATGAAACATTTGTCAAAATACTTGGTTGGTTGAATAACATATGTAGACATTTTCTTGCTTTCCCATAATAACAGTTTCTTTGACTTTTCTCTCTACATCATCAATTCTCCCAAATAAATAAATATTATTATTATTTTATTATTATTAGCCAACACGCTTTTAGGGATTTTGCCATGATTTTGCTCCAATAAACCCATTAATCCTCTCCAATTTCGTCTTCTTCAATTCTCTGACTGAAAAGCTTCACCAATAATAATAATGGCCGATCAAGAAGGAGGAGATTTGGTGAGTCAACTCATTGACTCAGTCAGAGAAATATCAGGGTTACCTGAGTGCAGAAACACTGTAAAGAAGATGTATGGGAACTTGATGAGGAGAGTAAAGCTTTTGAGCCCTTTGTTTGAGGAACTTCAAGACAATGAACAACATCTTGATGATGCTGATCTTAAAGGGCTGCAGGCTTTGAAAATTGCTCTGAATTTGGCTTTGGAGGTTCTTAAATCAGTCAATGATGGCAGCAAGATTTATCAGGTAAAATTGTTGATTATTTGTTTAATTTATGTTGTGGGTTGAATTCTGTAAAAGGGTTTGTAATTGATCATGATATGATTGTTGGGTGTCTTTCAAAATGTGATTTTTCATCAGTTTTTATTAATTTCATTTTGTTGATTTGAAACTTATTTATAGCTTTATGGGTTCTTGATTGGCAGCTATATGTGCTGTAAGGATAACTTAGGTTTTGCTGAATTCTTAAGGAATGAATTATGCAAAAATACCACAAAATAATGTTATTATGACTGCTATAAGTTTATATTTCAGTTTATGCATCATTATAAATTTATAATGCTTAGTTTTGTGTTTTATGATCTTAAACAGGATTAGTTGTTTTAGACTTTTAGGAAATCTTGAAGCCGGTTCCAATGGTTATGTTTTTGTTTTTCCATTCTTGACCCGGTTAACGGAATGGGACTACCCTAGTGCATTTGAATGCGGTTTTTTTATTTTCATACTTACTAGTTTTGAAGTTTAATGTTGGTCGATTTGACCTCTTCACGTTCGGTCTTTTTTTTAAGTAGATATCATGAAATAGGTAGAATGGTCGGTCAAGATTCGTGCTTTATTCTGCATTTTTGGTATATCTAAAGGCATATAAAGTAGTCTGTTACTCTTTATCACAGGCGCTTCAAATTGAGAAAACCGCAAGCAAGTTCCACGCAGTAACAACACAGATTGAAGAGGCATTGAGCCAAATTCGTTATGAAAGACTCAATCTATCTGAGGAAGTTCATGAACAGGTCTCTTTCCTTCTTTCAAAGAGAATGAATAACTGGTTATGATTTTCCCCCTAACAGAATTTATTTTTTTTAGACTGAACTCGTCCATGTGCAATTTAAAAGAGCAAAAGGGAGAATGGATTCTTTTGATTTGCAGCTTCAGAGAGATTTGGCTATGGTGAATACGAGAAACGAGCCTGACGTTGAAACAATTAAAAGATTATCTGAAAAGCTGCATCTCACAACAGTTAACGATCTACAAAAGGAATCAAATGCGATTCATGATATTATGGGAGCGACTGATGGCTGTGCTGAAGACGATTGCATTGAGATGATGTCGTTTCTTCTGAAGGAAATTAAAGGTTGTGTGATGTTGGGAAATTCAGAAGTTGATATGGAGGAGGGGGAAAAGAGTGTGATGAGGCATCGATCTCCTGTAATTCCAGATGATTTTAGGTGCCCGATATCTCTTGAATTGATGAAAGATCCTGTGATTGTGTCGACTGGGCAGGTATGATAAATTGCAATTTAATGTTTTTTTTTGCAATGTTTAAGGAATTTTTTTTTTTTTTTTTTTTTTTTACATAAATTACAAATGTCCTTTCCCATTTGTCCCAATTGGTTAATTTTTGTGCGTCATGGTCACTAAAGATGGCTTTTTTAACCAGGTAAACATGTCAAAATGATGAGTTGGCATGGTGATGTTATATTTTCTTGATTATTTGGCATACTGATTGAAAATGCCACATCAGATCTAGATAACAAAAATGGCAAATAATAAATATAATGGCACATTATCACCATGCCAACTCAACCTCGATGTGCTTAACCGGTTGCTTGACCAAATTAGGATATAAAGACATCCTTTAATGACCTTAAGTACAAAAATTAAAAATCAGCTTTTATTTTTGATGAGCTGATTATTTCTGGATCAAGTAATCAGTTTAATACTTACTAGCTAGTAGCTATAACGGAACTATTTTATATCAGCACATATTTACCAATTTTTCATAACCGACCATAAGAAGCCTATACTCTCATTCCAGAAAATGTCGTTCGCCAAACACTACTTTCTATAGCCTTGTTTTGTTACACCTATTTATCTGATTCTGATCATACAATAGCACATGATCACTTTCAAAGTGTACATCCAAGCACCCCTTGAAGCCTTGGTTAAAAGCGGGGACATATAAGTGTGCTGCAAGAACTCGCTGTTGAACTTTATGGTCTAAAGTCATTTATATAATTTTTTCCAAACCTCAATGGTTTAGATTATATGTATTTGTGGTAAGATTAAACATTTCATCTTCACAAATGGACCATTTCCTTTTTGACTCTTTCTAGTTCAAATATAGTAATTTAGAAGACATAATTATGTTCATTTTGTTTCGGAATTTATAGAAGATTTCCACATTGTTAGGCATTATTATATGTATGTAAGTAGCCTATATAAAGAGAATTTCTTTCACCTATTTATGACCTTTTCTACCACCAACTTTTCTGGTCAATACAGGTTTACTGTTTAATACATTGTTTCTCTGTGTGTGTGTGTGTGTGTTTGTATCTAAGTCCATTTTCGCTCGTTTTGTTGTTATTTTGCAGACGTATGAGAGAGCATCTATTCAAAAATGGCTGGATGCCGGACACAAAACATGCCCAAAAACACAACAAACATTACAACACACGGCACTGACTCCAAACTATGTCTTAAAAAGTCTTATTGCTTTATGGTGCGATAGTAACGGTGTTGAGCTGCCTAAAGCTAACAACAAAGCCGGACGAAGCGGTTCAGAGTGTGATCGAACCGTGATCGGCTCATTGCTCCAAAAGCTCGTGATCGGGGACTCAGATGAACAAAGATCAGCTGCAGGTGAGCTTCGGTTATTAGCCAAAAGAAATGCTGATAACCGCGTATGCATAGCCGAGGCCGGTGCTATTCCACTTTTAGTAGAATTATTATCATCTCGAGACGGTAGAACTCAAGAACATGCTGTCACCGCCCTTTTGAATTTATCAATAAACGAGACTAATAAAGGGATCATCGTGAACGTTGGAGCAATACCTGAAATCGTCGATGTTTTAAAAAACGGGAGCACAGAAGCTCGAGAAAACGCAGCCGCCACCCTTTTCAGCCTATCAGTAGTGGACGAAAATAAAGTCGCCATCGGAGCCGCCGGCGCAATCCCACCACTAATCGATTTGCTCCAAGAAGGGACACCTAGAGGGAAAAAAGACGCAGCTACCGCCATTTTCAACCTGTGTATCTATCAAGGAAACAAGGTACGGGCAGTTCGGGCTGGGATCGTACCACCGTTGATGAAACTGTTGAAAGATGCCAGTGGTGGGATGATGGATGAGGCGCTGGCGATTTTGGCTATACTTGCTAGCCACCATGAAGGGAAGATGGCTATTGCGGAAGCGGATCCAATGGAGGTTTTGGTGGAGGTGATTCGGTCTGGGTCGGCCAGGAACCGGGAGAACGGGTCAGCGGTGTTGTGGTCATTGTGCGCGGGTGATGTTCGGTTGTTGAAGATTGTGAAGGAGCTTGGAGCAGAAGAGGTGTTGAAGGAACTGTCAGAGAATGGAACTGATAGAGCAAAGAGAAAAGCTGGAAGTGTGCTGGAACTTCTTCAACGAATTGAATCTGTTGATACAGTGGTTGGTTAATGTTAATAAGATTGTGATTTTATGTTGTAATGCTGATTTCTTTTCTTTTCTTTTTAAATGAAAACTTAAAGAACAATAATTTATAGAACTGTTGAAGTTGTTGTATAATATTGAGAGATTGTATTGTTATCTGAAGCTAAGAAATTTCTTTTGCATGAATGTAAAACATGACTTATATTTTAAGAAGGAATTTTAATTAGGGATTGTATTATGTTTAAAAGACTTGAATTTTGGAAAAAGAAATAAAAATATATCGCCATCCGTGGGACTCGAACCCACGACCACGTGGTTAAAAGCCACGCGCTCTACCAACTGAGCTAGAACGGCTTTTTGTCTTCGTTAGCGATAAAATGTACAAGACTGACGTAACGTTAAATTAAAGAGATGATAGAATGAGTACAAGACAAGGATGAATGGATGATAACATATGAAAAGATGTGCGCACAGGTTATTATCTTACCTCTTAACTATTTGTTTGGTTTAACTGTTACTAATCCTATCACCATTATACCATTCTTTTTTAATACAAACTTGGTATTTTGTAAGTTGTTTTTGACAAATAACACACAATCCGAGTCTATACTCACACATACTTGAGCCTATAAACCACATTCTTTTCTCTCCCATCTCGGCATCACCACGCACATCCCTCGTTTTAGTCGTTGCCAATAAAAGTTAATATATATGAGCGGAATATCATGCAATTTTGTGTGTATCAGAGACTAAAATAACATATAATTTTTGTCATAGCCGTCTTTGGGGTGGTTCGAGGAGGCCAACCGGACAAGGTCCATAAATCTTGAGGGCATAAATTTAAAAAAAAATTCATATATATATGTATATATTTTTTGATATAATTCATTTAACACTTAAATTTGGGCCTAAGGGGCCTATTTTTTAACGGTTCGGATAGGATACATGAATTTTTAGAGATTTTCAAGGACGACCCTAATTTTGTAATATTAAATCTATGTATAAGGTTATATTGGAAACCCTTGTTATATGGTAAACTCTGAAAACTCTAACTTCCCGACTTTTTTTTATATGAAAATTTTAGGGTATGTAATATACATGATTTTAAGCATTTTAGGCCAAAAAATGGAAAAAGCGCCGAGCCATTTTTAAAAAAAAAAAAAATAAAAAAACCGTCTTCAGGTAACAAATGGTTAACATGTGTTAGTTTCGCTTAACATGTGTTAGTCAAAACTTTATTTTAAAAAAAAAAAAACTACTCGGCGCTTTTTTAATTTTTTTTGGCTCAAAATGCTTAAAATCATGTATATTACATGCCATATTTTTTTCAAAAAATAAAAAAATTGGGAAGTCAGAGTTTCTAGAGTTTACCATATAACAAGGGTTTCCACATTATCCTTTTCCTATATATCTATTTATAGATGTATTTTAAGAATAAATCCATTAAATACTCGAAGATGAGTGATTGAGTGATGTATCACTAAAAATCGGTGATATTTAAACAATGAGTATCACTGGAAATGTTCATTTAAACACATATAGAGAGTGAGAACGGCAATTCAAACATGGAACCTACAAAAACTAAGTATTTCAAATTACAAGATCACTTACGACTAGTGCTATATCATAAAGTATGGATCAACCACTCATGCGAGTGGTGATATGTATAATTTTATGAACCATAACCTAATTGAGAAATGTTTTGCGTTTGTTGATTGTCTAGCACTTGCTACTGTGTACTTAGTAGAACTATGTTATTCTACTAGCTATACTATATAGATAATTTTTTTTTTTTCAAAAGCAAGATATGATTGCATGCAATTACCAAATAATAAAAATAAAAACAAGTTACATTTAGATGGTGGGTAAGCGGGCAACAAGCTGCGCCGCTATCCCCTTTTGAATCGCAAAGCCTATCCTGCTAAACACAAACCCTTGGTTCTTAGGGCTCTGCGAGTCACCGTGGACCACCTTCTGCACTCGTTTCAGAAACCGTACTGCCTCAGGGGCCAGGGATCCAAATGTGTCAAAAGCAAACGGTAGGAACACATGTTGATTCTCTAAACAGGCTGCTTCGTGCTTAGCGACCTTCTTAGCTTCTGCCTTCAAAACTGCCTGCCCCGGTACAAAGCCGCTGTCTCGCAAACCTACCAAGGGGGACACCCCTGTCAAGTCAACACAAGCATGTTTGCCCCCAACCCATCCAAACACAAGAACATCCGCAGGACGCAAGGTAGATCTCCCCTCCCGCGGATCAGTCAGAAAATTGACTGGTGCTTCTTTCTTGGCCGAGACCCCCGCACTTCGAAGCACATCCCATAGAAAATCTCTGACCAAATCATGGCGGTACTTGAACCCCGGCAATTCCTTGCAGTGGAGCGCATGCTCGCCAAATTTATCCAGACATGCCTTTTTGCAAATGGGGCATGGTTCATCCGAGGGGAACAGAGGTATCATGAGCCGGTATTTGAGAATAGCCATGTATTCGATTGCCGACATCCGTTGCCCAAGACCTTCAATGGGCACGACAGTCAGAAAATCTTGAGCATGAGCCTCTTGAAGGCATGCAAACACTGCCTTTTGTCGCGGAGTCATTTCAAAGTGCCCCTCCATAGTCTGCACGTGTTTACCATAAAGAGCACTCGCCAAGGTTTGTTGAGGTTTCTTGGGGGCGGTCTCCTTATCGGTATAACCGCCTAGATCAATTTCCGGAAGAACTGTTTTAACATTACCAAGTGCTAGGGTGTAGTCAGAATCCACCCCCATCACACCAGCACTCCGCAGGATGTGGTCCTGCAATCCCCACGACTGAGCCCTCGACGCCACAAAGGCGTATGTTGACACATCCCCTGCCGTGAAAATCCCTAATCCCCCAAGCCGCATAGGCAAGGATGCTAGCCTCCATTGGAGGTCCCCAAAATGTGCCCCTCCACAGACAACAATGCTTTCAACCGCCTCTCGAAGGCCTGCATCAAAAATGGATACCGCCTCTTTGACATGCTCTGGCTGACATGTTCGTAGCCCGAACACTAATTTAGCAACCCCCATGCATGAGCGTAGTAAGAGGAGCTCACTTTGAGGGTCTCTTAATTTCGGCAGGTGTTCCATGAGTTCAACCGCGCGCAAAGCCCTTTTGGTTGCCAAAGAGCGTATATAACCTGCATCCCGGCTAACAGCTCCCCCAAGGAGTTTAACCCCTCGGTCGGGCCTACCTATCTCACTAGGAAATAATCCGGGCGTTGTTGCTGAACCATTACACGTTGGCCAAAACATCTCAGTTTTTCGCACATTAAGCATAAGCCCCAGAGACGGCCCTTCAGATCGAATAATATCAAGTGCCCTCGCTACGTCTTCAGTTTTACCTATAATAGTGCCATCATCTAGATACCAAGCATGGAAAGGGAGGGAGCAGGCTTCCTGCACCCGGAGAACGAGCGGATGAAGGACCAATGCAAAAAGGAGGGGGCCGAGAGGGTCCCCTTGCTGAACCCCAGTAGTAGCACCAATGTGAGTATCGCCCACGTATAACCTGGCATGCCGGGCATACAAGAATTGCACCCACGGGTAAATGGATGGGCATCGACAATAAACTTCCTTGAGAAGTGCAGTACGGTCGACTACGTTAAAAGCATTGGAGAAATCAACAGTAAGCATAGTCAGGGAGCCATCAGAATGGAACATGTTCACAAACCTATTGGCACTGTGCAACACTGCTTCTGCCCCATTAGGGACCCCAACCCCAAATTGGAAATCCCCTAGATACGCAGCCATTTCCTTACCCACTTTACGCATAGCGACTTTCGACACCAATCTCCTCCAAATAGTCCCAACCGCGATAGGTCTAATTCCATTGTCGGGCTTTAACAAGGGGGTTAATGGAGCGGAGGCAACGAACTCCGCCAGTTCAGAAGGACAAAGCCCCCCAAGCCACAAGTTGACAACATCTGTGATGGACTTAAGCAACCAAGACGCGGTGGGGGACCCCTGGCCACAAAAAGCGTCCAAGATATGTTGAGCCCGCAAACCATCCCTCCCGCAAGAGGTCCCTTTCGGGAAGGATTTAATACACGCCAGCACACAATCAACGTCAACCTGTAGAGCTGGCTCAGATGGCATGGTGGAAGGCTTGGTCGGAGGGTCCACAATAGGGTGTTTATCTATCAAGGCTTTCAAAGTGTCCTCCCCAAGGGGTGCGACCCCTGATGAACACAGGACCTTGACCGCAGCTGTGTAGTGTCCATCTGCCACTTTTCGAAGGCATTGCTTAATGTTGCCCCCACTCCCATCATTATCCTGCTCACTGGGCCTACATGAAAGCCCCTCCACAGGTAGATCAAGGAGGTTCTTGATGAGCTCCTCAAAGCCGGCCCCATCTTTCCAAACCGCTAAAGCTCGCATAATGGAGTTGCATTGAAGCGATTTCCTGTTCCCAGACCTGCGTTCTTGCCTACAGGCTGGTTTAACCGCCCGTAACGTGCAACGAGGCAATAACAAAAGCTTAACCCATGCCTCAATAGACCCTGGGGCATCCGCCACTTTACGCAGCCCCCCTGACAAAGCCTGCGCAAACGCCATACGACACGCAGGCGGGATACTCTTGACGGTGGAGAGGGGGAGCGCGAGGATGCGCTCAAGGAGAGCGACATCTGCCAGCACCCGTGTAGGCAAGACGCTCTCAGGCTCATCAGGCGGCCTACACGGTTGAGGGATCCCTACAATATAATGAATGGCATTTCCAGCGCCTAACGTGCACTTATGTACAACATCCTTGTGACGACAATAGCGGTTAAGGGCATGTAGAGTCATACATCCCCCACATAGCCATTTCCCAAGGATCCGCAGGGTATTTACAACATTCGTGTAGAGGTCCAAGTCTGAAGCAATTTGTCCCTTTAACATTTCCCTCCTTTCTTTCTCATTGAAATGGTCTCGCTGGAAATGCATAAGAAGTCTAGAATAACCCTTGTACCCAGGCAAACCATCCTTGCAAGAATGGTAATTCCTAAAGGGGCAAGGCCACTTCCCCGTGACTGAGCTGGGACCCGTCTCCTCAACAACAGTTCCTCTCCCACACCCAGACGCACTCATAAAAGGAAATTATAATAAAAATTTTATTATTAGTAATATTTATTTATGAAAAAGTTAAATCCATTAAACTATTACATATTCTGTAGACTTTGTACGAAGTCAGTGAATATTTAGACTTTGTAAAAATTAATATAGACATATAATTATTAATATAAAGGGGTAGCTTATAAGCAAAGCAATTAGTAATGTGAATAAACCAAAGCCAGGGTGGAGAGCAGCTTAAAAACAAATGGGCGAGTATCTTAAAAACAAAGGGGGGGCGAGTAGGATTACATAGGTTTCAGAAGCTAATTTCTCACAGTAACTTAGCGAGTAGCTTAAACAGGAAGGAGCGATTGGGATATACACCTAGGGGAGGGGCGATTAGGATTAGAAACAAGTGAAGGGCGATTGGGGGTTTTCAAAAAAGGTGTCCGTTACAGGATGAGGGTGACGTAGGTGTAGGCTTGGTGAAGTAGGTGGTGTGGCTAGGTCGGGTCTGGGTCTGGATCTGGTTCAGTCGAGTGGTGGTGCTTCAGACAGGTTTGGATTCGGTTCAGTCGGGTGGTTCGGGATGATCAGAGTTAGCCGAATGGTGATGGTTCAGTTTGGTGATGGTCTAATCGGAGGTAGAGGTTAAGTCAGGTGGTGGTGTAGGTTCAGATGGAGGTGGTTGTGTAGTCGTGTGGTGGTGGCGGTTCAGACGGGTGGAGGTTTAGGGGGTGGTGGTAGTTCAGTCAGGTGGTTCAGTTAGTGGTAGAGGTTCAGTCGATGGTGGTGTAGTCGAAGGTGGAGGCGGTAGTGACGGGGAGGGTGGAGAGGGGCGGTGGAGGGTGGAGGGTAGATGCAGAGGGTGGAGAGGGGCTAGAACCTTCTTTTCTTTTAAGACTTAAAGGTTCCCAGTCAACCAAACAACTCCGTTTTATCCAAGTGCACCTACATCAAACACAAATGTGTGACAAAGTTGGTTAAAAACGATTAGTTTTGAAACCAATTACTTCCACTCTTAAACTTAGAATTATACTACCACCGCAGGCGGTAACCTTAAAAAAATCATGCGCTAACGTGTTCTCTTTATTTTTTCACTATTATATCAAAATGAATACTTAAATAAAACATTGTGGAAAACTGTTTGAAGTTGTATAAAATTGAAAGAGTTTGTATGTGAAGTTGCATTCCTAAATTTGAAATGTATAGAACCATCAACCATAACTAATTTTTAGTTGTAATCGTAGTTGTTAATGTTTAATTTCCGCGATTTAAATGCTTTTAAGTTTTTTTTTTAAAATAAACAAAAGATAACAAATATCGCCATCCGTGGGACTCGAACCCACGACCACGTGGTTAAAAGCCACGCGCTCTACCAACTGGGCTAGAACGGCTTTTTATTTTATTCACTATCATATTTAAATACGTAGTTAAGTAAAACGTTGTAGAAAGATGCGCCATAAAACTACTTTAAACTTGTGTACACCAAAGTTTTAATTATCATATTTTGACACCTTTTTTTTTCTATCTTTTCCTTACACCACCAGCAAACCTCCATAAACCCCCCTTATCTCCACCGTCAACCACCACATCCATGACGGTATCCGCCATAACCACCGCCCTCTCCACCTTCCACATCTCCAAACCCTCCTCTCTCTCCCACACCCACCTCCACTTCCGTACATTTCTCTCCCACTCTCTCTCCTCCTACTTCCTCACCCCATCGATACACCCCACCTATTATCCACGTCACCTCCACATCACTGCCGCCGTCAATTCCCCCACAAAGAAAAAACCCAAACCCACCAAAGAACCAACGCCCGAACCCAGGTACTCAAAAGCCGCCAGAAGGTTTTACAACGACAATTTTAAACAATCTTCCTCTCAGAGGCTCAGTAAAGTCCTTGCTGCTGCTGGAGGTCATATTATTATTATTATTATTATTATTATTATTATTATTATTATCATTTACTTTTTAATATTTAATATTTAATAGAGTAGGCTTTGCTATTCAAAAGGGGTTGCGACGCAGCTTGTTGCCCGTCTACCCACGCCTCACTTGTAATTCTTGTTGCTTTTAGTATGAAATGAACCATTAGCATTTCAAAAAAAAAATAAAAAAAAAATTACTTTTCAATTCAATATTATTATTATTATTATTATTATTATTATTATCATTTACTTTTCAATTCAATATTATTATTATTATTATTATTATTATTATTATTATTATTATTATTATTATTATTATTATTATGTACAATATGTTAAATAAAGTTTGTGAATTTTTTGTGGTTTTAGTGGCTTCTAGAAGGAGCTGTGAGGAGTTGATCTTTGCTGGTCGTGTGACTGTTAATGGATCTGTATGCAATACTCCTCAGGTCAGATTTTAGCTTATTTATTTCTAGTCTTATTCTTATAATGTGTTTTTAATTCTTGGTTTTAAAAAGCGCGAAACGCACAAAAGCGGCGAGGTCTAAGACCGAGGCGCAAAGCGCAAAAGCGGTGGGCTTTTCGTACGCGAGGCGCAAGACAAATATATATTTTTTTGTATATGTTATAGGTTTTTATCATCATTTACCTAAAATATAGATACAAATAAGGTTTATATATGATTTAACTTAAATGTACAACATTTTTAGCTACATGTATAGCAATTTTAAGCACAAAAACACCCCGTGTACGAAAAGCGCGCTTTTCGTACGATGCTCGCCTAGTGTTACACAAGGCGCACAAATTGGCGCCTAGATGCGCTTCGCGCTTAAGCGTGCCCCGAGTGCGCTTTTTAAAACCAAGTTTTAATTAATTCCCTTTTGTTAATAAATAATAATAATAATAATGTCTGCAGACTAGAGTTGATCCTAAGAAGGATATGATTTATGTAAATGGTAACCGTCTTCCCAAGAAGCTGCCACCGAAGGTCTATCTCGCTTTGAACAAGCCGAAAGGGTTTGTTTTGTGTTTGTTTGTTTGTTTGTTTGTTTGTTAGTTTGTTACGGCACGTATGGTTTTCGTGTTTGTTTGTTGTTCAGTGAATTGGGATTTTTGCAGGTACATATGTTCAGCAGGGGAGAGTGAAACTAAATCGGTCTTATCTCTTTTTAACGATTATATGAAGAGTTGGGTATGGCTAATTGTTTGTTTATTGTTTATACTGTGTCGTATTTTAGATGTTACTTACATGACGTTGCTGGCTTTGGTTGCAGGATAAAAAAAAATCCCGGCCAACCAAAACCTCGGTTGTTTACTGTAGGACGGCTTGATGTTGCCACAACTGGGCTGATTATTGTGACAAATGACGGTACGTTTTACAGTTATACTTCTGTTTAATTAGTTTGGTTGCACGGATTTTAACTTGTCGGTGATGGTTTCAGGGGAGTTTGCACAGAAAATTTCTCACCCTTCGTCTGGTTTATCCAAGGAGTAAGATTCTATCTGGTGTATCTTGCAGTTGTTTCTCTAATCATAAAGTTCTAAATGTTACGCATCTTATTTTTGTGGATCAAGGTACATAGCAACCATCGATGGTTCAGTACACAAACGACACTTGATAGCAATTAGTGAGGGAACGGCAATTGATGGTGTTTATTGCACCCCAGATGCTGTGGAATTACTACCGCAACAGCCTGATAAAACAAGACCCCGAATTCGTATTGTGGTAAGTCTTAGATGTTTGGAAGTTAATTCAGTTATGATGCGTATATGATAATATCTTCTTTCTTAAGTAGAAACTGTTATTATTAGTGCCTATATGAAGTTAGGTAATTCTTTTTTTCTTTCTTTTGAATCAACCGTCTTTAGGTTCATGAGGGGAGAAATCATGAAGTTAGAGAGCTTGTCAAAAGTGCTGGACTTCAGGTATGGTTTTTAATTCTTGATATGTGTGCAAACCATAGTTGTCAAAAGCGTGCTAGGCGCACTAAGTGCGCTGTGCCTTGTGAGACGCGCGTCTAGGCACTGAGGCGCACTACCGGGGCTGTTTTCAGGCTGATTTCCGGCTAAAAGTTGCCTAAACCTCCAAAACATCCTAAATGAGTTATGAACAAGTCCTAAGCAACCCTAAAACATCCAAATGTAGCCCTAAACAAGCCTAAAACATCTCTAAAATCCCCAAAAAATGTATTTTATACTATGCGCCTAATTATAAAAAGCCCTCGTTTTTTATGCGCCTTGCGCCTAGGCTCCGGGCTCGGCCTATGCGCCTTGAGTGCGCCTAGGCGCTTTGACAACTATGGTGCAAACAATGTTATCAGAGAATCGACTTGATCATCAGATTATAGATTTATAGGTTATAAGTTCATAACCCAAGCGCATTACCATTTTGGGTGGACAAATCTACTAATAGACCTTAGAAACTAAAAAAGGGTATCCAAAGCAATTGCAATAATCGGATTCATTGATATTCCTTGTATTGTAGATGCTATCACACATACAATCATTGTCAACCCCAATTAAACATGACACTTGTTCAAACTTAAGACCACAAAGAAAGTGACATTATTATGAACTGCAGCTTGTTTTTAGCCCATTGATCAAGAAAAGTGCCATTATTTTCTGGTGTTTTAATGAACTATTCTTGTTTTCTGTATTCCAGATCTATTCACTGAAACGGATACGTATTGGTGCGTTCAGGCTTCCACCAGATCTTCTGTAAGTATCATACATTATATTGAAAGTTGACCATGGATTTATCATTTATGTTCCAAGTAGCCTGTGTGGATAAACGTACCCCTAATTTTATTTTATTTCATAGGTTAAGCAAGTACATTGAATTAAAGCCGCCTCAGCTAAAGGCGTTGGGATGGGGTGAGAAGTAATTTTGACAAGTGGAACCTATACACGAGTGAAAGCGTAAAAGAGACTTTCAGTTGCAAAAAATTGATCTCTCATTCATGTACAAAAAGGGTAGCAACCAAATTCATGATATTGTTGTTTTTACATGTAGATTTTGTTGATTAGATAGTGTTTTGTTTGCTAGTAGACTGATAGATTAATACCAGAAAATTAAAAGACCTTGAATGGGTTTTCGTATTTAAAAATTATGGCTTATGATTGAAACATCACAAGTTCGATACACTTGACAATCCGGTGCAGCGCGGTGTTTCATTTCAACGACTAAGCTGGCAGACCCGGCAAACCACAACGCTTGGTCTTAATACATACAGTCAATCTCATTAAAAGACCTTGAATGGGTTTTCGTATTTAAACTTTGATATACTGTTAACTTATTATAAAATGAACTTTGTTATTTATTTATTATTAAGTTAAAAACTTGTGTATTACACAGGTTGAATCAATAAAATATTAAATGTTTATTAATAAGCGGAACAAAAAATAGTTTAGAAAAAGAAATATCAAATAAATAAGAGAGGTGTCGGATAGTCGGACGTGAGCTCATTTTTTACTAAATCAAACTTTTAGCCAGTCAATCTCAAGTAGCTCATGAATGGCCCATTTACACCTCAAATTATAACTATATAACGTGTTGTAATCACATTTGTCTTTTTAATGATTTCATACCAATTTTATATATTGTGAAAATAAAGTATGTGTTTATATTTTGCAGCATCTAAAAGCCTTAGTTTGAATTATAATATATCAAATAATGCATTTATAAGTTAAGATACAACACATCAATGGGGACAATCTTATTGATATGTTTTTTAGTCCGGTGATATACTTAAATTTTTGCAAACAAAAGAAACATAATTACATGAACCACAAAAAAGTCAAAGTTGGCATTTTTACAACCATAGAACATGAAACCATTCAATATGCTAGCCAGTGATGCTCTTATTGTTCAACCTGGTTAAAACCACATATATAATTTACAATTGTTTAGAACTTAGACGCACCCCATCGCTCTGGCTGCTTACATCACATGGAAGAAACAAGTGGTTCACGCTCAGCTCGACTTTCAGAAAGTGATCCCTTTGTCCACCTCTTTAACATGCTTAAAGCTGCCTTTGGTTGATCCATAGGAACCATATGTCCAGCATCATGAACCTGTTATACATGTTACTGTCAAACTTTGACTTCCATAAGTCAAAAGCCATTACTTCTCAATCCATATTTCATAGCAAAATAACATTTGAAATTAACACTTCTCTTAAACATCTTAGTGTAGATATCATAATCTGTAACTAAACTTAAGTGAGTTTGTACCGATTTAGGAGTTGAAAGTAGTATGTTTTGACTATCATAATTGAAATTTCGACTACCTTGAGAAAACTGAGTGGCCCATGGGTTTTGAACAAGCCAGCTTCAGATCCGTCAACTTCAAACGGAACATCAGGAGACGCACCAAACTGTTTCTGACCACTCCATTCCATTGCATGAACCCATCTTGAGTTACCTAAACTCGAAATTTTACACAAATTAAATATAAAGTTCAATCGTCTTTCTAATATCCCAAATTGGGCCAATAAACACTAACCGAGCCAGTTGCAGATAAGATCATATTCTCCAGCATAAACAAGCAGCTTAATCCCATCCTCTAAAAGGTGAGGAATACCAGCTTCAAGATTTCTCATCCAATCCATAATCATGGCCTGATATACGACAGGACTACATGAAACAAAATCCATGTCGCCAACTCCTAGAGCTTCTTTAACAGATTTCTTGCTAAGGAGATTCTCCATGTTTGAAAAGTCGTAGCATAGGCTGCCCTCACACTGCTTTCGAATGTCATAGTGCTGCAAAAAACATTAAAAGCAAATTATCTTAAAATATGTTCAAATATCGTTGACCAGAACAGAACAGAATATAATATCAGATTACTTTACATTGATATTGCCAGCAATAGATTTAATTGAGCTAAAAATAGTGTTGCAAGCCAAGTATGCAGCCATACACGCTACTGTTCCATCGGTGCCTAAGAAAGAAGCAGAAAATAATACAATTATTGTAGATACAACAATATAAGATATGGTTATTAAGATGTAGAGGAAAATTACCACAAAGTTTAATAGCCGTCTCGCACACTGGTAGTCTCTTGTTGATGCTTTATGATCAGACTCCTTAATTATCCCCATATCCAGTGCGTAATCGGTATATGCCTTGTATTGAACTAACGGATTTGTGAGCCCGTTTCCAATGGCAAATCCCTACATAACAGCTCAAAGTAAATACACCAACTCTAACCCTCCCAATCGACCAATCACCAATGTACGTTTATATATAAAAGCAAAACGCCAAGCCCTAACTGCGCTTAACCTTAATGGGTCTATCCAAATCTATACACTATTTACTAGTTTGTCATGAAAACATAAAGCAAAAATAAAAAAAAAAAAAAATATACCTTGAGGTTTATGTGGATTCCTTCCTTAGCTTTGTTTCCTGCATGGACTCTAGCAGCAAAAGCAGGAATATAGTGCCCGCATATGATTCTCCGGTTATATAAAAGTCATTTTTAGCAAATTCAGGATGCTCTTTGAAGAAAGCCTGAATTATGACATAATCAAAGTAACCAAACAGGTATTATGTATACATCTGGATTGAAAAAGCACCCTTTTTAATGAAGATGTAGAGCTGCATAATTACATATAATTAACAAGACAGTGAAGTAGTCAAGTAGGGAACAAACCTGTAAGAAGTCATACAAGTCGTCACTCACGCCCTGTTCATTGTGACGAATGTCTCTTTTATCCGAGCTGTAACTAAAGCCCGTTCCAATAGGTTGATCAACAAACAACAAGTTGGATGCCTGCATACCAATAATGTTGTATACTTATATCACAACTTCTTAAAACACACAGTAGATTAAGATCCCCCCCCCCCCCCCCCCCCTTAACAACTATGCAAATATAAACAAAGCTTAGTGCTTTAAGCCTTTAATACTGTTTACCTGATCCCATCCATACTCATTCCAGACAAGAGAAGAGTTTTTCGCTATTTTAAAAGGACCATTTTCATAAAAGAGTGCAAGTTCACTACTGCATCCAGGCCCTCCAGTCAACCAGATCACAACAGGATCTGTAGTTTTGTGTCCTCTCGACTCGAAAAAAAAGTAAAACATCCTACACAATCCAAATCCAAAGTACTTTAATTTCTACCATATCCAAATCAAGAATAAGTCAATTGTTACTAATTCAAGGTTCAAAGATTATACCGAGCAGCATGCGAGTGTTGAATCTGATAATAACCAGCATGATGACCCAAATCATCAACAGAGACTCCATTCAGATCAACAAAATTCGGAAACTTTAACCGCTTTTCAACAAGTTTATTCTCTCCTACAGTTAAAGACTGTAGAACATGGTCATCCTCCACGATGTTTACGGAATGTTGTGGGAACAGATTAAAGTCTTTGATCATTTGCTTGGCTATGGTTGATGGGAAGCTTGGGTTGTCTAAAGTAAGAGTAGTGGTTGAAGCATTGGGTACAAGAAGAAGAAGAAGGAGAGGGAGAAGGAAGATGGAGATGGCCATTGTTGTTTGTTTGTTTGAAGAAAATAAGGAAGCAAATGATGATTATAAATAAGAGTGTTTGGAAAGGAGTGGAGAAGAAGGGATGATGCTTGTGGGAATGAAATGGCGATGTTTGTAAGGAACTGCTTTTGCTTTATTAGGCGGGAACCGTATTGCTTTGGACTTTGTCACACCAACTAACTTTTTTCCTTCTTTTTTAATGTATGATAAAATAAAATAAAATATGCTATATATTTATATTATTTATATAATATAATATGATGTAATGTGTGTGTTTTAGAAGTTTAGAAACAAAAAAAAATTAATAGTTAAATCATGGTTTTAAAAAATCAATAATATGAATTCAAAATAAAGTCATAACATGTTGGTTTTAGTTTTGAACACAAATGAAACTTTGAACCAATCAAATTTTTTTTTTAAATTTGTATAAATGATAACTGAGCCCAAATATAAGGACTCTGAACTAATTATCTAGTTTTATCATTTGATCAAGTTTTTGTCTAATATGTAGCAAATTATAACCATAGTAGCCAAAGGTGAAAAAGGCGATCGCCTGCCCAGACGAGGCCCAGCGCAACTATAGCCCCTTTGAAGACATCAGGGTGCTCCCCGACCATATTTCATTGATTTATGTAAATTCTTGTAAATAGCTTGGAAACACTGTTTTGTTAAATAGCTTGTTTTTACAACTGTAACACCACATTAGCTAAAGAAATTCTTTTTATTCCATAATGTTTTAATTTTTATAGCTAGTTAAGATTTCTATATAATGGAGAATATAAATGTAATTGAGAAAATTCTAAATAGATGCAAGGTTTTGAAACCTGGACCGGACCGGCCGGTCCGGGTTTATATGTTGGGACCGTTTGTGCATTGAACCGGACGTTGACCGCCGGACCGGCGGTTGGACCGGATTTTTGGCCGGTTGGACCGGGTTTGGGGGCGGTCCGGCCGGTTTTATTTATTTATTTATTTTTTTGGTTTTGGTTCGCTTTTTGGGCCGGTTTATTGGGCCGGTCAGACCGGTAACGCCTCCGGTTTGACAGATTGATCTGTCCGGTTCTGAAAACATTGCTAACATGTTTAGTTTATCTTTATATTATATATTATATGTGTAGTATAAAGTTCTAATACCTAAACAAAAAAGGCACAATAACTTATTTTTGTATCACAGAAATGACAAATATACCGCAAGAAGAACACGTGTCATGTGTCAAAAAAATAAAAATAAAAAAATATATTTCCAGCCTTCTAACTTTGTGATAAAAATTACAAGTACTTTTAACTATAAAATCCATCTAGAGGTAATATGAAACGTAGCCAAGGTTAGCATTTCTGTCACATTTGCCATCCAAATTAAAGAGCTATTAACCCAAAAAATGGCACTTTTGGCCGAAAGCGCAATAATCATTGTGTACACACCATTTGCACGTGGAAAAACATGAATTGAAATGCAAATTGGATATAACCTTGGTTTAAGAAACGGATCCTAACGAATGGGTCAGCAGCTGACTAACGACGTATTGACCCTAACGTGACCTCAGTTCAAGACACTTTGCACACAGGCTCAACAAGATTGCATCAATGACTTTACTATGAATGAATGGTTTCTTGCTACATAACGATAAGTCTGTCATCTATTGCTTTCAACATCAAGAAAATCCTAAATCAGCTCACGATGGACCGACCCCTAAGATGTAACTGTTACTAATCATCTAATCGAACAAACCTTCAGAATCCCAGATATCAACTAGGAAATCTACCATCTCCTGCAAAGCCACAAGACGAAAAGTCTTTAAATTATCGGAAAATAAGCCTACCATCTGAAAAATACTAAATTCCAAGATTCTATTTCGTAAAGAAACATTCTTACTGATAAAGGAATCGGCTCGGAGAATTTGTTAGTTGTTGATAGCAGTTGTTCATAAGTTGTTGACCAGCTGCATACATGCTCCAAGAGTTGGATTCAGTTGTTTAAAGATGAACTAAACCAGTAGATTAAAAAAAAAACAAGTTTGACTTTCTAAGGTCAAGCCAAAGTTTAAAAGAACGGAAACGAGCCTCGAGGCGTTTTCCCTTCGCCTCATGAGGCATAAGCCTCGAGGGGAACCGAGGCGTAAGCCTGAGGCGCAATCAAAAAATAGATATAAAAATTATGTATCTTATAAAAAATAAAATAATTGACCTCGAAAAGTATAAAAATATCAAAAACACACATCAAAAATAAAATAATTGACCAAAAAAGTCAAAACGCCAAAAAAACACACATCAAAAACAGCCTAAACCACCTGAGGCGCAAAGTTTCTTAGCACCTCAACCCTTAGAGGCATATGTACAATCTGGACCCCATGAGGCGCGCCTCAGATTCGTTTTCTTAGCGTTTCGCCTTGAGGCGCACGCCTCACCCGTTTTTTTAAACCATGGGTCAACAAACCATCATTGTACAAGGATTATTTAGACCTGAAAAATTATGTATGAATATTTGCAACAGTTTAAAGAATTATATATAAATTTGTAAAAAATAATATTAAATTTCAGTGTATTTGATCCCAGATTACACATCTCTCCTCTCAGGCAGGACTATATAAAGAAAAGTTGATTGAAAGTGTTAGTAAAGTAGTCACCTTATAATTGGATCTTTTGGCATCCGTCGTGGTTTTCGAGATTGATCGCCGAGCCAACGTCTTCTACCTTCATTCCAAGCAATGGCACCTGTATATTCATTCAATTCATGATTTAGTAAATTTGTTTGACAATCAAAATATCATTTTTGAAACAAAAAAGTATGTCCATCTTTATTGAAGTAAAGATTTACCATGATTTATAAAATGCATGGGTGCTACTTTCATTGGTTTCCAGGTTCTTTTTTGCATCATTTGTAGGTTTTGAGACCTCTAACGATCGCTTCTCAATAGATCTTGTGCTTCTGTTATTGACTTCCATAGTCATGATATGGTTAGCTTGTGAACTTGTGTCGACTTCCATCACTTCAACTGGAGATTAACATATTCGTAGCTCAGTAATCAATCCTCTACGTTGATTTAATAATTAGTAATTTGCTAACTATGATCTTAGATAGATACAAAATCAAAACTCTTTTAACACCTTGATCAGTCTTTATTTGCCAAGGCTTTCAAGATTTTTTTTTTTTTTTTTTTTTAAACCACTCGGCGCTTTTTTTATTTTTTTGGCTCAAAATGTTTAAAATCATGTATATTACATGCCCTATTTTTTTTGGAAAATTACATCAAGAATTAAAAAAAAAAAAAAAAAAAAAACTCAAAAAGGCAACTGGATCCATGGGTGGTTCTTCACTAGGGCCAGACTGGGCCTCGGCCCAACCAGTTTTTTGGTTTCATAGTTTAAATTTTACCAAAAATTTCCGAAAATTTTTATATGTATTGAGTCCGGCCATACCAGGTTTTTCGAGATCCCCAACCAGTTTTTTGGTTTCATATTTAATTTTTACCAAAAATTTCCGAAAATTTTTATATGTATTGAGTCCGGCCCTACCAGGTTTTTCGAGATCCGCCACCGACTGGATCAACCCTACTATAAAACACAATTGTTTCCACAAACAAGTAACAATTTGACTGCTAATTAAACAGCCAAATTATACAATTTTCATATCTTTAAAATCAACAACACAAAAATATTGCACATTGTTCATCAACACCCCCAAAAGAAACCCACATAATAATATCACATTATTAAAGATTAAACCCACATCAGAAACACAGCCATACTGCAGCACATTATTAAAGATTGAACCCACATAAGAACACAACTGTATTGGGCATTTTTAATATAATAATTCAAGAATCAAACACCAAGTAGACCAAAACACATATAAAATCAAATAAAAGATAACACCCACCAAAACCCATGATCAATTTCTATAAAGAACAAAAAAAATAATAATAAAAGAAAATAAAAAAAAAGACAGAGAAGGATGAAGAAGGCGTACCTTAGTTGAAAATTAGCGAGATTGCAGAAAGAGAGAAAGAAATTAAAGGTAGGTGAAGGAGTATTTATAGACACGTTAATTTAATTTAATTTAATGTGAATATTCCTTTCCTTTTAGAAAGAAGGTGGTGTCGTGGTGTTGGACGTCTCTTTCGGTAATCGGTTGTTGGTCTCTTTCTGCTTACTTTACTGGTGTTGTGTCTGACGTGGATATTATGTGGATAAGCAAAAGCGACTTGTACTCTTTTCATATGAAATGACTTTATTGTTCTTCATTTCACCTTTTTAAAATATTTGTCGGCGAGGTCATTTTGGGTATTTCAATTGTAATCCGCGGATAATTTGGATAAGGGAAAATGACCAATATAGCCCGTTGACCGGGGCATTTTGCACAAATAGCCCTCTCCACCGTCTTTGAAGAGACGGGACACGGCTCCCAACCAGCCTGAACCGTCTTCTAGACGGTTTGGTTTTATAGCCAATTTGCAAGCCAACACGTGGCGTCTCTGATCCCGAGATGTACCGTCTCTCTCCAGACGGGTCAGAACCCTCTCCCAACGGTTCACGTTTCCCAAGACGGCTGACCTTTCGGTTCAACCGTCTCCCAGACGGTTCACGTCTATCAATGCCGGCTGACCCTTCGGTTCAACCGTCTCCCAGACGGGTCACATTTCCCAAGACGGCTGACCCTTCGGTTCAACCGTCTCTCAAGACGGTACACATCTACCAACGCCGGTGAGTCCCGATGAGCGGCGACGCTTCGGTTGTCCGGCTCAGCCCTATAAATACCCGTCTCCCGTCCATTTCCCTCATCCAACCCCGTCTGAACACTATCCACCACCGTACAACTCCGTCTAAACACTATCTACAACCCGACGACCACCGTCCAACACCGTCCAAACAATATCTACCACCCCACCACCACCGTCCAACACCGTCCAAACACCGTCCAAACAATATCTACCACCCCACCACCACCGTCCAACACCGTCCAACACCGTCCAAATCATCGAAAAAATGGCACCTCAAAGATGGACGGAAGAACAAGAGATTGCCTTGATTGCGGCATGGCTTCATGTTGAAGAGAGCACACATCTTAACAACAAATGGTTCCGGATACTGAATGAATACAACCGGCTCGTTGGAAAGCGAACGAACTTGCCTAAAATGTAGACCACCACATCATCGATCCATTACACGGGTTGCAAACCACGCGCAGATGGAACAACAATCCAAGTAGCCGTACGCAGATGAAACAACAATCCAAGTAACCGGGACATATTTTCCGAAGCCGGTAGGCTTCGGCTGGGAAAGTCAAAAAGGCTTCGGCTGGGAAAGTAAAAAAACGTCATTGGATTGGAAGATGAAAGCTTAGAGGAGACGGGTGGGTGCATGGAAGATGAAAGCTTAAAGGAGAGGGGTGGGTGCAAATTTCGTTAAGTGAATTGGGGTATTTATATACACTCGTGAGACGGTTCAGACGGTTCAGACGGTATCACAAATTTCGTTAAGACGACTTGGGAAATGTGACCCGTCTGGGAGACGGTTGAACCGAAGGGTCAGCCGGCATTCATAGACGTGAACCGTCTGGGAGACGGTTGAACCGAAGGGTCAGCCGTCTTGGGAAACGTGAACCGTCTGGGAGAGGGTTCTGACCCGTCTGGAGAGAGACGGTACAGCCTCGGGATCAGAGACGCCACGTGTTGGCTTGCAATTGGCTATAAAACCAAACCGTCTAGAAGACGGTTCAGGTTGGTTGGGAGCCGTGTCCCGTCTCTCCAAAAACGGTGGAGAGGGCTAGTTGTGCAAAATGCCGGTCAACGGGCTATATTGGTCATTTTCCCTTTGGATAATACTGGATGGATCAAATTGGCCCACTAACTAACTAAGTTTCGATGTTTTTTCCACAAGCAAGAACAACATTTTCCAATCACTTGTTTTTTGGAGTGTTCCCTTTGCTTTGAAAATTTGGAGTTGCAAACGTCAACGCCGGCCATGTAGGGTGCGGGAGGACTCCTGGTCCAGGCCCAATTTTTAGTGGGGCACATCCGTCCGGTCGTAATGACGAATTTACATGTATTTGAGGGTTGACAATAACTTTAATTTAACCGATAGGAAATGGTTTATATCTGATCTGCACAAATTTACAGATTTGCCAAAAACTTTACAGGGTAAGAGTTTAGTGAGAAAGACGATGGTAAATGCGTAAATACTCAATGGTGGCGGGGGTATTTTAGTAAAGTTATGAATTTATGATTTTTTTTTGAAAGTGACTTTATGATGGGGGTAAAACCTATGTCATTGTCGGTCAAACCTATCATTGTCATTGTATTGTCAGTTACTTTATTATTTTCAAAATTAAAAATGATAAAAAAATGTCGTTCAAAACAAATGATAAAATAACCTTAAAACTAATAGTTTGTTTTTACCACAATTTTTTACTTTTATGATTGTTAGCTTATTTCATTTGATTTTAAAAATATCTAGTTTATTTTATTTGATAATAAAGGACCATAAAGCTAATCGTTTATTGTTAGTTGATCCGCATTGTTCCCCCGTCAAAAGAAATTATATATTCGTCACTACACTAAAGTAACTTAACCATTAGTCTATTAGTCAACAACCATGAAGCGTTATCCCACTTAAGTAAAAAAAAAAAAAAAAAAAAAAAAACTTTGCCGATTGGCAATGATACTTATCAAGAACGAAATGTTGGATAATATAAACTGTGAAGAGTTGATCTATCGATTTGATATTACTTTACCTGTCGTTTAAAAAATAGTTTACATTTATTTGTTTCGTTAATGCCTAAGGCTAAAGGACACCTTTTTTCGTGACTCGATCCGGGCCCCTGAATTCTCAGGGACGGCCCTGCAAATCGTGATGGAGTGAGTGGGAAAGACCATCCTCGTGTAACTTGGTTTACTAACTTATGTCGGAATTGGCAACAAAAGACGTTTAACAAAGGTTAAAAGATTATGATTCTTGGTATTTTTAGACCATGTTTTAGTTCATATGAAAAGCCCGAAACAACTTGTCTAAAAAACAGATTAAGGCCCTAATAAATGTGGTGGTGGAAGGCATCAAGGTGTTTTTCGTTCCTCGGATTCGCAACAAATCATCCATAAACTCCTTACGTTTGGATTAAATGGTGTAACTCCCATATATCCTTATTACCTTTTTTTTCCCTGTTTTGTATTTTAACTCCATCTACTACCCACTGGTTTCCAAACACAAATTGTAAAATAAATAAAAAAGAACCATTTCTTTTATCTAATCCCTCTCCTTCATCTTGAGCATTTGTCCCTCACACATGCTGAAACCCCATTAGACTATGTTGGGGATTTACAATAAAACAAACGAACAACCGGATAACAGAAATCTCTAAAGGCACGTAATCGCTGTCAGATTTAATTAATTCAACGATTCAATCGAATATTCAATCGGATACAATCAGAGATCGAAAATTTTCTATATGTTATGATTGAGAGAAGAACGAGAGAGAAGTTTTGACCAAGATAATGAATTTCGTTATCAATCAATGGCCCATTAACTGCCTAAAAGGCAGTTATTACCAAGGGTTTCAAATTGCTAAATTTAGTCCTTCAATTTTGAAATTTAATTTTCTGAAACATTTTTACCACAGCTCGACCCCAACCACCTAGGGGTGCTGCCCCCGGACCCCCCCTAAGTTCATAATAAAGTCAAATAGGCGTGCACTCCGCACCAACCTATATGAGGTCTTATTATGAACATATTAGTCAAACAGTCAATCCAATTATGCTAAAATATCCAACAGACTAAGGGAGAGGAGTTACCACGTGACAAGAATGGGGTCCAAAACTCAAGCCCTTGAAATAGATGGAAGTGGAGGGGCCACGCTGCCTTGGGAATGGTGTTTGGGGCGTGGGTGAGCTTTCCACGCTCCCACTCCCTTCACTCTTAATGACCTTGTTACTAATTTCTTAATCATCCAACCAACCATAGTATATTTTTTAATCATCCTACCATCGCATATTGAATGGTAAAAAATCACTTATACAACCACATTCATAATAGTGATACTAAAATGACCCGATAAAAAAACATTTGAAATCCAACATCACAAAAATAAAATGGCATTAAAGTTTGAGAGTGGCACGTCATGAGCATGGGTGAAAATCTTGCAATTTTCCTTTTATATGGAATATCTCACATTTTCCTCTTCTTCACTTGTTTATCTTCTTCATTAGATCCGTAAAATATACAAGTGGATTAGCTTAGGATACACTGAATTTAGGGTTTGGGAATTCAAAACTACGATTCATCAAATTTAGGGTTTGGAAATTCAAATTTTGAACTTGTTTCAAATATTTATTTTAAGCATTTTACCAACTTCAATATCTGCAACACTCAAAGAAAGGATATCCATAGCGAGATATTAATGACATTATGCACAATCTAATGAGATATCATGGTAACAACTGTAACACCCCAACCGATGGCGGAAACATCGGGATGTCACGTATTGATGATTGTTCAGTAGCTCATGGTAAATAATAAATTTCATTATATGGTTTAAACAAATTACATACAATTGTTCTACAAGAACTCGTACATCAAATTGAATAAAACTATGCACACATCTTCAAGCATTAACTCAAATCTTCAAGCAAGTAGAACCTGAAACATGTTAAGTTGAAAATATTTTGGGTCAACAAAAGTTGGTGAGAATTACATAGGTTTTGATAATCGAATAAAATTGTTGTGCAATTCATGTGTCATGGCAATCTAGTCCATATGTGAAAACATACTAGAAGTAAATCGAGTGCATAATCAACCATTGTGACTGTTGTATTGTGGTACATCCATACGCTCATGGTTCACTCGTTTATATTGCAGTAACAAACACCCACGCTACCTTTGTAGGAGGCACGTATCCGGGTGGGATTGTCAGTCCAATAGATCTATCAATGTATACCGTCGGCTGATGAATGTTTATGTTAGAATTGTGCTTACCCTAGTCATGTTCAAGACATAATGCAACATAGACATACACATAGACACATTGATGATTGAATTGCATAAATAATGTTGTAACATGTTTCACCCCAAAAATGGTGATAAATAGAAAAGGGGCTATGTAAAACTCACCTTAGCAAAATGTTATACTTCTTGAAAAGATTGAATAATGGTGTTGCCAAACAATGCCAAATATCACCCTATAATAAGGTAATAAATAAGTCTATCTAGTCTACAAATGTATACGTTCTAGGGCTTCGAATTTGGGGATAAATGCTCGTTTGATTAATATTAAATTGTTTGATAATTGAGAGAATTTTTGTAAATAAATAAACAAAAATTCTTTTTATGAAATTTAAATTTAAGATGGTCACAATAATGTGTTTAAAGTATAAAAATAATTTTTACAAAATTATTTTCTTTAAAATAGAATATTAATTCTATTTATAACAAATTATCAAGATTTAACTTTAATATTTAAAAATATTAAAATTGAAGAATTATTAGTTTAAAAATTATATTTCTGTTCTAAATATTCAGAAATAATTTGTATAAAATTTTGGTGCAAAAATATTAAAAATTGGATTTATTATGATTTAATTATGATTAAAACTAACAAAAATTGATTAAAAATATTAAATAAATGATTTTTCAGAAATAAAAATCATTTCTGAAAAGCTTAATGTTATAAAAACTCAGAATAAATTTTGTGGAAACTTATATAATCGTTTTGATATTTTTATAGAATTTTATAAATAAATTAGAATAAACTTGATTTATTTATTATATATATTAAATAAATAAATTTTTGAAAACTAAAAATTGTGAGTGAAAACTTTTTCATCAGATTTACTTAAAATATTTTTTGTAGAATTTTTAAAAGAGTTTTAATATTTTTAAAACCCAAACATTTGAATATTATCATTATTAATATTATTTTTTTAACCCTAATACTATGATAATAAACGCGAAATGTTACAACAACCCACTTGCTAGATGCCTTAAACCTTTTAACAAGATTACAAGTTAATTACAACGTAAAATATGTTTAAAGGGCAGTGTTCGGTTTACAATATTTTAAGTAAGGTTGTTAAACGGATCGTGTTTGAGGATTGGCGGATCCAATCCAACCCAAACCCCAAAATTTTACACGAACCTAGACACAACCTGAACCCGAACATGCATGACCCAAAATTTTATTGGTTAAACTGAACTTGTCCTGTTTGATCAGATTTTTTTTTACTTTTTTTTTCATATAATATTATTTTATAATTAAAATTTTACGACACAAAAATGCAAATGTATATACAAAATTATACTTTTATTATAAAATCTTGTGTCAAATTATTTTTAAATTATGATTATGGCATAAAGTTCCAGACAAAAAAAATATAATATAATATAAATAGGTTTAAACGGGTCAACCCGCCAATCCATTGGGTTGACTCGAATATGATCCATTTAGTTAAACGAGTTGGCGAGTTCAACCTGACACTAATAGGAGTTACCAAGTGGCAAGAATGAGGTCCAAAACTCAAGCCCTCAAAATAGATGGAAGTGGATGGGCTACACTCAGCCCACGTTGCCCTGGGAATGGTGTTTGGGGCGTGGGTGAGCTTTCCACGCTCCCACTCCCTTCACTCTTAGTGACCCTGTTACTAATTTCTTAATCATCCAACCATCCCATATTTTTTAATCATCCTACCATTGCATATTAAATGGTCGAAAATCACTTATACAACCACATTTATAATAGTGATATTAAAATGACTTGGTAAAAAAACCATTTGAAACCCAACATCACAAAAATAAAATGACATTAAAGTTTTAGAGTGGCACGTCATGAACATGGGTGAAAATCTTGTAATTTTCCTTTTATATGGAATGTCTCACATTTTCCTCTTCTTCACTTGTTTATCTTCTTCATTAGATTCGTAAAATATACAAGTGGATTAGCATAACATACATTGAATTTAGGGTTTTTGGAATTTATAACTACGATTCATCAAATTTAGGGTTGAGAATTCAAATTTTGAACTTGTTTTTAGATATTTATTTTAAGCATTTTACCAACTTCAATATCTGCAACATTCATAGAAAGGCTATCCATAGCGAGATATTAATGACATTATACACAATCTAATGCGAAATCATGGTAACAACCCACTTGCTAGATGCCTTAAACCTATTTAACAAGATTACATGTTAATTACAACCTAAAATATGTTTAGAGGCAGTGTTCGGTTTACACTATTTTAAGTAGGTTGGCAAGTCCAACCCAACCCAAACCCTAAAATTTTATACGAACCTAGACACAACCTGAACCCGGAAATTGTAGGAGACATATGAACCCGAACATGACCCGGAATTTTGTTGGTTAACCCGAACCTGTCCTATTTGATCATATTTTTTTTTTTACTTTTTCACATATAATATTATTTTATAATTAAAATTTTACGACACAAAAATACAAATGTATATAAAAAATATACTTTTATTATAAAATTTTGTGTCAATTTATTTTTAAATTATGATTATGGCATAAAATTCAAGACAAAAAAACATAATATAATATAAATAGGTTAAACGGGTCAATCCGTTGAGTTGACTTGAATATGATTCATTTAGTTAAACGAGTTGGCAAGTTCAACCTAACACTAACAGGAGCTACCATGTGGCAAGAATGGGGTCCAAAACTCAAACCCTCAAAATAAAAGGGAGTGGAGGGGACACACTTAGCCTACGCTGCCCTGGAAATGGTGTTTGGGGCATGGGTGAGCTTTTCACGTTCCCACTCCCTTCACTCTTAGTGACCTTGTTACTAATTTCTTAATCATCCCACCATCACGTATTTTTTAATCATCCTACCATCGCATACTAAATGATCAAAAATCACTTATACAACCACATTCATAACTGTGATATTAAAACGACACGGTAAAAAACCATTTGAAATCCAACATCACCAAAAATAAAATGACATTAAAGTTTGAGAGTGGCACGTCATGAACATGGTGAAAATCTTGCAATTTTCCTTTTATATGGAATATCTCACATTTTTCACTTCTTCACTTGTTTATCTTTTTCATTAGATTCGTAAAATATACAATTGGATTGGTATAGGATATACTAAATTTAGGGTTTCGGAATTCAGAACTACGATACATCAAACTTAGGGTTTGGGAATTCAAATTTTGAACTTGTTTTTAGATATTTATTTTATGCATTTTACCAACTTCAATATCTGCAGCATTAAAAGAAAGGATATCCATAACGAGATATTCATGACATTATGCATAATCTAATGAGAATTCATGGTAACAACCCACTTGTTAGATGCCGTAAACCTATTTAACAAGATTACAAGTTAATTGCAACCTAAAACATGTTTAAAGGGCAGTGTTCGGTTTACACTATTTTAAGTAGGTTTGTTAAATGGGTCGTGTTTATGGGTCGGCGGGTCCAACCCGACCCGAACCCCAAAATTTACACGAATCTATACACAACCTGACCTGAAATTGTGTGAGACATATGAACCCGAATATGACCCGGTATTTTGTTGTTTTACCTGTACCTATCCCGTTTAATCTATTTTTTTCGCATATAATATTATTTAAAAATTAAAATTTTACGTCTAAAAAATACAAATATATATAAAAATTATACTTTTATTATAAAATCGTGTGTCACTTTATTTTCAAATTATGATCATGGCATAAAATTCGAGATAAAAAAACATAATATAATATATAAGTTAAATGGGTTAACCCACCAACCCGTTGAGTTGACTCAAATATGATCTATTTAGTTAAACGAGTTGACGAGTTTAACCTTAAACTGAGAGGAGTTTACCATATGGCAAGAATAAGGTAAAAAAACTCAAGCCCTTAAAATAAAGGGGCGTGGAGGGGCCACGCTTCTCTGGAAATGGTGTTTAGGGGCGTGGGTGAAATATCTTGACAATTTTGACCATCATCGTAAGTTAGGTTATAGTTATTAAGAGCATGTTTGGCTCTCCTTATTTCCAGCTCCTTATAACTTATTACTTTTTCAAAAAGTTAATAAGTTAAAAAAACATGTTTGGCAAATGATAATGACTTAATGTTTTAACTTTTCATTTGTTTATAATAAGTTGTTTTGAAAAAGTAAGGAATATATGACCTTTTGAACCTCCTTATAATTTAATAATGGATATTTACCTATATGTATTCCTTATATTCTTATACCTACACTCTTTATATCCTTTTAGGTCATTTTACTTGAATAAGTTAAACCAAACATTTTTTACAAAATAACTTATTGATTTCCTCACCACATAAGTTAATCAAAACACTTTTTCTAAAAACTCATTTTTAAAAAGTTATAAGTTAATAAGTTATTTGACTTATAACTGTAAATGCGCCAGAACAATTAGGAAATATTCAACTCCCTAAAAGGGTCATTTTTATGAGATTATGTTGGAGATCACAATTAACACATTCACCGTCAAAAGGTTAAAAAATTTAATTAAATAAAACAGACAAAATTGCCCTTGATGCATTTGTCGTCGGGATAATCATCAAAATAGACAGTTGACCAACAAAAAAAAAGCCAAAATAAACACCTGATGCGTCTAAACATTAGGGACCAATCCCTCCTTCGCGTCTACCAATCAGATGATTACACGTGTAAAGTCTTCAGACGCTTTAATTTTTAAGGTCTCCGCGTTTAAATTTTAGACATGAGGTTGTTGTTTAGACGCAAAGGGGATAACATTTTCTTTAGACGCAAAGAACTAGGGGTGTTCATCGGTTCGGTTTACGGTTTATTTGGTTTATTCGATTCGGTTTATTCGGTTTTCAAAATTTTGTACCTCAAACCAGAAACCAAACCAAACCAAATTAGGAATATGAAAACCAAACCAAATTCAACCAAATTGAATTCGGTTCGTTTCGGTTTAAAACCAAAAAACCAAATTGAAACGAAGTTTTTTTTTTCTCTAACTTATATACCTATATGTTCCAAAATCCGAAAAGAAAGTTTGCAATAAATATAAACCAAAAAATCAAACCACACAAACAGAAACATTATAAAAATTAGAAATAGTAAAATGAACCCTAGTTTACTAGTTTATACTCAGATTATTACCTCTATAAATTGGTGGGTTTTATTTATTTGTGTTGGGTTTTAATATTTTGGGCTTATATATCATATATGAGTTATTAAATATTATTATTTTTATTTAATAATTAATTATTTTACCGGTTTATTCAGTTATCCAAATAAACCAAATAAAAAAAAATGTAGAACCAAAAACCAAACCAAACACCAAATTCGTTGTTCGGATTGGTTTTTTCAGTTACGGTTACAGTTCGGTTTTCGGTTTTTATTTGGTTTGCGGTTTTTCTGAACACCCCTACAAAGAACCTTCTTTAGACGTTATCTTTGCATCTAAATAACAGCCTCGCGTCTAAAGTTTAGATGCAGGGAGCTTAAAAATTAAATCGTCTGAGGACTTTACACGTAGAATTGTCTAATTGGTAGACGCGAATGAGTGACTAACCCTAATGTTTAGACGCATCATGTATTTATTTTGGCTTTTTTGGTTGGTCAAATGTCTATTTTGGTGATTATCCCTTTGTCGTCACCCCATATTTGTTTCGACGGTTCCTGACTGCTGGTCTTCTTCTTCGATGGAACATATTATGTTTTCAGATAACCGTTGGCTAATTCGTCTTCATGGTCGCAACCCTAGAATTTTGTTCAGGTTATCTTTTATTTTTGTTAATTATTAATTGCTCATAATCTCTCTCATATTCTGGTTCTGTTGCTGGCCACCTTTCGCTTATAAACAATAATAATATTATTATTCATTTATTCCATCTACCGTATGGTTGTAAATTGAATTAAGATTTTTTCTATTTCTGTTATTCAAAAGTATTTAATAATTAATTTTGGAGGGAATGCAACACCGCATTTAATTCATTTCGTAATATATCGAACAAAAAGAGTAACTAATTTAAAACACGTCAGGAGACATATTATGGTATTACAAATACACTGCATTTCACATGTTTTGTTGTATTATTTATAATAAATGCGTTCATCACTAATAATAAGTATAAATATAGTCCACCATTAACCAAAATATCACACCCACCCAATTGCATCATCAGTTCATCACTATAGAAAATATGGCCAACAATAGTCTTGAGAACCATCAATCATTCATTCCTACAGGCAAGGAGATTGTTTTGTATAACCATCAGGTATAAATTTAGGATATTGATTATTATTATTTATTAATATTTGTTGAATTATGTTTTCATATCCAGATTTTTGAGGAAGAGAAAACTTTCAATAAAAATATGTCTTGATTCGGTTTAATTTAGCAGTTTAAAAATGTCTATATATATATATGCATCTTAATGTTGATGTTGTTGTAAGTACAGGAAGCCAAAAATTGGAGAGAATGCCCAAACAATGTTATTGTGGCAGAGCCAATATCATCGTGGAAGCCCAAAGAAGCGTCTGGTGCGGTTGAGGTAATAGATTCTTAATGACTGTGGGTTACTGCATCGTTTTTAGTAGCGAATCTGTTAACAAATGTTCTCCTTAAAATAGAAAACATGTAGAAGTAATAACTTTGTATAGTGACCTTTATTAGTGAAGCAATTAATGTATATGGAGCAATGGCTTTAATGTCTAGTCTCCACCTTTAGACTTGAGTGAATGTGTTAATCAATTTAGCACTCCTATTTCATGTTAAGTTTTTATGAATTATTATGATATTAAGAAGAAAAAAAAAACAAAACCACTTGCAGGGAGATGGATCAACGCGAAAGAGAAAACGAACTGAATTATTGGAGATGGAGAATGATAAAGAATTCAGCCTTCTGGAATTATATAAATCCAACAACATCCATGAGGTAAATCTGATTTTTTAGTTTCCATATAAAGATGGCCTGTCCTAAAAACCCTCTCCTACAACCTAGCTATATATAACCATTTTTTAAAAATTGTTCTTCAACAGATAATTTCACGTCGACAAAAAGATGAAACTACTACTATAGATCCGCAGGAACTAATTAAATATTTAAAAGGGTGGACTGTTGAGACACGGAAGCGTGCAGAAAATAATGGAAGAGATAGAGTTGACAGGGTAAACTACTCATCATCTGAACTATTAACTTTTTATTTATACTTTTCCATTATGAATTAACCAAAAACCAAAACGCTATGTAGACTTATCGACATCCAAAGTGCAAAAGGGTTCTGAGGTCCCTAGTGGAAGTAAGAAAGTTCATAGACGAGAGTTCACATACAGGAAAAGCATCCGATAACGTTGAAGGAGGCTCACAGGTTAGTGTGCAAGTATTTATAGCTGCATGATTTATCGCTATTTGTTTAATATTTTTAGCGTCACGAAGCATAAGACTTTACTAGATATATAGATCAGGGAACTAGTATGTTTAATAGTTGTATTTAGTAATCAACTAATCATTGCATACAATGCTTATCGACTTAATTTATAATTATATGGCTATGGCCTGGCTAATAAAATTTTGAATATTTGAATTTCAATATTCAGGATACACCAAGCAAAATGTATTTACAAATTTTTAAAAGGTTGGAAAAAACCTATGGTAATGGTGCTCAACAAACTTTTAGCAACAGTTCAACAAAAGGATCTTCTTTTTGGAGTGAACAACACGAGGCCATTGGTGCGCCAAAAACTGCATGGGGCGCCACTTTCAAGTCACATGATACGGTGGATTCAAGCATACGCTCACATAGGCCTTTCCATTACCAGGTTCATGTCCTCCACCTCTTTCTGTCCCTGTAAATTACTTAATGGTTCTTCTTAAGTAAGGACCCCTTTATGAATGTGATGTTTATTTTTCTCAGGAAAGGATGAATGAGAAGCGGAATGTGGTACAACAAGCAGCGCAAATTAGTGATTCATCCAAACAACAAGTTTTCAGTAATTTAACGCGGCCTAGTGGACAAGAGAGTGTGAGGACCTTTGGTGTAGGACTACCTCTTTGTGATGTTTTTGGTGGCAGTTCATCTTCAACAAATATAACATCTCTAGATGAAATAAAGATGATGGTTCAATCACAAGTGGAGGCGCAGATAGAGGCTAGAGTAGCCGCACAAGTAGCAGAGAAGATTTCTCATTTCGAGAATGCTCAAAGAGAGATGGCTCAAAAGATGGAGAGCATGCATCGTTTACTAATGCTTCAAGGAATGTTACCACAGTCTCAATTTCCTAATACGCGTAGATCATGACTGGTTGTAGTTTCCTTGTTATCGGCTTATAATGTGTGTGTGTGTGTGGTTTTTTTTTTTTTTTTTTTTTTTTTTTGCAGTGATATGAATTTATGTATATACAAAATGGATGTTTAGCTTTTTGATGATTGCAATATATGTTTTTGACTTTTAAAATGTATGAACCAAAACTATACCAAGAACGTTTTGATGATTGCAATAATGTTTTTGACTTTAAAATGTTTTTGATGATTGCAATAATGTTTTTGACTTTGATTATTTCAGGATAATGGCATGGCTATATACACAAAGATATACCTTGTTTAGGTAGATAGATCATGTACTCTATTGCGGCGCGTTAATGCGTTTAGGTAGATAGATTGCCATAGATAAATTTCTTCAAAGATATGAAATTAGGTGATATCCTGATAAAATTTCCCCATATATATCAAATGTGACGAGGAGATGACGCGAACGCTTTTATTTGGATTAAAAATCGAGCAAAACCTCATGATCTATAAGTGTTCTTTTTGGTGTAATTTTTTGTTTCATTCTTCCAGTTGTTTCTTAGGGTATATTGTGTTGCTAGCATCTTGCTAGGTTATTAATAGAGTAAGGTTCTTATACAAATGAGTTTTATCCTACATATAGGTATTAACAATTTTTGTTAAACATTATATATTTTAGTAGTTAAATCTAAAAAATAGTATAATTACGTAATTACTCAAGAAAATTATGGAATAATTACTGTGACTACTCTAATAGCATAGTTATACTGAAAATAATTTGTTTAATTTTTTTATATTATTTATCTAGCATAATTATACTAATTGAACAACGTTTATTATTTTGTTGTTATAATATGTTGTTGCAAGTACAGGAAGCCCAAAACTGGAGAAAATGCCCAAATAATATCATCACAGCAGAGCCACTAACATGGTGGAGACCACAAGAAGTGTCTGGCGCATTTGAGGTAGTAATCCTTAAATGCTACAAGTTACTGCATCGTTGTTAATAACCAATATGTTAACGAATGTTCTCCTTAAAATAGTAAACGCATAAAAGCAACGATAGTTCAGGTCGATAGGTTCAATAGTTCAGGGGTCTTATATCTTTGAGGATTGAAGCATTTAAACTCAAGATATAACTTTGCGTATTACTTTAATTAGTAAAGCAACTAATATTTAGCACATATAATGCATATACATTATCCAGTTGTTCATGGAATTGAGAATTTGATAAGAACATGCTAATAGTGAGTCAAACTCAAGGTCAAAGTCAAAAGTCAAAATGCTGAATTTAGGGGCTCAAGTTTAGGAAGTAACTCTTTTATTTTTCATTTAAGTATTCCATTTCATGTCTAAGATGTTTTGATTATTGTGTTCTAAGAAAAATAACCAAAACCACTGACCACATGCAGGGAAATGAATCAACGCGAAAGAGAAAAAGATGCAACGTTTCTGAATTGGAGGTGGAAACGGAAAAGGAGTTCAACCTTCTCGAATTGTATAAATCCAACAACATCAATGAGGTAGATCTGATTTCTTTTGTTTGCATAACATAGCTACTATGTCATCAAATTTACAATTTATATTTTTTGCATCTGCATATAGCTTATGTATATTACTGTGACCATTTTTTGTGTTCTTCAACAGATAATTTCACGCCGACAAAAAGATGAAACTACTATAGATCCGCACAAACTACTAATCAATTTAAAAGGGTGGACTGTTGAGAAACGGAAGCGTAAAGAAAATAATGGAAAATATAGACCAGTTGACAAGGTAATTAACCACTCATCCTCTGAACTATCTTTTTGTTTATACTTTGCTATCAATGATGGTAACCAAAAACAAAATTCCTAATCTATGTAGACTTATCGACATCCAAAGTCCAATAGGATTATGAGGTCACTAGTCGAAGTAAAAAAGTTCATAGAGGAGAATTCGTGTATAGGAATAACATCAGATAATGGTGAAGCGGGCTCACAGGTTAGTGCGCAAGTATTTATAGCTGCACGCAATGCTTATGGATTCAAATTATGAATTAAATGGGCTGGCTACTGAAATTTTAAATATTTGAATTTCAATTTTCAGGATGCATCAAGCAACATGTATTTAGAAATTTTTAAAAGGTGGGAAAAAAACTATGGTAGTGGTGGTCAAGAAACTTTTAACAACAGTTCGAAAAAAGGATCATCTTTTTGGAGTGAACAGCACGAGGCCATTAGAATGCCAAAAACCGCATGGGGTGCCACACTCGAGTCCCATGATACACTAGATTTAAGCCTACACTCGCGTAAGCCTTTCCATTATCAGGTTTCATTTCCTCTGCCTCTTTCTGTCCCTTGAAGGGACATTTCAAATCAATGTTTTCGGTAACTCTCTATTTATCTTGGAAGATCTATGTGACAATAAAGAATGTCAATCTTCTTGTTCTGTATTTCAGAAAAATACTCAAAAGGCAAAGTGAGAAAAGTTGGATGGAATACAACGTTTTGACCCGTTAAACCTGTTTTTCAAAATCTGATCATACTTGTTTTTAATGCTTCACTTGCCATTCATAGTTATTGTCTCTTGTTGGTAGCCCGGGATTAGTATTTTACACAATAAATACTTGACAAGCGTGTATGAACACTTGTTTACGTACATTTCATGCATATATGGTTAAATATTCACCATTATGAATGTGATGTTTATTTCCTTCTCAGGAAAGGATGAATAAAAAGTGGAATGCGGTACCACAAGCAGAGGAAAATAGTGATTCATCCAAACAACAAGTTTTCAGTAATCTAATAAGGTCTAGTGGACAAGAGTGTGTGAGGACCTTTGGTGCAGGACTACCTCCTTGTGATGTTTGTGGTGCCAGCTCATCTTCAACAAATATAACATCTTTAGATGAAATGAAACTGTTGGTTCAATCACAAGTAGAGGCGCAGATAGAGGCTAGAGTAGCCGCGCAAGTAGCCGAGAAGATTTCTCATTTTGAGAATACTCAAAGAGAGATGGCTCAAAAGATGGAGAGCATGCATCGTTTACTAGTGCTTCAAGGAATGTTACCACCATCTCAGTTTCCTAATACGCGAAGGTCATGATTGGTTGTAGTTTCCTTGTTATCGAATTTGAATGTTGGTTTTGTAGGTACATGAATTTATTTACAAACAAAATGTGTGTTTGGCTTTTTGAAAAATATTATTTGACAGGTATGTTTGGCATAAGTGGCGAAATAAATATGTTTCCATACTGTTTGGATTGACTGATAGTATTGCAGTTTTTGCTTATTTCCTCACATGGGTTGGATTGGGTTGGGTTTCCTTCAGCGGTATTGACATGGGGGAAAGTGTAGGGCATGCTGTTCGTCTGTTTCATGAATTGGAAACACTTTTACACAAATATAGTGTTTAATGGGTCACGGGTCAACGGGTAAATGGGTCATCCATTAGTTAACGGGTCATTGGTAAGAAGTTGTCGGTTGACTAAGTTAGCTGGAAAATGGACGATAAGGAGCAGTAAATGTTTGGAGTTTGTTGCTGGAAAAAACGGATACGTCGTCATTTAATATGCCTGTGTTTTCCTTTTTTAGGTGTTCAGTTCATTTATTTCAATTCATCTCTTGTAATTCTCTTTGAACCAGCATCTATGTGGTCTTACACTTTTATACTTTGAATTTGTTATATATGTACTAAAAGACCCTCTACGAACGTTAGCAATACACAACCAAAAGTGTTGAGAACCGCCGCATAATGGCATAAAACTTATATATACGTGGTGTTGACATTATATTATTTGATTTAGTTAATCTTTGTTAAATGAAATATGGTAAGTTGGAAACTTAATCTATATCGGTCAACACCCCCACCGCCCCCTTAGATTCTGTCATGTATTTAAATAACAAGAATGTTCACGTGCGTATACACGTGCATGTAAACATACAAGTACAACTACAAAATACACAAAATTTAATTAAATACGCAATGTGTATGACTTGTACTTATTGCTCAAAAACCTGAGGCCCAAAACAGCAGCAGCAGCTACACTTCCCAGTTAATAGGTAATAAACTCAAGAAAACAGAACCTTTGTTCAGCCCCTCCTCAAGTAGGATAAACTTGTACCGGAACTTAAAAAGATCAGCAAAATGGACTCCACAAAGTCAGCACTATGAAGATCTGTAGGCACGATATCTTGAAGCGTATAAGATCCATACTTGCTGCTATTGTACAACTATGGAAAGATTGAACAAACACAGCGAAAAGAATTCAAAAACTGTAACATGTAAGAAAACTCAGTCATCTTTGAGCAGTGTTTGTTATTAACAATCATAGTACTTAATACCCTTCTGCAAGGGTTTGGTCAATCCAATTCCATTATCTCAATGGTTTTACAACTTTTAAATGGTTTGCTGGCACTTCCAAGGTTTTCGTTATGTTTACTTTGTTTCTTTTTTGCTATATGAACTCCATACTTTTCTACAGTCATATCATCCTTCAATCTTTTTGCTTCACTAACACCCGTGTCTTTCATGTCTATGGAAACCTTGATTTTGTCACCACCCTTAATAGGGTAATCTGATGGTATATGCCACACCCATGACCCTGCTTCAAAGGAGCTACCCCGAAGTGCATAAGTCAGTTCATCATCATTTGTTATGTTAGTGATACGCAACCTACATCGCCTCATACGATCATTAAGTTTACCAAATGAATAATCAGCCCAAACTGTCATTTGCAATTGATCATGTTTGAAATCTACAGGCACATCGAAATATATTGAAGAATTCCCCGTATCTTGATATCCAAACCAATTAGGAATCCCCATCCTTGAAAAGTAAATTGCACAACTGTGCACAATCCTGAAGTCTCCCTGTTCAATAGAAAATCAGTCATCAAACTGAGATTGACAAGATATTAGATCTACCAGTGGTAATATTTTCTTTTGGTAAGCGAGTAACAAATTAATATGGGTTCAGGTTGAAATGGGTCATTTTTATGACGATGGTTGAAATGGGTAGGGTTGACGACTTGACTCACACATACTTTCTTGTCCCTTTTACTCTTTTTAAAATATAATTTTATCTTGTGTTTTTTATTGACTATTCAGTATAAAACATAACCCAAACCAACACATTAATAAGAAAACGGGTCGACATTGCAACCTTTAATTAAAGGCACGCACACACAGATACACAAAGAGAACCTGTATCAAACTTGTCGTAGATGCAGTAGGCAGGCTGCTGCAGCCTTCCAAGTGTATTTCTCTGAGCAAATACAGGTTCTCTAAGCCCAGAATCTCAACCAAGCTAATGCAGTTTTTTAATTCCATGAACGACAGATATTCTAATGTTGACAATGTGAGTTTTTCCAGTGCTGAACAATCATTTAACATCAAGAGGTTTAGATTAGGAGGAAACACTTGGACTGATTGAAGGTATCGGCATTCACACAAATCAAGGGTAAGCACATTGGATAACTGGCCAAGGCTTGTGGGTAGGCTACAAAAATTATTTCCTCTTAAAATCAACTCATTCAGAAAGGAAAACGCCCCAAGATTATTCGGAATATCTTTTTCAGATAAATTGCAGTCTCTGAGATCTAAACGCGTAAGATTTAATAAGCTTTTCTCCCACATTTGAGCAGACTCACCTAATCCAATTCTTGGGCAGAAACCAAGACTGAAAATTTCAAGTGAAATGAGATTGCATATACTGTTTGGAAGACTTACGAGATTCTTGCATTTATCCAAATGTAACTTGGTTAATTCACCTAAAAGTCCAATGGATTCAGGTAATTGTTCAACTGCGGTTCCGATAACATTAAGCACCCTCAAGCATTTTATGTTACCGATATCTTCAGGTAAATTGACCATATTGTAGCACCCATTCATGGACAGATATTCAAGTGACCCCACATTGCATATGCTACTTGGAAGACCTCTAAGATTCTTGCATAATGACAATTCCAGTCTATTCAGATTGCTTAACAATCCTACGGAATCAGGTATTTCTTTTATTGCAGTTGCAGCGAGATTAATATCCCTCAACTGTTTCATATCTCCTAATTTCTCAGGCAGTTGCTCCAGCTTCGAGGATAGACCTAGGGATAATGTTTGCAGGGATCTAAGATTGCAGATGCTATTAGGAAGATTTTTGAGGTTATTGCACTCTCCCAGATTAAGACTGTTTAGCTTACTCAGAAATCCAATTGTTTTGTCCACATTTGACAATTGTGGACAAGACATAAGTGACAACTTTTCAAGATTGGGGACACCGGTGAAATCGGGGGTTGTGGTGAGGGATTCAGATTCACTAATGTTTAGAATCTTCAAGTTCCCAAGAAACTGTAAAAGACCAAATCAAGAAACATATTAGACATGGAAAAATGGATGTTTGGACGGGTTGAGTAATGGGCCTAAAAAGGTAACTTCTCGTATAGGTTGAAACGGGTCAAGTTGGGTTGACCTAAACAAATTTTGTCCAATATTAATTATATATTTTGTTTTGACAATTAGCGTGTCATATATGACTACGTAAAGTATATTATGCCAGTAATAAAAGATTTAGAAGCTTATATGCGTTAAAAATCACTTCCATGGGAAATGTGACGAACGTCCACCTCTTATATACATAAAGAGTGGCATCTAAGGTATATCTATAGAAGTTAAAAGTAAAGGAAATAAGTAACGAAAAAAATTAAAATTGGCGTGTAAGCGGGACTCTGTACCTTAGTTCCCTGCCAGAGCTTTTTAAAGCTGTTATGTTGTGTGTCGAGGAAAACAAGTTTTTCAGGATGGAATTCATCAGGCAAATAGTCCAACGGACAGTGATGCCAACAAAGCCACCTCAGCTCTTGGAATAAACCTTCAAAGTTTCCATCTAGATGTACATTGTTGATTTGAAGTAATCTTAACCTGTGCATCTTTTCAAATGCTTTAGTGCTCAGATGCATTGGCTTCAATAAGTCCAAGGTAAGACCTTCAATTGCTTGTGAGCCCTACAAAAGTTTGCGATAAAATGACGATATATGCATGTCACATATAGGTTTTACATTTTTTTTAAACTGTTTCAATTAGTAAACAATAAGTGAAAAACTATTCTTGCCTTGTATCTTCTTAGCACATTGATTGCGTCTTTTTGAGACCAAATTCGGCTGCGTTTTTCAGGTTCATAAGGGAATTTTTCATCGACAATTTTCCTTCCCATATCTCGCACTAGATTATGCATTCTAAGCGTATTTTCTCCACAGACTTTCAGCAAGCATCTATCAATCAAGATGCTAATGCCAACAGAAGGAAAGAAACCACAACCGTTGAATATATCAGTCACATAATCTTTATCCATTCCAATGAAAAAAACATGCGATGTCTAAGAATATATCCTTTATTGTATCATCATCGAGCGTCTCAAAGCTTATCCTAAGCTTTTCGGTAATCTTGTCTGGTGAAATTTTCCTCAGTTTCTCCAAGGTGCTTTGCCAAAGCTCTTTTCTTGTCTGCCCAAGCAAAGAAGCACCTAAAACCTCAAGAGCTAATGGAAGCCCTCCACAGTAGTTTACGATTTGATTAGAGAGTTTCTTGTAATTAACCAAAGGAAAAGGTCTTTTAAAAGCATGCCAACTAAATAGCCTCAAAGACTCGTTGCGGTTTAACTTCTTGACCATAAAATTTTCATCTACTCTGGCTTGAGTTAGCAAATGTTTGTTCCTAGTCGTTATGATTATTCTACTTCCTAAGCCAAACCAATGTTTGTGTCCAGCCAACGCCTCAAGTTGGCTTAAGTGGTCCACGTCATCAAGAACAACGAGAACCCTTTTGTAGCAGAGTCTTTGTTGTACCGAAGTAATTCCTACATGAACATTTGAAATCTTTACCTTCCTGCCCTTGAGTGTTTGAGAAAGAAGTTGTTCTTGCATACAAGCTAGTCCATTCGGCTGCTCGGAAACTTCTCTAATGTTTGCAATAAAGGAACTACCTTCAAATAGGTGAAATGTTGAATTGTAGAGAGATTTCGCAATGGTTGATTTACCTACACCGCCGACACCATATATACCAACCATCTTCACATCGTTTGAGCCGATTTTGAGTAATGAAAGGACTTTTCTCACACGAAATTCCAATCCCACCGGATGCTTGGCAACATGTATTTTCGTAATCTTTACCTTTTCAAGGACGTGCCTAACGATTTCTTGAATGAACTTCGCTTCATACCTGGCAATGTTTGTACAAACCATAAGCAACCTAGTGAAAATGATGGTTAATTTACATGTCTTAACTCACAAATGGCTGTAGGTTTTCGAATTTTGATCTCTCTCTAAATCGCTTTCATATTGAATTTCGACATCTCTCTAAATCGGATAATTTGGTATGAAAAACATGTACCGAAATTAGAACAAAAACCTTCCTTACATAGGGAACAAACTAAACTATCACAACGCTACAGTTGACCGTTACAAGTTTACAACTGTTGTTGACAGTTGGAGAGTTACATTAGAGGAAAGCTCTCACTAGTAATTCAGACACCATTAATGACTAGTTACCACCGACCCATTTACCAATACCTGATGATCAGTTGCTATCGATGGCCATTCGCCACTAATGGACCAAGTTCCAACTTATCAGTAGTAAGTTACTATTGATGACTTGGGTTAGTTGGTGCATGAAATAAGAACAGGGATCAATGACCATAAACTCTACACATCCTAACATGTATCAATATTTAGGGAAAATGACCAATATAGCCCGTTGACCGGGCATTTTGCACAAATAGCCCTCTCCACCGTCTTTGGAGAGACGGGACACGGCTCCCAACCAGCCTGAACCGTCTCCCGAGAGGCTTCCCATTTCAGCCAACAGAGGACCGCCACGTGGCGTCTCTGATCCCGAGGCTGTACCGTCTCTCTCCAGACGGGTCAGAAATCTCTCCCAGACGGTTCACGTTTCCCAAGACGGCTGATCCTTCGGTTCAACCGTCTCCCAGACGGTTCACGTCTATCAATGCCGGCTGACCCTTCGGGTCAACCGTCTCAAACAGACGGGTCACCTTTCCCAAGACGTCTTAACGAAATTTGTGATACCGTCTGAACCGTCTGAACCGTCTCACGAGTGTATATAAATACCCCAATTAACTTAACGAAATTTGCACCCACCGCTCTCCTCTAAGCTTTCATCTTCCATGCACCCACCCGTCTCCTCATTACCTTTTATCTATTGAAATGATTTTTTACTTTCCCAGCCGAAGCCTTTTTGACTTTCCCAGCCGAAGCCTACCGGCTTCGGAAAATATGTCCCGGTTACTTGGATTGTTGTTTCATCTGCGTACGGCTACTTGGATTGTTGTTCCATCTGCGCGTGGTTTGCAACCCGTGTAATGGATCGATGATGTGGTGGTCTACATTTTAGGCAAGTTCGTTCGCTTTCCGAATTTATGTCTCGATGTTCGACGTGTGCTCACTGAGAACTATTGTTACATAAAACGAGGAAATGTTTCGGACTTGTCTGTGTAGAGCACATACACCATTTGAAACAACGTCTATGTAGACCACTGCTACTACCGCCGCTGTGGAGGACAAAACATCTAACACTAAGATGTAGTCCTCAATAGTTGGTTAGACATTACTATTACTTCAAACAAAGTTCCTAGTTCTGGAAGTAAATTTGGGAAGTTTGTTGTAATAGTGTAGTTTTTTACTTGTTGCTTCTTAGTTTTCACTTGTTGCTTCTTTATTCTCGGGAAGTTTGTTGTAATAGTGTAGTTTTTTAATTGTTATTGTAATAATATTTATTGTTTATTTGTGATTGTAATAGTATAGTACGTTTAAATATAAAAACAAAACGACAAATTAAAAATATAACCAACTATTGCATTAAAAATATAACCATTACAAAATAAATAAAAATATAATTACAAATTACATAAGACGATGTTTTATCATTTGCCACACGGACACATGTTTAAACTCTTTACCCTCCCTGTTTTTATACTGCCTTAGACTGTGTCTAATGGTCACGTCTTCGGGAAAGTTTGAGGGTACGTCGTAAAGGGTCCGGTTGTGGTGGCCGTTGAATATTTGACACTTTGTCGTCAAATCATTCAACTTGCGGCTAAGCGACTCGGTGGTACGTTGTGACCCCCAACGAGCCGGTTGTATTCATTCAGGATCCGGAACCATTTGTTGTTGAGGTGTGTGCTCTCTTCAACATGCAGCCATGCCGCAATCAACGCAATCTCTTGTTCTTCCGTCCATCTTTGGGGTGCCATTGGTGTTGGACAGTGGTTTGGACGGTGTTGGACGGTGGTTTGGACGGTGTTGGACGGTGGTTTGGACGGTGTTGGACGGTGTTGGACGGTGTTGGACGGTGTTGGACGGTGGTCGTCGGGTAGTGGATAGTGTTTGGACGGAGTTGTACGGTGGTGGATTGTGTTCAGACGGGGTTGGATGACGGGAAATGGACGGGAGACGGGTATTTATAGGGCTGAGCCGGACAACCGAAGCGTCGCCGCTCATCGGGAACCACCGCGTCGGTAAATGTGTACCGTCTTGAGAGACGGTTGAACCGAAGGGTCAGCCGTCTTGGGAAATGTGACCCGTCTTTTTGAGACGGTTGACCCGAAGTGTCAGCCGGCATTGATAGACGTGAACCGTCTGGGAGACGGTTGAACCGAAGGGTCAGCCGTCTTGGGAAACGTGAACCGTCTGGGAGAGGGTTCTGACCCGTCTGGAGAGAGACGGTACATCTCGGGATCAGAGACGCCACGTGGCGGTTGGGGGGGTCACAACGTGTCCCGTCTCTCCAAAGACGGTTCAGGCTGGTTGGGAGCCGTGTCCCGTCTCTCCAAAGACGGTGGAGAGGGCTATTTGTGCAAAATGCCCGGTCAACGGGCTATATTGGTCATTTTCCCCATCCTTATTACCCTTTATTGTTAAGTCCAAATTTACTAGGCGTGTGTACAGTGGCGAAGCTTGAAGATTACATCGGTGGTGGCCGGACTCAATTTTTTTCCAATCGGTAGGGGCCGGAAGATCAAATCGGCGGGGGCTGGAGTCAACCTGTACTTAATTTACCTACGAAAATTGCAAATTTCTACCACTACGCCAAAAAATAAGGGGGGCTGGGGCACCCCTTGGCCCCAAGTATGCTTCGTCCCTGCGTGTATCAAGTAACCCTTTTCCGTTCAACATTTCAACAATTGTCTTAGGTTCATAATTACGCCCCACTTACGGTGTGCGTATATAATGTATATATGTGTGACCCTTGGGGGGCAAAAGTAAAGTTGCCCTAGTTTTTAACGTTATTTTACTAATTTCGTGAAAATAACGTTAAAAATGATGGACGGTTAATCATGCATCATGTGGTGGCGTGGATAGCCAAAAGACAAAGGGGTACATGCACCGATCGGGTTTGTCCCGATTGGCGATTGCTAAATGTTCTGTGCCTTATGTCCAAGGCTTGATACCAAACCACATTGAGCCGGGGGTCTCACCGGAAGCAGCCTCTCTATTCTTAGGGGTAAAAGTAAGGTTGTCTACATCTTATCCTCCTCAGACCCTGCCTTAGCTTTGCTATAGGTGGGATTAACTGAGTATGATAATGATGACGATGATGATGTCTTAGGTTCATAATCAAATAACATCAACAATTCTTTTAAGCATCCCTAGGATCAATAATTGTTAAATGTCTATTTCTACCATTGAGATCAAAGCTTTCGGTTACAATCATTAGCAAGAAATTAATCCTAAATATCTAGTAAATGGCAGAATCAAAGGCATACCCATTAGCAAAGTCTTGCAGATCCCAACCAGGTAACTTGGAAGCTTCCCTTAAAGCCGATCGCCATTGCTCCACCTTCACAATCTCATCCACATAACGCGCCTCATGCCTCGCAAACGCATCAGCAAAAGCCCCCGATTGCTCACCTACATCATCCGAACCAATGTTATAAAACACTGGAACTATAACCAACTGCCCCAACTTCTCCTTGCATCTAAAAATCTCCAGCAATTCATCAAGACACCACTCAGAAGAAGCATATTCTTTCGAGAACACAACAATCGAAATTCTCGATTCCCGGATTGCTTTACGCAACATAGAGTATACATTCTGTCCAAATGGAAGCTGATCATGCTTAAAGGTGGGAACTCCAGCTTGGGTTAAAGCTACGTAGAGATGATCTGTGAAACTTTTACGGGTATCTTCACCGCCACAGCTCAAGAACACGTTATGGTTTAGCTGACCAATTGAAGATGAAGAAGAACCTTCGGAATCCATAGATGGAAGGTGTATAGTTGATTATTGGGTGTGTATCAATTGGCAGATTTATGTGTGAACCTTTTTAGATATCTTCTTTGCGTCGAAACTTCATAGCAACTTTTATAAAGTGGAAAGCTATACAATAATTTGCATGTGGGGCATATATACTCTATATTATAATAATATGAAAAAAAAAGGTAAAAAAATCCGACCTGCCGGATTCGAACCAGCGACCTAAGGATGGCTATGATGTTAACACTACAGTCCTCCGCTCTACCAACTGAGCTAAGGTCGGATGTTGATTATAATCTACATGCATCTTATATATTGTTCATTTCTGTCTGTAGTTTGTTAATTTGATATATTTATATTATGCTCCAAAGATCAAGTGATTGTCGACATAATGGATATTTGAAAGATTACTATATGGCTCATCTACAAAGAATGGAGTGTCAAGCTGAAGGATCCGAGAAGATACATGAATGAGATAGAAGGATATATGGAAAGACAAACTATATTAATTGATAGAGTATTTGTTTTTTAATATTGGTATGTGTAACATGTATAACTTGTTTTCTTTCGTATTGTAATTTGTTTTGTTAATTATGAATTGTGTTAATGTTTCCTACATGAGGTTTATCCTATACATCTTATTCATATATCTACTAGCTGATTACCCCGGGAGGGTCCCGGGTTGAAAAATCTAATTTTACGTGATAACCTATTGCAAATGGCTCAAGTTAATTAACCACAAAATCTCTCAATCATTGCATGTTCATAGTATTCTAATCAGTAATAACTCATATTCCCTAATATAAAACCTAATCAGTAATCATCTAAAGAATCACTTATGTAAGCTGCAACTATTAAAAAACTCATCACATCTCTCTAATTTCTCACATTCTAATGGCTCTTATAATTTCTAACCTAATCAACTAAACAAACACTTAAGTTGGAAGTTGTAATCATTGCATCTCATTATGCCACGTGGCATAATTAAAAGATGGTTGAGGCCAGCATTGAACGCCACGTCAGCAACTATCAATTCTTTCCGGGAGCGTCCCGGGATTGAAAAATATAACCATTTTAATAATAATAATAATACTAATAGTAATAATTATTACTCTTGTAATTAAATAAATAAAAAAATAACCTTGCTATAAGGTGACACCATGTGTTGCGCGATTCTTTCTCCTAACTTCTCTTGATGAAGTATACCTAGTAAAATTCCAATGATAACATGGCGATTGGGCTGATTTTCAACATCGTAGATAAGAACCTGGTTTAAAAGAAAAAACATGATTAATGAATAACATGAACACTTTGTGTGTGTTTTTCATGTATGAACGAAACCCCACAAAAAATAGTCGATTTTTCTCCGTTTTTTATATAGGACTATGGTACTCGTTGGAAAGATAATAAAACGCTCGTTAATTTGGTGTAATTTTTTTCTTTAAAAAATCTCGTATATAAAAGATATAAACGTTTAAAAATTATGGGAGGAAACATGAGAGAGAAAATTTTAAATTTATTTTTAAATTCTTTTTTTCCTAAAATAACTCAATTGAATTTAGGGTTTTATGTTTATCTTTTTTTTAATTAAAAAGGAAATAGTTCAAAAACACTAAAATCTTTCAATTATGATGCCACGTGGCACTCTCAAAGGGAGGTTGAAGCATCCATTGCACGCCACGTCAGCATATACATTTTCTTTTATATATATAGATAGATAAGAGAAGAAAGACAGACAAATGTTTGCATATGAAAAAAAATCCTCTTTACGATGTTAGCGACAAATCTTTTCAGTAGTAACATCTCATATGGCTTCACGGTAAGTTTTAGTTATGGTTTCCCATTGTATGATCTTATAACAACACTTACAATGATAAGTTGTGGGATGAACGTGGTTGACGCCATGTACGTCTCCAATGAACAAAAAAGAATCAATGTTATTTATAAGTTAAAATCCCAATTTCCCCCAAAAAAAAGTCTTGGGACCGTCACTGACTATGAACACCAAGAATATCGTTCATGTCCGTATTTTATAAGATTGTCCATCCACAAGCATGATCTTCCACGAACGATTGTAAAGTTTATTTTTATAATCCCTTTACAAAACGTAAAAATTTAAAAGTAAAGGGTGTAAATTGTCAAAACTAAACATCCTTGAAGAGTCAATCGCACTTCTTCTTCATTATATTCAACCCCTTCTGCTAGGGTTTCAACTTTTTAACCTAAAACCCAAACACACACCAATCCAATCACACGTTATTCGCCAAACAAAGGGTCCAATTAAAGGTAAATTTCTTGATTTCATATAAATGTTTCGTTAACCGATTGGATTAATCACGTTTTGAATTACATTTTTTTATAGTTATTTATTGATTGTTGTAATCGATGGCTGGGAAAGATTCTGATTACCGTATATTCGTCGGAGGTCTATCATGGGACGTCACTCCGCATCAGCTTGAAGACGCTTTTAACCGTTTCGGCAAAATCATTGACTCTCAGGTTTATTAAATTTCTAATTTTTATATCATGTGATTGAATAATTGATGATTTTACTTACCTATGCGTTAAAGATTAATTGATGACGTAGTATGTAGATAAACACCTATATGGATTTGATTGAGTGTTTTTTTTTTTTTTTTTTTTTTTTTTTAAATTGGTATAAAATGCCATTCGTAAGTTTTATTATATTGCAATCTGTGTTTTTTTCTTTTTTTTTTCCTTATGTTATTGATCTTTTTTTTTTTTTTCTTTGCTGGAGTGCTGGTTCTGATATTTGGTTGCGTAAGACGGGTTTGTTTACAGGGAGTTTTTGGTTCTGTCGGGTTGAATTGATGAAGGTCACCGTTGTTTCTATGCTTTGATTTGTTCAGTTGGTTGTGTTGAATTAAAGAGTATGTATGTAACCAACCACGTTGCAAAATGTCACTCGTAAGAAGCTTTGTAGCAAAAGTCTGTATAAGTAAACTTGTGATCTGTGTTGAGAAAGAGTAGTTGTGATTCGTACGTGAAGATCCAATTGCAATTTGGACTTTCTTCATTTGCCTTGATCTGTGGTTAACAGCTGATAAGTAAAAGGGATTTAACTATAACTAGGCTAAAGCATCTTCTTACGTGTTATGGACATAAGTTCTGCATCTGTTTATTAGAATCGAAGCCCGATTATTCGTATACAGTACCAAATGTTTTTGGAATGCCATTTTAAAAACGTTATTCTTTACTGCAGTTATTCTTATTTGCAACTAAACAATGTTAGTTCTGGGAGGAAAAAAAAAACAACTTCTGAGCCATGAAATTTGATGATTGACCCACAAACTAGTATTTAGAGGGGAGAACCAAATGTCTTTTCATTTAAAAACTATCCCGTTCTTTCAAAGTTTTTGAGATATTGTTTAAGGTGTTCTTTTGAAGTTTGTAACATTATATGGATTTTCAGTTCAGTCAGTAGTTAATGGGTTTAGTTGGAAGTTACTTTGCAGTTTGCACAGCAACGGTGTCCGGTTGTTCAGGTTGTAGGAACCATTTGTTCTCTTAAGGTTTATGCAAGCCATTTCCATTAGTTTGAGGTTTTGTGAAGCTGCAGATTATGACAACAATGTCATGATGGGTTTCGGCCGGAAGTTATATTCTTCTCAGTTGACCAGTAGTGAGAATTCGACTTTGGGCGGTATTTCCTGTAAAGTTCATGTGTGGTTGTCTAAATGATGCTTGATGAGTACAAATATTTAGCTGCACCTGCCGTTTTTTCACAGCCATTTATTGAGCTGTTTAACTTTAAATTTTCGTTATTCGGCTTAACCCACGAGTTCTTTAGGATTAAGAGGCCTATGCTCTGTATTGGCAGGAAGAGTGATGCATATGTTTTGTTTCTGTTTTGAGCAATTTTTCAGACACTGCTGACTAAAATATAGGTGCACTACAACGGGATTGATGGTCCCTATAATATACTTTTAAGTTTAGGATGCATACCAGTCCTTTGTGTGAGGCTTGCTAGCTGCTTACACACTGAAGTTAGAGTTGGTTTTTGATCTTCTGCTCAGCTGGAGTTTCGTTTATTTTAGTACCCTCTGTAGAGTAAAGTTTTATTTTTTGTTTCCTTTGATCAGTCCATGAGCATTATCTGATGGTTAGTTTTAGTTTAGTATACATGTTGCCCTTGAAGTGTCTTCCAAGGTGACTGATGTTACATGGAAATGGAAGTCCCCACGTTAAGAGCGGCGGTTGCTTGGTGGTTGTGAAATGTGAGCCTTAAGAGTTTGATCTTCCAGAACTACTTGGTTTGTAGTTTTCGACACCAAAAATGTGAGTAACTGGCGATAGTCACGAGAGACTGAAGATAGATGTCTGCCTTTTGTCACAATTTGCAACTGATAAAGTATGTGATGGCTAAACCAGCATCTGAGGACTGAATTGGACAATTGGTCTCTTATCAGTGCGTACAATCACCTAACGCCTTTTTTTCTGAGATGAACCGTTTCTCTTCCAGCCATAAATCACAAATATGTGTAGCAACAAAGAGAAGTGTTAGTTGAACTGTCAGAAGTGTACAGACAAAAGGTTATGTGGTCAAGCATCTCAAGTGGTGTATGTTTTTTTCTGAAAGATTAGATAGTAACATATACCTTGCAATGATCCAAGTGAAAAGAAGAGATTGATATAGAGATTGGGAAATCCACTAAAGAGGATATCTGCTGAGATTTATGCAGTAGAGGAAGAAATTTGTGTGGATGCCCTTATAGAGCACTCTGTCTTTCATAAAACCTAACAAAAATATAGGGTAAAACAAAAGCAAAGTCTCAGAACTGTATGGTCAGCTGA